>JAUFSE010000009.1:0-1200000 GCA_033030345.1 Verpa bohemica | reverse complement strand
TAGTCACTATCATTGCAACTGCCAATCACGTATGTTTACCCAATACTCTAGACTTCTCGTGAAGCGATACTGATAGAACCCCTGGAAATTTAGTACTGGCTTGATGCGATAGCTGGTGGGTTGGTCGCAGCGGTCGCGTTGTTGTGCAACCGCGTATTTTTGGTCCTGTTACCATTTGAAGACTTGCTTCTCTGTGTGCTCCGGATTGAAAAGCCGAAGCCAAACTGTGGGAGCAACCGCCACTAGTCTCAACCACAGACCCGGCTATCCCGAATAAACTACGCCATCATTACAGCTACTATTACTCTTGCTTATTTTTTTAAAATACGGTCTCGGAGTTATTTTACTTTTCTTAATGCGATATATCACAACTGTTCAGTTATATTTATTTACTTCCCTTCAATTGTATTTTTTTTGAGGTTTCAATAGTGGCGGTCAGGTTTCTGGATCACGCTTAATTTTTTTCCTAGGTCGGTTACGGTTACTGGAGGTTTATTCATTAGAAGGTGTATTTCTTTATCCCAGGTATTCATATTCAAGGCTCAATACGAATACTACGGTCAATCCAACCTAAAAATTCACTGGTACTTACTTTTGTGTTATACGAGTGATGATTCATGATTTTTCTAGTTGTACCACCCTCTCGATACTAAAACCTACATTTATACTTACTATTATTGATACTCTAATCCTGTATTCCCGGTCTTACATATTTCAAAAAGGCTTAAGACTCAAGGCTCTAGTGGGTCGAGGTATATTCCCTATGAGCCCCGTATAATAAGCATATACGTATCTATAACAAGGCCTATTTGAAAGTTCGATGGCAGGGATTAAAGATTGAATGTGCCAAGGAATAATATGTATACTGATCAGCCAAGTCACGACGGGAATGATGTAACCCGGCCAGGGGCGCCAACCACCCGGACATCTGCAGATAAAGCCTCGAGAATAAGCATCCTTAATTTGATAAAACGCCCCCAAGTACTAATCACGGATTAACTCTAAAAAAAAGCAGCTAGACTATTAGCACCCAAATTTCAGCAGAAAAGTTTACGTGATGACTCTTGCTGATCATCATATAGTATGACCATGCAGAATCGAGATGTGCGCTTGATAGCACAAAATGTGGGATGAATACGACCCCACCATATATCATTCCGTCGAACCCAGCTTAAAGCATTACTACATGCCCTAACAATTGTCCGCCGGATTTTCAGGACAAAGGCTATTAAACTAGCCAGTTACAACTCAGCTACAGATACTGATAGAGGATTAAGGTACACTTATGCATAGCCCGATGACCTGGAAAAACTTGGAGGGCTGGGATACGAATACGAGGATCCCTCGGAGTGTCACGTACGAAGCCGCCTCCCAGCCCAACCAAGAGCCTTAAGACAACGTATCCTAAAACTTCTTGTGGTGAGGCATTTGATTATAGTCCTAGCAAAGACCTCCTGCCACGCAACACTACCAGTAATACCTATATATCACCCAAGAGCACTTGTATTAGATCGCATCCCCTACCTATTATAACCATCTGGTTCTATGTGGGTTGTTTACTCTCCTTACCTTGTTGTTACTCCAGACCCAGAGATTCTGTTCCCGAAAGCTAGCTAAGAGGAGGCACAAATAGCGAAATATAATATGATTATCCCGACTTCGCCTATTTTTACCTGGTTGTAATAGCGGCTATAAAACAACATTCTTTGGACAGCGGTTAAATAATAAGTACACCTGATTAGTATTAATGCTGCTAAATAATATCCAACTTATTGAGTTTACATATAACTGCTAGCATTACATACTATAGTAGAGGCACTCGGATGAATAGATGTAGTTACAATATTCGTTTTGTGATTCATGAGACATCACTCGCGCGTGTACGACCCAGGAAACGAATAGTTGTACCCGGAACTTAACGTGCATAATCATTGATTTATCCCTGGGGTAGGCTCGCGCACATATATGACTGTATTTTTCAGCCCTACTGCTACGGCTTAAATCGTAGTGACAGGTCGAGGACCTTGGTAACGAGTAATCTTTTAACGTCAACATACACAAGACACAAGCCCCCAGGAGGAATGTACCGACAGCCTAGTGCATCGCATGATATAGAAATTGATTAACTACGTAATCTTATATCGTAAAAAATTAAAAAAATACTCCATGGGTAATCGGGACTTTGTGCACATCGGAAATTAATATTCTGCCTTGCCGGTCCGTCCATGCACCGTCCTTTAGAAATCTACCACGAGATCGAAGCCTCGCGTCCAGAAACCATAGTTAAGAAATTTATATGTAGGTACCAACATACTCTATACCCTAATCGCTGCCAAAACCTGTTTTCTTCTGACAAATATGACTGCATCGCTGACAGATAACGATTATCTAAAAAAAATTAAAAAAATTAAAAAAATTAAAAAAATTAACAAATATAATCTAGGTAAAAATCAAACTATAGACACGCGTACCATGTTAAAATAGTCCCCCCCCCCCCCCAAATATATTAAAATCCCTCTAATATAATCCCACCCCCCCTCCCCAGATGTCCGAGATATGAAGAAAATCAGCCTCCGCGAGATGTTGTGCATTTAGTAGGTGTCGTGTTAATTACGCGCGGGATAACACAAATCAGAACGCCGCGCGAGGAAAGTGCATGCGCTCGGTTCTTGGCTTTTTCGACATTTTATATATCAGTTGAAATCTTATATATTAATTAATATTCAACGGAGGGTTCTCTGAAGTTTTTAAGGTCACGTCAGATTAAAGTCCGACGCCTCATCACACCCCCCCCCCCCCAACGCTCCAAAAACATAAAAAGTCCCCCCCCCCAGATTACCCTAGAGACTGTCATCTAGGCTTCACAGAACGGAAAAATCACCGACTTTGACCTTCGCGCCAAGTGTACAAAAACTCACTAGAAAGTCCAACACGGAATCTCCTGGTATACAACTCTACGAGCACCAAGAACATCTATGTGTATCCTGCTGCATGCTGGTGGTGAATAGTTAATTTATCAAGGACATCAGATACATACCTACCTACCTACATTATCAGTCAAAGTCGGTTCATAACCCTTTTTATCTACTGTTGAACGACCAAGGCGCTTAAGACCTATCTTCCCCCTCCCCCTTTTTAAAGGAAAACAAAGGTACGAAAAGAAGATGAAATCAAGGACATACGTACTAACAACAGCTGTTCATTAGATCTACTATGTATATCAGGAGTTCTTGCGTTTTTTTTACTTACATCTAAGGAGCATGAAACTTGTAGGTTAAGAATAAAAGAAAGGTAACTATATAACCTATAGTTTAAGCAATAAACTTTACCGTTCACTTCTCTAGTAGCTACTATTTTTTTTCTCCTTTTTTCTAAATCATGGAAATACTTCACCTAACTTAATTATCGGGCAGCCACAACTTTAGAATTCTGCTTACACAAAAAACAGTATCACTTATACTCCCAGTTTTTCGGATTATTTATCACTATATTCGCTCTCCAAGCACGGCGCAGATGATCCTTCAAGAGCTTAGCAAGTCCGGCTAGAGATAAATTCATAAATACCGAAAGCACGAAATTCCAACCAAAGGGATTACTATCTTTCATACGACTTTGTTATATTTCCAGGCTATAAAGGCTACAGAAACTCCTAAAGTGATCTTAAGGTGCTACTTACAGTATGAAAAAACAAGGTGAAATCACTACAATATAATACTACTGCAGAATTTTAAGGGAAATACTATATTAAACCGGATTTGGACAAGAATTCTATAATACTCTTGTATTCTATGCTATTGCTACAAAATTTCTACTATATCTAAAAAACAGTGCACCCAATCCATCCCTTCTTTTCACACTATAAGTCATCACTTCACACATGGATTTATCTCAAAACTATAACGAGTAATAGTGCTACCATCACTATGGAACCCCTCTACACAACACTTTATAGGGACAGGCAATAACCTCGCAGGTACTCGGCCTCTTGTGACGTTGATAATACAATATCAATGATCGAGGGACTTAGAAAACATCCTGAGCGAGGATTCTTTATGAAGCTCCAACACTCACATTTGGCCTCTACACAAAACCTCCCGGGATACTTTATACCGCCGGTTCTGACCTTAGTTCTTAGTCTAACGTGCATAAATTAAATTTAAATCACGCTCTATATTCTTTATAGAGTATCCCCAGGAGTACCCGAATTTTTTAGCTAGTTATCAGACGTTAAGTTAATCACAAAATATCACTCGCTGTTTTTGTAAAGCGAGAAAATAAAAAAATATTTTTACAGTATCAGTAAGATAAACCGTGGGGGCCTAGCTCCTAGCATTTATGTCTATAAATGATAAATACAAGAAACCGACCAAACAGAAATTATGATGGCGTGATCACCCTAGTACAAAACCTGGATAGGATTATTTTACTTGAACATTATTTATTAGTTGAGTAGTAATCAAGAATAAAACTGTCTAGCTAGATTCTATTAACCCTAACAAGAAACACTTACGTACTAAAAACTCACCATAACATACTTATAAAAAAAACAGAGAAACCTCACATAAATACCATAATAACCCTCCTCCCCGAACTTTCCCCAACTATTAACCTAACCCCCCCTACATACCTAACCATACAAACCCTAAAACCTACGTTCAAGCTTAGGTTTTGAAATACTCAACGAAGACTTATCTTTATCACCCTGAGGTTTCAAACTCTTGATAACTTTCTTCAACTTACCGCCAACACCTTTTCCCTTGTCCTCCTCCTCCTCCTTGTCCTTCTCCACCTCCACATCGGGGTTGAACGGAATATGCTTATCGAACATCGGATGATAATACGTAAGATCACCCGAGCCAGAAGGCACTACTTCTTCATGATCAGCAGCAGAATGGATCAATTTAACTTTACCTTGTGAGCTAGTCAGTTGTTTAGGAAGGCTATCTTGTGCGCGAACACGTGGACCAAGTGTTGGGAAAACTTGGAGTTTTTTCTCTCGTGTTTTGGTGGTAGGTTCTTGACGGTCTGCGAATATTCCGGGTGGGTTGATGGGGGTGTTTGGTTGTTTGGACATTTTGCTTCTTTCTTTCTTTGTGGTGGTTGGGGGTTTCTTTGTGGTGGTAGTGGTAAAGACTGAAGACGTAATTATTAATTTGTAAAGGAGTGTTTATATGTTGGTTTGGGGGGTTGAAAAGTTGGGAGTTTTTCTTTTTTTGGATAAAGATGAAACATGAATAGTATGAATATAGCTTAGACTTGAAAAAAATACTATTCAAGAAATTTGAAGTACGTACCGAACCTTCATATAACTATAAATATTCGTCGGTTTTCAAGTCTATACCGACTTCGGAAATCGATCAACATACGAAAATTACATTAGAACCCGAGATGGAATAGTCTAAAAAAATTCGGTAAACAAGGCCTTTTAAATAGGGAGATATTTTAGTATGGAGAAACTTATCCAAGAACTAACTTTTATATAATACCAAGTACGGGAATAAACCAAGCGTGATTATATCTACCACCGACCAACCCAATTCCACAACCAAACTCAAACACCATACATAAAAACCATCACATAATCCATACACACACCCAAACACAATACATAAACTTTAACTAAAAAAAAAAACATTTCCTCCCCCCCCCATTTTATGCCACGAGTGATAATCCATGAATAAGAAATGTGACACAACCCCTATAAATAAGATCCCTCACACGCACAGAGCAGATTACTCAACACCAAGGGCATTAAAAGAGTATATTGCATATGTAGTTTGTTGTTTTTGGTGTCTGATGACATCTTCATTGCTCTGGATTGGGTGAATGTAGTATTCTTGGTAACCACAAAAAAATTTTTTTTTTTGTCAGTATTCAAATTCACAGAAACTACGAGAATCATCATGACGAAGGCAGGTTCTAGAACTGGAGAACAGTAAAGACGGTGGAATAAGTGAGTTGGTTGCACACTCTATTTATACAGAACAATTTTAATAAAGGATTACTTTAACGCTTTAGAATTTATAACTTAATCCATGAAAAGTCATTGCCCTAGCTAACTGATTGACTATAACGAAGAAACCCTAACCCTATGGAAACTTAACCACCAGACTGATGACAATGAACATATATAAGTACTACACCAACTAAACCCCAAGGCTAACTATCATGATAGAAAACAAAGTAGAAATATACTAAATAAACCCCCCTATATATCCACATATACCCCCTAAACCATATCAATCATTTACGAAAAAAAATCACCGAGTGCTAACACATGACCCAACAACGACACAAAAGAAAAAGGGAAAAAAGAAAAGAAAGGGGGAAAAAAAAACATCTATGCCGACCACCGAGAAAGAGAAAAAAAAACCCCCATTCCCCGGTACTACCAATTAGTCTCTTTGCCCTTATATTGGGGGGAGGTTACCGGTAGATTTTTCTGGAATTATAACAAGGGTTCTCCCCTATCCGAACACCCGGAGGTTTTGCCGAAATTTGATAACAAGACCAGAGAAAAGAACCCCCTCCCCCCCCCGGCACATGCCAAAAGTCTTGATCTTTTCTTCACCACCCCCCAATAACGGCGAGGTGCCGAATGAGGGAACAAACCTCCCCCTCATCGTAGTAATCTACCACGGATCTTCATGTCAGCTGATATTACAACAAGGCGCCAAGACTATGCGTTGCAATGTGCGGCATTGCGCGCCAATGGCTTTTTTTTATTCATTTCCTTGGGATCATTCTTGTCCCGTGACTCTCTCATATTGACAAGCCACAACTCCACCCGGCTCACAGACCCGTTTTATTCAAGCGAAGCCACCAGCTACCCCCCTATGATCGATGATTGATGAGGCTATTGCGAGTGAAATTTAATCAGACAAGGCTTTCTTAATGCAATTTTGATCAAGAACTGTGTCTGGAAATTTCGTTTTATATTGAACGCAATGCTGAACCCGGCACAATTAGATAGGTGAATGAGCAATCACACAATATCACTCGACGTCAGGCAATACTTGGTAGTACTGATCAACTTGTTACAAACTCTGGTTACATTGCTAGGCTGTTGCCTTAAGTAAATATAATCACCATAAAGATATAGGTCTAGACATGGATCTCCCCGGGATATGCGTTATTATTCTTACGCCCACTGAAACCAGCTAAAACACTTGTCCAGCTCTGCAATTAAAACCCCCCATCTACAGAGTGCAAGCATGAACACAAACACCAAAAACTAATGTCTGCCCAAAAAAATATTTTTGATCTTCCATCCCTAGTGAATTGAAAATGAAGTTGTAAAAAGGAACGAATGAATGAATGAAAATAAAGTGAAAGAAAAAAAAGATATAGTGCAAGATCAACGTTTAGATATATAAACGCTTTATAAGTCAAAACAATCAGAAAAGTAAAACTGAAAATACAAAGAAATAACGAACTAGAAATAAAAAAAAAAGAATGAAACGAAGTAGCTCAATCATCACACTAAACGATAGTACTGGTTATGAATGATTTAAAACAGGAGGTTCAAAACCAAACAGACAAATTAAGAGGCCGGGCAGAAGCAAGAATAAAAATGAAAACTATCATACCGAAATGCCCATTAAAAATCCTATAGGGTCTTCTCTCATCTCTTGTTTGCTCAATAATCCAAAAATTCTTCTACCGAGTCCCAAATCTTACTCCCTTGCTGTATCCAAGTAAAGAAATATTTCCATCAATTACATCCCTACTTTAACCAAAGAATTAAAGCCCAGCCTCTAATGCATGTTCTCATCCTGCTCTGCCCAACCCCCCATACCGTTGTTCATGCCATTACTATATCCATTTAGGCCAAGTCCATTTTGCCCCTGTTGAGGGCTTAATACAGGCATACTCAAGGCACGGCTATGTTGGCCACCGATTCGTAAGTTCTGGTTCTGCATGCCGAGGCCTGCAAGCCCAAGGCCATTGATATTCTGTCCATTCTGTCCCATCCCGTCGTTGCCTGTTACGATCGTTTGACCGGAAGGATCCATCTGATTTTGCTGACCGTATACCGCAGCTGCTTGAGCAGCAGCGATCTGCTGCTGTAGTGATGATGCATACATGGCATCATTTTGCTGTTGCTGTTGCTGGGCCAAGTACGCCTGAAGCGGGTTAGCAGCAACATTATTCATGAGCTGCTGCATACTATTGGGAGTTGTTGGGGTCCCAAGCATATTAGGACTATTAGAACTAGGCATACCGGATGGGCTAAGCTGAGCAGGACTTCCACCAGATCCAGACTGTGAGCCAGGCTGAAGGCCACCATTAACAGGGCTAGAACTTGGCATTGGTGGGTGAGTTGCCGACGTCGGAGTACCTGACTGATTACCAGTGCTTTGCCTGGGCGGGTTTCCACATCGATCTTTCCCAAAGTTGATCTTAAACCGCTTATATTCATCCCTACTCCTCATCGCCTCAATCGCTTTAATGGCGTTTGCAATATTGGTGAAGTTGACGAACGCGCAACTCTTCTCCCGAAGTGCATTAACAAGCTCAATATCACCATACTCCTGGAAATCTTGGCGGAGACGTTCTTCGCTCCATGACTCATCAAGATTCCCTACATAAACATTTCTGCTCGCACCCCCAGAAACTGCAAGAGCAATCGCGGGAGGAAGGGCACCTGAATGCTTACCCCAACCAATTTTGAGACGACGATTGTGAATCATAAGCCCCTGGAGATTTGATAGGGCGTAGAAGCTTGCTGCAGCGGTAGGATCGATAAATGTTACAAAACAAATATGCTTATCCGGGATGTACCGAATGTGATGCAAAAGGCCTCCACGAACAACATTGCAGATCTCCTCAATCGTAGTTTCCGGGTGAATGTTACCGAGGTAGACTGTTCTGTTCCCAAGGTTGTTGAGACCCCCGGCGGATGTAGCAACTGCTGCGGCAGCAACTGATTGCTGGGCAAGAGCTGAGGAAATCATCTCTCTATCGGCACCATTGAGGATATTTGAAAAGCCAGGGGCAATTCCAAGGTACTGGGCGGCATTTTGTTGCTGTGTCTTGGAAACATATGCACAGCGATCCTTTCCGTAGTACACCCGGCGTGGTGTCTGCCACTTAGGTTCTTGAGGGAGCTGGTTTACTGCCTTTATGGCATTCCCAATCGAGAGGAAGTGAACGAAACCAATAGCCTTCTCTCTAACGAGCTTAATAGTATCAATAGGTCCGAACTTTCCAAGATCTTCACGAAGCTCCTCCTCAGTAGCATCTTCGGCCAAGTTTCCAAGGTAGACGTTACGAGAAGCACCGGACTGCTGGACAGCAAGGGCAACTGAGGTGGGGACCTGCGAAGGTTTACCCCAGCCAACCTTGACATCCTGACCTTTGATGGACAGTTTTTTTAGAATGGCATCTGAGTGGAAGTGTGCAGCAGAGCCGGGATCCAAGAAAGAGATGAAAGCACAGTTCTTATCGGGCAAAAGACGGACAGACTCAATTTGTCCCGACCTTACGTGACCAAGAATTTCTTCAGCGGAGGTCTCTGGTGGAATATTTCCCAAATACACCGTCCTAGAAGTTCCAGCTACCATACCAGGCGAAGCTGCCATGGGTGACGTAGGTGTTTGGACACTCTGTTGGTAATAGGAGGCAAATTGTGGGTTGAACCCTGTTGGGGAACCAAGTCCATTGTGGCCCATGCCGAAAGTTGGAGATAAGGGGTTAGATGTAGGGGTCTGCTGAGTGAAGCCACCGGGCATCTGGAACTGCGGCGAAGCGAACGCATTCGGGGTACCGGGCTGGAAGGGGGAGCCAAGTAGAAGCTGTGAAGGAAGCAATGGTGTGAACTGCATATCATAACCGGCTCCCGGGGAAGCCATGCCATTATCCTGGTGCATCGTCGCTGTGTTGATTGACGGCATGTTGATGCGGCGTCTATTATGGTTACCCGCGTCGGCGCTGAAGCCAGCGGGCATCTGGACTTGCTCTCCGTTGGAACGATCGGCTGATGAGGATTTTGAGAGGGGGTGAGGAATTCGGCCGTTAACTCCATTTGAGCCTACAGAATTCCCATCATTATGCATGATGTAATGCGAGTGGACAAATCTGTCCGATTGGGGGGCTGGCAAGACGGCCGTTTTGACTGATTTCAAGGACGGTCCGGTGGATTATCTCCGGACGCGTTGAAGGTTTAGGGGGGGGCTGTTGACAACCGGATTCGAACACTCGACTATATAGAGTCGAAATTTGTGGCGAAATACAGAGCCTACTATTGAAGTGCAGAACGCGTTGAAATTATGGTAAATGAATTATGGATTATCTAGATATTTCGGGAACTATTAGCAAAATTGCTAATCACAATGGAGGAGCCCCGTGAGAAGGAGAGAGAAAAAGGCAGAAATTTTTGGAGCCTAGTAAAAAGGGGCATTGTCACTCGGGATAACTTACAAAGATGAAATTTAATCAACTCTACCCAAATCCAGTTTACCGGCAAAAACGGTATTACGTGGGATGTACTAAACAGATTCAACCCAGGGGAAGCAAGGGCCAAATGGGCAAACTCGAGCTACAGACTCAAGAACAATTGACTCTATTGATTCTCTGCAAAGGATGAACTGAAGTCTGTAGGGAGCAAGAAAGCACCCCTAGAGAGCAACGACAACGTAACAAGCTGCTGCACTGAACAACCTTCCAATAGGCAAAATCAAAACAAAATGAAGGTGAAGCTTGACAGAATGCACCAAGGAAGGGAAGCAAGGAAGAAGGAAGTGAAAAGAGGAAGAGAAGTAGGGCACCAAAGAACGAATGGGAAGACCAAAGGTAGGGAGAGAAGCGAGAGAGGGAGAGAACAACGAGAAAATATGAAGGAAAGGGATAGGAAGGGAGGTAGCCAAGGATTAGAGCGAACAGGATATGTACGTATGTGCTAGCTAGACAGGCAAGGCAAGAGAAGGGCCATCAGTGGTCAACCACCACCGCTCCGTCAGCCATCCATCAAAACCGAGCCAGTACTTTGAAAGATGGGACCAGCCTAGTCATACCGACATCCAGAATAACGAACGAAGGTCTAGAGGTCAGACCAGCTAGACTCTGCGTATGAGACTCGAGAGACAGCAGAAAAGGGCACCCTGGCTGAACTCAACACTCCAGATCGTGTGCGAGCCGGGGGGGGGTCTGTGAAGTGGTGGAGACAGAAAGGGGAGGAATAGCGCGCACGGCCACCAAGATTCTGCCCAGTCCACCACCTTCGTTACCAGCGATCCCAAAATGCCCCCAGACCCACAAAAAATACTGCGTAAAAGGGAAAAAGAAAATCAAGAGAAAAGGGGGAAGAGGTTCGTGTTGCCGTACCCAGCCTAGACATATCCCAATGCAGCGAGGCCTGGGATATCCCTGGTAGGTTGCTCTAAGCCCTTCTCGGTTGGTAGCGCGCAGCTTTGACCGAAGAGTGGGAGATTGACCTTGCACAGAACTGTGAGTGGCCCATCTTCCTTCCGTCCCTTTCCCTCTCAGCCCTTCGCCAATCCCCGAGCACGATGAGGAAAACACCATAAAGGCATTGAAAGCGGCCTGCTGCGGGTCATGGAAAACTGTAATTCTAATCTTTGAGGATACCGTGACTCGGGCCGTGTGCGCGAAAGTGTTCGCCTATTAACCCCCAGACAAAAGGAAACAACAAGATCTTACAAATACTCTAAACGCTTGAAACAATTACATATATACGCCTCCTAGAAAATTCAACCTGCATTGTAATAATAATAAGAAGATACGTTTAAGCAGTTTCGATACTTTAATTGACTAACCCCACAAGCCATCTCCCCTGAGTAATATGATGCAAACTGTCTAATAAGTACTTACTTTTTTTCTTTCAAGTTGAAGCGAACGCCCATTATATATCTTTAGTTCTTTGCCACTCAGAACGCTGGGTAAGTATAGAAGACCTTACAGCATTCCCCCATACGCCTTAGTTAGCCGGCTATTATTTGTTGGACCTTGGCGGCTGCTCACAGAAGGTAAAGCGTTTGCTCCGAAAGCTGAGGGATAGATATGGTGTTATAGCCTTTTCGTTGCTTTCGTTGCTTTCGTCCTTTGCTGGGACCCTGGATACTGCTTTAGTTAGTCGGCATGCTCGCTACCGCCACGCCCACGTGGAAGAGCCCGCCAAGATACCGAGTGATAATAGGTGGAGCATACTATGCGTGCGTGTAACCGCACCCCGAAATCTGGGGTGAAAAAGAAAAAAGAAAAACGATAATCAGGCATAAATGAGATAACAGAAATTAGACCCCTAGTTTCTTAGGGTCCTTAAGGCATATTTGCTACAATACATAGTTTCACGACCCACAGCCAGAAACCTATCAATACTCCAGTGTCTTAAAAGAATAACTATGCCCCACCTTCTTTCATCCAACGCTTCTCCACATCTTTCCAACCGGTTCTAGGTCTTTAAATAGTTCATTACGTGAGCCACAAAAGATTATTCCATAGCACGATTCGTGCGCAGTGGTTGCACAGCTGTGCACATGTCGAGTGACATCTCATGATCCAAAAAACACCGAGTACATCATTAGCCATTTCAACAATTATGCTGTCTCAGGTGAGCGCAGAGCCGGAGGATCTCGGCGAAAAACACCTTCTCCGGAGCACACATGAGTGATTGTCCCTCCAAGTCTATCTCCGGTATGTGCCGCCGTTTGAATCTTGCACCCCCGTGTAAGGCATCATGTGGTTCTGTAAAGAATACTATTGACCAGAGAATTCCAGGGTTGCCTTAAAAGGCTTTTATACTTCCCAGCACCCCATAGCTAAATTGTGAATCCACCCCCCTCTACTATTGTGCAAGCGAATAGCCGGAGGAGGGGAGGGAAAATATGTTCAGCGCCAAGCCCCAGTGGTGCCACAACGCTAAAGTGCCAAGCATTTGTGAGTCTCCAAGAGCTCAGCGTCACAGACTATCACTCACGCCTTCTACACCTTCCCTATACTCTACCCAAGGCCGCAGACACTGCAGTATGTATTGTGGAGTATTATTGCCACCCTGAGTCTTTTTGGGGCTTGATTTTCGGCGCCTTGGAGACTTTAGACTATAGCAGTGAAGGCTGGTCACCAACCGCATTAAGGCGGCTCAGATATCAACGTAGGGCCTTATCTAGTGCTGGTGAGCCTTCCGGATAGAGATCGCCTAGGGTTTATAGGAGTGTGGAGTCATAGGGCTTGGTCCCACGTTTAGGGATGTTACCTCGGGGCCTATCTGGTGTACGCCGGATAACCGAAACATACTCGAAATAGGTACAATGTAAGCTATGACCTAAGGTATAACCTAGTAAGATGAAGTAAGTGGGAAAAAAGAAGCACGTATCCTATCCGGATGCAGAAGACCATTATGCTAATGAAATACGTAAGGAGGGTGGTAGCATGGCCAGCCTCCGAGGTTGTGAAAAGTGAAGCACGGAGACTCGGTACATTGGATAAAGGTTTATGAAAGAAAAACCTTCTCTATCGACAAGGCTACATGTATTTTTATGTATAGCTTTTCTTTTATTACGGCCTATCTCTGACTATTAGAAATTCTATCCCAGAAGAATAAGAAATAGGTTCACTAAGGATCTCCTAATATTAGTTCCCCAAAGAACTATTAGTTTTGAGTGTGTTTAGTTGTTATTGTTGCTAAACTCGAGGGGTTGGATATGTTGATAAGTTATGTCAATAGCGTAGGTTGCACGCCACGATATGGAATCGATGACGCCAAGACAGCAACAATCAACGTGGTGATGGTCAGGGAACCTTTCCCATCAACACCTACTCCCCGCAACACTTATCAACCTGAGTTCACTTTCTCAACGGCCGTGGCGGTACCAATTGTGAAGAGTGCAGAACTAGCTGATGAGGAAGAGGGGCCAAGAACAGTCACTATTAGGATCCTTAACACTACACTCATTTATCAGCAAAGACGCGGCCTATTTGCTCTTTACTTGTTGCTTTTTGCGGGGTCCTTAGAATTGGGCTTCTTGAGCTACCAACCGCGCGTTTTTTTGCCACGTGCTACGAGATTTCAATGCATCTCTAAAACTTGGCGGAGGTTCTGCTCGACGTAATACGCTCTTGGGATTCTCACTGATCCTTTCATTTATTGTGTGTTTTTACTGAAAGATGCTAACCTTATGACTTGGGCTGCAGAATGAAGTCGTTTCACCAGTGGTGGCTGCAATGGCCCGTTCCGAGGGTTGCTTCCCATCTCATGAAGCCACCTGGAGGTTAGAACCACCGCTACTAAAACATGAGTCCCAGGAGCCCGATTTCTTTTGCGGTCAAAGCCTGTTTAGGTACCGGCCCAAGATATGGGGTTTACCAACGAGAAAAGGATCAAAAAAATCCCATTTTGTTCTTGGCATTGTCGCTTGGGCAAACACAAGCGGGGTTTCTACGCTCACAGAGTATTCAGCCCACTAAAAGAACAACAAAACTTACATGGGAGATATGGAGGGCAGCAACCTACTTAAGGAGCACAAAGTTAGAACAATAATGGGCTAGTATTTCTGGAGGATCATAAATGTTTCCTGAGGATACGATTCACGGCTATTGCATTAAGGCTTCGTTAAGCTAGATAATAGTGCACTTTCGAGGCGATTCTTACGTTTTTGTCATCTCAGTTCAGCCAATTCAGCCCCCCCCCCGCAAATACTCCCAAGGTTCAGACACTTCTCCACACTGCTGTCAGTTTTCAAAATATAATCATCTTTTATCCAGGGGGTACTTGATCTATTGTATTGTCGCCAACAGTGGGGAGTTTCCGTTGAATACTCAGTCACCAGCCTTCCTGATATTGATCTGTCTTTTATGTGAGAAGAGAGTGTGGCCTCATCCTAGGCTATATTAATTTATGTGGGAAACAACTCGCTTGTGTTTCAACGTTACATCATCTAAAGGATACATGTGCTTGTGTTATTTCAAGGTTTACTAAGAAGTTCTAGGTCTCGTTGTGGGGGCTATGAGAGTTACAAGTCTCTCTCACTGCTGTATACTGAGGTCACAGGATATACACTAGCGTCTGTCCTTTTTGGTTATTGACTCTTTCATTAAAGCTACTGCTTGGAGGGAGATTTTTGCCTGAGTTTGTTGATTGTCATTTGACTAATAGAGGTTTAGATAGGTACGGAGAACTCAGGCTAGGACCAGAGGTCGAGGTTCCTAGTACATCCTTCTTCGATATCTATAGAGTGATTGAACTTCTTCAAGAGTATCTTAATGTGGGTAGTGGCAGTTTACCCCCCTCTAAGGCTCTCTGTCGGTAAGGAAAGCACTGCTAGCCTTAGCCTTCTGGTCTGTCTCTAGCTCTTTACTGAGGAGAAATGGTATTTAGATAAAGGCTAGAGGTAGGGTGAATGATCTTGGGACACAATGTATCTTTTGATGAAAAGTTTCTTGTGTACGAATCTGTCTTTTCTCTTTTCTCTTGGTCGTTTGTTTTGGAGATTCTTTATTCTAGAATGCGATCTGGCTGCTTTTCATGTATAACAGTGGATTTGTGTCCTTAGTGGATGAATAATGATACCTGCTACTAGGTTATCGTGGCTTCGCTGGGGGGGAAGGCCCAGCTTTGGATAACCACGGGGGTAGATTGAGATTGGACTAGCATGGAGAAAATATATTTATTTTGAGAGGCATGTTTAGGGATGAATAACAATAACATACATGTCTAGACTAGAAACAATCATGATCCTGGTGATGGAAGATGTTTGTAGTATACTACCCAAGCTTTTTCCATCGTCATTCTTGTCTCATAGCGGTAGTGAGTGATCACAGTTGTTTCTCGCCATAGACTTTTCCATCTGTTCCCTTCCTTCCCTTCCTTCCCTTCCCTCCCTTCCCTTCCCTCCTCCTCCCTTCCCTTCCCTCCTCCTCCCTTCCCTCCTCCTACATCCACACAGAGACAACCAGCGATCCCTCCTCGGATCTGTGGCCTACGTACGGACACGGACACCCACCCACTCACACATTTACCTATATAGATCCTCTTGGTTTTCCGGGTCTTTTGTAGACTATCATCACGGAAACAATAGAAGTGGTTGTCGAGCGATTTACTAGTCGAGTCGTTGACAGCTCACCCGCACCTCCCTGCCCTTTCCTTTCCTTTCCCTCCTCCTTCCTTCCTTTTCTTGTGCTTGCAGAGGAAGCGTAGGGACTAAGAAGAAAAAACGAGCGAGCGAGAGAGTGTGCTTAACCAGCCTTCTTTCTCCTTCCCCATTTCCTGACACTATCTCCCCCCGGTCCTTACACACACTCTCTGCTGTGGTCTATACATACACCGACTGTCACCCAGGCCCTGCGTCTCCGCGCCAAACCTAACCCCCTCTGCCTGAACACACAACCCCCCCAAGTTCTTCAACTTGCTCACTCGATCATCTCTTCTTTCCTTACCGGCACACGCCTCAACCACCACAACACCTAAAAATTCCCACGACGCGATCACTTCTACTCTATCCCGTCCGCCACCGTCATCCTTCCCTTCTCCCCTACCCCCCCCACATCTCCCCCCCACCACAACCATCATTCACTTCCTATTCTGAATCTCGCTTCCCCTTTTTAATTGGATTATTTTTTATTTATTTCCATCTTTCTTCTTAGTTCACTTTTTCTAAACATCTTTTAGATTACACACGTTTTCTCTTTCTTCCTTTTTCTCGTATTTTCAACTCTCCCTCTTTCGCGTGTAGGAGCAATCATCTTTTTGCTGTTTCATTTTTTTCATTTTGGGTTTCCCGTGTCCGTTGCCGCTTGAGAGTTAACCCAAATTTCCGGGCTTATTACGCCATGCCTCCAAAAGAGTCCAAGGATGGGCGACCATCACGTTCGTCGCGACCATCGACCCGTCGCTCGACTCCTGTCAACACACCATCATCCTCAAAACCTTCAGCTCCTCTTCCACAACCCACTCCTCTTCCACAAAGAGCGTCATCTGCCTCAGCTTCGGCATCGGGAAGCGTAAAACACAGCTCGGAGCCAGACTGGTCAGAGCCACCGTTGGCCACTCCTAAGGCATCTTATAAGGAGTACGACGATAAGGCACTGATGAATACATCTACACAACACATGCAGCCACTTGGGGAGTTGCCCTCTGCGAAAATGCTTGAGGCGACAAAACGTCCTTATCCACACCAGGGGAAGAAGAAGAAACAGCAAACGAACAATGGGACTGGGGTTTGGACCGGGGGAACCGGGGGATCTGGGGGGACTGGGGGACTGGGGGGATCTGGGAGTGCAAGCAAGGTCGCGAATGGAAGTCCAGTAATTGGTGGGATAGGGCTAGGATTAGGGCTAGGAACAGGGACAGGAGTAGGGACAGGAGTAGGTTTAGGAACAGGAATAGGTGTAGGAAGCGTAGGAGGAAGCATAGGAGGAAGCGTAGGAGGAAGCGTAGGAGGAGGCGGAGGCGGAGGCGGAGGGGTTGGTGGAGGTGGAGGTGGAGGTGGAGGTAGTAGTTCCGGCGCCGGCGGAGTAGGATCACCATCTACACCTGTGGGAGGATCCTCACGTGCTACACAGACTGTTAAAGTAAAGGCTTCCGTCGCAACAACCCCGGCGCCCGTATCAGCAGTATCGCCAGGAGGAATGACGATAGGCTCTTCTGGCTCACCACCTGCTAATCCCTCTACTCCGGCCGGTGCGAATGGACCCCGACCGGGCTCTGTTAACGGTGCCTGGCTGAACGGAAACGCCCCAAATAGCAAGACCCCCCAAGGCCGACAACGTTTATCTATGGTAGTCGATGCTGCGATCGAGCGCAGCGCACAGGTCGGAAATGTTGATCTTGGACGCGCAATTAAGAAGCTTTACGACGAATCATTATCTAACTCCCTGCTCGCGGATTTACTAGACGCGGTGCTGGCCCAGAAGGCTACCGCAGAACAAATTCACCAGTTTCAGACATACGTACGAAATGCTCGGGACCCCAACGCAACGTCCGCGGAACCTACATCTGCTGTAAACGGAACACAGCCTCCAGATGCGGGCCTGCCTAAGCCCCAGGAAGTACCGCAACCAAAGCCCCAGGAGCGACCCCAGGATTCTATAGCGACAAACGGCTCTGCTTCAGCGGGTGGCAACAGCGTTAAGAAGGAGAAGATTAGCAAGAAAGAGAAGAAGAATGGTGTAAAAAAACACCAACATGGGGAGCAGCAAGGGCAGGTAGATGAGGACACCGATTCCGATCTAAGTTCAGTCTCTTCCGATATGTTTGACGATCAAAAGGCCGACAGGCGGAGCCCGGTTCATTCTCCAACCAATAACTTTACACCAATTCAGAGCGAATACCATAAAAACAGCGACTCTGAGCATCCGGCAAAGAGACAGAAACTCCCGACATTCGATGAGATTAAACAAGACAGCAGTATTCGTGATCCTCCGCCAGCTAGTGTTGCTGCTCGTCCAGGAAAGACGGCTGGGAACCCAAGAAAGAGACATAGAAGTCCTAGTATATCAACACCGCCTCCTCCAGTTTCTGCTTCTTCTTCTGTCACTCCAACTTCATCAGTTGCAGCGCCCACTTCAGCTCCAGTTACTTCTGGTACATCCTCCATTCCTGCCCAACCGCCAAAGAAAAAGAACAAGACCAATAAAATCAAAATCTCGTAAGTATTTATTTACAATTCAATTCTATCAAATCCTAGTTCTACGACATGCATTTTTCAAATCTAGGCATAGGGATACAACAGCTGACCAGTGTGAGAATATTGCAAATTAGCCCGGCCAAGAAACCTGCTGCGGAACCATTTGTAGTGACTGCTGGGATTGGAGATCTGAGTGATCATAGGCGTATTCGTTATGGGTCAGAAGAGGTTTCTGTGCGTTTCCCCGCTTTTTCAACAAACATGTTACCTTTGGAATGAAGGCAGAACCCTCCAAATGCTTACACTTTATCAGGAGAATGAGGATGTGTGCGCCGTATGTAATGGTTCAGGTCGGTTTCTTTGCTGCGAACGTTGTCCTCGATCTTTTCATTTCACTTGCTTGAATCCTCCTTTGGAAGAAATACCTGAAGGAATGTGGTTTTGTAACAAATGCACAACACAACACAACCCTCCAGTAAAGCCACCAAGAGGTCTTTTCTCCGAATTGATCGACGGCATTAATCGAAGGAACCCGACCTCTTTTAGGCTGCCGCCGGATATCCGTGGTTATTTTGTTGGTGTAGAGACGGGAGCCCTAGGTGAATACGTTGATGTTCGGGATAATAAGACGCAAAGATTTAGGTATGTGTTCCATCTTTTATCAAGTGTATTGTCCTAGTTGTGCGCTAACAGTCTTTTTGATGTGTTTAGTAAGAGTGGCTTTGTAGAAGAATACGACACACATAAACTCAAGGATAAGCAGGGGAATGCGATTCTTTGTCATGATTGTGGAAAGTCTGCTGTTGATGGTCAACGTATTATATCTTGCGATTTTTGCCCACTGAGTTGGCACTTGGATTGTATTGGACCGATGCCTATGTCTAATCCTCCCCCGACCCAAAAGAAATGGATGTGTCCAGCTCATGCAGATCTAGTATGTTTTAAAGCTCTTATCTGCTTTCTCCATGTTTTGTGTTTAGTATTCTGACTAGATTGTTTTATAGCTACAGCCTCGGCGACCGAAAAAGGCACCTATCGTCGATACCTACCTTAGACGAGGGTTCAAGAACAATGGGGTCATTGAGATTGAGAATGAAGAAGAGACTGCATTTGAGGAGATCATGATGAGTGGCGTTGTTTATAGATTACCAGAAAAGGGGATTAAACTGGACTTTATTGAAAAGGTCAAGACGTAAGTACTATACTACTAAGTAGACTCATGGTACTTCTGTGCTGACATTTTATTTCTAATCAAAGGGATCATCATCATCATCATCATCATCACCATGTCCAGAAGCCACGCAAGTTCGATAAGAGTAATACAGCAAGCGTTACACCTATCCTGACTCATCCTGTAGCCCCATTACCTGGGCTTGAGAATCGTCCAATCATCGATCAACAGCTTGTCCAATACCTATTAGAATTTGCGGGCAAATCTGTTTTAACTACTTTTAGCGGGGAGGATATCAATAGTTTGATACAAGCTTTGATCGTAAGTACACTCTCAATGGGTGCTATTTTTTTCGTTTATCGATTTCCGACTGATTTATTTTGTACAAATAGAGCGAGGCTACACCCACTATTAAGGCTCTCTTAACAGAGCCTCAATCTTCTATCACCCCAACAAACCAACCACTATCACCAGCCGCATCACTAGATACAACTACTACAAGCACAACATTACTCAATTCAGAACAGGAGAAAAAACAGCTTTTAGCGCTACAGGAATTGATTGCGAAGCGATTACAGGTTATTTCTTCACCACTAATTCCGCCGCCTCCTCCGCCCCAGGAGGCTATCTAACATATCCTTTTCCGACTCTCCTCCGGATTTACACAACGTTCTCTTTGGCCTCCAACTATCTATTACCTAGGTACAAGAAAATGGGACTCCGGTCATTGTTTCTGCGCACCTAAAACAAATTAAAAGAGGGGTGCGAATGGAAGGGGGGAAGGACAAAAAATGGGAATCGGGTGAAAACAAAGTGGGGCGGAAAAAGCAATGTCAGTATGGTCACGTGGTGCAATGCAAGGGGTGGTTTGGTTCTCTTTCCTTTTTTTCCCATCAGCCAAGAAAATAATAGTGTAAGAGAGAATTTGATTAGGTGTTTTTAGTTAGCTTTTTTTTGTTGGAACGAATTGCGGGGTTTTTTTTGATTTACAGTTTATAGTTACCACAAATTTCTTTCTCCTTCTATAAAACCCTCTGACCTGTCCTCTGTTCTCTTTTATGTTGGTGGGGGGTATTGCCACTTACTGTTTTACTCTCTTGTTTGAGTCAATCTGAGATTATTTTTTTGCTATTTTGTTTGGTGTTGCGAAATCTAGGGTTTAGATTGGTGGGATCAGACAGATTTGTACGGACGACTGAGATATGAAAGACGGGGATTGATTACCTGCGAGAAATGTGGCCAGGACTATGCAGGAAAAGATGAGGGCTCTGGGTGTTGGATGAGGGGATGGCATTTCCTTTAGTATTTTTTTGAAAACTGTTGTAGTCGCATGTTTGCTCTGTTCATTACCTTTGCTTTTCTATCCTCTTTGCTTTTAAAGTTGTTATGAGCCGGGTGGGTTATATTAATGCTACGCCATGTGTTATTTAGGCTGTAGTTAGCCAGCATGTTGTACCTGTTTTTTTTCTTTTTCTTTCTCTTTTTATTTCGCTAAGGGAGGATTATGAGGATGCATAGTATGTAGGGAGGTGTGCTAAAGGATCGAGTGAGAACTTGAGAGGATAACTTGGAGTTTCGTGCTATTTTTTTTTTCATAAGTTTGCTAGTTATGCATAGTGTGTTCTCTTCTTTTTTCTTTCATTTCTTTTCATTTCTTACGGAAGGGTTTAAAACGCTGTACATTATCCACTGTTTCACTATTAAATAATCTCTACAAACATTATTTAAGTATTAGTTTTTTTCTGGGGTTAGACTTGGAAATCGAGCCTAAATTACTGTCATCCACTCCTTAAATGGGGAAAGGGTGAAATAGTGATATTCTATTATCAGGTTCATGCAATATCACTCGTCAGACTTATGTCTCCTGCTACATAAATCCTATTCAACACTATGAATAATGAGGATCCAGGTATCAAACTTTCTTTTACAGCGTGATTGAAGGAAGTCATTTTATTTGCCACCAACCAACCAACCAACCCCCTGTATTTACACCTCCCTCATCCTGGTTACTGTGTACAAGGGGGTCCCGATCAAGCTAGGGCTCTCTGAAACAAAACCTGCCGCGGGTGGATTAGAAACAGTGAACAAGGTGGGGGGGGGTTAGATATACAGGGCCCCTTTCGTATAATATGTGGTACCCTGTTCTTTTACCTTTTACCTTAGGGGACCTAATTGATCGACCGAATAATCCCACTCCAACACCATCTTTGCTTTCTGTAAATTAGGGTTTGGGGGGGTGGGGAGGTAAATGTGCCAACCTCAGGAAAGGTTTATTGTACAATAGTATACCCCCCCGACTACATAACGAAAAAGAAAAATAATAGTGATAGTATATTTACACGTATATACCACCCGACCGGTATTTTTAATAATATTTTTTATCCCCCCCCCCTGGGCCTCGGATACGGTATGTAAATATAAAAGTGTAAGGTTATCATTGACACCACTCTTATCCCCGTGACCTAAGACTCAGACCCCCCCCCCAAAAAAAAAATAATAATATGACACAGTGATAAGTTTTTGCTTTTTTGGATGAGAGGAGGAATGATAACTAAGGTTCTTATAGTTGGATGACTTTCTCCCTAGTTATGACAAAGGGTAGTTATGTAGGTAGGTAAACCGGATATAGCCTCCCGTCAGTTCTTTCACCAACCCCCTTGGAGGAGGGGGGGATATGTCGATCTAAAGCGCCACTTTACTATTCAAACTTTTATTATGGAGGGGCCTATTGTTGAGTAGTGATATAAGAAAACATCTTTCAAATCTCTCGTTTCAGTACTCATCGAGGACAGCCGGGTGTGGCTGGTTGTCGAATCCGGGCGCGATAGTTGAAAGAACTTGAAACGATAATAACGGTCTATAAGAGGGTCAAACAATCCTCTATGAGAGTAACTCTTAATTATAGAGAGGAAAAGCACTCTTCACCCTCTGAATTCACCCTCGACTTCCCCCTCCACTCCCAACACTCCCCCCTCCTGCAGATCGCCCACTCTGCACCCAAGGTGAACCCGGCACACAAAAGGCCAAGCTTTCTGACTAATCAGCTAGGGCCACAACAACGCGTCACGTCACTTCCCAGCCATTTTTTCCTCTTTCGGACGTTTCTTCCATATCAGGTCAATCACAAGAAGAACCCACCCACTTGCTTCTCTGCTCCACCTCCACCCCCATCACCCACCATCACCCACCATCCCACGGTCACGACACCATCTCGTGATAGATTCAATCAACGACCTCAATTCTTAACCATATACATCAATCTAACAATCAAAAAAAATAGCAGCACGAAATCATGCCTCGACCACTCCGTACCGTTAAGCCTCCCTCTGCTCCAGCCGCGACCGTGAAAAAGCCCACTACCGCTAAGGTGGGCACAGTTAAGTCGCGAACCACCCGCTCGGGAGCCAAGGACATCACCAGTACTGAATCTGGAACACAACTACCACTACCAACCCCTTCATCAGATGGACTCTCAAAGAAGTCATCACCTACTAAAAAGTCTACTGTCGCTAGTATAAAAGCTATAGTGACGAAACGGTCGACGCGTTCCAAAGCACCCACTACTGCCACCACCACCACAACCGAAGAGACTGCGCAGACACCAAAGCCGCGAACCACGCGTCGTAAGCCCGCCGCGAAGGAACCCGAGCCAGTACTTGAGCAAGAGCCAGAAGTCGAGTCTGAGCAAACTACAGAAGAGCCTGAACCCCTCCTCCCCACAACGGTACCGTCACCTCTGCGCCCTTCGTCACCAGAGATCCAGGTCCCCGCATCCAGCAATGCGGAGAACCACACTCCATCACCCCAATTTCGCTCATCACCACCCCCAATGCCATCAACACCGCCTCTCCAAACTACAGTCAAGCGCCGCATCGTACTTGAATTCGACTCCGATGCAGGATATTCCCCTCCTCCTGCGCGACCCACTTCTGCCGAGCGCCCACGACTTCGGGAACTCCAACCCGTTTCTCTCGAACCTCTCGATCCTACTGAATCGGAGGCAGATGAGGAGAATGCTAACCCCCGTGCATCACCGACACCAAAGAGAGGGAGAAAGAGTGGGTTTGTACCCGTGCAAGAAGAACGAGGTGGGAGACCATCGGCGTTCTATATCCCCGGTGTAGATGAAGAAGCATTTACAATCTACTCTGACCCAAAGTCTCCTACACCACCTACACTCCCCAGGAACACCACACTCGACGATATCATGCGGCCACCCGAGTCCTCCCCCGACGCCACACCCGTCAAGATGCGGAAACGGCGTTCCTCTGGCGCAGTTGTAGATAGTGATGACGATGTCGCCGGACAAGATGATGCCGAAGATGAGACTGAGAAAGCAGCCGACAGAAAGGGCAAGAGGAGAAAGGCCATTGGAAAGGTGCGGCTCATGACAACCGCGGACCTGCGCGACCTACTACCGAGACGAAAGAAGAATGCAAAGACTGGGGAGAAGGACGAATACGACGTTATTAGCACATCAGAGGATGCGGTGGAGAGCGAGGATGACAGCAGCGATGAACTATCACGACCTACGGGCGGCAGAACCACTCGTAGCGGAAGAGCAGGTACAAAGAAGGCAGCTGCAAAGGTCAAGCCTACTAAAATAGCCAAAACAGGAAAGAAGGCTGCTACTACTAAATCTCGCAACGCCCGTACCTCTACAGCTCCGAAAATCCCCTCTTCAACCCGCGTGTCTAAAACTTATGCTCGCAAATCCTTTTCTTCGGAGAAAGAGAACGACTCACCCACCAAATCGCGAAACCAGAATCGCCGGGACTCGGCAGTCGATGTAGCGGGTCCGAGTAGTAGCGGCGATGAAACTGTCGTTCCGGATGCGGGGGGTAAAAGCGGGAGAAGGAAGTTGAGGGAGATTGTGGATAAGTTTAAGGAGGTTGATAGGTGGGAGATGGAGTTTGAGGATGTATCCCCAAGGAGTTTAGAGGTTGAGAGTGAGAGTGGTCGTTAGGGCTGGAGGAGGTGGGATTAGAGAATGGTATAGAGGTTGGAGTGTTTCTTTCTTTTCTACTGTGGGGGTTTCTTTTTAGGTCTTTCGGTTTTACTTTCCGTGGATTTTTTTTAGTGTCCTTTATGGAGTTCTCTCGCTTTTTTTCTCTTGATTCTCGTTTGTAGGAGTGGTACTACTATCATGGGAGAGGTCTTTTTGATATTTTTGCCTTTTTTTTCCCGACTACAGTCTTAATCGGACTTTTGTTATTTATTATTACCCAGATGTTAGCTTGATTTTTCGTAGTGAATCAAACGCACACAATTGGTATTCTCTTCTGAATGATATCTAGTTCCATATTATGTGAGATGCAGAGTAATGTAATCAAGAAAGATGACTATTTTTGGGGGTATGAAAGAAATAGTTAATTGTGAAGATAAAAGTTGTCAATAAATCATTGACACACCTAACCTTCCCGAAATAAAATATAAGGTGAAGTTACCCTAATATAGTACTATTTCATATATTCTACTATCCACTATCCTAGTTTCAAATTACAATAGATATCATATCTATATCACCGATTTAACCCACAGGTCATTAATGTCGAGGTTAAACGACCTGCTAAGATATTTGCTGAGTGTAGTTTTAATATATCGTACACCAATAGAGGGCTTGACTAAAACCCTCCATGTCTAAATATATTTGTTACGACCTAGTATACCATAGATACTATTAGCTTCGATACCAGTTTAAATTAGGGGGTCAATAGTAGTGTAATATACGTCCGCTACTATGTGACCTCCGGGGCGACTGGATGTGTTGAAAAGTTCGTTATCTCCTGTAACCTGAAAAAGGTAGTAAGAATTCTGCTGAAACTAGAATTTACCCTCCGGTATATATATGTACTAGACATCCACCCCTGCGAACACCAATATTGCAACTCCAATAGCACTTTAATATTCAAACGCCGTGTTTCCTACTCCCAGAATATCCAGAAGTCTGCTTTTGCGTTATTCTACCACTTTTTTGGTGGTAATCAATAAGCTGTATGGTAACCCAATGTGTATAACACTATTAATGTTTTCATTAGTTTCTTTCTTTCGTTCAGCGAACAGATATATGCAGATAGAGCTATCAAAGTGAAATTCAGACTCGAAACTGAAATGACAACCGAGTGATATCCCGAATCCCGTCACGGTTGAAGCTAATAGCAGTCCTAAATCCCAAGGCTCTAATTCACCGAAAGTGTCAGTATTCTGATAAAACCGAGCCCACCCGCCCAATATACACGCGGAAGAACATACATTCAGTCCAGGTATATATAAATAACCTTGCATCCCCCCATAGACAGGGCGATAAGGTTGGTTTAGTAATATATTCTAGAAAAATCTTCAGTTTCTTCGACACAAATACCGAATTTTGTAACGTTTGATGTAGAGTCTGCCAGATGTGATCCTTCCTCTCAAGTTCGAATTGATTGTGGAGTGGGATAGATAGTTAAAAATCTAACTCGCAATAGAATGTTAGTGTCAGCGGACCAAATATACGTAAAGCTTATCATAATCCATCAATCCAGCAGTGGGTTCATCTAGTATTACTCATCAGAGAGGTATTCCAGCTTTAAACATAACTCGATAGAGTTGCATGTTGCAGAGGAGATAGGATGAAGTAAAGTAAAGTGGGGTTGGGTGAAAGAGAGGGACTGTCGGAAAAACTAACCTAGGTAGGTGTAGGTAGGGTTACAGGGCCGCTAATCACGCCAAGGGCTTAGTACCCTATGTATGTATCTACATGTATGTACTCTAGATAAGGAAATCATGAGACTTATAAAGAAACGAGTGATAGAGTATGTCTAAAAATCTTGGC
The DNA here is from genome assembly GCA_033030345.1 of Verpa bohemica. NCBI lineage: Eukaryota > Fungi > Ascomycota > Pezizomycetes > Pezizales > Morchellaceae > Verpa > Verpa bohemica. The sequence goes on along the minus strand of JAUFSE010000009.1, from coordinate 1,173,434 downwards.
ATAAATCCCGAGAATAATTAGGAAAGTCACATTTCTCAATCCCCGGAAGACTTCGCACCCACATCGATAATCCACCTATTAATAAAATAAAAAATAAAAAACCCAGGTTTCCCTTACCGGTATCTAGCGGTAGTGTATTCACCCAATCCCCCGGGGAAATGTGGAGAAAGCTTACTTTTTCTATGCGGTATACATGCCACCATGCGGCATAGTTTCGGGCCGAGGATGAAGGTCCCGCTTCATCCCGTGATGCATGCTGTGCCACGACAATGAGTGACAACCAGTGAAGAAACCAGTGGGTATAGGTAGCTTATTGGTAGGTAACTAGAGCACATGTGATAATAGAATTGGGCAGCAGCATCGCATTGGGTGTCTATCATATATTCCCGACCCATCTTCGTTAACCCCATGTGCTTCCTTCCCCAACCCCCCGTATCAACCATAACTCTTACATACGAGAAAAGCGTTGAAAGAAAGGAGCAATATGTGTACAATTTGTCATACACGGCTGTCTACCTGCGGGTTACCCAGAACACCTTAGACAAACCTACTCGCCCATAAAGAAAACGTGAAAATACAGGACAGAAGTACACCCAAAAACAAAAACTCCATTACGCAAAGGGAAAACGTGAATTAAAAAACAATACTCCTATCCAGTGATCTTAACACCTAGCCCCAAGAAGAAAAGACACCTCATAGACAAGGGGAGGAGGGGGAGTGAGAGGGCCAGCGAAGTAAACCTTTCGGAAAAGGAAGACAGAATAGGGATTATTCCGGGGAAGCGCCCAGAAAAATTATAAATAATTCCAGGCCATATTGTTTTTCCACCCTCATATAATTATTCGCCAAGAATACGGCAGAACATTTTTCCGGACCTGATGAAGGAGAGAATCATAACCGCGTTGCTCAAGAAGTACCAGAAGCACCCACAGCTGGTGAATCCGCTCTTTCTTTCCCTTTAGACGCTGTAGCCTCCTTAGGGCCTGGCACCTCTTCGCGGTAGAGCCCATGCTCTCTCAGGTACTCGATGACGACATTCGGGAGAAGGTAGTGCACACTCATCCCCCACCTCAGAAACTGCCTAATCCTCGTACTAGAGATATCGTTTGCAATAAGCTGTCTTACGATATGAATATTGCTGACCCAGTCCTTTCCGAGCTCTTCGCTCCACTCCCTCAATGGAGCCAAAGCATCCGAAACCGACGACCCAGAACGCTCAATCACAAAAATCCCATACGAGCCGAGGATATGGTCAAGATCCGGCATAGACCAAACACCTGGCTGCGACATGGTCTGCAGGAGGTCAGAGCCGCCCAAGAGCATCACACGTGCGGGTTTTTTTTCATTAGGCGTGAGTTCGGAAGTGGCGATTCCACCAAGAACAACATTGATCTCGTGATTGATATGGTCAAGGACTACTGCGGTAGGTTGGTACTTGCCCTGAATTGTTTCCCAGGGGTCGACCATTAGCCATTCCGAGGTCTGCTCACAGGCAAGCTCGCACATACGGACACTGTTGGTTGTAGGGGGTTAGCAATTAATTTATCCGATAATTGGGTCAAGCTTCGGCTTCCCGGAAAATCACGGGCCAGGGTGTAGAGATGAGGGGGGAGGGGGGGGGGCACAAACCGATGTGCAGCACTTGCCAACCCGGCTTTATTGTAAAAGTCGCTCACAGGACTCATGTAACCCCCAACGACTTCGTAGACATCACTCATATTCTGCCGAACGTGGTCCACGGCCATCTCGAACATACGAAGGTGCATGTGAGTAATAGGGGAGAAAGAACCGCAAGCGACAACGACCAGTGGGGTTTTTGAGGGGTCATTTAGAACTTGTCGTAGCCGCCCAGCAGGGAAGTTGTAGGGTACATCGCCACCGATTTGAGCCATTACAGATGACATTTTATGTTGGATTATGTGATTAGGAGATTGACTGGTGGTGATGAGATGTTTGGTTAAACTCTTTCCCGTCCGTCTTTTGTGTTAACCTTAGAGTATAGCGGTTGGAGAAACCTTTAGGAAGGGTATAGAGCTTGAGTAATAGTGATAAGGGTATAGTAGATTGGCGCCAGGAAGGGTATCATAGAGAAGGGGAAGAGAAGAAGAGAAGAGAGATGGGGGGGGGTGGGAGGTAGAAAAAGGACTCACAAGAGACGCGGGGAGTAAACGATTGCGGGCGCGAACGTTACTAAGTGCCGTACAAAGTGACCGAACGGTAGGGGTCCGCATGTAGTATGGAGGGCGAAAGTAATAAACAATTGCAATGGTAACTCCTGGCGAGACATACAGGTCTTGGTCACAGATAGCGCAGTGACTCTGCCTCAATGGCAAAATCACTTAGCTATGGAAAAAAAAAACCGGGCTAGTTAGAGAACTATGAAGTAGTATGTACCCCCTTAAGGACAAAGCAGTATTATAATAACTATGGCTTGTATAAAGAATAATAATAAACAAGTTCAGCAACAGGCCCTCAATTCATCAATTGACATCCTTTTAAGCCCATTACCAGATTTACCTATTATGAGTTACAAGATACTTCTGGGATGATGCTACATATGTAATACCAATAACGTGCTTTCCACCCTCCTTGACACCTCTCCTGCCGCATAGATACCCAACGGACGCCTACTGCTCCTGCTGTAGTGACGGCTATCAAGGTTTCTCTGTGACGTACCACCAACCAGCCAAGCGAGAACTGTGACCGACGCGTACTCTGCACCAAGATTCCAAGGTTTTTCTAGAAGATCAATAATATGCAAACCTGAATGACACTTGAGTAGAGAGGGGGGGGGGCGATCTCACATGGCACAAACTCCGTCTTTTATCTCCTTCAATAGATACAAACACTCCTCCCCCCCTCAATTAGAAATCAGCCTAAAAAAACACTCCTTAATCCCACCCCCCCCCCTTCTTACATAAGACATACCTCTAACAAAAAAGAGAGAAAAAAAGTACAAAGTCCCCGATGTTTCCCCTAGGGTCAAGAAGAAAAAAAAAAACCCCCTTCATAACGTGGGGTTGCAGGGAGGATCCCTGCAGGAACACCGTAATCGGAAAGTCATGTGCACTCTTCCATTGTTTAGAAGAGTCATTCCTGTGACTCGAGGAGGAGGAACGTGAGTTACATATAGGATTAAAAACTGAGCGAGCGCGGAAGCATTAACGCCGAGTCATAAGCATAGACGCGACTCAAGTAAAGGGAAAATAACAACATCCGATGTCCATTACGTGAAACATGCCGAAAGGGAAGAAAGGAAAGAAGGGGGAAAAAAGCAAAGCAACGAAGAAATTTTTTTATTTCCCAACAACCAATGAATACCCGCGGAGGAGGAGGAGGAGGAGGAGGAGGAGGAGAGGTGGGGGAGAAACGTTGGAAGAGGGGGGAAGGGCAATCCTAATGGTTGATTAAAGTATTCCAGCACCCAGCACCCACCTGAGTTTCTATAAGTAAAGTGCACATATATCTCTAAAGGGACGTACAAAAAAAAAAGAGGTGAGTGTACCGATCTAAGCATTGGCCTCGATGTAAATTTCAAGCATAAGGTGGTGGTACTAATATGGTAACCTTGCTTAAGGCTCTATATGCATCAGTAGAGCGGGGTTAGAAAATGAGAATGATATAGATTGCCTGAGGATAGAGGGGGCTACTATTACTGGTTCTCCCGTATGAATTGGAGATAGAGCCTATAGAGGATCTAGTCATGTCATAACGTATCACCCTTAATCACGGAACTGTGGTCTGAAGTAATAGAGAGGAAGACAAGTAGATTTCTGCTTAGGAGGACTCGCTCTAGCGAGTGCCTCTACTGCTCCTATATATACGAGCCCATAGGGGCAAGCCGTTTCTCACCTATTTAATATCATATACTACAATTTTACCCTAGAGTCCACTAAAGGATAGGTCTATATATGCCACTGATCAATAAACCTAGAATAACCACAAGTAGCATCATTTATGCTAACTATAGTATAGTCTTGGCAACCAACCGAGTGACTAACCGTGATCACAGCTTTACTAACTTCTAAGGTTCAATGGTTTAGCGTCTATTTTCTTCTAGATCTTAAGTTACAGTTCGGTAGGTCTGCGCAGCATAAACAATATTAAATATAAGGTGAGAAAAGGTAGACTAATCATACGTCCATAATTCATATCACACTTTTGTTCCTACTCTTCCCATCTCGGTGTATTTCTTTTAGTTCTAGTAGTACTTAATTACCAACAACACACCACATACACATACAGCCACCGCCTATTCATCCCCACACCCTCTATCCTTCCGTTTGCAATAGACAACAAAAACGGGACGAAAGTGAAGACTCGATAAAACCCACAAAGTCAAGAAGAAAACAAATGAAAAGAAAAGTTGAGCCCACGGAACCTCCGGAGGAAAAATACACTGACAAATAGGGAATGTTAAAGCAGAAATCACACGCCACACAAAAACCACAACTAAATAACAAAGAAAAGAAGTCAATAAACCAACCAAGCCATTAAGCTCCATTCGACGCTTTCGCCATTTTATTAACCCTCGCTTCGACTCTCTCCCTACGTAAAATTTAGTCATCATTCACACTTATAAAAAAAAGAGCCTAACGTACCTATGTCCTCGGTTCTTCAAATGCATTAGAAAATTATCCACAGTCTTCTCAGGTCCGGGGGTATATAGCTTCCCCGGGCAGTCGTGACACCTGATCCTCGGCATCCATCTATACCTTATACCCCCACCACTCCCGCCGCCAGCTTGCGTAACCGGCTGGTCAGTTACCGCATCATACGCTGTCTGTCGCATCATCCCTTCAAAGTTATCTTGGGCATAAGACCTTTGCAGTGTTGCCAGAGTAAGTGTGAGCCATTCGGGCACAGGCTATGGTATAGTGTATTAGTTATTGCGGAGAATATTGTATGGGGTGGGGGGAAAGTATACAGGTGCATTAGATTGGTCCGGACGGCCCGGTGTGGTGGGGGCAGCAGGTGTGGTTGGGGTTGCAGCGGCAGGTGAAGGCACAGCGGGAGTGGCAGGAGATGCGGTTGGACGACTGGTGGAGGGTGTTGGAGGTGCGGGTGGCATCATCGCTACAGGGGGTACCGGAGGGGCCTGTTGCTGGATAGCTGCTTGTCTGAAGGTGTTGTTGGAAGCGGCGGTCTGTTGCGCTACTTGTGCGGCCTTCATTTTCTCGCGACGTTCAAGCTCCGCAAGAAACTTGGCGAGACGGTCTTTACCGACTTTGAGCTTTACAAGGGCGCTGTCAATATGCATTGGAACCCCCGGACGACGTGTCATGGTAGGATAATGGTGGGTGTGGATAAGAGTGTGGGGTGTATGGTGATCACGGTGGAATCCTGAGACCTCGGGGGTTGCAGAGCGGCCGATGGAGGAGCGGAGGGCGTTTTGTGCCGCAATACGTTGGCGTTTTGTCATGTTTGCGTATCCCGGAATTGCCTTCTCTGGGGGTGTCTCCTCCGTATCACTCTCCGAGGAATCATCGTCGGACTCGCCATCCTTGACTAGTTTTGATGTCATACTCCTCTTTAGCTCCGAGATCTCTTGTACCGCGCCTGGTAGCACACTAGATACAATCTGAGACCTATGTGTCTTTGGCACCTCCCGGAGGTCAGGAAGTTGTGGGCCGCCACGACGGTTAACACGGCGCTTCCGCCGCTGTTCTCGAGATAGCGATTTTTCAGCACGGTCCATCTCGTTGTCAGAGAGCTCGTAGAGCATTGGTGTGAATTGATTTGCGTGGACCGGTTGTCGGAATAGGGACGGTAGTGGAGAAGTAAGCATTGCGGAGCGGATGTCTTCGTCTTCGATGGGGCGGCCGTCAAAGGGATGGCCAGTGATGAAGAGAGATTTTGTAAAAAGCTGAGCTTGCTCCCGTATCGAGTGTGCTACCGCTGTTGTGAATTCTCCGGACAGTGAGAGGTCGCGGGTAAGAAGCTGGGCGAATTCTTCGGGTGAATTGAGAGGATTGTTAATGTCCCATTCAAATTGGTCCACAAGTGTGTGCTGCCCAATCGTGATATTGAGTTTGATGAGTACTCTCATATCATCATTCTTATATGCCGTATATGGCATATTCAGATCCAGCGGGTCATCAGCAAAAAAAATGTGGGGATGGTAATCCGTAACCTGGTCCCTTATCGAATTCGACACCATATGCACCAACTGCGGTGTCAATGGAAGGTGAAAATCTTCTACTAGCTGCTCTGCAAACAGCTCCAGAGGTATCGTTCGGTCATGCATATTCCACGTGAATGTATCGCGCAGCTTAATCTTATCATAATCAATGTCCAGCCTAATTGGCACCAACGCCTCGAGCAAATCTGCCTGCTGCTGCAACTGTGTCCGTGTTAACCTTAATTCTCGCGCCTTCCTTGCGCCTGGCCTTTTCCGCTCGCACGGGTAGAGGATCCGCGCTTTGCCATTGGTAGAACCGTTCCCGTAGCCTTGGTATCCGTAGCCGAATATCGCACCCGGATTATGGACGCGCTCGCGTCGTAGAGACTGGTAGTATTCTGCTTCGCGTCGTTTACTGCGTATCAGGTCATTTGCCGATTCTGACTGGGAAATGAGCGCCGCGGCGTGGAAGTGGTCGCGCGTTATGTATTGATCAAGATGTAAGGCTGATGTACTGGGGCGTCTTTTGAGCGATTTGCCTTTGGCCTCTGATGAGGGCGTGTCGCGATCATCTTTCAAGGCTTTTTGCTTTCCCTTTGGCGCGTCTGAGGATGATTTGACTGTTGTTGGTGATGAAGGGAGGCTCGTTGGAGATGATGAGCGCGCAGCCAGAGAGGAGCCTTTCAGGGACGATGCAGGCAGAGGGGTTTTCTGGCGGATATCATGTTTTGGAGAACCAGGACCCGGGAGGGATGTATCGGGCATGATGGGGAGAGGAGGAGGAGAGGGAGGAGGAGAGAAAATGAAGGAGTTTTGGGAGGGGTGTATGCAAGTGGAGCTAGCTGGTTTGCGTGTGTGTGTGGTGGACCAATCTTGCGAGTTGGGGCTATAGTAGCATCAACTGTAGACCGTGTGTGTATGATGTAGGCTCTAGGCGCGGTAGGCGTCTGTCCTCACACGTTTGATGACGGGGGGGGGGTGTAATGTCCGATGGGGGGGTAGGAGTGGAGTGGAGGGAGGTGTGCAGTTCCTAGAAGGGAATTGAAAATAAGGTTCGCCACTAGGGGGCTGAGATATCGGGCGAGGAAAGACCGACAGATGGACAAAAAGATATAGGTATATCACAAGGCAAGACAAATGGTAGGATGGTACACAATAAAAACGATAGATGCGCAGGGGATAAAAATAATAAAACTCGGGGGGAAGAAAAAAAAAAGATTAGGGAAGGGGCACCAAATGCAAGAGAAGCCTTGGAAGCAGCGATGGAACGCATCCAACCACAAAACACCACTTCGGAACAACCAACAATAGACGAGAAGGGAACCAGAAACGAGAGGCGAGATCGAGATAATCCGGGGACGGAGACGAGGACAGGAACAGAAACAGGAACAATGAGGCTCAACTGACTGACTGGCAGACGGACGCGTGGTGGCTCACCCCCCAGAATAATGCGGAATCGGGAATGCGACGCGTGCGCTAAGCTGATCGGAATCTTGACACCCTGCCCTTTGACTCTTATTTCTTGGTCCCCTGGTACTCGCAGTTCCTTCCCTGGTTCCTGGAGCTTGTCCTCTTTCCCTCTTTCCCTCTTTTCCTTTCTTTCCTTCGCTTTCTTTCCTTTTTCCCACCTTCTATAGATTCTTCCGGCGGCACACCCCGCCTACCTGCAGCTTATAAGGCCCGTGCTTGGTTGATTCCCAGGGACCAGATGGAGGGATGCAGGGTGGAAGTTTTGTTTCTTGATTGTGCGCTTCTCTTTGGCTCGAGGGGTGGTGCGGGGGGAGGCGAAATGGATCTTACACATGAAGATTATCATAAATGCAACGAGGAGAGAGAGAGAGAGAGCAACACCCAGGTTGATCCCACCTTATTTTCAAGTTTCTTGCCCGAGGGGCCTTTTCTCCATCGCTACATACATGTAATTTTCATGATCTCAAACAGTAAATATGGGCACCATTTGAGTTTTCTATAAGGATCCAACTAATGTGAGTTATACTCTTTGGGTACTATAGTCGATACATATGTAGATGCATTTGTTATTTCCCAACTATTTCCCCCTCCCCAGTTTTAACTACATGTACCACTGTCAGCCACAGAGCTGGTCACGTGGCCCAAGGCACCAACAGCCTGCTATGAAACATTGCCAGATCCAACGCTAAGATGATAGCTATGGCTAAACGTAAGACCTTCCCAGTGAGATTACGGTCAGTCTTTTAGCATTTGAGGCGTGATGGATATCCAGACTAAGCTCACAGACCTCGTAACAAGAAATTCTGTAATGTATGAGTGACACCTCTACCTAGAGTAAATCATCTTAAAAGCTTCAAATCGAGGCATTATTCTGTCAGTGAAGAAGATAAGGTTTAGGGTTAGTGTCTCTACTAGCCCCAACAGTACGTGACAGCTTATTTAAAGCTTAGACTCTCATCAACCAACAACCACCACTCACCATCTTTGATCACTCCCTAGACCCGTCCAAGAGAACGAAAAGAACAATATATAGGTTTACTTCAGCCATAGAAGACTTAAAACGACTCTACACATTCATGATAGCCAAGGTTTATCAAATATACAGATGAAGGGCTTTATACGGATGTAGGGTATTTATACGTTTATCAAAAAACTGACATTTATCAAGCTGAAGCATACACTACCAAATATCAGATATACTCTAACAGGATGTACTTCTACCTAGCATATCTTCCCCGGGGGAAAAATGCTAAGCTCCCTAGGGCTATCATCAAATCAAATACAAGGAATCAATACTAGAAATCTATTAGGCTATCGGACCGGGAATAGAACTTATAATACTATTCATGAAATGGCAACACTTTCGATAAAGAGGCCTATGATACATCACACGAATGTAACGTGGTTAAAATGGTAGTATATGAGGGACTCGAGGAAACTTGAGAGTTTGAGCTGTCTGAATCTCACGGGGCGAGGGGTCAGGGAGAAATGAATCCTAGTTATACTAAGCATAATGTATGTTGGGATATACTAACTTCATGGTAGAGTATCACGATACAAAGGACCTTGAGTTGATACACACTAGGGACCAGACAAAGTTATAGAAAGATTTCATAGGTCTATCAAAACTATTAAGAAGACAAGAGTAGGTGGGAGTCGGGAGATAAGGCTATAACCAGCTTTTAGAAACTACGTTTAGCAGATAACAAGGTCGAGAAAGTCACTTCTTTAGCAATTAGAGTGCTTGGATCCATTACATAACGAACAGAAATAAAAATGTAAAGTAGATTTTGGTGGCTTATTTAACCACCTACTAATAATCTCTTCCATTAAAAAAAAATGGTGGGGTCCCTGAAACGGGATCATCGATTAATATACATAGAAGAAAGCCTGCTTTTTAGGTATGTGCGTGTATAAGACGTATAAGAAAATGGTATAAAAGCTCCCGCTATATAATAAAAAATCGCAAAAATATCATCACTACTGTCATTCATCACCCACTGGCTACGTCTCTCCGTAGAAACGCCCATTCTATCTCCCACATCACTTAATGCTCCCCCCCTGCCTCAGGCTCCGGATTCGGATAGTACCAAGTTGCAACCCTATAGAATTTGTTAGTATAACCTTCTCTCCAATTAACTTGAAAGAATACTTACGCAATCATGACATAAAAAATCACACACAATGCCCCCTCCAAATAATTACTCTTGCGGTCTTTAATAAAATTCCCTACTATAAGCACCGCAAAGACCAGCACAACAACCATAAATATCTCAAAATTCAAATCAAGCGGCCTCCCAGCAATCCATGCCACAATGACGACAATCGGGCTCACAAACAGCGCAGTCTGTATTGTGCTCCCCAAAAGATGACTCAACGCGAAGTCCATCGCATTATCCCAGGCTTCATCAACCGCGCTTAAATGCTCCGAAACCTTCTCAACAAGTGGAACTAGGATCAACCCCATAAAGGCATCGCTCACGTGACGGTTCGTAACGATCCAATGGATTTGCTCAACCATGAATATTGAGTGAAGACAGACGAGAGTAAGACCGATAAGTACGAAGAAGAGTGATTCGGAAAGGGTAAGTTTAGGACGACGGGAATTTTTAGCATGATCATTGTTCATTGTATCGGCTCTCGCGAGGACTCTGTTGAAAATGTGGTCATGAGTGCGGAGTTGGAAGAAAAGGTAGCTACGAGTCAATAAATCAGCATCCGTATCCCTATTCATAGAGTGGAGGGAGGGGGTGTCATACACAGCATAAGCAATCAATAGTAAGATAGAAGTATATCTTGAAATACTGAGGATTCGAATATCTAGCTCCTCAATAGTCATTTTGTTCATACCCATAATACCCTCATAAAACGCAGCAGGTAGTGTTAACGCAGCAACAGACAGCAGCAACAGTCCACCCCCAGTTTCGACCAAATCCTCACTGAAATGTTGCTCCTCTGTTGCTATCCCGCCAACGACGAAGCAAATTCCCGTACAAAGGAGTAAATTTGCGAGCATAGATCCTAGAAGTGCTGCCTGGATGACCTGATATTGTCCTTTGAATAATAGCAAAATACAGAGAATTATCTCGACAGCCGATGCAGCGGTGGTTTGTACTACCACTCCCATAATCTACAATTCATTAGCCTTACTAATAATAAAAATTAATGCCTAATAACTAGGACTCGCCTTTGGAATCCCTTTTTCTTTTGCCAACTGCCCACTTGCGAAAGACAATAGATTTGCCGTGGGAACCATTGCAAGGTAATTAGTCATAAATACCCATAAGTGCCACTCAGGCCTCACCCAATGAAGCACGAGCCCAACCGGGACAAAAGGCCATAAGACACTTGTGCATGCTGCAAGACCACAACTACTCTTCAAAACGATTTTTAGAGCTTCAAATATGTGAAAGCCGTGACGTTCCTGTTCGAGGTTTACGAGAGCTTCGTTTGCCTCCGATTTCTGGGGTTGGTGATGGTTGGGGGTGTTTGTATTTTGAGACATAGGAGGACTCATCATAGGAGGTTGGTTATTATTATAAGGGTGGCTCGAATGGCGGGAGTAGCTACCCATGTTGATAGATGGAAGGGAGAGAGAGGAAGAGTTGAACTGAACGAAGGACTTAAAGTATTGGACTGGTGTCCTGAAAGCTAGGGCAGGAATTCGTAGTTTATATGAGCGCAGAAATATTAGTTTGGAGCAAAAAAGTGCGCAAGAACTGATCTGGGTCCCTAATATAGTTAAACACCCGTCATGGCAATAGCTTGTTTTCCAAGACCGCCCGGAATAGAGGCTGCCATGGGTATCATACGTAGAAAGGATTTACTGGTTGTCTCACTGTGCCTTTTTTTGAGACAGCATTGAAGTGAATTCCCATTGAGCACTTGTGTTCCTTGGTTTTGAGAAGGCGTGGTGTTGTTCGCATGCTGGTTGGGTTATGTACTAGTGTGTGGCTTGGCAGAAACTCAGTGATGAGGTCATTGGCAGGGAAATCTGTCACGGCTGCAAGTATAACACCTGGTGCGTGACAGTGCATAATGAGGAAAGTGAGGAGACAAAATATGATAGCTGCAAATTTTTCCATGTTTGTCAATAAACCCGTACTATATAAAAAAGCATATGTACTAGCTGGTCTTAGGTTGCCTGCTAGGGCGCAACTTCACTATAAGAAAACACGCAGTATCAAGGTTACAGAAAGTTGCATTTGTCAGCCAAGCTGACTACTGTACTTAAAATGCATCAACTGATATAAAAAGGTGTTTGCCCTAAAAGCCTACCTTAAATCATAATCCGGGTAGTTATTAAAGGCAAATTTTCAGAGTTTTTTTTTATAAATATTACACCTATAACCTAGTTTGCGCTTACTGGTCTCTTATCAACTGCATGTACCCATGACCTATTGGTTGCTCTTAGTAGTAAGTACACCCGTATAACATACAGTACGAAAAGAGGGGATGGATTGGGTACATTATTTTACCAAATACAGTAGAAATGCTGTAGCAATAGTATAGAATACGAGAGTATTACAGCATTCTTGTCTAAATTCCGGTTTAATACGATATCCCCCTTACAATGCTGTAGTACTATTGTAGTAGTTACACCCCGTTTTTTCGTACTGTATATACATGTATGTAGTTCAAACACCGAGTGATGATATATGATTGGAAGTGACAGATATATATACAGTACGAAAAGAGGGGATGGATTGGGTGCACTATTTTACCAAATACAGTAGAAGTCCTGTAGCAATAGTATAGGATACGAGAGTAGTACAGCATTCTTGTCTAAATTCTGGTTTAATATGGTATTTCCTTTAAAATGCTGCAGTAATACATAGTAGTTTCACCCCGTTTTTTCGTACTATACTTATAGGAACCTAATTTTGGGGGCTATTATTAAAAGTATACTTTTCTTGAAGCCATCTAATTCTTAAGACTAGCTCTTACTCAGGACTACATGTAAGTACCTAATAAGTTAAGCAAAAAATTTACTCTCAAGGTTCCAAGACAACCTACATTTTCCCTTATAATCCATAAAAGGAATGGTATCCACTATGTAAGTCCCCCATCCAAGAGAAACAGCTATTATTAGCCCTAGATATTTTTTTTATTTGTTTACTTATTTATACTTATCATATAAATATCTATAAATCAAATAATAAAGACAAAGGCTAGCTACACCATATGTAGTAAACCCAAACGTTTATTTATCGTTAATGAGTTTATACATATCCTCAATCTCCTTGAAAGTGGTGGTTAGATTCTCATGACCGGTTTCAGTGATAAGGATGTTATCTGTCGTAGGAAGTCAATATATGTAGGCAAAAGGGAAATGCAAAGGAACACCCCCATAAGAGGTAAAAGATGAAGACAAACCTTCAATACGAACACCGCCAACATCCCAATACTTATCTAAGACATCCTTATCGATATACTTCGAGTGTTTTGGGTCCTCAAGATACGGCTTAATGATGAACTCGCAGAAATAGATCTATCCCCTATCAGTACCACCCCACTCCCACAGCTATGATTCCAATGCCACTTACCCCAGGCTCAACAGTAATAACCTCTCCTATCCTTAACGCGCCCCTCTTCCTCAAATAGCAAAACATCTTATCTTCATCCTTATAGTTCGGATGACCACCGGTATCATGCGTATCCATCCCCAACAAATGACCCAAACCATGAGGGAAAAACGCACAACTCGTCCTATTCTCCAATATCTCATCCACACTACCACCTTTCAGAATACCCACCTTCAATAATCCTTCAATCGCGATTCTGTGCGCAAGCGTGTGTATATCATCCCAACTCGCCCCTGCCTTTGAGGCATCAATCGTGGCCTTTTGCATAGCTAAAACAAGGTTATAAACCTCCAGTGACTCTGGTGAGAATTCACCGTTAATGGGATAAGTCCTAGTCACATCCGATGCATAATTATCATACTCGGCCCCAGCATCTAAAAGCAAGTTAAGTTTACCCGCAAGGCTGGCATTGTTCTTAACGTAGTGGAGAGTTGCAGCTGCGCGGCCGGAACCATAGATACCATGATACGCTTGTTTGGGTGCACCACCCGCAATACATCTTTCTGTGAACACTGCTTCTACCTCTCGCTCATTCACTACATGTTTTACAGCATTCATAGCGCGGTGGTGCGCTGATGTCGTAATCGCGTTCGCTTTCCGTATCAGTGCAACCTCGTATGAATCCTTGATGGCACGGCATTCCTCAATCGCTGTTTTTAAAACATCCGTATGAAGGTTGCTTTGCACCTGCGGTGGAATATCATTAGATATCTGGTTGGCGATGGCAAAAATGGGTTTGCTAGAGGAGGCACTGGATGCGAATTCGGAAAGGTCATTGTGGAGGTCGGGAGTTGTGTGGCGGACAGCATCGACATCATAGAGTTTCTTTGCTTCGTCGATAGAGAGGGGGAGGCCGCACCATAGAACGGACGATGGGGAGATGGGTGGAATGTAGAGAGTTAGTGTACAAGTAGAGATGGAGTATGTGAGGTAGGAGTCGGCTAGATCACAGCCAGAGAGATAGTAGAAGTAACGGCGTTGACGGAAGGGAGCTGTGATAAACGTGGGGTTAGTTATTGAGCGTCTAAGTTCATCTCATCCTATCCCATCCCATCTTAAGCAGGTACCTCATCATGAAATTTTGTACTAGACAAAGAAATCAGACGAACCTTCGCTATCACTATCCTCCAGCAACTTTTCCTTCGCACTCTCAAGATAAATCAAGCCATCCGTGATCTCTGGATGCTTCTCCTTGATAAACTTCGCAACGTTCTCAGCGTGCTTCTTCGCCGGATACTTTTCACTCTTTAGGATGTTCTCGGTAGCTGGGTCTAGATCCATTTTCATGAGTTTGAATATACTTCTCTTCCGTCGGAAGTTGAACGCTTTGTACGCTATTGCAGCGTTCAGTTTTTTGTTGTTGACGGCGGTGGAAGATAGTGCTCGAACGAATGATGACAGCTGCGGGGAAGCTCGTGCACACGTGAGACCGATGGTGGGGTGGAGGGGTATGCGAAAGACCGTCGATACCCGCGCGAACATGAGTGTTGAAGGATCCCACAATCAGTAATAGATGATGCTTGTTTGTTTAGGTAGGACCAGAACGGGGCGGATTATTGTGCACTTTCCAAAAAAATAAATGTTACCTGGTCCACATACATATTGTAATGGGAACCGACAACACGTCCAATTCTAAAGATGCAGAACCTTTTAAACCTGGCATAGAACCTGATGTAACTCCCGAATAAGATGGTACTTTGACAGCCCTAGCTGTTATTAAGACTTTACCAAATTAACCGCTGAGGTGGAAGGTCAATCTAGGCGACAAATTTCACTCTCTTATCAAAATAATAACTTAGAAAAGCTAGCCCCCTATGGTATATTAATTATAGATTTTTGGAATATTTGATTGGTATAAAATGAGATTATTACGCCAACATATGAAACAAAAATATAGAAGAAATATTAGAGACAGCAATGTGCTCTTTCCTCCCGAAAAAACCCGAACCCTTCGTTGCTGCTGGGTATTTATGTCGTAATAAAACCTCCTCTTAATACCATGCTGGATACGTTACAAGATCCATTTCTAACCCACAAACGTAAAATAAAACCGTAAAACACATCTAATCCTTCCATCTGTTGAGGAACTTCTGCATATCATCTGGCTGTGGTGCCGGTGAAGCCTAAGAAGTATTAGTATCACCATCCAAAATCGAGAGAAAAAGAGTGGCACCTACCGAATTGACTTGACTGTTTACAGTATAATCCCACGCTTGCGTAATAGTAGTCTGCACATTCGGTGCCGGCCCTGCCGCTGTATAAATCGTATATGCACTCGTCGGGTACTGCATCCTTGGGCCAGTCGCTGTTATACTCTTACCGGGCTGTGTCTGCATTGGTGCATACCTCGTTGGCCCGGTCTGCATCGCATACGGGACATTTATAAGGTCGCTAACCGCATCGGCCGCATCACTGGCATCAACAACAGTGTCAACGGACGCAGGAGGATCCGTGTTTCCCAGCTTTTGAGCAGCAAGCTGTGCAGACGTGAATGTTCCTGTCATACCAGACATAGAGAAGCGAGGTGTGTAATTTATTGTTGAGCCACCGGCTTTGGCAGAAGATTCCATTTTGATAAAGTAGACGTTGTCACCGTCGTCACCGTATGTGGGATCAATGGTCAGCTTGGCTGAGGTTGTTCCCGATGCGAAAATTGAGCTGACGGTCCCAATGGTGTGGTCGCAGAACTATCATACACTCATTAGCTCTCACACAAACCTAATTCGGACTTGTCCTCTCCTGCTCGCGGGTAGAAAGATACATACAGGCTCCTTATTACTCCCGACACAAAGCCACATCGTAAAAGTGTTAAAATCAGACAAGCTTGGCCCACTCCCTGAGTCTTTCCATTCGACAGTTACAGTAGTACCAGGCGTCCATTTCGTACTACGGGTTGGGCTCGTAAACTTTACATCTGCTGATACCAGGGTTGAGAGGAGCGCGAACGCGAGGGAAGTGAGAGAGGCTGATGTACGCATTGTAGGATAAGGAAGGGTAAGCAGAATTGTAAACGAAGGAGGTTAATATTGAGCTCGTGCTACTTTCGTGAGAACGTGCTAGAGGGTTGATACGACGTAGCATTAACCCGGGAGGCTCGGGGGGGCCAGCTTCAATGTTGGGTGGGTTGTTGGCTGCTGGCTGCCAAGAAAGGGGCTAGCAAGTCATCCGTAGTGCGTGGGCCCCCTGCTGATCCCCAGGGAAATTTTTAGATAAGGATGTTTTGATAAACAAAACCCATAAGCTCATCAGGGCAGATGTCCGAGTCTATTTTTTTATCATAAGCTCAATTCTTTGTTTATGGTTGGGCAGCGTTTCATGTTTTTGCGGGACCAGTGGGGGTATTTTATAGCTACGTGGGTATATAAGACACTTCTATAGCTCAATGGAATCATGTCTAAATCTCTTTGGCTATCTACAAGAAACACCAATTAAACCTCAAGACCAAAACTACTTCCGCTCCCACTATCCTCTAAATTTTCTATCTACTTCGTACCTCCGTGTTATACAGCTACAGTACCAACTTTCCTCGATATTTAGTCCCCCTTTATCTATCATGTCATATATTTATAAATATTGCTTTGGAATTATAATATATTCTACTGCAGCCTTACATAAGTAAACCTTTGTATTCCCAATCCTAAATATATGCACCTAGCTATCCTATACACCAGATAATATTATGAGCCCCTCACCAAGTGGTTCTGGCGAGCACGAAGTCAACTAGCAAAAAGAAAAATAGCATTTCCTTAGCCAAAAAGAGATTAGAAAATAATTTTCTATGTTGGCTTGGCTTGGCGCTCGACCAACTTCTCAACGTCAACGTCAACCACCGCTCACAGACCACGATCACCACACACCCCACAGTGCTCCCCAAACGTACATTTACAGCAAGACCTCGATATAGCTATACGTTTAGAAGTGGGTGATTTTGGACTTATATCGAGGCAGACTTCCATGGCCAATGAGGAACAGGACTATAAACGTACAGTGTCCTGTATCAAAGATACTTACAATGAGGATATACTACGGCCATACAAAACCGTTATAACACGACAACCTATACCTATACAATCTATAGAATTATCCCAACAAGTTTCTGCAGATCATACGCATTCGGAGGTAAGCCTCCCTAGTATATCTATTCTTGGCTATTGTTTAGCTAACTTGGCATTATTACTTAATACCAAGGTTCCATCATCTCGCAAAGGTTATTGACCCTAAGTCGCCGAAAGCCCAACCGGAACCAAAAAATTACACGTATCAGTATAGTTCTTTCAACTACTTCTAGGGTGTATAGCTACACTCAAACCTAAAGATTGGTTACGGATCCATTAAAAACAAGTTCTTTACAACGCTACTATCTATAATCCTAATCCTTGGGCTTGCTGTTTATAACACGATGCTAAAACAAGACTATGAGGAATACCAGAGACCTCAATATTAAAATTTCTCTATAAATTCTGGTTATATAAAACAGGTGGGTCAACTAGCGTGTGTTTGAATATTGTTTTCTAAGCTCACACATTAAATAGGTTCCTTATAGGTGCCTCATATGTTCGGAATACCATTGATAACTACGTCTCAGTGGGAAAAAACAAGGACCCACAGAAATTACTACTCCGGAATTCCCACTACGAGGGCTAGAGGGCTGCGTATCAAGCCAGAAGCAAAAACTAGACCCGGGACCACTTTCTGCGTCTATTGGTTTTACGATTATATACATTACAGAGTCAAAAACTAAGAACGATATCGGGGATATCTACCCAGAGCTTAAAAGTGCCCACTAGAGGGCCAAGGCTCACAACATAAAATAGTGAATTCTTTTTCTGGATTTAGGTTATTGCAACATTGCCAGTACCTTTTAGGGACTATAGAGTTTGCTAAATAGTACTTAGAGAAATTCACAAGACTTGACGATTATCCTAGTATACAGCTGTCTCGATGAAATAGGAACGATCAACTAGAAACCCAGTAGTCTTCTAGAAAATCGAGAAAAAAACTCCGAGTAGCTAAGAAGAGCTAACATAAAACTCAACGTGGTAGGGAGGCTAAACAGAGGGTCTTTATAAATTTCTGTATGAGGAATTAATTTAAGAAGGGTTCACAAACCAGTATAAAGGGTGCCGAGAAGCCTACATGAAGATATGCATGTAGTTTTCAATATAACATGCCCAGATGCCCATGTAGATTTAGATAAGAGTTTCTCTTAGTGAAGTCAAGATTTACGCACTAATAGTCGGCTAAAGCCAAGACTCTCGATCACTATTGCCTCTAACTTATTTAGTTTTCTAGATTACTTGACCCCTTGATTTTCCAGTATCTTAGCACCCTAGTGTCTCAAATAACGACTTTTGAGGAGATTACAAGTCACACAATCCTAATCACTAATTTCTGCAAAGCAAATACCTTTTGCGCAAAGACGGCTTAAGTATGCAGAATGATGCAGAGATTTTCGGTTCCTACTTTCGGTTCAATAGCCCCCTGCTATATTTCTGACGTCACCTCGGATCTTTACGACGTCTATCAAGAACCCGGAAAAAAAAACATCTGCGGGATAGACCCAAGGGTTGATATAAGAGACAGCAGACCTCTATATTAGAAGCACAGATAAGGCAAACTTCTAGCTGTAGACCTAGTGCTTTTACTTTTGCCTCTTTGACTAACAACGCATCTCTTTCAGCCCCCTCATACGTCTTCTTAAAAAGCTATAAGTCTACCTCTTCAAGCGCCCTGAGTCATAAATCCCAGGAATCTACATTAGATACAACCAAGATCCAATATACCCCAATAAAATCCCACATATGCCGATATCTAAAATTTATACCGGCTACATATTATAGAAAAGTCCATAGCATGTGAAAGGTATTAAAAAAAGTCTTAGTCAAGTACATATGTTCCACAAAGACCTATTTTAGGAAGTATGAGTCAAAAAACCATGAAGTACAACGTACGCAAAAAAAAAAAGTACCACAAAACGGTTTAGGAGGTTCCATCCATGGATAAGAATCCATCTATGTACATGTAGTTCGGTTGACTAGCCACATAACGCATCACTCGGAGGAGATACATGTAGCAGCAGCAGCATTAAGAATTGATAACACTCTGGTCCACTATCCCTAGAAAGATTTTATTGGTTCTTCAAGACAGATAAGCAGGTCCGGACGTGCCGTAATTATCGCTCAGGATTTGATTTTTCTTTTCATAAGTAAAACATGCATTAACATGCGTTGGAACAAGGCGGCACTAGCACAGAAAAGGTACATGCACTGGTACAGATTGTGGTTCTTGCTTTTCACGCACGTTTAATGCATGTTTTACTTATGAAATCCCGAGGGATACTCTAATATGGTACTCGTGGCAGACAAGAAGTTCCCGGAAATGCAAGTCTCGGACCGGGGGGTCTCTATTGGAGGCAACGGGCCCGTGAGTAAAGTGCACCTATCTATTGGAGAAAACTTGCACTTTCGGGTACTCCAAGTGCATGTAGTAATCTCCTAGGAGCCCAAACCGTCAATCATGAAAAAAATCTTTAAGTTGAATAATAAAACTGTTAGATTACACTTTAAACTCCATTAATCAATTCTAAACTATTTAAACTTTCACAGGTAATTTATCGCGCAAATCTAAAGAAACCCTAACCTTAGGGAAACTCTACTTGCAACTGCATGTAGCTACAGTACCTACACGTATGACTCGCCTCCACCTTGCATTTGAAATTAAATCTCTCTTTATTCTACCCCCTGTCTCCTTTTCCTTCTATCCCCGCTTCCCACCCCTCCATCTGTCCCATGGGCCCAATCTAGTAGCCAAAAGGTCCCGAAATTAACAAAACCCCTCTGATGATGCCAGTCATGTCTCTTTGTCAGCCCCTCCATGCCCCACACTGCATACCCCGAATGCACAGAGCAACTCTCTAGCGCGACCATCGCACAAAAGGCCCAGAAGCTAACAATATGACAGTCTCTTAACACTAGCATCCGGGGTAGATGTAGTGGTAGCAGATTCGACAGAACGAATTCAATTGGGTGTGCGTACTGCGCTGATAGTGCTATCGGTGCAGTGAATGCATGGTGTATACGGTGGATCTGCGAGTAGATCCTACGTGTGTGGAGAAGCCGGTGCACGTAGAAGAATATTAGCTCGCAGAAGAGGACGAAGAGGATAATTTCTGTGAAGAATTCCCGAGGGGTTGGGAGATTCTGGGGTATTGGTAATTGTGATAATGGGGAGATGGTAATGAGAGCAAACTGGACAAATAAGCCGATTACTTGATTTCGCAACACTACCAGTGTACAGTGCCGTGTCTCAGTTGACGTTGGTGGAAGCTGGTTGGGTTGTATTTTGTGTGTGGTTGAGAAGACGGGGAATAACCGGTCCAAGGAGAGATAAAAGAGGCTCGGGAGCCAAAAGCAAAACAACTGTATCAAAACTGTCCCCGTGAGTTCGACAAATAATGGACTGCAAGAAGCAATGGTGTCCATATCTTTGGTAACCGCGATGAAATCCAAGAAATGGGACACTCTACTTACATGCACTTCTGTGTATTTACATGTGATAATGATGAAATAACTACAGCATTCTATAGCATAATAAGTTATGAAATTGACACCATCTGAGTCTTGACGTCAGTAGAGTCTAATAATAATGCAATTCCGAGGAGAGTGGGGTTAGGGTTCCCGGAAATCCCCGGAAAGCTTATTTCTTCTTGGCACGCTATCTATTGAGCCTCACAGTTTGACACCCCAATATCAATCGTATCAACGATTATTCCTCTGCGTGAAACAACTGCCGTCTCGCTTCGTCCCTGACCAAAGAGAGGACACGATTAGTATTGTGGCCCAGAACAGGTCCAGGAAACACGGGTCTAGTGCCCATACGATACCGTTACAGGGGACATATCGATCGATCTTTCATCGAGCGATCGATAGATTTCCCCATCATGCGAGCTGTCTGTGTGAGTGAGAGAAAAACAACTCTCACATACAGCCAGTAAGATTAGACACTATATAAAAGAGTGTGAGCTGCAAAATAACCCGAGAGCCCCGGAGAGTTGATCCGTCCGGAACGCCCACGCACCACACAAGACGCACCCCGAGATAGGAATGGGGTAAGGGCTGAGATTAGAGCCATGGGATAGGAGGATTAGTTGAGGAGGGGATAAACGCTTGGTCCAAGAACCTGGCTCCTTGCCGGTCCGGAAAAAGCCCTGCCACCTGGCCTGGCAGGTAAACGATGTCAAAACTTTATCTCCACGTCTCGGAGTCGTCGTACCTACATAGACACTCTAGGCCTCGCTTCTTACCTCGCCTCCCCCCCTCCTTTCTTCTCCCCCCCTTCCCCCCTTCTCCCTCCTCTTCCCCTTTCCTCTTCCCCCCCTCCTTCCCCCCCCCTCGCATGGCCCGTGCATAGTTGAGGCTCGAGTGAACTTGGTCAACAGCAATTGGTGGAATCCACATACCAATCACATGCGAGAATTGCCATTATCTCAACGTCAGTCCAATACAACTTCACGATAGCCACGCTCCAAAAAGGAGATACCCACAATTCACCCCTTCAGAGATACTTGTGCCCTATGGCCGATCTTCTGACAATCAGTAAATATGGTCCATAGATAAGTACAACACTGCTTCTCCCTTGCCTTTTCCCGCTCCACTCATCTCCTCGCTTCTTCCTCCTACCATGAAACAAACCCGATACCAATTTATCCGTCCTTTTTGCCCTTTTGCCGTTTTCAATCCGGGGTAGCAGGAACCGATAATCGTCATTATATAATTACAAAACAATTTCCCACTTACACATACATATCTATAGAGGGGCAGTGTCGCAAGCTCCACAGAGAGGTGCAAAAAAGCAGTGAGACTCACAAAAACCGCATTTTCTCTTCCAATTAAAATAATCTCCCCCTGTACATCACCCAGCGATCACACAACAAACCCGATCTTGCCAGATATGTACTCTCTGGCCGTCATCGATAAACAATCTGGAAAAACGCTCCTCCTTGACTCCTGTACTAACCCCCTCATAACTCCCCCCTTGCCCCTCCCTTCCCCTCTTCTGCCACACCACACATACAATCAGCCACAGATATGTCCTCCCACCACACCCTCTTGCGGAAAAATCAAAGAGGGCAAATAAACAATAGACGATCCAAAAACATCTGATGTCCTCATCTCCTCTCATCGCAGCTTCGGTACATACTGCAGGCTGTAGTGTAAGTACCACCAAGTATCCATGCCTGATAGTCGAAGTACCAACCACCGGCAACCCGGGCATCCAATATACATGCCCGGAACACCCATGGACGTTGCGCCGTTTTCCCTCCTAGTCCTTTCCAAAATATGCCGTTCTGTTGCAAATCCCACTGCGTGCTTTCTTTTATCAGAGTCGTAAAAGTAAAAAAAGTGCGGTATATATTTTAAGCGTTACGTTTTTTCGCGAAATTATGTACCATAGCTCCTGTGAGTGGGGCAGATCAGCAACATATCAATTGCCCAATTCGTGATTATGGAAAAGGCCCTCCTCTTCGGGAAAACAGGATTCAAGTGGATGCTTTTGGCGAGCGAGTAAAAACAAGAGGATGGAGATTTCCCCACGGGCAATGAAGGGAGAGCACTCTAAACCCCTAACACAAACCCCGCCCCACGAGGACGTCAAAAAAGGAATCATCAATACCTCAAAAACTGTCATCATCATTGCTCAATCAACATCTTCGTCATAACATCTTTCGTTTCGACGACTTGTTCTCCCCCTCCAAACCCCGCACCCGACCACCCCCGCTACCGACATGCGCACGCGCCGACTGACTGAGTTTATTCACTTTTGAGTCAAGGATGTGAGTCGCACATTGCACGTCGCATTTAAGAAGGGAAAAAAAAAGGTGATGTGCTTTTTGAAAATTTCTTGCTTTTTTCTCTTTACACACATCCGCCGCTTCCAGAAAAAACGGCTTTCATCATTCATACACAGCAACACCGTCATGATCGACGCAATATGAACGGGGCAAACAACGAAAATGGAACGGGCCGAGGGTATCAACCATGAAACGAAACACAAGAAGGAAAAAAAAAGGTCCCATCCATTTAGAGTGTATTTCCAAGACATGCAAAGGGGAAATGGGGAAAAAAAATATAATGAAAAATGCAAGGATATATCCATTTTTTTCTTCTGCTTTTGATACCTCCTAAACAAAAAATTATTTGTAGTCCCCAGTAACAAAAAAATTAATAAGCGGATTACACGAGAGTTCACGTGTTGAGAAGAAAAAAAGGAGGTGAAAAAAAGTAACCCCATCGCCCATTTGGTGGAGAAAAAACAAAAGAAAATGAAAAGGAACACGCATGAAATTTTGGGACAAAGAATTCATATAATGACCATCGGCCCGCCACCACATCTCATCAACCGAGATCCCCCAAAACAGTAGAGTAAAAGGATGAAGCAACGAAAATACATTTCTTTTCCCCTCCCAAAAATGCGAATCAGCGTAAACCACGTAGGGAGTCGCCGGGTATATGTATCGAAATAGAAAAAATAAGATCGCATGCCTCGGAAAAAGAAAAGAAGATTAAAGGGAAAAAAAAATATAGCTCCAGACCATGACTTGCCCCGTAATAACATCCTAACCCCCATAGACAAAAGAAAAAAAACAGGCGCAAGAAAAACACAAGCGTACAACTACAATGCAATAAAGATAAGGAGAAAAAAAGAAGTGGCGGGCTATACATCCAACATGGTAGGTTTCGCTGTCGCCTCCTTTTCTTTCGGGCTAGGCGGCAGGACCAATGCTGAAGTACCCATGGTGACTTGTCGGTTGACTGTCTCCCTCAAGCTTGCCACCTGTTTCTCCATCGCAGCCTTGTCGACCTTCAAATCGAAATTCATTAAGAAACAGAAGCCTATTTGCGGAAAATAAATTAGTAAATAAGATCCGAGACATTTCTTGGGTTCCCTGCACAAGGCGTCCAAGCTTGGGGGGGGGGGTGCAGGTGACTAGGCAGGTGACACTTACTGACTTCGAGCCTACTCAGCTCGTACTCGCTCAAACCCCCGACCTTAGCAAACCTTTTATGTGGGTAACTGAGGTCTTCCAATCCTTTACTAGCAACTCGCAAGGCAGCGAGGAGTAACCGGTGGACATTTAAGCGTGTTAGGGGAATGACGCGTTCTGTTACGGCAAGGCGATGAAGGTATACTGAGGCAGCGAGATAGACGGCTGTTGATAGTGGACAGAACCGATGTATCCTAAAAGTTTATTTGTTAGTATATTAAAAAAAACATTAAAGTAATCGGACGAATCAAAATATAAATAAAATATATAAATATATAAAACCATATTTTTCTCCAATCTGAAAATTTTCAAATCAGATGATGAAAAGAATCATCAAGAAACAAGTAGAGGAGTACAAACCGGAAAAGATAATCCTCAATCGGGATTTCTGGCGCAGCCTTACTCCAGAATTTTCGTGTAATCGAAGCATTCTGATGAATACCCTTCGCACCAGCACCGATAATTTTGATCTCGCCCCCATTACTCAAAAAGTCATCATCGCTATCCTCGTCTCTTTCTTGCTTATGCTTGATGAGGACACCATCCAAATCCTGTGACATGGCCTTGCCAAAGCAGAATCCTGTTGAGGGGTCTCTGTCGACGGCTGTAGGGTGAAGTTCCTCCTCCATTTCAGGCGTTGCAGGATCACTCGGGGGTGGAGTAGGGGGTACATCTCCAGTCATGGACACTAGCATTTCGATACTCCTCGAGAGCAGCGTTAATGCTGTGGTTGCTGGTAGGTGAAAGATATCTTTGTCATCTGCACGCATTCCTAATGGTTTTGGTGATGATCCTCGGACAGCGCTTGTAGTTGAAGCAGCAGCGGCGCCTTCTGGGTCGATTTCAGGGTGTGGCGGTGGTGGAGCACCTTCTTGGGGTATCTTTTCATGATCAAAAATTACATGAGGATGTTCAGGCGTGTAGGGCGGCGGAGGGGAGGCAAACGGTGAATTCATTGTGATGGCAGTATTGAAACTTGTTGGAGAAAATTTCCTTCCTCCGTAGGTTGATATGCGAAGTTTTGACAGGAGGGCTTCCGCATGGCAGGCATGCTGCGAAAGGAGAGTGTCGGTGGCCGCCACGGTGAAGACTGGGTTACCCTAAGGGTAGACTGGCCGAAGTTGGCTGGGCTGGTTTAATTAGGGCGTACGGTTGTAGGCGACAACAACAACAACAATAAGTTGCCTGCTTGTCTGCTTTTAGTTACTATATATGATGATTGACTATTGCTGTGGAGACTTGTGCTGCGGTGACTGCTGTGGGGGGGGGGGGGATGTGATGTGGTGCTTTATTGCGGTGAGCTGTATTTTTTTTTGATTGTAATGTCCGGAAATCAACAGGCTGATAGATAGAGCAGCTCTCTATTTCTTCTTCTTCTCTTCTCGCTTCCTTTCTGAGGCTTGCGTATTTAATATGTATAATGCGCAGTGGGTGGTGTGCAGTAAGCAGTGTGTATAGTAGGGCAGTAGCAGGTTTTAGCAGGCTGTAGGCTGTAGGCAAGAGGTATGTGAACCGGAGTCCAGATTTAAATGGAGGCGTTTGGTGGGTTATATGGTTCTCTTATGCAGATAGATGCTTAAGATATGTACTCGAGACTATCAAGAAT
This sequence comes from Verpa bohemica, assembly GCA_033030345.1. NCBI lineage: Eukaryota > Fungi > Ascomycota > Pezizomycetes > Pezizales > Morchellaceae > Verpa > Verpa bohemica. The sequence goes on along the minus strand of JAUFSE010000009.1, from coordinate 1,147,608 downwards.
TCAGGGCACTAAGCTGTTCGGTGGGGTGGGAAGGGCAGCCAGGTATAGTAGCCAGGGCAAGCAAGGTGGGAGGGAACTCGAGCGGAATTAATATCAATGCGAAGTGTAAGACTATTTCTCGATCAAGCTTCGTTCATAATCTAAAACCGAACGGCACTTTCTATTGTGGAAGAGGGAATAAATAGGTCAGCTGGAAATTACGGTGTATGGTCGGTGCTTGCTATGGTGCTTGGGGGTTGGGTTGCTTGTGGGGGGGTTGCTTGCTTGCTTGGTGGGCTAAGTAGCATATGCTATGTGCTTCCCTATGTGCTTGCTTGCTATGTGCTTGCTTGCTATGTGCTATGCTATGCTATGCTATGCTGTAAAGTTTTTCTAATGTCCTACGATTCCCGTTCCTTCTCTCCGTGTCTCTGTGTTCCTATTATTGCCTGTTGTCGCTGGGTATATCTCTCGTTGGTCGATTTCGCGATTCTTTTCGATCCCGATTGATTGAGAATAAGGAATAGCCCTGTTTTTTTTCGTAGCTCTTTTTGTGTTCTATTCAACCCCCCTCCCCCCCCCCAAAGAAATTCGACACGTCGTAAAATTCAGGAATCTTATAGGAACGAAACGACGCACCGCTGTATCATAGGAGGATACCAAAGGGAAATGCGGTAGAACATGGGAAGGGGGGGATGGAGAGATTCGGAACCACCAGCGGAGAAATAACATGAGACCGCACGGCCGAAAGAGACAACAAACTACGCCAACCAACAACAGCAGTTATCAGCACCGCTCTCAACTGACAGCGCAGCAGCGAGTGAGGGTCCGTTCAACTGTTCAAGCCCGAAAAAGGGACCGGTTGCGGACTCCTTGCGGCCCCCCGAACAGCTAACTAACAGGGCTGGATTGGGTTTCCTAACTCAAGGGGCTACCTGTGCTGTACATACTGCCGCCGCGGACGTATCACCCGCTGTTGCTTTCCTATTGTTCCACTTACATCCACGGATAGGCGCGCAATGAATGATAGCTAATTGATGATGAGGAGGGGTGGATGTGGGAGGGGGCATGTAAGGAGGCCCTCTAGGTCGTACCCGATCTCGGCCAGATCTATATCTGAGCTATTCTGATGATGCTGCCGTTTATCGGCCGGTCGTGTTTCTATTCGTGTATACTTTTGTTTGTTATCTGTATGTCTATCTGGCTTGTCTCTATCTCTCCATTCTCTATGGCCCACTCACTTCACCATGTCCCTCCCTATGGGGCTGTCAAGTCAAGTCTGGCTTCTATCCCTCGTGGAAACCACATACAGTGACTGCAGTACATGCAGCAGGAGCAGCAGTAGCAATAGCAATAGCAGTAGCAGCTTGTCATGCCCTGGTCTCGATTCCAAATTTTAAACAACGTGTGAACACGGAGAAGAATCCGAGATGCCGTCTGCCCTCCCTAAGCCAGGGTTCTGGGGTGGTGGTTGTTTTTCTGAGCCATAAGATTAACGGTCTTGGTTCTCTCTACGCCGGAACATTGCCAGACCCTCCCCACTAGTAGATTACATACCACACGCGTTTGTGTGTGTTCACTTTAACTGAGGGTGGGGGGGGTTATACCGTCGATATCGAACCAGCCCACCGTCATCTCTTCATCTCCCATGTCCAGGAAATGGACTCGAGAATTGCGGGGTGCTGCCCCACCTGGTATAGTTCGACGTTGATTATCGGAGGGGCTGCGGGCATGGACCGGCGCTCTTCGCCCCCATAATCTGCCGCTAGTAAATAGCTGGTGTTTCTGGAAGGAGAGTCCCTGCATGAGAGAAACGAACCCTCGAAAATGGACCAATCACTATTACCAGGATTCAATTCCACTCGCCTCCTCTTCTCCCCGCAAAGCGGACGTATGAGGACGTCATTAACAGCCATCGTAAAACAAGCCTCGTGACAGCTGGGGGTGGTAAAAAAATGTTTCTTTTTTTTTTCTTTCCCACTTCACGATCAATTGCCCGTTTTATTGCCCCTTGGACCCTTAGACTTTTGCTTTTTATTTGCTTGTTTTTTCATTATTTTGTTTTGTTTGCACGGCTGTTGAGAATTGAAAAGATGGCTTGCTTCGTACATTTTACAATTGCATTCCTCATCTCGCTTTGCCTTGACATCAGTTCTCGGTTACACCTCATGCACGACTCATCGATGCTGTCTCCCTGTTATCCGCCGCCTTTGGTATGTATGTACTTATAACCTTCAATGTGTTTCCCCAGCTGACACGTCGCACATACAGATGCTGTGTCGGCAATTGAGCGATCATAATGAAATCTAATCCCAGGTTTTTATGCGCCGGAAATGTATCGTGTGCTATTTATTTTTATTTTTATTTTTTCTCTCTCTCTCTTTCACGATCTCTTTCGTAAGCTGGCTGTCCTGGTGATGTCCTCTTCCCCAATTGCAAGGGGCGGGAAGAATGTTTGGACCATCTCCTGCACCTACACTCGATGAGCGAACAATAATCCTTCAATGGGTAACCGATCTCGGCCCTTGCCAACCGCAATGAAATTTCCCTTTCGTACCCGGACTCCCGGTACAGACAGATAACTCTACTTGGACTAATGCTCGGTTCAGGGTCCAATCCGTATTCTATGATTCCTAGGGTCATAATGTGACTGTTTCGAACATTTGTTGCCGAGACACTGAGTTGATATAGGGTCACGCGGATCTCACTGGTACATTGAGGCGGCGGGAGCAACCTCCTAGGAACCGTCGAGGCAAATTTCAATCAAAGGGAGAAAGAAAAAAAAAACACACGATAGCAGGCACACCCCTTGGAACTCCCTAAAGCGGGGTGTGGGGGGGCGAGAAATCAGAGCTCAGGAAACGAGATGCGCTGCAACAAGCGGCAAGAGAGAGATGGGGCGCTTCAGAAGACCACTTTAGTGATGGTCAGGAGATGTGGAGGGAAAAAAAATATCCGAACAGCCTACTAGTCTAAGGCTAAAAGGAAAGAGAAAAGTAGAGGGGAGAGAGAAAAAAAAGTTATGGTGACCTGAAAGAGAGATCCTACAGATTCCGGTTCGGAGGTTAATAGCGGAAATCGGTTTTACATCTTTGCTTTTCCCTCGCTGGGACGATTTCTGGGGGATCTCCAAAGTAGGAAATTTTGCTTTTGCTTTTGAAGTCACGTTCAATATCAGACCGCATTCTATTCACATGCCCTAATTCCTTTTGTTTTCTGCCTCTATATTTTCCCAATATATTAGCTAATTATCTTCTTTCATTACTTCCTTTTTTACTCTGTTCCCGTCGGGATGGGACCGTGTTACGCTGTGATGCAACTCTTGAGACCTTTGCCCCCCCATATCTTTCTTTTTCCTTTTCCACTGGCTGGCAGGTTTTCATGTCTCTCGCTTTTGTAGCTTGAACGGGAAACTGACGCCTTCTACTCCGCATTACCCAGGACTTGATCGTGCATATTGTGTGTCTCTACTTCTCGCTTCCCCTTTATTGACTTTCTTAACAGAAAAAAAAAACTCTTCCATCATGGATAAGCAAGTAATTTGTACATGAGATACCCCGTGCATTCAGAGATATGGAAAGCTAAAAAGAGGAGCCCGAAATTAGACATCCATGTTAGGTAAGTTTAACCGTTTTAAACTTTTAGAAAAACCATGTGTGAGAGAGTACTACATATAATGACTAGGAAAGAGTTTAAATGTGAGTGCATACCACTTCGATTCGGTAGCCCAAGTAATGATATCTCTGGTTCCCCCACAGTATTCTATAAAACTCGACCTCAAACCTAAACGCATTTAGTCCAATGAAAACAGCCTAATAAAGGGAGAACGAATAGGAAACAACCGGAATAGAAAAGAACTAACAAGAAAGCACCTGAAACCCCAAAGAAGATGGTTTAATTAGGGTCTTCCTCTTATAAACCCGAATACATTTAAACCTTGCATTAGCGCTCGTTTCTCATCCCCATATATAATTCTCGGGATATCTACATATAACCCCCCCCCCCAGATTATTGTGTTCATGCACGTATTCATTTATAGTCCTTTAGTATGTAGCATGTGCCTAGCAGACAAAGAAGAGACAATTAAAGAATCATAAATCATAAAATCCTGGTTTTGATGGATGAATTTGATATCCTCTGCTGTAAACACAAGTCGAGCTTGTTCATATCTACATGTAGTTTGTTAAAACAATACTATTATAGCATCTTGATACTTTAGCTTCTAGAATTAGAGACTACATGTATCGATAGTGGGTATTGTTACTATAGTGATTTCCTTCCCTTGTTGAACTTCCAAGTAAGGAAGGTATAAGGCTCTCTCCCGGTAGAGAGAGTAACTAGTGGTGGAGAAACAGCTTGGCGCCATCTCGTTCCAAACGGGAGCAATTGCTAGTGACTATGCCAAGAATATCAAAAAATGGACCCTTGTCAAACGGGCAGTAAAATACCGCCATAGTATAGCTTTTTCTTTCTTTTTTTTCATTCGCCGTTGAAGAAGAACGGGCTTGTCACGAGGGAGACAAAGGCGGCTATAACCAATGAGATGGTTAGACTGGCTGTGGGGACAAATACATATGGATAGTCTAGGCGTCAGGATGGTCTGGCCCCCCCTCCTCCTCCTTAGACTGTTTCAGCTCAAGATGGTAAACAGAGAGGGTCCCTGCGTCGGTACGTACAGTTTAGTTTTAGCTGCTGACGACAATCATCGTGAGATTTATTTCCCGAATCGCCGAGACTCCGGGAGAGAGTGAGAGAGAAGTGGAGTGGAGTGTAGTGGGCTTATTCCCCACATACCCATACCCATACCCATGCCTATGCCCATACCCAGCACTCATCACATACTAACAGATTACTGTGATCTATGTATTCTAGTCTACTATACTCTACTGTGTTATTCGGTGCCGAGGTAGAACCGAGCTTCCCGAAAGGAAAGAGAAAGAAAGGAAAAGAGGCCAACATGTTTTTTCTCTCTTGGGTTACTGATGACAACCCTCATCCATCTCAGTTACTAAAACAAAGAGCGCCCAGAGGTCAGTGCGCGCGTAACCCAACATGCAAAGGGAAGGGAGGGGGGGGAAAAGGGAAACTTTTCCAATTCAACCGGGAACCCCAGATTTTTTATTCTTGCTGCGGTTTCACAGGCACATCATCTCTTCTTCTTCCTAATTTACCCATCTCTCTCTCTCCCCTCTCTCTCCACCCCCCACCCTCCTCATCTCCATCCTCATCTCTCCATCTCCACGCATAAACTCATCCTCGTCCGCCCGCCTGCTGCCGGCGTTCGGGTTATATGTACGTCCCTAGCAGGGATGCTACATACATACATGATACATAATTCTACCCTGGGGTTCTAGGCAGTTCTTCCCCCTCCATTTGAAACCGGGTAAGGAATAGCTAGAAAGGTATAGAATAATGTACCGAATCAATCAATCAACCAATCGATCCCGTGATTGGTACTACAAGGATTATATAACAATATAATAATACTCTTGGCTCAAAGTGTAAGAACTGCTGCTGGTTCCTCGGCGTAAATTCCCGCAATTAGAAAAAAGAACTTACTAAACTTCCCCAACCTCCTCCCCCCTTAATAGAATTATTACAATAGACATGAACGTATCCACTCTTGGGGAAGGCTTAGACTTGCTTAAGGGTATACCCCTGACTCCTTCACTCTCTCTCTCTCTCAGAATCATGTCAGAAGACTATGTTTTTTTGTTTTTTTAACCCCCCGATTTAGATGGTCTATCCTCGGTTTTGAAGATCGTTGTTGACTCGAGATCGTACCCGAGAGCTCGTTTCTTTCCGGTCATCAAGAACTCCCCCCTTCCCGGAGTTGGAGCGTGTACCCTCGGTTCACTGGAAGGAAGAATATTCCCCCGGGGAGAGTTATGTCTACCCGACTTAAGCCGGTGAACAATATCTGAATCAAACCTTTTTTTCAAATCGAGGAGCTAGGGGTGAAATATCTTGAAAGGAAAGAGAAAAAAGAACACGTCCTTCTGCATGCACGTATTCACGTGGTGTCTGTCTGTCGAATAGTTTGTATAGTCCCATTAACATGTTACACAGCTATATATGCATAGCCACAGAGCAAAACAAAACAATATCACTTGGTAAATACTCTGAATCGAGAACCACATCGTGTAATGCCATCTGCCGATTTGCCGAAGAGGAGAGGAAGCTCGAGCCTCGATAATAATAATTATCTGGCCTTCTAATATGATATAGTGATCTATTCCTTATTCAGCTAATATTATTATACAAAACTACCAAATAAACAAACCTTATACTACGGTCTAGAAGGGAATATTACTAGCCAAATATGTCTTGAGCTCATGCTAGAAGGAAAAAGAAAAAAGAAAAAAGAAAAAAGAAAAAAAAAGTTTACCCCACATAATATTTCCTTAAGGTTGAAAGATTAAAGTTCTCTCTATAAATTTATGAGTAGCTTAACTACTTAGCTATAGATATAGAGCTAATTGAGTCATCTCAAGATCGGACTGTTGTGCACGAGCCTACGGCTTAATTATTACGTCAGTCAGGATCGGTGAGGGTTATCTTATAGTTTTGAAATATTACCTGTTCTATCAAGTGGCGAGAGAAGTGAGGGGGCGAGAAAAAAAAACAATAATTAATAGTGTTAGGTATATATATCTCTGGTTTATGGGGTTCTTGATATCGGTCTTGTGGACAAAAGCAATGATCTGTAGAAGTGCACGATCCTCAAGTAGTCCCTTAATAGAGATCGTTTTTGACATATCTAAGTTTTTTTTTCTTTTTTTCTTTCTTGTTAGGGTAAGTGTCCAGATTATCCCAAGCCACCGACGAGGTCGAGTGAGATGTGGTGACGTAGACTTAGGGCTGATTGGCAAAAATCAACAGGAGATATATATTCGAGTTATAATATAAACATAGAGGATGTTAGTAAGTCTGGACCAATAAAATCAGTCAAGAAAGAATTTATGATTTTTATGTGAGCTGCTGATATGAGAGGCGTAGATTAGTGGAAAATTTTTCGTCCTATGCGCAGAAAACAGGATAAAGTGCAGTAAAGTAAAGTGCGAGGTGTAAAAGCGGCTTCAAAGAGATCCTGAAATTACAGAGAACTAAACGTTTCTGAGTCCAGCTGATTACAGGCTATAAAATGCAGTATTAGAAAGCTATCGTATTCATATTGATATATAGTAGCTCCAAGAAAGCCCGTTCGCTTTGAATACAGTACAAATTAGCCGGAATAAGAATGGGTAAACGCTCTTTAACCAAGTATTGACAAGAATTTCTATAATTATACCCCCAGAATTCATCATGGTGGGAGCTCCTACAACTGCCATTACCTTTCCCCCAAAAGAGAGTAGATTTCCACCGCCACCGTATAAAAAAACCCAACCCAGATCCAAAACACCAAAGTTCGTTAAACTAAGAAGACAGATATGAAACCCAGCTAGAATATCAATACAGTATAAAGCACAATTACCAAAATACAGCTAGTCATAATGCCAATATAAAGAACGTAGGAATAAAAAAGAGAATAAAGTACTTATAGGCAAAATATTAGTAGGGAAAAAAAAGGCAAAAACAGGTTTAAAGGAATGTAGATCAAGCAGACAGAAGCGGTAAATAAAATGATATATAACGCTCATTAAAAGCATTCTATCAATAACCTAACTGTACCTAAACTTACCCCACCCAGCCTTCAGAATCCCTACCCTCTTTCCCTCCAGCTCTGCTGCCTTATCCATCCCAATTCTCGTAATAATCGGCACATTACTACCTAAAATATTAACCGCCTTCTGCACATAGAACACATCTTTCCTTTGTGCGCCCCACGAGTAGTCACCTCCTCTATCCATCCCTATACCATTCAGGCTGCCCGCATCTCCCCCACCGCCACCCTGCATAACAGTTGTGTGGAGAGTATGATGTGCATGGGGAATAAGTTGATTTTGTGAATGGTGAGGGGCATGGCGGGGAATATTTTGGGTGGTGTGATGGCTCGGCAACTGCATGTCGGTTGACGTTGCCATACAGATGATTCGGAGGTTACCGCCATTATTGGTGACACAACTTTTAGCGATTTGAGTAGCATCGTCAAGGCGCGTTCCGCTATCCTCTTCTTTCCGAGTGTTAAGAATTTGCAGGGTGGTGAGTTTTTTTGCAAGAAGGCCCAGGAGAGAGAGAACGCTCTGTTGCATGTGTTGGTTCAGATTTTCCCAACAAGTTTTCGAAAGCAAGAGAGGAATTGATTTGTACCTGTGTAAATTGTATCGAAACACCTAATTCTACTAAAGACCTGTAATCCCTGTATATATCCACCAAACGGGCATGCTTCATATATAGTCTCGCTCTTGGGCTTGTTTTTAGGTCTATAACTAGTCTCTCTAGTGTTTCGGAATGTCGCGAGATTTCATCCATTGGACACCTTGTATGTAGTCTACTCAATAATATCAAACTCTGAAGACCCGTAAACGAACCTATGAATCTATTTATTGCATTCACAAATTGTGGTATGGTGCTCATATAGTTCGGTGGCTCATCCTGGAGCGGAGGTATTAGGAGGGATAATTTCTTAAGATTAATAGTATTGCAGGGCGACTGTCGCCAAAAATTAAGGAGTGAGTCGGTCTGCCGGCAAGCCTGAAGAGTGAGCGATGAGAGCCGAGACAGGTTAATCGCATCCGATAGCAATGGCGCCGAATTTAAGAAAGGAAATTCGGAGAGCTTAAGCGAATCTAGTTGTAGCCGGTGATCGAATGGGTGATGATCTACTACCTCCATTCGCTCAGCAATCGAACATACATCATCTAAGCCGACCCCTCCATCCTCAGACGACATTTGAGAGAACTGAGAGAACCCAGATGCCCCCGAGCTGCGAACAAGTTCAATCGAATGGTGAATATGCTCTATTCTGGGCCACTGGTGTTTTATATCTAGGTTCTCGGATTTCTCGATTGTACCACCGAAGAAGCATCTAACGGGGCTCTCGTATTCATCACGTTCCCATATATTGTCGATTCTGGATCTCAAAATTTCCCAATTGGTTGAGATTTCGAGTTTCCGGAGGGAATTACAGGATGTTATCCACCGTTGGACATAGCACATTTGGTCGAAGGTTGTGATATTTTGAACTGAGAGAGAACTGAGTTGTGGAAGCCGCATAGGATTTGCGCCGTGGAGGAGCCCATTGAGTGCTGATTCGTGTTTCCAGGATATCCCCTTGAGGTTTGGATGATAGGCCTGGAGCTGCTCGATTACATCCGTAGACATTGATGAAGGCAGTAGCCATCTAAATCAATCAGAGAGCCTCCAAGATCAGCAATCCTATTTACCATCTGGTAACTGAGAACAACCTACTCAAATTTTTGTAGCTGATTCTTCCCAATCCTCTGCAGCAATAATACAACCAACACATTAACCATGTTCATTCTATGTGGGCTTCGATACAGTTTCGTCGCTTCAGAATAGTTCCAACTACCGATAACCCGTAGGTGTTTAATAAACCGCACACTACCGTTCTTGGCGTCGAGGAGGCATTTCAAGTCTTTTGGTGATAGCACCGCGTCTTCGACAGTTAGATCAATCGAGCGGTAGAGACTTGGAGCTGCGAGTGTTCGAAAGGTTGAACAGACGAGGCATAGAGTCCAGAGGTCTTTTTTGGACCTGATCTGAAGGGGCGGTGTTTGTCAATATGGATTAAGGGCTCTTCCAGTATAAGCATGAGATGAGGCTGCTAGGTTTACTTACCTCTTTCAAGATCAGCCCAAGAACATCAAGTGGCAGCTCAAGTAGGGTCCCCATCCTGCCACGGATATACAATGAGAGTCCCATAGGAAGGGGTTTAAGATGAAGATTAAACAGTCGCTTACGATCTAGATAGGAAGTTGTCCAGCCGCCGTGGTTGTTCGTAGTGACGATAAAACGCGAGATAAAAGCACGCGAACTCAAGATATAAGCAGCAGCCGTCAAAGACAAGGTTAGAACTGAGGCCACCGGGATTATATGTGTTACATGGGATGTAGGTTAAGAGGATAAAAACAATGTAGATGTAGGTACATAATGGGGTGATGATCCAAGCAGTTGGGGAGTTTAACAAAGATTTGAGCCCATAGAAGCAATAAATATATCCTGGTAGTTGAGCCTCAACTACAGCAAGCGCCACAGTATATGTGGTTAGATAAACGGCCTAGGCACGGTCCAGGCGGGTCCAACACGATCGCGCTCAGATCTTATGTAGGGTCTAGAAAGTGCAGCATGCATGGAAACAGGGTGTTTTTCTAGATTATACGCTTTAGGGCTGGTGTCGGCTACAATTGGAATTTTACACGGGATACGCGGTATCTGATTCCATACGCTCAGGCACGAATTCACCTTGATTGCTCGATGTAGGTTCTTCAGTAGACCTCGAGAGCTTCGAACTCAAAAGCTGCTGGAGAGGCCGGCTAATAAGTTAGTAATTAGGGGGCCGTAAAACAATTACCGAAAACGGGTGATAACAGACCTCATGACGACTTAACATATCCCTCAATCGTTGCGTTTCCTCGTTCAATTTTAAGTCCCAAGGAGTTTCCTCAATAGTCCCTCGAGTAACAGAATTGCTGAAGTCCAACCAAACTATATTCCTCTCTTTCTCCCTTCCCACATCTTTATTATAGGGCTCATGCTCATGGTTACCAAGAACCATGATATTCCTCCATTTAACATCTCCCTGAACCACTCCCGCACTATGAATCCTTTGCAATGCGCTTGTAATCTCTCCCTTCAACTCGTTCCCTCTTTCACCTATCATGTCTTGCATCGCCAACCGTCTCCCATCAATATATTCGATCCACACAGCCATCAATGGCTTATCTGTCATATCTTTCTTCCTCCGTCTGCTGAGACCCTTTAGTTTCCCCTCTGACGAAAGGTAAGTTTCATGGGCAGGTGATATGCGGAGGAACCCATGAATCTGTGGGATAAATCTTCCAGTCAGCTGGGCAGCGCAAAGGAGACCATAAGAGGTAGACTCCCGGCGGTAGTAGATATAGGGCTCGGGCCTCTCTGTTGGTTTGGAAGAGGAGGCGCGCAAAATGGTACTGGAAGGCGTGGATTGAATGCGATTCTGAAAACGGAACTATGAAGAATATAATTAGTTGAAAAGATTCGAAAATATTAAGATAAGCAAATAAAAAAACACTTACGATCTTAATCACGGAAATCTCCCCATTTATTAGAACCTTAAATACAAAGCTATGACCACCATGGTCCATCCTCTCCCAGCTTTCGATTTTCAGATCATCGCTAGAAAGTTGGGGTATGGTATTGCCCAAACACGCTAAAGAACCATCATCAATAGAGTTATCAGCCATGGTTTAGTAGAACTCCCAACACCTGCGGGTTTCTGCTGCTGGTTTATGAGAAGTGAAAGGATACATCATACATGTGGCGGGGTGTTACCCCTGCCAAGAATTTGTAAGCTACCTCACAAGTATCGCAGGTCTATTAGGTAAGCTGATAGTACTGAATTTAAGAGGAATATTAAGCTGTCATTATAGAGCTAAAGCCTGACCTAGAAATTCCTAAAGTATATTACTCTTATTTTGATAGGACATACATGTTATACCAAGTAAACCAATAGAACCATCTTTAAAAAGAACGCCGGAGACACTGACGTGATCCTAATGGTTCCAACACAACAGAATAGAATACGGGTTTGTCCATAATTTAGACTGCTAGGCGAGGGGGAGACATACTGGGTGTGATAGTTGGACATGCACACTGTTGAGCCCTTCCTCCATAGCTACCCTCCCTAGAAGTGCTTTCACGACAAATTTCTCACTCCAAGACCACAGCTTCTCTGCCAATTCCTCATCTAAAGCCAGTAGACTACATTTCTCGTTCTTTGCAATAGGGACCCAATACTCCCCTCTATATTTGTGTTTTTCCACATCCTCGCTTGCAGCCAGAAACAACCCTGTGGCTGCGCCATCCTCTAAGCTCTGCCCAATCCACTTGAAGACCCCACTGACAGCACCCCCAAGAGGCCCAATATGGGTTTTCCAAGTGTCCATAGCTTCCGTTGGAATATTTCCTGGGAAATAGACGTTGGCAAAAACATTCTCTGGGAGACGTTTCGACAACGAGCGTGCGAAGAGAATATTTGCTAGTTTAGAACGAGCATAGCGGTAGACAGAGTCATAAGAAGCTCCAAAAGAAGTTGTTCGTGTCGGAGATGTAAGAGAATCGAAGGAAATCTCGCGACAGAGATTATGAAGAGACGATGACGTAATAATTATGCGGGTGGAGGGGATCGAGTATGTCTGTGGGGTGGATGTGAGGAGGGGAAGAAGAGTTTGAGTGAGATGGAAATGCCCTAGATGGTTTGTGGCAAACATAGTCTCTACCCCTTGTGGAGAGAGGTTGTATGTTGGAAGCATAGGTATGGCTATAGATCTTAGCTTAACTTCAAGTCTATATATCTAGAGGGGAGCATTTACCAGCGTTAAGAAATAACATATCCAACCGCTTTAATTCTTCAGGCCCAGAACTAGCCAATTCCTTCCCAACCTTCTCAACAACTCTCAAATCCGACAAATCACACTCCACAAACTTCACTCTCCCAACCAGCCCTTTTTCCATTCCAGCCTTTTCTAGGGCAGGAATCCATACTTCATCACGGGCCTTATCAAACCTCTCTCTACTTCTTGCTACTACTAACACTTGAGATATATCGCGTAGTAGCAACTGCTTAGTTATTTCTGCACCAATTCCACCTTGGCCACCGGTAATTAAGGCAACCCTGTCGGTCAATAGAGGACATGAGGAGATATCCCAGTTGTTAGATTGGAAGAATCCAAACTGGCGCATGAGGGCGATAGGGCTGGGGATTTGAGATCTCATTTTTAGTTAAGTTATCTGACGTGGATGCTAGGCGAGATTGTTAAAGATTTGGATGAGGTGATAGTTCTGATCACAGGGGGTTGTCTTTATCTGACATGTGGAAACCCTAACCCAATATTATAACTAAAAAATATAATTTTTTCGTGATAATTTGTTACTGTCCTTGAAACTGAATTGAAGCCACTTTAGTAAATATTTTAACTAGCCGTCCCCAAATCTAATTTGTCAGTATGGTACTATTTAATTGATCTGGGAGCTACGAGGATGTGAAGAAACGGGCAGGTTCTTGGTTAGTTGGAACAGGTTCTCAGATCACTACTAAATTCGGCTACTGGGAATATAATACAAGCATAATCCAAGACAACAGATAAGACTTAGATCGGAACGCAAATCTCTTATGCACTGTGGATTAGCCAGCCAACCAGAGAGTAGTCCACTAGCATAGATTAGGCAATTAGATAATAACTTACTAAGGCAATAACCTAATCTTTCTCTTCCTACGGAAAGGGGTTCTAAGACAGGTTCTCTTGGCTGAATACAATCGGAGCCGCTCAAGTGTTAGCATCGATGTTAGTTTCATGTAGGGGGCCCGTGATTGCGTGCCAATGAATAGGGGGATGTGAGACCGTGTGACGTACTTGAGTGAGTGAGTGAGCCACAACGCCACAAAATAGAGCAATATTAAAAAAATACGTAGTCCGGACGGACTGGCTTGGCTGGACTGTAGTCAACCGCAATCCTTCATTCTATGGATAGGACTGGCTTGGTAAGGTATTGCTTCGGGACTTTTAGGAGCTTGATAGGCCCCCTAAACTCAAAGAACTCTTAAAGGACCGGATATATCGGCTTGAAAACTGGAATGGTAACGATAGTTACCGGGTAGACCTTGAAGAGAAATCATAGTAGATTTATGTGGCCCCGTAACTTGATAATAATAGTATACATACATGTATGCATGTATGTAGTTATGCATTAGATACCATGAGTATGAGGCTAAATGTACATGTATTTATGGTGTTATAGTCTCCTTGGTGTTGCGAGTATCAATTGATAAAACTATATTTTAAATGGCTGCAGTAGTTCTGTCCTTGAATACTATTGTACGTGCTCATTATTATTCATACATTTTTGCCGGGACCCCCCCGAGCTTCCTATGTACGCTTGTATGAGGGATTATATATTTCTATACTGCATTTAGTCATACTCTCTAGGATGTGGGAGCATCATGAAAGAAAGAAGTTTGATTAGATTGGATAGATATTGTATGTTTGTGGTATTCATAGGACTAGATGGTAATAGATATGATGGGGTAGAGCGCTCTGATCCTCTCTCTCTTGCCATAGTGAGGTCTCGATCATGGGCATAGATGTTTTGGGAGATTTGAATTTTTGGGGGGGATTTTACGAGGTCTTTTTAAGAATTCTACATAACTGTTATTAGTATTGTAGGTGTATATTATATACACGAGATGGTATCATTAAAAGCGGGTGTATATACCCCTAGAAGTATTTATAACAATCGAATAATTTTTTGGTATAATGTGTTACTACTAAGCAGGCTAACAAAAGGGACATGTCGAGACCTGGATTTTAGATTTCGAGTGATTAATTGTGATTACATTTATGTTGGTTTTTTTTCAAGTTGTAGCTAGCTGACCCTTCTAAAACTCAACATTGGGTGGGCAAAACTTTTAGCAATATTGGTTAAGCTGGTTATCTACGAATTTTTAGGCAATAAATGTATTTGCGTCTATGAAAACACATACTCGTTATCAAAGAAATACGATTGATTCAATTATTATATAGCTAATTATATTATGCTTTACTTGGGTTAATGCATATGATTGTAGGTCTTGATGTCTGGAAATTACTTTGGGGATTATAGTTCGATGCTAATTGCTGGGTATGGTAAATAAACTCAACTCCTCTAGATTAACAAGGGATAAGTTTGCTCTAAACTTTTTTAGATGCGATTAAGTATAAGTGTTAATAGGTTTCACTCTATGCTTGGAAAGGTCTCTGGTATCAAAAATATTAGAGCTCTATACAAAAAATACAATAATGGTTTTAAACTCCTGGTCTATGAAACAAGCACCCAAATATCTCAATGTCTCCCCCACCTGTCTACAAATGCTCTCTTCTCTCTGCCCAAACCCTGTAGATCACCACCTGTCCTCTCTAACTCCTCTAGACCCCTTGAAAGTCCTCCCATTCTGCCTGCAACACTATTAACAATTCTTTCAATCTCTTCCAATCCCTCTATTTGCTCCTCTCCAACAAATGACATAGCTCCCCGCTGTCTGGATAGCGGAGGAAATATGTTTGCTCCTATCAAAGCGTCTTCGGCGACCCTAGTCACGTTCCAGAAACTATCGATTGCTTCGCGGATCTCAGTCTCTCCGGAAATATCCTGTTCCTGGTTCTGGAGTTTTTCTGATTGTTGTTGGACTTGCACATCCAAGTACTTATAATTCGACGCTGGTAGTTCGGGAGTAAACCGGGGGGAAGTTGCAGAGCTACTTTTTAGGGGTGAGGCGAATAGTGCACTTGCATTTTGTGTTGGAATAGATGGTACGGGGACGCCCAAGAGTGTGAGCATTCTTAGCTCCGGAAACTCTTCATCGCCATTTTTGGGCTCTCCTCTTGCAATATCGAGGCTTGCACCACGGCGGCGGTTTGGTGGGGTAAATATAGGCATGTTTCTAAAGGGTTGCGGGTGCTTTACCGGAGTTCTTGGTCTTGTAGAGTTTTCTACTTTCTGATCACCGCTTGCTGGCTGAGACTCATCTTGTTTCCTGAGAGGGGATTTTGATTCTTGTTCTATAGTAGCAATTATCTGAGCTATCGCTCTTGCCTTGGCGAGCTCCCTTTTCAGCTTTTCAGCAGCTGATGCATTTCGTTTTTGCAAGTGTAGTAGCACGTCACATATCTGAGGTTTTGACAAGCGTAAGTATTTAGAGTCAGGTGTAAAGACAAAATACTCACATATGTACCACCAACTCGCAATCCCTCATCCGTCTTCCTTCTCCCATTCTCAACTTCTTTAAGAACTGGTCGTAGATATTCCTGTTCTGCAGCCATTTGAGCTACAGAAGGTATCTCGGAGTAAAGACTTTCTAGGTCCTGTTTGAGCTCTGCAATAGCACCTGCATCTGGATTGCCGTGGGTTGTATCGTAGTTTGTTTCTGGAGCGACGATTTCGAGGAACATGCGATCTAGTCGGGCTTTCAGTGCAGCAGCAGACAGCGTTGCTAACCTAAATGAAAACAAAGTCAGAATTAGGATATGAGTTGGGAAATATTAAGATTATAAATCCCATACTTCTTTACTAACAAAGTAACTCTTTCGACAACTTCATCCTCCGCTGTTCCCCCATCGCCACCACTCACGATAACTCCATCTGCCAGCCTACCAAGTCGTCCAAGTACCCTATCATCACTATCTAGCATTTTTTCAACCCCCCCCAAATCAATTTCTGAAGTCTTTGTACTCTGTTTAAAGTCAGCGACCTCTTCCCGTAATATTCCTAATAAATCGTCAATCTATTTTTGTTAAGGTTTTGCATCAGTCACCAAGTCTTAGTAATTCTCTTCTAAGGTAAAGGCCATATCTTACAGCAGCTTGTATATTCTCCTTCTCTGATTGCCATTTCTTCCTTCGTCTCTCTTCTAATTTCCTCTTTTTCTCCTTCTCGGTATTTCCCCGCTCCCTCATAGCCTTTAAGTTTGCTTTCTGCTTCTTCAATTGCGCTGTTTGTTGTTTAAGCATCTGTGTTGATGCATTCAGCCCCTCCGTCTCAGCATGCAGCGATTCTTCAAATCGTGGATGGACTAGGTGGAGCTCTGTATGCTGTTTCTGGAGCTTCGGTAAATTCCCTGTTTTCTTGAGGTGGTTATAGCTATGGAACAATTAGCATAAATTGAAATTTATCATTGATATAGAAACTCACATCTCAGCTTCCTCTAGAGATACAAGTGTGTCCTTACCAAGATACCGTTCGACCCAGTCTGCTACTGGCATCGAGGTTTTGGGATTGCCGAATGCCCAGGACACATCATCACTAGCTAAGGGTATCTGATGAGCTGAGAGTACATCTAGAAGATGTGATTGAGCTTCTGAAGGGTCCATTATTCGTAGATAGGACCTCGTTAATTTGTTGTTTGGGATGACCGTGGGGGCTCAACCGATCAACAAATGTCGTTGGACTAAGCTCACGCTAAAAAGCTTGGTTGGTGATTCCCAGGCTAACCGTAACCGGAATAATAATCCTTCCACCTAGAGCCGAGGTGTTACCGGAGGCAGGCTCCGGTAACTTCACACGAAAGGCCTCAGAACCATTTCATAGTTACATCTAAAAATTATAAAACACAATGTCGGATTTTGCAAACTTAGGAGTAGCTGCAGTATCGGATGCCTTTTTAGCATCTTCGCTGGTATGTTGCCAAACCTCCAATCCTGGTACCTGACTCATACTTAGTTGGACATAGGCACTTCGTTCATCATGGCGGCGACTTTTGGTGTCTTGGATCTATACTCCAGCTGGTATCTTCTTGATATTACTAGCATGTTGGGGTGTTGATTCTGTGATAAGATTCACTGGAGTATCATTCCCCCCGAGTGTAGCTTGTATGATTCTATTGTACGTCGGTCTTATTGGATGTGATATATTCCTCGGCGAGAGGAAAACTAGAGGAATAGTTAAAGTGATCGATGTGCCTGTAAGTACTAAGTCTTTGAGTGGGCATTTGCTTCATTTCTACCTCTCGAGTATTCCTGGGAGTGTATACGCGATAAGTGATAAATACACTTTGTGTGTCTTATTAAGATAGTGAAGTTATCTTCATTTCCCTATCATCCGAGATAAATTTCGGCTTAGACCATGCCTTCTTATATTTTCTCTAGGCTGGGTTTTCTCTCAGGTATATCAACGTCTTTTTCACGCCTAGCTTTATCCTCCTTCCTCTCAGTCCGAGCATAGGAGGTATCGAAATCGGCAAGATCATTGCAATTTTCTGTTAGATTGCCCTAATTCCAACTAGAAAGATAAATTCATACATCTTGAATCTGACTATCTGGGTAGTGATTGGTTTCGTGTTCATGCTTTCTGTCACATCTTACCTTGTTCGCGCTCTACAAATACTTCTAAAAACCTCAAAGCATTCTGGAGAGGAAACTGCCTCAGAATCTTTACAGGACTCAATACCATTAACAACCATTGTCGAAACCCCGCAAGTGCCGTCTTTGGCAGATAATCCTCAAGACTCATTACTTACCCTGGAAGTTGAGGAGCCCGCGTTAGTATCACCCCAACCTGCCGCAGAAACAGCCCGTATTCGTGGACCTGGCCCAGAAGTCACATTTGCTTCCCAAGCACCCACGCTCTTATCTTTACTTCAGCAAGAAGGAACCCCACTATCCCGTCCCCAAAGATGGGCTGCATTTCTCACCACTCACCTGGATACTGCTACCTACGTAGTATTCTTCCTCGTAGGTATTCTAGTTGCCTATACAACTTCATATACCATGCCTCTCCAACTACCTCTCAATGTCATCACCTACAGTGCTGCACTTTCATTCCCTCCTAGAGTTCGTAGGGTTCTCCACCCCGTACTTGGATGCTCCATAATAACCCTCCTCGCATTCTACATACTTTCATTAACACTACAGCAAACTCTTCCAACAACACTCCATGAATACTCTACAAAGACACGGTATCTTTCGCTATTCCGCGGCCAAACATCATCTCTCCCGTTGCCAGGCGCTGGGGATATATTTGCCTCTATTCTCGATGCCTCTATTGTTGCATTAGCACTACCAATGTATTCGCATCGTAAGGAACTAAGACGCCATCTTCCTAGCATCTTTGTTCCTGGGGTTACGATAGCTATCGTTAGCCTATTCGCGTATCCTACGATTTGCTATTCTCTGGGGATTGAGTCAAAAAGATCGCTCTCGTTTGCAGCTAGGAGTCTGACACTTGCCCTGGCTATCCCATCTGTTGATAATCTAGGTTTATTTACTTTTCATGTTTCTCTCTGGATCATTGCCACTGATAACATTTCTAGATGGGGACCTGAACCTTGCCGCAGTTCTATGCATTACATCTGGAATTATCGGCGTTCTCCTCGGCGGGCCTGTTCTGAAGTTCTTGAAGGTTCCTAAAGACGACTATGTCACTCGTGGGGTTTCTCTAGGGATGAACTCGGCTGCTATTACAACAGCACATTTATTGACGGTCGATCCTAGAGCTGCTGCGCTGAGCTCGTTGGCGATGGTTTTATTTGGGACTAGTATCGTTGTATTGACGGCCATACCGGTTGTTGTGCAGACCCGTAAGTTGATCCGCTCCTCTCTCTGTTCAGATAGTAAGATTAACAAGGTTTTAGTTTGGAAGCTTGTGGGAGGCTTGTGATGGGGGAAAGATGTCTAGTCTTTCTGGACGATGTATGTATCTGGTTTGGTTTGTGGGGTTATGTTGAGAATTTTTTATCGGAATTTTTTGAAACAGTAATAGTACATGTAATTTCATCTCAAAATCAGCAATTTTTTATGATAAGTTTCACAAATATCTCTCGAGAGGTAGTTTTCTGATTTTATGAATATACATTAGATTCTATTGCTCCTGTAACTCCTAGAGAAATTCTTCTAGTAGACTCTACAATTTGATTAAGCAGAATCTTACGTCGTCCTCTTAGTGTAGGTAGTGAGAAGAGAGAATAGAAGGGTAGAATTTAAAGGGAAAAGAAAGGGGCTCGTGTAGTTTGGTATGTATTATTAGTAGCGGGTGGCTTATTCATACATGTATAGTCTTGTGCCTAGCTCTTACACGTAGCAAATCAAAACTGGGGATAGAAACGAGACTAACATAGCCCCCCACATATTTAGTATGTGCGAGTTATCGAGACCTGATAGGCCTAAGTGGTGGTTACGTAGGATCTATGGTGTATAAGACTGGGCACTTGGAAGGAACTGACCCCACAGTCAGAAAAAAGTCTCGTAGCTGCAACTACTACGACTACAGACATCGATAAAACTCTTGTAGTTACCACAAATACCATTGATAGCACAACTATCTCGAGCGGCTTCAACAAAAAGTCTTCAATATTGGCCTATACTGACTATGGACTCTTCCTCTATTTACGGGTATTCACCTGGATCGGATTCGAGCAGAACCCTAGGGCACGAAGAAGAGATAGTTCCCTCTATGATCTTAACCAATAGCATCAAAAAAGTGAAGGAAACCTATACAGAATCTAAAGCAATTAGGGAAAAGTGGGGGTCTGTAGATTGGGATGCTCTTCTCGCTACTAATCTTATCGAGAAATGGAGAGCCTCAGCCTCTACAAAGTTCTATAACTCAGTCTCCATCAAAATCAGTCAGCGTTTTGGCCTCCGGAACGCTGGAAAATCGAGTGGCTTTTACCGCGAGTGGGCAGCGGGCTTCATAACGTGTCAGGCCGACGAAGGGGTTTTCATGTTTAGTCATGACTTCAAATATGCTTGTCTTGTTTCTACAGACATTCAGAAGGCAATTTTATTTTTGAGGGATGCAAGCGATGAGTATATGGAAGGGGAATGGAGGAGAATGGGGGAGGTTTATGACAAAGACAAGCCGGGTCAATTTCCGGGAGAGGGGGAAAGAGGAAAAGGAGAAGACGATGGTGGGGATGAGGCCTATGAATATGAATATGAATATATTAATAGGTAGTACTCGGAAAGGGGCCTTTGGGAAACCAGTAAGTAGTATGAATACAATTTGATAGAGGTTATTTCAAAGGCTTGAGTGATATTTCATGACCAAAGCCAAGCCAGGATAATAACAGGTCAGCATCTTTGACAGATCACGTGTAGGACTTGGCAGCGTACGCATGCTGAGCCGAGCTCCCGCGAAATCTCTATGCCTACCTACATACGTACGGACCTCTAAGGGGAGCACAGACAGACTGACATCTCATTCCATTCCCCGGAATCTGTTACTCTTCTTCAGATTGATTAACTTACTCCATCCCCTACCTCTTTAGGTCGATTTCCCTTTCCTACCCACTTTAGATGGCCAGTTCTTCAACGCGCCATGATAACCAACGCTCACATGCGCCGGGGTTCCCAACTCCCTCGAAGAGCTCCGTTGCGCCACCAGCGGTGGACACAGATACCGTTGAGTTGCGGGACATGATGGCAAGCTCGCCGCCACCCGAACTAGAGCTTAAGGATGATATTGTGAAGTTGAGTATGTTGGGTGATGATGTCGCTGTAAAGGCGTTGCTAGATAGTGGGAAGGTCACTGCAAACTGGACAGATTCCGAAGGAATCGGGCCATTACATGTGAATACCCCCGAATTTCAAGATTAATTTTTCTTTCTTAGTTCAAGCTTTTCTAGTACGAATAGATTACTGACTTGATATGGATTATAGTGGGCTGCGATAAACAACCGCTATGCAGTATGTAAGCTTCTCATTGAGCGCGGCGCAAATGTAAACGCAAAAGGCGGCGACTCTGTCGCAACACCCGCTATGTGGGCTGCGCAACGAGGCCACTACTATACCGTTAACCTCCTTCTTCGGAACGGCGCAGATCCTCTATTGACTGATAGCAGCGGCTATAACATCCTCCACTTAGCCACATTTGACGGGAATCTGCTCTTGCTTGTTCTACTCTTACATCAGGGAATCCCTGTTGATTCTAGGGATCCGCAGATGCATACGAGTCTCATGTGGGCAGCGTATAAGGGATACGCATCTAGTGTGGATCTCTTTTTGCGTTGGGGCGCAGATATACATGCAGTTGATGATAATGGATTCACAGCGCTACACTGGGCAATTGTACGGGGTAATTTTGGCTGCATTCAAAAGCTCATTGAATATGGCTCCGACAGATTTGTTAAGAACAATGAAGGGAAGACCCCTGCAGTGGTCGCAGAAGAGTTAAAAACACAGCGGGTCTGGTGGGATGCATTGGAGGAGTGTGGTTACGACAAATCCGGAAACCCATTACATCCTACTGGCACTATCCTCGGAGTGCGAGTACAAGACAAGACTGCGGTTCTGCATAAGTTCTTCTTCTGTTGGCCTACAGTTATACTCTGGGGGGTGACAATGTGTCTCACTCATCTACCGTGGTTTCTTGGAATACCTGTAGCAGGAATGCTAGGGGCTGGGCTACATTGGGTTGCAGATAAAGCGTTGGATTATGGAGATGGTGGGGAGAAAGCGATGTATAAAACACCCTATTTAGCGGGTATCTTTGGAGCAACGGCATTCTGGATTACGGAGAGATGGATTTTCCATATATTACCTAGTAATAACCCCTCCTTTGTGTATTATTTTTTGAATATAAAATGCAATTCCCAAAAATATGGGCTAGTGAGATTGGGGGCACAAGTTGACTTTTTCTTTCTGTGTGTTTAAAAAGATACATTTGGCACCGCCCCGTTCAGCAACATATTTTTTGCCGCAGCTCTCGGTTTCTGCGTCTACTTTTATGTAATCTGCATGCTCTGTGACCCCGGTTACATCCCAAAGCTCTCCAGTGTCACTGAACAAAAAATCGTAATCGAAGATTTGTTGAGCCTTTGGAAATACGACTCTGAGAACTTCTGCGTCCAGTGCATGGTGCGCATGCCACTCCGTGCAAAGCATTGTAAACGCTGTGCTAGATGCATCGCTAAACATGACCAGTTCGTCCCCTCTGTAGCTAAGGAAGGAGGAATAGGCACTAACGGGAAAATGGTAGCCATTGCCCCTGGGTTTTTAACTGCATCGGTGTTAAGAATCATCGCCAGTTTTTTCTCTTCGTCTTTTGCCTTGAAATTGGAATATTTATCCTCGTCCGCCTAGTCATAGCGCATTTTACCCTCCTCCCACCAATTGATGTCCCTGAGTGCAGTATTCTCGCCGAGCCTCTGTGCTCCCCTGTTCTCCAAGACCCATTCACAGTTTACATAGCACTCTGGGGCTGCATGCAAACAACATGGGTAACCATGCTCCTCGTTGTCCAGCTTGTCCAAATTGCGCGCGGCCAGACTACATACGAAAGCATGCACGGCGACCACGGCCACCGACACCACGGGTTTAATGAGAACAAGGTTGCTTCTGTAGTAGCTAGTACTATTGCGGCGGGAAGCACGAGTATGGACGGCGCACAACTAACCTCAGGTGAACGTGGACCCAACCCGGTAGTTGGCCGCCACGGACACAATCATGGCCATAACCATAATCACCGCCCAAAGAATACAGATACTTGCTTCACAAAGGTCAAAAAGGCGCTTGGGGTGGGTGCGTTCGTTAGCATTACTTCTGATCGTGGAAATGCTCGCCGGCGTCGTGGGAACCCATTTTCTAGGGGTGTGATTACGAATTGCAAAGACTTTTGGTGTGATCCAGCGCCGTTACTGAAACCGAGTCGCGAGGGTGGCGGCGGGGCGTTGCTTGGGGGAGGCATGGTAGATTATTTTAATATGTATGAGGCACCGCCGAGGATGCGGGCTAGTGGGGGAAGGGAGGCAGGAGGCAGGTATCAAAGGTTGGCTGAGGAAGAGGAAGAGGTATAGATGCTGTGTAGAGAAGGGTTGCTATTATATCTATTTGCTTCGTTTGCGGTTTAGGGTATGAATAACGTGTTAGCGAGCTATTGGGCTTCATGTATGGAATTTTATTGTTTTTCGGGTTCGAAAATAAAGGTGGTGGGAATAAAAGAGGTGTGTACAACAGATTTGGTTGAAGTGTACCATAGTTATATGGGAGATGTGAGATATCGATATGGATACAACAAAATCGTAATCTGTAGTTCATAGCTAGTAGCCTTTTATTATTTAAAAAAATCAAGCACGGAGTCTAAAGAAGCAACGGGGCAATGTAAAATATCCTAGGATTTTGTAGTCTCGTCAATGGCCTAGACCATACCCTAAGTATCCTATATTGGCTGGAGAATTTCACACTCCACCCCTTCTTTTGGGGGTTTTGTTACCAGTGATATTATCTAGCGGGTAGAAAGTGGAGGTCTCGAGGTGAGCAATACGCCTTGCCTTGCACTTGTAAGTGTCTGCCCTGTCCTGCCCAATTAATTCAAGGAGCTTTCTTGGGCAACCCGAGGTGTAATATCTTTACTACATGTAGTAAATATATTCAAGAAGTGTTGTATGTACATGTAGTAAGCCTGTAGATCATGATCTTCACCCAATCATTAGAGCTACATGTAGTCAATATCTAATACATAAACCCACAAATTTCATATGTAACAATAACTGTATATTTTAGAAATATCATTTCCTCAAGATAGTTACATTGGGATAAAGCATTGAGGCAGAGTATCATTGATAGTTGTATTTGACGTGCTCGTGCCTCTTTGATACTACATGTAATCATTCTGCGTGGGTGATGGCTTGGCAGAAATACATAGCCCCTTCGTATGAAGAACAGAGTAATGAGCGGCGGCAAACCGGATTATGGCTATTGGATTAGATCCTTGCTCGCCATGTCGTGAGGGAATGAGTTTGGAGGCTATAAAAAAAAAACGTTGATTCATGATTTATCACTCGATTAACTAACGAGTAAGTAGGCCGGGGGGGGGGGGGGATTCTGAGAAAAAATGTACATTAGATATTGTTTTTGTTTTTTTTTCGCCCCATCAAGTGTACGTAGCCTTATATGTATGTATGACTCTTCACTGGCATGTACAGCCGTGCCCAAGAAATTTCCGGAGCCCCAATAGCAACGGCAAGCCGCAAACCTCAGCACCACCACCACCACCACTACAAACGCTAGTATTAATGTGGGATTAAAGGGACTATAAGGAACATAAATATACAAAAATAAATTCAAAGAAAATTATGTCCTGTCAGCCAACCTCCCTTTGCGAGGTATCCCATAAGCCCATGCCAATGTGGTCTAACAAACTCCCCATATGTAACAATGGTGTTTGTTTCATGTGGGTTAGCTTCCAACAAATAATATCTGGTAGGTCAATTTGCCTACCGGTAGGGAAAGACAACTGATTATGAACTTGGCTCAGAGATCTGCGGTTCGAATCCTGGGAGAAGTAGTTTCTAGGTGAACGAACTCTTTTTGCCGTCCCCATAGGGGAAAGGGGGCTCTAGGGATTTGTTGTACACGTTTACTAGCGCTGCAGATTATCTCTAAAGGGGTTGCATAAATTCTCACATCTCTTCTATACGTACTTAAGTATTAGATATATACTCGTATTCTCCTACAATGGATTTATATTAGGTTAAGCAATACATGGTTTCTACTCTTATAGGAATAGTCAATGCCATGACTTTCGGTGAGACATATAACTGGCCTGGTAATATCACTCAGCCACTGTACTGATAACTATATATGTAACTTTACTCGCTAGTAAGATCCGGCTTACATCTCGTATTTCGGCGGAGTTTCTAAAAGATGTATATAACTACATGTAGACTAGGCTAAAGAACTTGGTGGTACAGCTCTTAGAATAATGTAGGCCTTAGACAAGAGTAAGCTAGGCAGGAATCATTGCTATCCAGTCATAAGGTGTATATCCTCAGCAGTTATTTTCGCCTCGATGATGACGTGTATCACTTTGGGGGGGGGGGGGTGGCCTTTTTTATTGGATGGTATATAGGCACTGATTGGTTAGTGATTGTTTCTTGGATAGTACGAAAGCCGGTTTTAATGTCTAATGCAGATGGGGCTCATGGTGTCTTGTAGATCTATTCCCTTCTTAGCTAAAAGTAATCATAAAGCGGCAGCTTGATCGGTAGATATAAAACTACATCTCTCTCTCTCTTTCTGGTTTCTATTAAAGATATAGAGAGAGAGATCTTTACTGCTGTTCCTTTGCTATACAGAGATTTAACTACACATAATGGCGTCTCCAGTTACTGTTCAAAGAAATACGCGACTTTCCGGTCTCAAGCGATGGCTCGGCTTTGATAAGACTTATAATTTGGTACTATGTCGGTTATTCTAGGCCTGATTGAAATTGGGGGGTGTTTTTTTTATAACTAATACATGTTTATAGGGTGTATTTCCAGTGGCGTTATTTTGTCATTTTTGTTGCTTAGGACATGGGCATATTCAGGAGGAGAAGGCTACTTGAAGAGTGAACTTGCTCCTGGAGAATATTATATGATGAAACAAACCCGTCATAGAACTGGGTATTTGATTCACGTGGCTGCTGTTATTCGTATGAACATACTTTTTTATTTTTGTTTTTGTTTTACAGAATTATTTCTAGGGAGGTTTCTAATCTTTTTGTGTACGCAAGCGTGTGGTATCTTATCGACTCCTCAATTCATTCCAGCAATACGAAAGGTGATTTCATTTTTTTTTGATTCTAGCTAGTATATATATCGAGGACATGGAACTAATTTATATAGAGATGGGTTAAATTCCACCGTATCAACGGTTATGTTGTCTTCATCTTACTCACGATCGGTGTCTTGAGCAGCTCTGCAACAACAAATGGCTTTGGGGGTGATCTTTCAATACACTCATCCTGCGCTTTCTTGTCTTTCATAACTCTCAGCTCCGGGTTTCTGTCCTACTATAACGCTAGATGTTTACAGCTGGACCAACACCGGAAGTGGATTCTAAGGACTATGTTCTATATGGGATGCGTTGTAACATTTAGGCCTTTGTACAACGTTATTGTGGCATTTGTAGCTATTAACGGCACTTACTGGAGTGTAAGAGATGGACCATTGGGGAGAAGAAGGGAAAAAACTATATAATATTTTGGCTAACGGAAGATAACAGGTATGGCAATGTGAACAACTTGCAGACCTGTTTCTAGGTGAGGATCGGGTCCTTACAGATGTGTACCCGACTTGTTCAAACCTATCCAATAGCGTTGCCGTCGTGGCAAACCTTTTGGAGATGGAGAATGTGGGGAGCTGTTTACGTGTGGCATTCGGGACTACTTTGTGGGCGTCGATAGTTATCCATATGATTGGTGTTGAGATCTACGTACGTTTATTATACTCTTTCTTTTCTTTCTTTTCTGGTTGACCTGGGCTTACTATTCGCTTTAATTAGATCCATCTGACACCTGGGGAATCGGAACGTCTTCGTCTTATCTCTTGGAGGAGACAAAAAGAGGCTGGGATGGAGCCTGCAGGGAGTGTGGGCACTACTTCGGACCGAATCGGTGACGCGAAATGGGTTCATCCAAAAGAAAGTGCTGAGGGGCTTTCATGAGTTATATCAAGATCATGAGATCTGAGCCTCGTCAGGTTGGGGGTTTCTTGTGGTTTGGGGGGTGTAGGGCGTTTTTCTTTTCATACGTTGGTATACGTAAAACAAAACTACTGGATATATACATAGTACAGCTATTACGGTGATTTACTATATACCTGGGAAATAAAGTCTGTTTTGGAGGTTTATGACCCCTTCTCACGATAGAAATTAATTCCATCAGGTAATTTCGTGTATTTTGATGATTTCCTTGGTAGTGGTGGATTAATTGCTTTTCTTGCATGACTCTAGCCATTTCTGCTTTCTCTTTCTCTCGGTACAGGGTATCAGGATATGGATCCCTACATAATTTATTATATCTGCTCCTAGAAATTTTAAGTATCTGGGCACCCCTCTACTGCCGCAGCGAGTGATATTCTGTGAATAATCAAGAACTACATGTACATGTAGCTGCTCTCTATATCTCTCATTACCTAGTAGTCCAAGAGAAAATCAACACTGGTTCGCTAAGGGAGCTAGTCTATCTAGGTCCGCATCTCGTAGTAGAACGCTTTTCAACTTTTGCAATAAATCTAGAGATATCTAAATGCTAGTTTACCGGTAAGGTGGTGATACGGCTCCTAAAACCTCAGTTATTATGAAGGTGTGAGCGCCGTATAGAGGTCATAATATCTCACTCGGCGTGGAACCGCGAAGTCTGAAATATTTGGGGGGGGGGGAATAAATATACCAAGGGTTAGGGCTATAGCATCACAGAGCCTCATCACGCTTTAGGCATGGCGTAGCGGTAAACACCTTGGCGAGCGCAGAGAGGACACGGTGCTTTAGTAAATACAACTTTAACTTCACCATCAACCTTGAACCGCCTTCTAACGATACCCCGAGCATCAGCAATAAAGAACAAACCTTACCTATAGATATGGAGAAAAAACCAAAAGTCAACGTCAATGCTCTCTCAGGTACACCCCCCTTCATCCGTTGTTGAGCTTGGCGAACTTCCCCCCCCCCCATGCTAACATGAAGTCTACCTCTAGAGCTCAAGAACACTACCGATGATATGATAGCTCCTGTTTGTAATCCACTGCTTGAACTCTCACGGGGTAAAGATGTATTTAACTAATATGTGTCTAGTACCTGAAATCTCTCGGCTACAAACAAAGTCACACCTTGACAGATGTCCGGCTCGCTCTCGGATTCACCGCGTGTGTCATCGCCGGTGTCACATTCTACTACGACTGGACTGCTGGGTTTGAGAGTGCAAAGACCGGGACTCTCTATGCAGTGATTGCATACTTCATCCTCAACACAGCATTGACCGGATGGATATGGTTAGCTGAGGGTGGAAAGGTATATGTAGGGGAGAAAGACGGTGTTAAGGTTTGTTTCACCTTTAATTCCAGGTTCTACTAGAATAATTTACTAACAGATCAAATTGTTAGATCACTATCTCATCTCATACCGAGAAACATTCGCCATTCTACCACGTCAAGGTTGCTTCAGCTTTACCTGGGACATCCGCGCCACATGTCGTTGAAGAGAAGAGCTCATTCACAAACTGGTTCGATCACCAAGGCTACTTTGTAGAGAAACCATTCAAAACTTTCCTACAAAACACGATTCCCTCACTCGCGGCCAAGACCCCAGAGGCAGATGCCCTTTTGAAATCGAAAACCAAGGTCACAAAGAATTAAATCATACTAAATGCCTTTACTTCTTTACTTCTCTATTTCCTTGGGCTATGTATTTATTGGGGTTAAAAAGCGATTAAAATCAGAATGCACTTTGGTCTGATTGGCCTGTACTGTTAGGATAATGAGTTCAAAGACAGGGTAAAGATTCCTTCTTTGTGTAGTGCTTGATGACTCCCTATGTTATGCTGTATATTTACACCCCTTGTTCTACTTCCCCGGCGCAAACTCGTAGTGCTGCTGCAAAGCCGTAACTGCATTACCTCTCCAGCCGACCTCGTTTTGATACGGGGATCCAGAATTAAACTGCCTATTCACAGTCCATCAGTATTTTTTTATTTCAGCCCAATAAGAGGCCTACTTTCTTAAAACATGGGGAGGTAAACATACTCAGGGAACTTCAAATCGTAAGACTTGCTGGGTTTCGAGTCCTGGAACAAGCTCCTGTCTGCTGCTGCACGCTCAATCATCGCTGTGTGCCTCACATTCCGCTCCTCCCAGTCCTTCTGTAGATCACCGTAATATCCGATCATACGGGTGAGTGGAGAGCCTGTGGTGCCCGAGATTGATTGTTCGAGTTTATAGAGTGCCAGGCAACCCACGACAGCTGCGATGGAGACGTAGAAGCCCCTACTAAAGCCTAGATGCATAATTCTCCATCAGCGCCTACCCAAGTAGAGGAAGCGAGGTACAAGAAGTAGATGTACCTTCTTCATGGTTAGTAGGCGGCTCATGATGATGGGTGTGCGTCTCGCCCTCTGGGGTCTTCGGTGCCGGTGTTTTGCCCTTATGGGCGTCTGAAAGAGTTGCGTTGGTGCGCCTGCAAAGTAGAGCTCTGGTAGAGCAGGTGAATGCCCTGCTACGGACGGCGAACATTGTGTAGATATGAATTGAGGGGAGATATGTGGGGTATATTCACTATCGGGTGTTTCGATGTTCATGATACACCGCGCCAAGAGCAAGTGGTAAACGTTCGCCAAGTCTTTGGATAGGGAAACCCTAACCCTATTATACTTACATGTTACTTCATGCCCTGGAAGAGGATTGTAGGTGGGATAATGTGATTAAAATACTTCAATATCTAGTCCCATAATCTAGTTGTTGTAAATATGTAGATGACAAGGTTATACTGTTAGTACAGCATTGATGACTCCAACATGAAAGGTCACTCGGGGGCTACTATTGTGCTAGAAGAAGTACCACTATATTCGACTCTTTACCATATCCCTAAGAAATTAATATTTTGCCCCCTATCAAAAACTCAACCCAAGCCTAAACTAAGTGGTAAATTCATTCCCAGAAAACACGATAGTCTCAAAAGGTCTTAAAGTAAGTACGCCCTCATGTACTTTCACCTCAGAATTATAATTCCCCAACAGAACCACCGGAATCCCGCCTCTTCCGAACATCCCATCTGCCAATTTCCACTCCGTTTCATGTGGCTGGAAGTTCAAAACCACGACAATAGCTGCCGCCTCATTACCTTCCTCATTGTCCATATAAGCCTCACGCCTATATGAAATTACGCCTTCGTCTCCATTAGTGAGCATTTCAAATTCGCCGTAGGCAACGGTGTTAAGATATTCTTTGCGGAACTTCAGGAGCTTGGACCAATAAGAGTAGACACTATCTGGATTTTTGATTTGGAGGGAGGCATTCCAGGATTGATATTCGTCGTTTACGCGCATCCAAGGCTTTCCAGTGGTAAAGCCACCGTTCTCGGTACCGTCCCACTACATTCGTGTAAAATACTGGAGTAAACAGGATATATTTCAGGGGGGCATACTTGCAAAGGAGTTCTCCCATTATCCCTAGCCTTTAGCTGGACCTGTTTCATGACATCTGACATGTCTACATTACGGCCTCCTCTCTCCTCCAAGATTCTTATAAAGTAAAAACACCGAGTTAGTACAAAGATAAATCCCTCGCCTCATGGATCCGCCTAGATCCTAGTCTCCAATAGGGCACCAAGACATACTTATTCCAATAATTTAGTGTTTCAACATCTTTATACTCTTCTATCCCCCAACTCTTCGGGCAGTTCCTCATACCCAGTTCTTGCCCCTGATAAATATAAAGCGTCCCACTTTGTAGAGCCAAAAATGTCGCCAACATCTTCGCGACGGCTGTTCTAGTCTTGTAATCATGGTCTGTGATATCGCGGTTGATAAATCGAGATACAGTCCTACTTTGATCGTGATTTTCATCAAAAAGTGCGTTCCAGCCGCCGTTGTCGATCATAAAATTTTGCCATTTGTTGACGACATCTGCTAGGTCTTTAGGATGCCATTCGCGGGGGGTGAACTTTCCACCATCGCCGTTATCAATACTCACTCTATTAATGCGTGAATTAGTATCTGCCACAAACTTATACCAAAGAAATTTAATTTCCCACATATCAAACTGAAAGATCATATCTAGTTCTCCCCTATCTCTTCCAATCGCTTTCAATACCTCATTCGGATCATCCACCCATGGCATCTCCCCTACCGTAATCGTATCATAGTTATCCAATACCTTAGTTCTCATCTCATGCAAGAATTCGTGCATCCTCGGTCCATTCGCACAATATTTCATCCCCGACTGAAATTTTTCGCCTGGGGCTGTGATCGGGGCATCAGGGAAGGTCTGTACTTTGCTAATGAGGTTGATAACGTCCATACGGAACCCATCAATCTTCTTATCAAGCCAAAACCTCATAATATCGTATACAGCTTCACGGACTGGAGGATGTTCCCAATTCAGGTCGGGTTGACCAGGGAGGAAGAGATGGAGATAGTATTCGTCGCGGGTCTCGTCATATTCCCATGCACTAGTTGAGGGGCCTACGAAAACGGATACCCAATTATTTGGCGGCTGCCTATTACCCTTACTGTCATACTTAGGTGGTTTCCAGATATACCAGTCCTTCTTCGGATTATCTCTTGAAGACCTGGATTCCTTAAACCAGGCATGCTATTCCCATAGTCAACATCCCGAGATGTCTAGGGGATTTGCCTAGGAAAAATATAAGTATAAGAATTAGAGCAAATAAACACACCTCATCTGAAGTATGATTCACAACTAGATCCATCACTAGCTTCATCCCCTTTTTATGCAGCTCCTCAGTCAACTCAGCGACATCTGCCAATGTGCCATAGCGTGGGTCAATATCGCGGTAGTCGGAGATGTCGTAGCCCATATCCTTCTGGGGTGACTTGTAGACTACATTCAACCAGGGAGTTTAATTAGCCATTTATCTACTGATAAAAGCCATCTTTCATAATATCTTAAATAAAACCTACTTGGCGACAACCAAACAACATCGATATTAAGATTCTTCAGATAGTCAATCTTATCGATAATCCCACGAAGGTCACCAATACCATCAGCGTTGGTGTCATTAAATGATGACGGATAGATTTGGTACACTGCAGCTTCCTTCCACCAGGCACGGTAAGGCCGTCGTGGTTGCTGCAAAGCTGGTTCTAAGTCATCTGCAGTTATATCGCTCTTTATAATAAGGGGCATTGTAAAGTCTGTGTGAGAGAGTTAGGAGTCGATTAACTGATAAACGCGTGCGTACTATGAATTCTGTAGATACGGAGAAACGAGGGGAAGCTATAAAACTCATGTTATCTCGGGCCAGAAACATTCACTTTCCATAGGGTCACACACGATTTCCGGCGCAACTATGTATGCCGGTGTAATGTACATTGACGTCATGTCATTAAATGAGTTGGCATTCCCCAGGAATCATCTCCAATCACTCGCTAATGAATTTAAATCATCACAATTTTCGCAATAAAAACTACTTTTATTTCATTGTTTCGTTATGACAGGAGTCAACTCCCATCTGAGGGAAACAGAAATGAATATCCCCATACCCCACCCAGCTCTTTTAACCATCCACCCATAGACATAACCATCCTACCCCGGTACCATCACCATCATGATAAACACCATAAAACTTTTATGCGGCCCCCCATCCAACCCATGCCTACCACCTCGACTCCCGTTCCAAAATGATCCCATTCCCATCTCCAACAATTTTCAACAGATATTCCTTAATTCATAACATAGGGCAAGGGGAACGGGTAAACCGCATGGAATAAATGCAAGAGAGGGTAGAAGAGGATGGAGAAAATACACAATAACAATAAAAGGTCAAGGGACCCGATAAAACTATTCAAAACAAATTTGATGCATAAGGATGAACATGGCGTTAAAATGGGGACTCAAAGTAAATGGAAAATCAATCCTGTTAAAAGAATATAGGGACCCAAGCATAAGGAATATGAAAATACAAGACTAATAAGAAAACATTGGCCCAGTATGGGCGACTTAAATATTTTATCACCTAAAGAAAGGCAGTGTATACATATTGTTACTCCATAACAAAGTCAAATGAAAAAGAAATCTGAAATTGGCATAACACAAGCATAATTTTATCTCAACAACCCCTAACGCTGTTGAGAATCAGTACTCAACTCCTACCAGAGGTCGAGAAAGGGCTGGATGACTCACCCTTCCTCCCCTTCTCCCCCCAGCACCCCCCTGTTGCTGTTGCTGCTGTTGTTGCTGCTGCTGTTGTTGCTGTTGCTGTTGCTGCTGCTGTTGCTGAGGGAAAACAGGAATACCATTCATTGCGCCATAAGGATAGCCCGCCATGAGTTGCTGCGCCATCAGTGGGTTTAGTGCCCCCGGACCCATTCCCATCCCGAGCATCGGGTTTCCTGTCATTTGCTGCTGTTGAGGAATAGGAGAACCCCCTGGATGTCCTCCACGAAACTGATCTTGAGGTCCAGGAGCGCTGTTAAAATTGCCCATTGGAGGTGGTATACCATAGAACCCGGTACCAGGACGGCCCATAGATTGCTGCAGTAAAGCTTGGTATTGTAATGGAACATTGTTCATTCCAGGAGGACCACCTTGCGCATAAAGCTGGGCATTCAGGTTGAACTGCTCAAATGCCCTCAATGTTGCTATATCAATGCCCCCATTCTGAGAGAGCTGAGCTGCGGTTGCAGGATCAAAGGTCGGTTGGGAGACTGGATAATAGGGCGCTGATGGGACATCACGGTTATTATGGTGGTTGTTCTGGTTGTTGTTTGCAGGAGAGTTGTGATGGGTTCGGCTACGGTCGTTACTAGCGTTTGAATTACCGTTCACCTCTCTAGGATGATCTTTCGGTCCACTATTGTTGTTTCCACTGTTGGTATTATTTGAGACCCCATTGCGAGTAGACAAACCAACTTCATCCATCAACCTCTTGTATCCCTGCGAAGGAGTCGCCTTAAGCTTAACAAGGACGTTCCGGACGTTCTGCACAACTTCACTTCGCATAGTCTCCTCGAAGAATGGCGTAGTGAGCACCTTGAAAATAAGAGTGGCACCACAAGAATGATCACTCAAGATATCTTCCAACACTTTATCTCCAGGTGAGAAGAAAAGTGCCTTAAGAATAGTATCCCTAGCCTCCGGTTCGTTCCGTTGATTGATGACCTTGAGAACAGTCAAGTATGCCACCTTGTGAGTACAAAGATGAACTAGATGTGGAA
This sequence comes from Verpa bohemica, assembly GCA_033030345.1. NCBI lineage: Eukaryota > Fungi > Ascomycota > Pezizomycetes > Pezizales > Morchellaceae > Verpa > Verpa bohemica. The sequence goes on along the minus strand of JAUFSE010000009.1, from coordinate 1,113,351 downwards.
CCAATCGTGGAGCGAGAACAGTTCGCCGACGAGGGAAAGTGCATGTATCCAAGAACCAGGTCAACAGCAAGGCACCATTGGCATTTGTGGCGAGTTGTACGCTGTGTAGGGCAATTGCAGCTGCCAACATCCTTTGTTGATCCTTGCTAGCGTGGTGACTTTCCAGACACGCCCTCATTGCTCTTGCACCAAACCTTCCTTGTGCAATCTCCCACATACGACCCAACATAGTCTCAAAGATAAAGTCATTCCAAGGAGCTGCAAATCGTAAGCAACACTGGAGCACATAGTTCCCATATTGGTCAAGGAATAGTGCAACAGTGTATGGGCGAAGGCAATCGCAGATTTTGTTCATCTGTGCGGGTGTCTTTGCTACATCAATAATCTTCTGGCCAGCCCAAGTACCATTCTTGTCTATTGCACCAATTAGCAGTCATATTTAGAACATTGCTAAGACATGCTTACGAATCCCGATTTCGGCCAAATGAGGTCCGATCTCAACAAGCATCGTCTCTTTGATCTCCTCAGAACAATACTCAAACAACTTCTGAACAACCGTATTACCAAGATAGTCTAAAGGATTATTAGCTTATTGTATAAATACCTAGAGTAATAAATAGGAAAAACTGACCGCTTGAAAGCTCCGCAATTTCTGGCAGCATGTTCAACGCAATCTCTTCGATCTCGGAACTTAAACAATTTCCATTGTCAATTCTTTTTCTGATATCTCTGAGTTTTGGTGCATCGTGAACCCGGTTGTGACTTGGCTCGGGGATAGATGGGATCTCAGCTTCAAAATCATCGTACTGAATGGCGAAGTCAATGTTCTTTGCCATCCTTGGAAGTTCAGTCGTCTCTGCACCAAATTCCACAACAATCGAGAGTATATCATCTTTCATTTCTGACAATTCGGGAACCTTAGGCACTGCTGTACTATCATGTCCTGCATCTTTGCCATTTACACCTATAGCTGAGTTATTGCCATCACGTGACAACGAAAGACCATTTTCGGCACCAATCGCTGAAGGAGTAGAGGCCTTTTGGTGAGGGTCAGGACTTGGCGATCCATAGGCACCTCCACTAGGGGTGGGTGTACCATTGCTTCCAGCTGATGAAGGTTTAGCAAACCCAATTCTAACAGGTCCTGCACCGGGGAAAATCTCTTTCCCATTCAATTGATTGCGTGCTTGAATTGCAGATTCCATGCGTTCAAAATTGATGAAACCGCAGTTCTTGTGGGTCAATACTCGCGCTGACTCAACATGACCGAATGTCCGGAAGATATGGTCGAGGGATGTTGTAGTAGTCGACGCAGGAATGTTTCCAAGCCATAGAGAGCGCGTAGGCCCTTCCAAAGAAGATTCTTCAATAGAAGCCAACCCACCTTCTCCGCTAGACGGTCGGGGGTGTAATGTACCAAGTTTCAAAGTATCAGACCCACTCTGTAAATCAAAGTAATCACCTCTCATATCAGAAGCACTTGTCATCGAATCAAGACGTGAAGGTGTAGCTAAATAGCCTTTCAAGCGGTTTGCAGGGGGGGAATCTAAGACACCGGCAGTCCTAGCCCTTGGTCGGCTTGGTGAGGAGTGATTTGCGTATGCAGCAACGGCCAAAGCATGAGCGTTAGCTTGAACTTGAGCAGCTGCAAGTGCAGACATGGAATTAGGCGTCACTGATCCACTGTGTTGAGTAGAATAAAGGTGGCGAACTTCCTCCTCCTCATCGTCCTCCTCCTCTTCGGCATACTTCTCCTTGGCATTGACTGAATAAGACCGGATACGATTGATATTCCTCTGCACTGAGCTAAGATCTGAGACAAAGGGCTGGAGAGCAGCTGCACGCTGTCCTTCGATGAGCGGGTCAAGGGTCATTGGCTTTGCAAGGGTTGCCCTTGAAGTCTGGGGCGTATCAACAAGTCCAAGATAATCCAAGGTTTTTGGTGCCATATGAGTACCCTCGTCGTCTTTTGAAAATGAAGATTGTGCTGGAGAGGATGGGAGGTTGTTACTTCCGGGGCGAGACTGTGACCAGGAGCTAGAGAAGATGGAAGGCCCGAAAGCGCTAACATAGTTTGTGCGCTGAGGCAAGTTCAAGGATCCAGAACGCAGCCTAGAAGCTACAGAATAGGTTGAGAGGCCTCCTCCAGATACGGGAGGTGAATCCACGATATCAAGGTTTGAAGGGGAAGAAGATTTGAATGGGCTTGGGACCGGAGAAGGGCGACTTGTCTGTGGAAGGATTTGAGAGATAGCCGGTGGGGCATTGTTGAGACCACCGGGTGAAAATTTAGAAGGGACAGTCCCAGCACGGGCACGACGGTACACTGGGGATGCAAAGTCAGATACAAGTGGTGTATTATCAGTAAAGCTGTTGCTTGGTTGTGACTCCTGTACAGTATTCTCGCGATCTCGTAGAGAGGAATTTGTTGGCATTGGTCCCCACAGACCTGGAGGGTGTGGTGGTCCTACGCCTTCTTCGGCTTGAATTTCGCGTGCTCTTTTCGAGAACAGCCTGCTGCCAGATGACGCATCATAATTAGGAGAACCTGCCCCCATTCTTACGTTATTCGTCGAATTACCAGCACTCATTGATCCATTCGCGAAGCCAGGGCGCAGAGAGCCAGAGCCCGGGTCAGTGGGAGAGGAGTTTGCTGTATTCCCCCCAGTAGAAGAACCAGAACCGTGGTGAGTTGCGAGCGATTGCAGATGACTCATAGTGAGATCAGAATTGGACGACATTAGGAATTACACCTGTGAACCTTGATGTCAGACTTTAAAGAAACCCACGAGAAGAAGACTCTACAAACCAGTGATGTGGGCCCGCCAATTGGAGAGGCTTGCTCTGAGCAAATGTATGTATTTCGACGTCTCGGGTATCGAGGTCTGTAGCGGTCCAGGATTGAAAGATTCGAAGAAAATTAAGCCCGGTGATCCGATATTCACGAAGAGAAACCGGGAGGTTTAAAAAATTTGTCCTTGTCGTTCTTCTGATTTAAGATTATTTCTCTATGTAGCGCAGCTGGGGGGTGATGTCCTCGTCAGATTACAACGGCCGGGATTAAAATGGATATCTCAAATATATGTGCGTATGGAAAGCACTGACACGAGATGAAAACGTGGTCAGATAAAAACGGCTATCGACAGGAGCGGAGTCGATGTAGATAAAGCATGAGGGAGAAAAAGGGCCAAGGAAGCAGGGAGGCTCTGCACACTAAAATTTCATGACAGACTGGTAAGTACTCACATTCCGTTACAACACGAGACTTGTTCCAAAAAAAGACCGATTTTTCGCCGGTATAAAATAGGGATGGTGAAAGTACGAAGGGACCGTGTATGCGTTAATACTAACTTTACAAAGTCACTTGAGATTAAAAGGGGAGGGTGGAGCGGTCCAAAGTAGAAAAAAAAACCAGACAACGTTGTATGTAAGGAGCAGACTACTGCGGGCGAAACAGGCCTTGACAAGGCGGCGGGGGTGGGGAGAGAATTGAGGGGCGGAGGACAGCGGGCGGAGGAAGATTAGAGGCGGAGGTGGAGAAGAAAAGGAGGAGAAGAGGGTGACGGGGGGAGGGAGAAAAAAAAAGAACAGGCACGAGAAGGGTTGTTAAGGGGTGACGACCGAGGAAGGGTCCAGGAGAGGAGGCAGAGCGGAGTATAGTGTGGCAGCAAGCAGCTCCTGGGAGGACGAATACCTAACCCCTACAAAGTACAGTGTCTACAATACAAGAGGACATTCAGAGCCAACGACTTGGAATGGCCATCCAGCTCTTTGTGATTCGTGACTCGGTGACCAGTCAATCAGCAGTCATCTGCTATCAGTTCGAGTTCGAGTTCCAGTTCGAGTTTGGCGAATTGTACCCGGCTACTTTTACTCTACCTGCCGGTAGACGATAAACCTTGCAATTGGATGCCAGTATGAATTAGATAACTACATAATATCGCGGCTGTTGTGGGGAGTGTCGGACTCTTCAGGAGTGTCTAGCATGCAAGGGTTTTCCCCCATCATGACTTCTGGCCCCATCTCCTTCCTGGCCATTGGAATATCATTCGTCGGTTAGGTACCTCGACTTTTACAGGTACGAGAATATTCGGCCTCTCACAGCTCTTGTTTAGATTTCAACCAATGCCCTGTTGGGCAGCGAAACAAATCTCGACATCTAAGTTAATGTCAGATTTGGGTTTTCGATGGCCATGAGATTTGTGGGGATCGCAGCTGATGAACCAGCTGGCTTTTCAAACGCATCGCTTTCAACTATGCAGATAGATTGCAAAAGCGCATACGCGTACATACACACAAAGTACATTATGTACTTTTACTAATTAGGCCTACTAATTCGATCCAATTCGCCAGGACCAGACGTGCGAAACTCAGGCGGATATCTACGATTACCCTCAACTAGGGAGCAATCTCTCAAATCCCGAAATTTAGCCCGGATGTTTGAAAACTACCCCCCATAACTCTCGGTTCCCGGCTTCTTTAACGGGGTAGCCCCTTCAACAATAATTAATCCTAGTCCTCCATCGATGATCATCGAGGTAGAGGACCCGGGCTGGCATCTTTACCCGCACTCCCGAACATTCATGAAACGTGACTTCAGATAAAGTCCAACAATAGCCCCTTTTTTATCCGCGTCTTCTGGAACAGTTTCCGGTCAACTTCATATCTGCCCTGATTCATAAGGTTTTATTTTCTAGAAGAAGCGCTGTTTACGTGGGCAAAATGCTAAACCTAGTCATATGGTGTTCTAGAAGTATCTTAGTGAGTAGGCATGCGCTTCGCTAATTGCCCTCTCGGCTCCTGACTTTCTCACCGGGGCCCACAAATAGAGAAGGAGGTTTAAAGTACTCGAATATTTAGGAGTAATTGTCTACAATATATATGCACTGTTACGGGTATTCAAATTAGAGATCATCAAATCCTTTGGCCTGTGGGGAAAGGCATTCCAATGCGCCACAATACAGAAATAGAATCACAAACATCTCACCGCTTGAAAACGATTTTCCAGGGATACCAACATTTAGTTTGAAACACTCTAACGTTACCCGGCCTTAATTGTAACGACGATTCAAACAAACCGAGAAACTAACAAGGGTAATATAGTTGGTCCTATATGTATGAATCGCGGCTCCTACGTGGCCTAGGGGTGGTAAACCCTACTCTCAGTTTATAGTTGGAAGGGTTTCTTCTTTCCTGGAGTACGCATGAAGTCATGACCCTACAGGTGCTAGTTACTGGGCTGTGCTACGAGTCCTAGGGAGGCGAGTGAGGAACTAATACCCTTCAGCTTACCAGAAGAATAAATGTGCATTTTTTGAAACAGCAATAAGAAACCATCGACTGGCTTCTAGCACTTTTAAAAAAAACTTACTTCACCCGCATCCGAGATCCAACCTAAAAATATCCCTATTACTTTCTTTTGCTCTATTGAAAGCGTTGACCGCTTAATTGCCACTCCATCTTTAGCCTTTCCGACTTAAACTTATTTCCCATAGAGATTTAGACTTCCTCCCCTGATGCTTGTAAGATCCTAATGCTGGAGAAATAAACTTTAGGGTTCTTATTTATGAGTAAGTAAGTTTTTCTACAAGCGTAACGAATAAAAATTTGTTACACACTGATGAAGCTCGAGCAACCAGATTACGACATAGCTTACGAGTGATTAATACTATCATGGGTAGGGTAATATACATATAGTAGCGGCTACTTTAAGTCGATTATAGTGAGTTAAAGGGTTTTGGTGGGCGCTGACGACACGACCCTAGAGCAAAGAGAGCCGATTATAAGATGGCCCTATCACGTTCAGAGTCAGATTAGAAACCCTTGCATGGATTTTAATTGTTTCTAGAAACATTTGCCTACGCCCGCCGTAGGGGTACTTCTCCTCGGTGCAAAGGAAGACAAGGGTTTATACACCTCGGAGAACCCCGTTGCAGAAGCTTCTATTCCTAGTAAAAAAATCAAGCCTAGCAATAGCAATCCCTTTAGTCAAGTTTTTTCTTTAAAAAAGACCGATCTCTATTTCGTTATGTACTTGCAGTAGGCATAAAGTACTAGGGTATGATCTTTTGTCGGTAGCGAATTTGATTCGCTCCCACTTAGCCACAGAAAGGGCTAATTGGTCAATTTAGCTACATATATGCACTCTATATTCGGGCTCGACCAAATTAGCACGAGTAATACGAGCAAGGTTAAACGATGAAATAAGTCAAAACACATTGCTTATTTCTCCGCGTACTTATCTACCCGCTAGCCCCTCGCGAAGAAACCAAGGGACCTCTTCAACAGAGAGAGGGGAAGAACGCACGACCTCATATCCCTACTCTATCCAACAAATGGAGAATGGCCACAGGCGGTAGTAATTTGGAAAGAATTCGTTAAAAAAAGGAGGGAAGCAGAGGAGGAGGGAGGAGAAGACAGAACAAGAGGGGAAAGCAGAGAGGTAGAAGCAGGAATGGAATGGGGCAAGGGAGGAGTAGAACGATAAAAGAAGATGGAACAAATGCAAAGGAGGAATCAAGATGTGAAGCGGTTTAAATTGTTAAAAGGAAGGGTTTTTATTGTTTATTTGTTACTATTTCATTTACTTTTGTTTTGTGTTTCAAGTTTTGGTTTTTGCGCAGTTATAGCACGTTTGAGAGTACCATAGCCTAAGGGCTGCATGTACGTTGATGAAATTTATTATTATTATTATTATTATTATCTACCCGCTATCCTTTACTCTTAGATCTATACCCGTGGTTAGGATCTTGTCACAGACATTACGCCTACAGAATTACTGTGCCTGACCGTGACTAAAGAAATAAAGACTAATATTAGTATGCGATCGCCATACATAATCTATTTTCTCTTCTATTGTTCCACGGAAGTACCCTAAGAATTAATAACACTAGCTGCAACTTGTAGATAGCCTATAAGTAACATATATCCCTTGTCTTATAAGTAGGGCCCCATAAAAAGCCCTGGGGTCTACTTAAAACTTACTAATTATCAACTAAGAGACATTAACTAGTCTTATCCAAAAATCTTATTTTCTAGCACCATAATATATAACGAGTGACTATGCATGATCAAGGAATATAAAACCTAGAAGCACCTAACTTCTACGATGAGTCAATGGCCTAGAAATAACTAGGGAAGGCCCTCTTGCTTGGATAAATAGATAAAAAGCGCTAAATAAATTAATAAGATCAAGCAAGCTTATATCAGCGTTTTGCCTAGCTAGGATTTTTAATTAGACGAAACAATAATTATAATACTCTATCTTCAAGTCTCCTAAACTATCCTAGATTTATATTATAACTAATACCAGGGACTCTTCTTCAATAGCAGCTGATTACATGTCACGGACGTCTACTATAAATTTATTAGGGTGGACTACGTACATGTAGCTTATACCGGCCAGCCGGCTTAGTATACAACCACCATTAAATAGCCATTCTATTTAGTTTTTTATATACATATACCCTCATAACCATATATACATAGCTCCTACAAAGATTACTATACCCTAGGATTTTCTTATCCGTAGCCTAAGGCATTACAGATTTTTTACAATATAAGGTGCACTCCCTCCCACCAGAGGTAAAAAGGAAGATATTATTAACAAGACACATAAGTTTCTTCCGGGTTCGAGAACAAATATTTCTATTATTCTGACTAAGTATAATCACAACTAACTAGGATTACTACTTTCATGTAAGCAATCTATATATTCGATGCAGAACCTCTATTAATATATCTACCCTCGGTCAGACTCGCCCTTGATCTGTACAACCTCTTTATCCCAGACCGAAACTGTATGATTAAGGTTCCAGTATAAACCTAACTATTACTAAGCCTCCATAGTAGCTAGTACGCACTATTGTTGGTCGAAAACCCTCCATTATTTCAGTTAATAATTATCCTAGCTTTAGAAGACCTTCTCCGTAATATTTCCCATAGTCATAATACCACTTTATTATAGCCCTAGGTTTCTCTTTATAGCCCAAGCACCCATACCATTACCCAGCCGAATTAAATTCCGGGGAATAATCTTTCTCGTGCCGCGTCCCCTGGATCAAATTAAACCTCCTAATAGCCTCTTCTAGAGACCCATGCACGTCTTTCGAATTTGGTATATCTCCGAGATCGCTGTTCTTTGACCTAACCACTTGAGATGGCTGGGGGATCCTTGAGGTAGATCGAGGTGCAAAGATCAAAAAAAAAAAAAAAACCCCCCGCAACATATTATCAATCCCAGTACCTAAAATATCCTGGTGTATATAATGGCTAAAGGCGCATATATACGAAATGCTGATCATCCTAAAACGACTCCTCCCGCCCCCTCTCTTTCTTTGGGAAATTTTGCCAAACTCCCTGCATGCATGTCTTAATTATTCTCCGGATGATCAACCCCCCCCCCTGACTGAGAAATCCATCCCCCGGCCCTTCTGCCAAATTCCTGTTTTGGGTGTAGGCCCTTTTTTTCCTCGTAAAATTCCTCCTAGAATTAATAAAACCCTTCACTAATTGTTGCCTTAATACCCCCTATCTCCCCCTAGGAGTCCCACAATGGTAGGTATAGAATCCCAATATCGCTGTTTGCTTGGATCTGTTGATCGTCGCTAGTAGGCTAGACTGAGCTGAATTCTAGACTCTGTGATATGTTGCTCAAAATCATGATCAATCTGAAGCGATATACAGTTCCTTATTGATCGAGGGCTTCAGATTAGACCGGTGCTCATGTTGCATGTTGCATGTTGTAAGACTTAAGGGTCCCCGGGTGGTTGATTACATAAGTGATTCGAATTATATAAGAAATGATGCTGAGACAACATTAGAGACATAAAAGATGAGAGGGGACTTGAAGTCTTAAATAGTTGTTGAATAGCTGTTGACTCGGACTAAAGGACGTATATATACTCTAGAAAGTCGTGATTAAGTAGAGTAATAGTAGTAACTAGTAGATGTACGTAGTAATCGCACCTTTTGTATCGGTTAGTCTGGAGTGATCTGATAAGCAAACTTCCCTGAACTTAACGCCTCATAATATAAAAAGCCCAGATCTTACTAGTCTTCCCATTTCCCCATATAGTCGAGACCAAGCCCATCCACGCAATCTCCCTGAGACCCTTCAGTAAGTCGGTTATTATATTCGCTATTTCCAATAGATCTAGTTTTCCAGGGTCTCTAAGCAGATAATATAGTTATACGTTAGCCAAAGCCTCTTGAAGATCGAACATACCAATTTGTTACAAGCAGCATTTATAAAAAACCCAAATAAGGGAACCATCGAGTATATCAAAACCCAAGACCCTGCATAAATAGAATCGCCCCCGCACCTAAGCCATACCCCCCCCCTCCCATTTGAAACAAAAAAAGCGAATATCCCGCAACCACCTTTAAAAAACACCGAGTGATAACCCATGACTCCAGCGCCCCCCCCCCCTCAAACCTCAAAAAACAATTGGCCCTCTCGATCGATAATACGCTAGGACTCATATCTGAACCCCACAGACTCCTTTATATTAATTACTTAGCTCCATTCCCGGGGATCTAACTGGTCAGCTCTAAGCGCTAGGGAAATATAAAATAGTAGCTAGGCAGACTAGTTTACAATCAGCCGTACTACACAATATGCTATGCCCCACAAAGTCGAATTTAAAATCATTACCGCACATGACTGCAGGAATTAAGTAGTACATCCCTCATCCCCATCCCCATCCCAAGAATAGCACAGCTAGATCTTGGAGAAAGTAAGGGAAAAAAAAGAGCGGGGAGTATTGTACCGGGATGAGATAGACCGAGTGCCCGAGTTATATGTCGGTGGAACGATCGAGGAATATTCTCCTCCACAAATTCCCGACAAACCGATTTCTTCCTTTCTTTTTTTTTCTCTTTCCTTATTTCTCCACATTTTTTCCCTCTCTCTCCTCGATTTAGATGGCTTCGGGTCGTGTGGAGAGGATTTGTGCTAATGCAGGTACCATATTACCGGTTATGAATTAACTTCATAATTTATCACTCGTATTTTTACTGGTGATGGGTTATCATTACTGGTTTTGGAACCTATGTGGGGGCCGGGTTTGTGGCGTGAGGTTTAGGATTGATCAGATCATACGTGAACAGGTGTTTCTCTTTAATACATGTAGCTATGTACTTCTCCTATGTGTGTGTTTATCGGGAAATGTTTGAAATCCGGATAATATGGTTCGTCTAGCAGCTGGTAGATTTGGAACGGGTCTAAAACTATGGTTTTAGGATAAGTTGTTTTTTAGTTTAAATAAAATAAATAAAAACTAATTATAGAAAAATTGAGGCGAGAACTAATTCCAGGAGTGCATGTTCGCCCCAATAATTTAGTTTTAAATCGGAAGTATCGGATGTACCGCTATATATCTCGGGTTTTCTTTAATTACATAAGCTTCAATCAGCTTTGTTATATCCTTAAATTCCGCCACATTTATTTGTCAGCCATGTGGATGGTTCCCGAGATCTTCCTCTTCTTCTATCACTCGATGATTAGAAACCGAATAAAAAACATTACACGGCGTCTAGATCAGAGACATCAACACACATACTGCAACACAGTCATAATATAACGTTCATCGGAAGCTCGTATTGTATTTGATTACAGGACTTGGGACTTATACCTTAATTTGTAAGAGGAATTAATTCTATACACGTTATACGTACCGCATACGGGTAATATAATTGTAAGTTTAATGCTGAGAAATGTTAAATATTGTTCTACTTATTTCGCTCAAGTCATGCCATGCAGCAGCGCAGACGCCTAGCTTGGGCCACTCACATATTCGACGGAACTCGACAAGGTAAGAGAAGATATCTCCCATCGGTATGGTGATGGCATAAACACGCGTATCGTACACGATGCCTTAATTATGCCAGCTAGAGTAACGTAATGCCGGTGCATGGAATGAATTATAACTCCACCACTCATGCGCGTCGTCCCCAAACTCCGACTCCAAAAAAAAAACTCTATCCAATATAATCAAAATGTCATTATCAGATTCCTATTACATTCGGAAAAACCCAGTCCCCAGTCCCCCCCCTCCCCCTGCGGAAAAATAAAATAAGAGAGAGAAAAAAAAGCAAAAGATGCTCATACAATTAATTTCTCCGTCTCCCGATTGTAGAAGTTGAAAAATTTTCAGAGAAAAGAAAACCCCTCGACACGCACGTACGTACCCAACAAGGTGAAGCTCCCCGATTAGTACAATACATGCGAGTACCGCACTCGCTAGAATCATACCCGGTCACATCATCGCTTCTGCACACTCCGTCTCAATCGCAATATCTCCGCGAAGTCGCGCCTTCCCCTGTAGAATCATGTACGATCCTCCGCAAAATTGCACCTTCACTTGAATCATCGGCTTACGGTCCGTTGGAAGGGGTGGGAGTGGGCATGGGAAGCATGCGAGTACGAGTGCAAGTGTTTAGATCCAGACCACGTCTCTGCACGGGAATTGGGGATTATGCCAAGTGGTATTTGCGTTCTGCAGCGTTCGGTTACCTGTTTTTTGTGTTTTCTATGTTTTCTTTTATTTTTCAATTGACTGGTGGGAAGTGGCATGAGAAGAACTTTATGTAGAAACGAAGCAAGTTTTTAGTCCCGCCGGATAATCTTGTTCCATCGTGTTTATGTGGTACGAAGGAGTTGTAAATAGGACCCGCGGTTCTGGAAAGGACACACGACGGTTTATGGTTACATTAGATGGTGGTACAGGAATGTACGTATGTCCTGTTATTTCGGGTGAATGGAAGAGTTTTACTTGAGCCGAGGAGGTGGTGGAGGGTGAGGGCGAGGAGGAGAGGTGGCACAGGCTTACTCTACACACACTCACAGAGGGTCACTCGAGATCAGGTGATTGTGGCTCTCAATTGTGGCTACTAAGCCCTCACTCAATGCACAGCCACAAAAGCCACATCTTATATCACGTTACCTATCAGACCCTGTTTCTAAGCATCCCCCACCACCCTCTCTGTTGGGTTAGATCCCTTGCGGCGCGTCATTTCGCCCATCATCGATTCTGGTGAGAATTTCGATCTCATCGAAGAGCATCGATAAACCACGCGCCCATGCCATTCCTTTCAAAGCACAAGACAACGTCAGTTTGAAACCCCCCTAAGGGTGTGAACAATCTGGTCTCTTTTTTTTTAAATACCAACCCTACCGCTCTTGAACCTCTGGAATAATGTCGGATGCCCAAGAACAAGACGAACACTTATCTGACGCGGTCTCTCCAACCAACATCGATCATGTTTCCGAAGACGGCTACAACGACAATGAGGAGGAGGAGGAGGATGAGGAGGATGAGAGGGAGGGTAAGCCGTCGGTTCGCTTCCCTGTTCCAGCCTCTGTAGTGGCTGTGGAGTCGTTAGTCGCTGGACGTGCACGACGTTCGACGGCTGGAAACAGGCTTGCAACACTACTACACCAGGAGGCTGATGTGGAGGATACCCTTTTTTTGGAGGATGAGGATGACGTTGAATTTGCAGCCGAGGAGGCTGAGGACATGTCGGATGTCCAACTGGACTCCTCTAGCGAGGATGAGGATGATGCCGGGCCTCCTGCTGTGGATGCAATGAACGGTGAACAAATTGATGAGGATTTGGAGGGGGAGAGGGAATTGCAGCAGATCGCAAAGGAGGATAAGGCAGTCAGGAAACGGAGGGCTGCGGAAGCATTTTTAAAACCACGGGTTTCGGCTAGAAAGAAGGTCACGATAAAGGATACATCTACAACTACATCTGCGACTACAACTACAGCTGCCCAAAATGCTATGGAAATTCCTTCTGTGGGCTCACCCCCCAGATCAAAGAAAAAGACAGAGAGGGTATCATGGTTACCCGAGGTTTTGGCTGTAAGAGCTTCGAGTCGCACGTTGTCTCTGCAGAATAGGACAGAAACGATGAAACGGCTAGAAGAATCCGAGAAGCGGCGATTACACACCATTAAATTGATGGAAGCTGCTGCCGCGAAAAAAGATAAAACAAATCCTCGGAAAGTGATGACGCAAGAAGATAGGCTACGTGAAGCGAAGCTTACAGAAGAAATGAACCTAAAAAGTTTAAACAGGTGGGAGCAAAGTGAGGCCTACAGATTAGAGGAGCAACGGAAGAAACTTGCGGCGTTACAGAATCGCAGGCTGGTGGGGCCAGTTATTACATTCTGGAGCGGGACGGCAGAATGGGATGAAAAAGGGAAATTGATGAGGGTTGGTAAAGTCGTTGAAATTGTTGAGGGCAACGACAACGAAGAAGAGGGGAAGAAGGGTAAAGGCAAAGATGGAAAGAGAAAGAGCAAATCACGATCGACAGCGACAAACAAAGGCAAAGAGAAACCAACTCCCGAGGATGATGGACAACAGGTGCGGCAGCAGGACGCGGATTTAATAATCCCTCACCCTGAAAAAAATTTGAACCTCCAGTCTCCACAACCACCACCTTCCCCAAGTCCGTCTCGACCGACAAGTTCAACTTCGGATAATCAAAACCCCGCACAGTCATCCGATACCGCGCCGTTAGCGCCACCTCCACCGGGTGCGGCTTCGCAACACGTTATCAAAAGCAATGGCGCATTGCCAATGCTCTTAGAAGGAATATTGGAGTATGCTGCTTTGCCGGATCCTTCGGAACAAAAGGGACCACCTCCGGAAAAAATTACAGACGAATCAGCACCCCCCACACCTCCTCCACCTCTGGTAGAACCTCCGAGACCGAAGACCGAAGCATCTACAAGGAATTTGGTGGTACTTGAGAACTTTGATTCACCGGCTGTTCAAACCAGGGAGGGGGTAGTCAAGGTGCTTTTTCCCAGCGAATCAAAGAGGATTTGGCGTAAGTACTCCATATTTTTCCCTCCCATTTTTGTTGTTTCAAGTTGTTATCGTCACCAATTTTTTGATATTCCCTCGTCTCGCACACTGCATGCACATTCCCAATTCCAGGTTCCTAAGTACGATGCGGCCCGAGTCTAACAGGGGTATCTTGCTACTTCGAGAATCCATTAGACTTTCCTATTTGTGTTTTCATACATTCTTAACCTTCTATCAAAAACAAAGAGAGAAAAAAAACTACATGTACCTTGTACTTTTTTTTTTCTTCCCCCCTCGCACGTTACATGTCTCGGCATTTGTTTTTTTACCACCGATTTCTTTGACCCGGGACGTGTTCACCCTGTGCTTTGTGCATTTCTCGGTTATCACTAAGCGATGGCCTCCTTGCTTGCATACACTACTCCTAACACTGGTGTGCCTCTAGCGACCCCCAAACAAACCTGTGTCATAACGCATCAACCGGCGAAATTTCGCGATCCGACCACGGGGATGCCTTATGCATCTCTGCAGGCGTATAGAGAAGTACAGAACATCCTACATGGTGAGATCCAATGGAGTTGTCTTTTGGGGGCATACGTTGGGAGACCAAACATGGCTGCTAAGGGAGTCCCGGACGGATTCCTTAAAGAGGCGGTTGCAGAGTAGGATGGTGGGTGGACGATCAAGTTGATATGATTGGTGAAGTGGGGTTGCAGGTGCCGACCTGTGTGGTTAATGCTTGCCTATAGCGTACCTTGGTGTTCTGCGTGGTGTTTTTAGGCCTTCTCCTCTTTTGATATTGCGGTTTTGCTGCTCGCGTATGTACATGTATGTAGTATCGGTTTGGTTTCCTATACGTGTACTCTAAAGCGATTGCGGGGAAAGATGGTATTGGTGGGATGGGTGTTGATAGAAAAAAATATAGGGAATCACTTGGTACTTGGACCTTTCGTTGTGATTCTGCCTTTCGACACCATGCCGAAACGGCATCTGTATCTATATGCCGGCATTGCGGGAACATCCGATGGGCCGTGAAATAAAAAAAAAGATACATTCCCGCAAGGCCTACCGGGATCCCCCTGAGTTTCATTTTTTCTTTTTCTATAAATTTTTTTGTTGTAGTGGGGATGAACGACACGACATATGAGAGAGGAGAGTTCTGGGGCAAGAACGGAACCCCAGCTGCACTGTAAGCGCTAGATAGCAGCCTCCCGCTAGCTAGTTAGACGAGAGGGTAAAGCATCTTCATATAGATACAGCGAAAGGGAAAGCAAGCCTAGGACACGGAGGAAAACAGGGCAAGCGTTTGTGAGATAGTGGAATAATCAAGGTGTGCCCTACATAAATGTAACCAGGAAGAGGGCAGAATTGGCGGGAAAAAGGGAGGGGGGGGTGGGCGATACGAAAGGGAAATAGGAAATAGAGAGGGATAGAGAGAGAGAGAGAAAAAGAAACTAGGATGATGGTGTGAGAAGCATAGGGCACCCTGTGGTTTCTATTTTTTGTTTTTCTTCTTCAGATGAAACTACATGTATCTAACGGTCGGCCGCGCGGGATAGGATGAAGGAGAAATGATGGACAGAACTCGGGAGATATTCACATATTATTCTGAGGAGGGGGGGATGGGATAGGAGAGGAGAGGACGACTCAGAAGAGAGGGAGAGGCTATGTACGGTAAGGTATACATTTAGTTATAGTAGTACATGTATGGTATGGGGCTGGCGCCTCATAAAAAAATGATCTGCTAGAAGATCATATCTATGTGGGGAGAAATGGAGAAACGAAACAAGTATGTCGTACCTTATCTGTTTCGAAAACATCTGGGGGGGGGAGGCGTACCCCGAGATTTCCATGTTGCCCGCGAATGGGCCTTTGTGGAGC
Organism: Verpa bohemica; assembly: GCA_033030345.1. Classification (NCBI taxonomy): domain Eukaryota; kingdom Fungi; phylum Ascomycota; class Pezizomycetes; order Pezizales; family Morchellaceae; genus Verpa; species Verpa bohemica. Next base: position 1,097,650 of record JAUFSE010000009.1, on the reverse strand, counting down.
CGAAGAGAAGTGATCTGTGGTTTTAACAGGACGATGACAACGTTCAACGAAGTGAGGTGATCTTGAGAAACCATGGACGTGGATGTGGATGTGGATGTGGATGTGGATGGGATTTCTTTTCCCCTCATTCTCTTCTTTGTCCTCTTCCTCACCCTCTCTCACCCTCTCACCCTCTGCCTCTGCCTCTGCCTCTCTCTTCCCCTCCCCTCCCTCCCTCCCTCCCCTTCTTTGCATGTCGGGAGTTCTTCGCTTCTTTGACGACGTACATGCCAAATAGCTTATCTCTCACCCACCCTCATGGACTTGGGGGGAAACGTGAGAAGGATAATTATCACATCCTATACTCCATCCAGAGAGGGCAACAAATGCATGCGTGTGTAGTGTAGTGTAGTGTAGTGCGTTGTCTTTGCCGAACCGTCTCAAAAAGAATTTCTCTCTCTTTCTCTTTCTCCTGTATCTTCTTCTCCCCTTAGGAAATTGAAAGGAAGAATTGAAATTGAATTCCCCCCTCTCTTCCTGTATTCTTACATTCCCATGCATCCCCCTCTCCCTTCCCCCAATACCCCCCTCTCCCCCCCAACCGTTGTTACATGTCAATATTCACGGGCATAAAGATAATTAAATAATTTATAATGGAAATATAAAAATTAAAATAATACATGTATAAAATAAAATAATGTGAGGGACAATCGCCGTATACGCATGCACATACCTCCACCGTAAAACGTAAACGCACGGTGGAGATGCCAATATGAGTCTAGATGTCTGAATTGTGGAGGAACTCATACATCTCTCTAGTCAGGCGTTTAGGAGCACACATGCGCATGTATTCATAGAACACTATAAAAACGTGCGCCGCGGAGTGTTACATTAACATGAGTAAGTAGGATTTTAAACGTGATCCACATGCACCGGGGGGGGATGTAGAGAGATGGAGGTAGGCAAGAGAAGAGATCAAAGCAATTGTTTCTTTTTTGATTGTTTGATCGATTCCTTTCGCCTTTTTTATTTTTAGATGGGCTTAAGGCGCAAGAAGTTGTACCTTTGAGCTGAGATGCCTTACTACATGTAGTGTAGCTATGTGGAATCTCGATGGGTCTCGATTCGAATCACTAGAGTACAGTAAACGCGTGTAGCAGGTACAAAGAGGTCCAGAGCCCGATGAACTTGGACGAGTTTCAAACAAAAAATCCATCTTGTCCGCGGCCGCTTCAACCCTCTCTCGTGAAAGTCTTTGCGAGATGCTGTTGGCTAAATCTATTAAAGACCTGGGGGAAGCCCTACAATGATGAGTCCTCCCTATCCATCCTCTGTTGCGCTGTTATTGCCACTGTAACAGCACTCAATTCATCCCTGGAAGCTTGTTCAAGTGTGAAACCTGGGCGAAGAGGAGAAAAAGAAGAAAAGGTTGTAATCTTGGAAAACAAATAATCTCACCACTTTTCATCATTATCATCCCTTCTTTTACCTCTCACTCGCTATCTCTTCTCAATCTCACTCGCTGTCTCTTCTCACCCTCACACACTCTCTCTTACACAATCTCTCTCACATTTTCCTATTACCGGCTTTTGCACAAAGCACGTACATATCAAACAAGCTGCCGTGTGCAGTATTGCGGGACCAATTCAGCACGTGGGGCCGAGAACGTCTCGAGACGGTGTCGGTGAGGTAAAGAAAGAAAGAGTTACATATTATACAGACCTCAGACGCAGGCTCGCTCACACCCTACACCCTCCACACACCCACTCACATTCACACCTCTCCACACTCGTCATAGGTAGTTCGTGATTGCATTTGGGGTGGTCAAATAATTATCTTGCCGCATACTTGCGTGGTACTCTAGTTGGCTGCTTCTGCTTCTGCTTCTGCTTCTGCTTCTGCTTCTGCTTCTGCTTTTGCTTCTGGCTGGACCAATCTGGAGACTCCCCCCCTCCCCAAAAACTCGACTGCCGAAATCGTCCAAATAGATCCAGCTTCTCTCCCAACGGCAAAGCTCCCTTTGCCTTTTCCCGGGATCCCTTCCTCCTCCTCTTCCTCCTCATTGACCCCCCCCCCCTTCAATAGTAGTAATAATAATAATACAACATTGTCCTCCCTCCTTTCGTCATTCGCACATATATCCATCAGCTATCCCCACACCCTTTCCTCAAGTTCCATCTTGAAATTCCTCCAGCAGCATCATCGTTCTTTGCAATTGTGATCCATATCCGAAACTCAGCCTCGATATCTTACTTCCCTGCGGCGGCGTTTCAATTATATCCCGTTTTCGGCAACGTAAGCACCAACAGCTGAACCATAGCAAGTTCAGCACAGCGCACGGGTCTCTTGGATCGATACATTATACGCGCACAAAGATAAGGACACAAGGGACTCAGACAGTCGGATCTGTACCTTCCAATAGCATTTTCGCCCTTTCACATCGAAAGCAGAGAGGGAATTATCTACTCCACGGCGATACTTCCCGTGCACACCTTGCCTAGCTTCCCGAGCTAGTTACTCAGTGCGACTGCGTCTGCGGTTGATATCACCCCAAAAAGAGCACCAGGGGACAGTCCTTGATTGTACCCTTACAACCTATTTTTGTTTCATTCTTTATCTTGTTTTTATCTACAACCCTTTTCCCCCAGGGCCTCGAGGACTCGCTCCCTCGAACACAACCGTCAAGCTGGCTACCAAAAGCTCCCGTGGTACTAAACCACCAACAGTGCGCCGTACAACTGCCCCCAAACCTCGAGGTTTGAAAGCTGGACCCCTAGCTGCGCCAAATACATCTATATCGGCTTCTACAGAATCGGATTTGTCAATGGCGACGAGCTTTTTGCCCTTCTGGTAAGTTTTTTATCTATTTATTCGTATTTTGTGGTTTTCCGTTGCCTTTCTTGCGCACGCGGATATCCTGCTTCGTTATCACCGGCCTTCCCGAGAGATAAGGGAACGCGGATTTGTAACTGTTGTTACAAACTGAACCGTGGCCTTATTCTTGTTCTCTCCTATTTTTTTGATTTTTTAAAATAGTAATATCTTATAAGGGATAATTGAAAGCTGACTCAGAAACAATAAAATAGCGCACATTGTGAACAGCAGATTATTGTTCCAAATACCAGTATCTTGTACTGCTCAGAGAAATGCAAGCGAAAAGACCAAGCTAAACCTCCTCCAATTCCAATTGGACCCTCATCTCCAAGCAACAATTGGTCAACGCCACCCTTGACACCATATGGCGATGAGTTCTCAAATGGACCTCCAAGAAAGAATTATGTCGAACCACTGAGCCCAACCCCACCACGTTCGGCTCCGGTTGCAGGAGATTCGGGATATGCAAGTTCGCCACCAATATCGATAGTCGGACGAGCATCTTCCGACGGAAACTATCATCATAGCCATTACCGCTCAGGGACTACATCACCAATTGATTCCCAGCCCTCTTCACCCACAAACAACTCAAACATCTATATGCCACCGCGGAGACCAGTGCATCTGCGGACATTGACTGGGGGTTCGATTACAAGTTTCTCGGGCAATGCATCGAATAACCCACCTACCCAATACCAGCTGCATCAGCAACGACCACTACCACCTCTACACCATCCGGTCTCGTATTCCTCTTCCCCGCGCTCAATTGAGCTGGTAACACCATACCTATTGCAGGACCACTCCCAGCTCGCCGGGCGCAACTACAGCAGTCATGGATCTTCTTCGGGATCCTCGCCATCAGGATCATCAGATGATCTGCAATATGAGAAGACACTCCCAATCGCGGAAATGACAGCTCAAGTCGGCAACTTAAAGACTCTATTCAATTTTGATGCTATAAGGGGAAGGCCCACAGCTTCGAAGCATGGGATGTACACGCCAATGGATAGAACTCCGGAACGAAGCCCGGTAAGAGGGATGACAAGAGGTCATCAGCCACTGATGATGAGGAGTGGGGGCTGGGTGAATTGAGCCGAATAAAATCTATAGCCACCGGCATGATTTTCCTTCGGTCGGAAGCGGGGTACATAGATATTGATCCGGATGAACTTTTTGGGCCTTTTTTCTTTCTTTCTTTCCTTCCCGCAACCTTGTGTTACCTCCGAGGGGGGGGTTAACAAAGGAGGGGGAAAGGTCTCGATTTTATTAAATTATTTTATTTAACTCATGTACTTTGCTTCTCTTGGTTTTTCTTTGGATGTATCTGTTTGTTTTTGCATACTCTTCTCATGCATGTCGGACGAGGAGACGATCGAACCGGTGTTCTTGGTTTTCGCGCGGAGTAATGTGTGTCCGGGTTTACTTTATATTTCAGTCTAAATATTTTTTGGTCGATATTTTTTTTCTTCCTCACGTTACATATATATGGTACAATCTTTGGTACTAGCTAGAGGAAGGCACGGCATGAAGGGAGTTATCTGCTTGATCCATTTTTCCGGTTATGTTTATTTCTTGTCTACCATTCATCTGTAACTCATCACTTCACTCATATCATCCTGGTCTTCTGTACATTATGTCTTCTGTACAATGTCTATAAAGTATGGTTCTAAATGAACCCTTGTGATTCTACTTCATATAATTTTAAACATGGCCGGTGATAATAAGTTTGCATGAAATGGGCGATCTACGCAGTACCAGCGGGATACTTACGTCACTGCTGGAAAGTTATTTTCCCCAAGGTTATCTCCGATAATGACAAAAAAAGGAAAAACAAGTTCAGAAAGACATGAGTATATCCGGGGGTGGTGGTGTTGGAGGTGGAGGGATGGGGAGGTGGAGGGTATTCAGACCCTTACATCCTCTTATCAAAAAAAGCACACATTAGAAAAGAACGTTTATTTCACAAAGCACACATTCACACACTCTCTTATCGCATCAGCTGAGGCAAAACATACGCCACTAGTGTACATTGTTCTCTTTTCCCCCCACCCCTCTCCCCCCCCTTTTTTTAATACTCTCATGATTCAGTGTTGATGTGGTCGGATTTTTATTGTTATGTTATCCCCTCCCCCCCTAATATTTTGAAGCAGACTGCAGGCGTTATTTTACTGGTTGTGGTTGTGGTGGTGGTGGTGGTGGTGGTGGTGGTTGTGGATTGTTGAGTTATACCACCAGTGCGGCCCCACATATCTTTTTTAGCGAATTTCAAATGTTAGTTTTTAATTTTGTAACCGACCTAGACTAGGCTGCTCTGAATTGATTTATTATATATCAAGAAGGTAGGTCCACCATGATTGTGTGGGTTGTTGTTGTTGTTGTTGTTGTTGTTGTTGGTATAAGTATATGTACATACATCTCTACTTGTCTAGTTAAGGGGAGGATACATGTAGTAAAGATAAGTAGGAATTACATGTAAGTTAGGACTAATTAACATGATATCAAATATCACACGTTACTTAGGTATTTCCCTCCCCTTGATATCCCTTTTTTTTTTTTTCGGTACTAACTTCCTGAATAAGTGTATGTGTTATCTTTTGGTGTTTTTTTTTGACAGGTCTATGCACCGCATACTTCGGGAATCGTGTGGCGTTCCCGTTGTCATTATTTTCCCTTTCCCTCGGTTACAGCTCTTTTTTTAGTTGTGTGTGGCGTCATACGATGTCACTCGTGTTATTGAATCTATGGGGTTTTGGGGTATCTTATCCTTACACACCCCCCCCTTTATGAAAAGTCTAGAATTATGCAGAGTCTACATACACCCCCCCCCCCCCATTTATGTGAGTGCCTAACCCGCTGGGGGAAAGAAGAAAACTATATTTATATATACACGCTTGAAGAACACGAAGATGCTCGTTAGTCGTGTCAAAGTGTTGTGCATGGAGCTGAGGTGTATGGTGAGTGGTGGTGGGTATGTGCGTGGGTATGTTCAAGATCGGTACCTGGAATCCCCGATCCAAGGAAAACTACTAACTGTACTGTACTGTCTCGGGTCTACTTTTAATGCTGATCATCGTGAGTTTTTTCCTTTTTTCCTTTTTTCCTGTTCTGGATCCTACCTTACTAGCTGGGATAAATACCTATATATAATATTTCGTTGCTGTCGTTACTGTTGGGGGGGCTAGAGACTGGAATATTTTACTAGGCTAGGTAAATTATTTACAGCGCATAATAATGTACTAAAATTTATGGGACTTTTTATATACTATGTCTCTCTCTCTCTCTTACTATTACTACTACGCTACCCCCTGCATCGGACACTCGGCATCTTGAATGATCACTCGAAAGTCTCGGAGTCTCTCCGAGACTTGTCTTAGTACACTAAACCCCGGGAAATCTGGATCAGTTGGTGTTGTTGTTGTTTAGAACATGAATTATCACTCATGGGGGGGGGGGGGGTTGGGATTTCAGCTGGTGGTTGTAACAATCAGCTACTTACTATTTTTTAGATATGATACTTAATTACAACATCTTATACCCCCCTACGTAGATATCCGGGGAAAAAAAAAGATTTATCCCCCGCCCCATGCGCCCGAGGAGCTATCTCCGTTACATATGTACTCACTCGTGGTACAAGTTTCGGATGGTGACAGCGGGTCAAAAAGAAAAGAAAAATACTTTTTTTTACTACATAGGTATCTCATCGAGAAATATATGCAAACAATCGCGATTAGGTATCGTGTAACAAGAGTTCGTCTTCACGATCTGTTCCACGTGTGTGTATGTGTGAAACAAACAATAACTCTCTAGAATGACGAATAGACAACCCCCCCCCAACGAGTGATAATATATGAAGTAAGTCATCCCCTCACCCTCCTCATCAGTACAGGGCGCTTAGAGAGATGCATGTTCCCGCTCCCGCTTCATGACCCATCACTCGAGGTTGTGAAAGACATCTCTCTGCCCTGGATCCCTTCTGACCATGACAAGTGTTCATGTAGGAACTTTTTTCTGGGTATGTTCCCGAGTAACACGATGTACTGAGACAAAGATACTTCCTAAAAGTGATCAGCACCTGACCGATTATCCTCCCCCGCAAAAACTTGGGCTTGCATGATGGCCTATTAGAAGTATGGGGTTCTTGGCATGTTCTTGGCAAGGAATAAACCACCTCAACTCTCTTCCCCCCACCTCATTACTATTAAGAAGAGCTATTTCTTTTAATAGTCGGCTCGTGGTAGTCGTGGATCCAGGTAGGTGGTTTTTTGGATTCTTGTTTGGCCTGGGCTAGTATCTGTGACTCGGTAGGTCAATTTCAAATCTGGGGGATTGACATCATTTGGTTCTTTTCGTACCTACCCCGAGCAGAGTACAGTACCCCGAGTGTAGGGAAGGTGGGGAGAGAAAGGAACAAAAAGGAAATATGGTATTTATCAAAGGTTATGTAACAAAACTACCAAGCCATGAACCAAGATCTGCAGGCTACAACCTCATCTCGACCTCTTCGCCTTCCCTCTCCCACCCCTCCTCGCCCTCCACTAATAACCTTCCACCCTCCCCACCACCCCCAACTACCGCCGCCAATCTTCCACCGCCAACCCCCGCGCCCTCCTCCGCGTTCAACACAAAAAACACATCCTTCTTCGTCAGCACCCCCTGCAACACCCCATGCGTCGCAAACAACACATATCTCAGCCCCAGCTTCTGAAACAGTCCCGCAACTAGCATTAAGCTTGCTCTCGGCGATAAAGTAATCGGTGTTGCGTCCATCCAACCTCTTAGATCTACCACCCCCGCCGTGCCCGAGAGCGGGTATGGCGCTGTGGCTGTCAACGCAGAGTCGCCGCCAGACGCTACAGACGAAAATATACACTCTGTATCACCGGGGCGCTGTGCACGGGCCTGATCTAGTGCGAATCGGAGCTCCGAGCGAGAGATGTACCCGACGAGGCCAGCATCGCGGGTGTCTGTGACTACTGGGAAACCCTTGTAAGGCTGGCTAGCGAGGAGGGCATCGAGAGTGTCGATCGTGTGGCCTTGCTCTGTGATAACGACTAGGTCCTCTGTGCGTGTCATTACTTCTCGTACTGGTACGTCCGGGACAGGATCCTCGCGGTTATCAAGGAATGGGTATTCCTTGAAGCGGATCCAGGATTCGTAGATGCCGCGTTTTCCGAATGCGTCACCGACCCATTTGGATATCATGACTGCGATCATTATGGGGAGGACATAGGTTAGTGCGCCAGTTAGCTCAAACATTATGACGACTATGGAGACTGTCATTCGTGTTACCCCGCCGAGGGCGGAGGCGGCTCCAATGATGGCGAATACACCAGGTGTAACACATTCGACGTCGGGTGTGCAGGATGTGAAGATCCATGAGGTTGGGTGGGTTCGCTGGAAAGCTTGGACTACCATGCCCATACTACGACCGTAGAGGGCACCGATAGCCATGCTGGGGAGAATGATTCCTGCGGGGACCTGAAGGCCGAAGGTGGCGGATGCAAGGAGGATCCCGAGTACGGAGGAGAGGAGGAGGAGAATGATTGGTGGGGCGGTCTTACCACCGCAGAGCCCAAGTGGGTCTTCGGTGGCCTTGGAACATTCTTGGAATAGGTTTGCGACGAGTGCAGAAGGGGAGGGCCGCATAAAGATGATTGGGTAGTTTATTAGTGCAGTCACTAGGGCGACGAGGACAACTTCGGTGACTGGGTATTTTCGTATTAATGAGGACTTGCGGTAGAGTGCGATGCGCATGTTGAGCTTGATAAAGAAGGCACCGTAGAGACCTCCTAGTATACCGAGGATTGCGAATGGGATGATTTCGAAATCGTGCCAGCCTCGGGTGTACTTGACTTGATATAATACGAGTTTTCCAGTTCTGAAGGGATTCATAAACTGTAGTGTTACTGCCGCAACCATGGCGGATACAAATGACTGCCACATTGCTTTATCGGGAAAATAGTATGATAACTGTTCGAGTGAGAACAAAACACCGCCGATGGGGGAGCCAAAGGCTACAGAGATACCGGCAGCAGAGGCAGCGGAGAGGACCTCACGCTTGCGGGCTTCGTTTTTAGAGAGGGAGGGAAAGAGCTTCATGGATATGTTTGCGCAGCAGCAAGCTACGTGGACGAGGGGCCCTTCTTTCCCCAACCAGAGTCCAGAGGCGACGGCAAGACACTAAGGGGGGGGGTAAGTGTTGTGTTAAGGGTGAGTGAGAGAGTGTGATGCGACTTACGAGGCCGATGGATTTGATGACGAGGGTCCAGACGCCCATGAACCGGCGGATCACGAACCCACCGAGAACGGTCTTGATTTCAGGAATACCAGAGTGGCGGGCGTACATTGCGTAGGTGGATACTAATATACTTGCAGTTGCCGCAAAGAGGATCTGAGGGTGTTAGTGGGGGGTATAAGAATAGTAGTAATGGGTAGTAATAAGGGGAGTAGAAAAGCGATGATTAAGAAGAGTAGAAAAATAGTGTGGCGGTGATAATAATGACAGAATAGTAGTGGTGAGTGTTAATAAAAAAAGAGTGAATAGTACTTGGTGAATAGTAGTAGAACTAGTAGAATACTAGTGTCTAAGAGTAACAAAAACAGCATCGAATAGTAATTGGGAGACTTACTGAGAAGAGAATATAAAAGAAATACTCGACAATATAACTTCCCCCCTTCAAATTCGACATCATCAAAGCCTCTCTCCACGGTACCCAGCTCTTGCATGTATCACCCACTGCCCACATCAGCGCCCTTTAATCCACATGACGGGAAAATCACATCGCACTCACCATCCAACCCCAAACAACAAAAGCGCCTACTAAGATAAAAGCTTGATGAGCAATACCCATGCTTCAAATCCCCTAACCAATTCGTCGCAATATCGATCCCAGCAGCCAGAACCCCCGCGGCCACCCCCGTACTTATTAGCACTACCCAAACCTGACTCGAATCTAGTAGCTGCACAATATGACCTAGCAGTCCTGTGCGCCGCGATAATGCGCGGACACGGAGGCGCTCCTTAGTGTACTCAAAGATCCAGTCGATCGCGGTAAGGTCATCGTAGACACGCCTACCCGGGCCCTCGGCAGACCAGAGATCTGCAATGTCGAGAGAATTGTCTTTCGGAGATTGGGTAGCGAAGGATGTGTTTAGTTGGAAGGATTGAGGGTCTGCTATCGAGGTAGAAGAGGCATTGTAGGGTGAGGAGTATGCGGGTTGTGGGGGGAGGAGGTTTGTAGCTGAGGAAGTGGGTGTGCTGTTGGCGGTTGAGAAGAGAGAGTAGCGGGATGGGGCTCTTTGGCGTCTCTTGAAGGATATCCTGGGGGAGATAAGCTCCGGTAAAATAGACAGAGAAAGAGTGAAGATATATACCTGTTCCCTTGTTCGTCTGGTACATCGTCGAGTGAGATGCCGTCGTGGAAGCCGGCGCGCACAAGATCATCATCATCGTCGCCGTCCTCGGCGGTGGGAGCTGGAGGTCGAGACGGAGGTGGAGGAGTTGATGAAGAAGAGGAGTCGTCGTCAAAGTTGAGTAGACGGGCAGGACCTGAGGATGAGACCATTATGGCTGTAGATATTAAAACTAGATCCTGACAGCCGTGGAGTGAATTTATTCAGACGGTGGTTGTAGTGGTGGTGATATACTGGAGTAGGAGTTGTAGATCGCGGAAGTCTTGGCGTGTGTATGGGTAGGATACTCTATCTGGAGACGATATGAAGATAGAGAAGGTATGGATATCTAGAGATATCTAGAGATGCTACAAACACCACAGGGCTGTATGTCAAGAGCTCTAGAGTGAGTAGATATTGCACAGCTGCATATCTACATGCATCTCTCGTATCTGTATCTCCATCCAAGACAGCACGAGCCATCTCCCCGCAGAACCCGAGACGAGACCTCCCCTGCATACAGTCTCACCCTTCCTATCGGTACCCGTATCTTATACTCCCCCTCATATCTATACCTATACCCATACCCCATACCCCCTCATTCTCTCCCCTCCCCCTCATACCCCACCCATGACCCCCCCCTACCCATAGCAAATATACACAATGTCTCTACTCCAGCACCAAGAGTAAGCTCCCCTCTATAGCTCCTGCAGCTACCCACTAACATCTCTAGCTTCGTCCTCTACCGGATTCGCAATCGCTACCTCCAATGCATGAAAGACGGCGTTGGCGAGCGTCTAATCTCGATTAACCCCTCCGCTCTTAATGTCCCCGCATTCAAGAATGCTGGCTGGGGCTCCCCCAGCGAGATCCGTAGAACCTACTCCCCCCCCATACCTGTTGGCGCTGAGACCGAGTACTTCACCAATAACCCCCCCAGGTCAATCCGGGACTCTCCCATTCCTCCGCCAATCGGTGGGATAGCGCTTAACGATGATGGGCTCATGACTGGGGGCCTCGCAAGTCACTTTTCTACAGAGAGTACAGAGATAGCTGTGGCAAAGACGAAGGGCGAGAGCGCGAAGGGGAGTAGAAGGGCGAGGGAAATGCATAGGGAGGAGGATGATAGTAGTGATATGAGCGAGGATTCAGACGATGATGATACTTCTACAGCGTATGTCCCTATACTGTGATTTTTCGCATATTTTTCGATTGTGATTTTATTTAATTGCATGCTTTTTTGATTATTTCATTACATATATTTCTCTTGAATCATTTCATTCTAGATTCACTGATTATTTTGAATAATTTTACTACTTCTAATATCACAGTGCTAACAACTTATAGCCCAAGCACACGCATTCAATTCGACTTTACGAAGAAGGAGATCGCCCCTCGTCCCCGCTCTGGATCATCTCCTATACGCTCCGGTCCTCAGGTCCTGGTTACATCCCCTTCAAAGTCTCGGACTCGCCGGCTTCGCGGTGGCTCCCACGGAGATGTCGACTTTGTCAAGAGCATGCATACGACTCTCCCAGATCTCCCAGATGTAGATCGTCTACCCGACGCTGACGAGGAACTCCTGAGTAGTGGTCTTATATCTGAAGCCGAGAAGCTCCATGCAAGAATCACAAACCGTCTACGATCCTCTCCAAACTCCTCATTGCCGCGGGATGACGGGTTCGGGGATGACACCGGGGATGACAGCGACGCTTCCACAAGTTTATCATCGGACTTTACAGAAACTGCGGATTCTAACCCCGCTGTGATAGGGATTGGAAACTCCTTGAGTTCTTCTATCCGCCGGCCGGTTGCACAGCCGCAGTCTCCCGCGGTACTGCATGCTCTTCCACCCCCGATTCGCCCAGTATCTCAGGTGCAGCCTATTTCGGCACTAACACAGCTGCTGAAAGCGAAAGAACAAGAAGCTGCAAATCCGATGGAGGCGTACCGGCTGTTTTCAGGAAAGGGAGAATTAACCCCCGTAACCCTAAAACTATACATTCCCTACTCACGCTCTAAGACTCCCTTTGAGGTGATTATCAACCGCCTCCCAAAGCAGCAAGAAGGGGACCGCAACAGAGAGACGACCGTCGCTGAAGCGATAGGATTTACACTATATAAATATATTGAAGATAAAAAAGAGCCCGCATTAAAAGCGGAACTGTGCGATATCAATCAATGGGCCTTCCGCATGGTCGACGGTGGTGAGCCAGACGAAGACTTCCCACCGCTAGGGAGAACACAACCAGTCACCGCCTACATCGTTAAAAAGTCTGGTCGCGGCGGTCGAATGGCTGCACGGGAGACGAAGCTAGAGGGTGAGTTTGCACTCGTGGAAGCAACACCTGAACAATACCTTGAGAACGAGCGAACAACACCAAATGCAAACCCACCCGCGAAGAAGGTTGCACCATCGGTAATCTCAGTACCACCAGGGACAGCAACAACTACAGATTCCCCGGTCCCGCAAACACCGGGATTATTCGGTTCTGCCGCGAGCACAAAGACAGGCCCTAGCAAGATCATAAGAATCCACATCTCGACCATCGACGAATTTGCGCAATCAGTTTCAGTCTGCGTCACATCCGATACCTTCATCGGCGAAGTCCTCGAGCAGGTATGTCGCAAGAAGCACCTCGATAAGAGTAAATATATCCTTCGCCTCACTGGGCATCCCAACGTGATCTGGCCACTGGAGCGAACTGTTGCTGCACTTGGCGACCGAGCTGAACTCGACCTTGTGAAGAAGAAACTTATCAGTGGTCTCGAGGAGCGCCCTGTCAGTCCCGCTGCAGCAGTCGAGAGTGGCAGCGGTAGTGCATCAGCGAGTATAGGTGCTATGGCAGCAATCATGGCTGGCAGTCGGACTCCAAAGAGGGGAAAATTTTTGCAACCAGCAACGTGGACACCGGATATGTTGAGTAGTAAAGACTATCTTGTGCGTTCTCCATCCCCCATTCCCCTAACGGTTGCGCTAATACGGAGAATAGAAATTCACGGTATGGAGGAAAGCAAGTATGTCCTTCATGTCACGGCATGAGCGCATTCTGGCTATCGATGGGGAGTATGTCCATATCATGCCTTCAGAGCAGGAGCAGAAAACACTCTTCGAGACAAATAGCAAGACTACATCAATCCATATTTCAACCATCATAGGGTGCAAGACGTACAGGAAGCAGCCGAGCCTATTTAAGATTGTTGTACTGAGACCGCAAAGGGAGATGAAGAGGTATGACTTTGAGGCGGTGTCGAGCGAGCAGGCATTGGAGTTGGTGGGGGCGTTGAGGAAAGGAATGCAAAGATTTGGATTAGGTGGTGGACAGTAAGTGTATATATGGGGGATATTGTGCTTTTGGTGGAGTTTGGGTATGGCTTACTGTTTTTTTTGCGCAGTGGGTGGTGGGTTGGATTTGATAGGATGTTGATTCATAGAATATCACTCAGGTTTTGCTTTGTATTTTCATGGAATATCACTCGGTCTTTACGGTCTATTTTTATTACGTATGCGAATTTTTATGATTGGTGCGTAACATAAGAGTGTGATTAGGATATCTTTTTCTCGGGATAGTCTATTATTTTCTATACACTGGGAGTCTAGAAATCTCTTAGCACCTTTAGGATCTTTCGGGGGCTCGTATAAGTCTACATATCTAAGTGGCACTAAGATTGTATAGTTTAGTTACAAAAGAGCGAGCGGCATTAGGATTTATCAAATACAGATATACTCGTACCGGATAACTTTCTAGAGGTAATGTTTAGCCCTCTTTATAATTTCCCTATATTTGATGGAAGTCTTTGGTATAGTAATTAGGTATGGCCAGTAATAAAGCATACACTTATCTGATCCATCTGATACCATACACCTGATAGTTTTAGGTCGTCTAGTACTCTACATAGATCCTCAAACTACGCCTCATCTACAGCCTCATCCCCAAAGCGAATAGCGTACCCAAGAGCCAAGAAGCCATGGCATCTAACGCCGGTAGAGTCTATCAAAAGTTTATCTCCACCTCCTAGTTCCCCGTTAGCGGTGTCTAAAAAAAGAGCAGATGTTTCCAAACCACCATGGTGAAGGTAGTAGTCGGCAAAGAGCGAGCATTCTACGCGCACGAGGGGATTCTTTCGAAATCCACCTTTTTCGAGCGTGCCTTGAACGGCGGGTTCAAAGAGTCCACAACACACGAGATAGAGCTTCCCGAAGATGAGCCAAGCACCTTCTCCTCCATTCTAGAGTACCTCTACGGCGAAGAGTATTCGCCAAGGATAATAACGAAAAAAGAGAGAAGGAAGTTACATAGGTCGGGTTCGCGTTATGATAATGGTGGAGAGGGCTCTACTGTTGAAATAGAGGTCAAAACGCTTCCGGAGTACACTGGGCCTGATCAACTGGCTCAAAAAGGTGAGGCAGCATTAGAACATGCGAAGGTTTATTGCCTTGCGGAGAAGTTGGGACTGGAGGCTTTGCAGAGTTTGGCTTTGGAGAAACTGCGGTTGTCTGGTCCGGTGGGTGGTGCTCATTTTATAAGAGTTGCGGCTTGTCTTATAGAGGGCTCTTCGGATATTGATGGGGTGGTGTCGGCGTTCTTGGAACCCTTTTTTCAGGGTATTCCAGAACCGAAAAAACTTCCGATGGAGTAGAGAGGAGTTGTCTCTTTATTTCAAGACTGAGGAAGAGGTTCTCAATCTTTTCTTTGGAGGGCTTTTGTATCTGAGTTGAATAAAAAGTTGAGTAGGCTGGAAATAATAGGGTTAAATTATTTAACCTTATTCTGCGTTTTTTTCAGTGAATGGTTGCATTGTATCGGGTTTATGGGAGTATTATTGGGGAGAATGAGGCCTTCTATTTTTAATGCATATCTGGAGACTCTAGGCTGCGGTGATGCGAAAGCCCAGCTCTTCTGAACCGCTCGCCCCCAGTGAAATTTATATTGAACCAGCTAACTTGTAGTTTTTCAAGTGGATGTCCTTTTATGGGTCTGTATTTTCTCCAAATGCAACGTTTCCCATTGTTATATGCTAGGACTGATTGGCCTCATGCTAGGCCCTCAGTTTACCGTATTCTTTGCTAGTTGCAAGACGTAGCAAAACGTTGTCAAAAGTCGTATTATTTTCGTGATATACAAGGGATCTAAAGTGAAGAAGGGATTTTTTTTAGAATGCTTTAATCAATATAGTTCAATTTTTATTTAGGGAGTAATCCACTAACTGGCCGGGATCCTAAGAGTGATACTCTGTGACCCTAGCCGAAACTTAGTATTTGTTATGTGCTCATTCCTTTCTCTAATGTAGGTGTAAAGAGAATTTACGTGTCAAAAAGTGACTTGGGGCTGCCTTAGTACTCGTTGTCTATTACAACTCTACATTTTGGACAACTACATTAGATGGAGGTAGTGGGTAGATCACTATCTTCATAGAAAATCACTCGACCTTAAATTAACAAGTTTTGGATCTATTCATGGTATATCACTCGGTAGACATGGTTAATGGATTTAAAGTAATACGCAGAGAAAAGGCTTAGATTATTAGATTAAAGGACTTGGAGCCAAGCAAGCAGATATCTTCAGCAGGAGCCCTAACTCAGTCTCTCTGCCTAGATCCTCAAACATAGAGATCCGTGAGTACACGTGATAGACGTATAGGGGCATATTCACAACAGGATTATGGTAACTAAGCTTGTGTTTGCTAATTTATATCTTAGAAATATGAATAGGCTATAAGTAGTATTACGGATTGTTGAGCTTTTACGTATCTAAGAACGCATCTTCTGTTATTAGTAGTGGATTAATGTAGTAAGGAGTTATCATTTGAGAAAGCACTTACCTCTAGTTTATTTGGGTAACTAAGGAGGTTAGTCTCTAATTAATACAAGATAGTTCTTTTAGTTTGATAAGCTGCTAATTTATAGGCGTGGTTTCTAACCTTTCCCCTTTTTAACAGTACAAATTTTGCTATTCCGGCCTCTTTCCCTTTGCCTTGATATATGAGGTTTCCGTTAGGCCTACGAGGATTTAGGGTGAACACTTAGTTATGCCTTAAGTGACCTATAAATAATATATATAGGCCGGGTAACGCTATATTTACTATTTGGGCCGTCCTATAAAAGCGCCACATATAGGTAGTCATTACTCACCTGACGCCGTGCTGGGCCCAGCCTTAGGCCCCCAGCTTGCTTGCTGTAAATTAAAACACGAATCTAACCACTCTTTCATATTCATCCTATACTGAGTGTACCAAACATATCAACCATGACGACTGATGATGGGCCGGAGGGGAAGTTCTTTTCTGGCGCTAGCCTTTACCAAGAGTTTGTTTTCTTGCAGTGTTCTAGGATGAATGAAATTGGCTTTAACTGACCCTTGAAACAAATAGGTATTTCCAATCTGCTATGGTGAAAATAATTGTCGGTCAAAGCCCGTATACAAAAACATTCTACGCGCACGAAGGCGTTCTTTCGAAATCCTCCTTCTTTAAGTGCGCCTTAAATGGTAGCTTTAAAGAGTCTATTAGCCGGGAGGTGGAACTTCCAGAAGACGATCCCGAAATCTTTTCCTCTGTACTAGAGTACTTTTACGGCGGAGAATATTCTCCTAGACTAGTATTAAAGAAGGGACCAAAAGTTGAATCGCAGCAGCAGCAGCAGCAGCAGCAGCAGCAGATTAGTGGTAGTTTTTTCGGGCAACACAGGGCGGTGCCGGTACAAACTACTGGTGGATTTGGGGGCCCTACTTTCGGGGTTTTCGGGGCAGGGCAACCGAATATTCCATTCGGGGGGGTTCGTCGGAGTTCTAGCCCTGATTTCGGGAGAGAGGAACCGCGGCAGAAACTGAAGCAGAAACCGCAGCAGGTTACTTCAGCCAAAGCCGAGCCAGGATCGAAATTAATTTCTGGTTATGAAGAAGCAATGATCCAGCCAGACCAGCAAGGTGCCGCAGCGCTGAGGCATGCGAAGATATATTGTCTTGCAGAAAAATTTGAGCTAGGAGACTTGCAGGCATTAGTTTTAGAAAAACTGCGTTTGTGTGGCCCTATTAAGGATGTCCATTTTATAAGAGTTGCGGCTTATCTTGTAGAGGGCTCTTCTGATACACGTGGGGTCCTGTCGTCTTTCTTGGGTCCTTATGTTCAGGGAATTCCATAGCTACATAGTATAGTAGGGTAATCGGGCAACCACCTATGGTTACTACAAACCTATTATTACTTGGATAATGACTCTATGTAGCTGATAATATCTGGATTGCATCAAAAGATATTTCTTCCTTTCTCTAAGTTAGTGGTGAATTAATGTGAAGGTTAGCAATTGTTTTTGATTATCAATCCTATGTTCTTTACTATAATTTCTGTTTCTTTATGATTTGCAACCTACAGGGGCTGAACAATACGAGTAAATTAAATATACATTTAATAATAAGCATGGAAAGGACTCTGCCACATAAGGGTGCCATACTAACCATAACACATAATCGTCCATTTCTGTAATCCTCCACTAGATCACACTGATAACCATAACTTCATTAATGACACCATACAACGCTCTGGTGGGGGGAGAAACACAAAGGAGAAACAAAAGGAGAAGCATTCGCTCAACTCCAAAGAAAGGATACAAATAACCCTCCAAAATATGAGAGAGTCCATTTAAAAGCAATCATCATCTCCCTTCTCATGCGCACACAACACACATCCTTTTGGTACATTCTGCCTGATGAGCGCTGCATGTGTCACCTTGTACCCCACATTTCTACCCAAATTAGATAATATCTCCTCTTCCATACCTCCACGGCTGTATGGGCGTGGTTCGATAACGACTTCTGGCACGCGTTCGCGGGGTTCGCCATGCTCAAGAAGGCATCGAAGGTGAAAGACGTGGCCACAGGCGAAGCCTATGAGTGTTTCTTTTTCTATATGATATTAGATTTGGGGCTAGAAGTGGGTTTTAGGTCGGAGTAAAGAAGCATACCAGTTCCCTCAAAGACATTCCCGCAGTCACCACAGGCATTTGGCGGAATTACTGCAGCACCGATGATAGGGTCATCCTTCAGCGTAGTGGCAGTCTCAGACCCTTCTTCACTATCCTCGACCTTCTTCGTCTGGATACCTCCAACCTCAAATTTCACAGCCCTCCGTTGACCCCCCCTCAAATCCTCCATTCCTCGCGCTACCTCACTCCTCAAGACCTTCGCGACACCTTCGCAGATGCTCCACTGTACGCCGTACTCCTTTAATATTTTTCCGAGGGCCGGTTTGAGTCCCTCAATTTTCAAGCCCATAGGAATCCGCCTGACAAGTGTGATCGGGTCAATAGCAGTACCCACGTTCTCCAGAAGGCCTCTGATAAAAATCGGCTTGTCCATTGAGTATTCTAGTAGGTCATTCCACAGGTCAGGATCATCCTGGTTTTTGGCAAACGCGATCGCTTGTGAGACGTCGGCCAGCTTATCGATGATAAGGAAAAGGGCACGTTTTGTTTGTCCGGTCTTCGAAAGTAGGTGAACAAGTTCGGGGATATAGTCTCTTCTTTCGCACACAGAAGAGGCCTTCTCTAGAGAATAGGAATGACTGTTGACCAGAAACTCCATCAAAAGTGGTCTGTCATACTCTGCAAATAATTCCACCATCAAGTCTCCAAACTCAACCAAGACTCCTCCAGTGCCTATTCCCGACCCCTCTCCATTGACGACGCCCCCAGACTCCCCTCCCCTATCCCCAGTCCATAGTCTTCGTAGATAGAAGAATAGGAATAGTTTTCCTCCCTTCACATTATCGCCTTTTAGTTGCTCTACCACGGTTGCGGGACCAACAATCCCCCTACCAGCCTCTTGGACCAGAAGTCCTATTGCTTCCTCTGTATCTTTCTCGAGTTCCGGAATCCCGGCGCTTTCGAGTTGTTCTTCCGAGACCCTCAAAAGAATAAAGGACTGAATGTCACCCTTTACAGCGTCCACTAGTCTATACTCCCTAATGAGGTTAAATGCCTCATCCGCATTTTTTAAAATCATGTAGTGCCTAAGTGCACTCGCCGGTTCAGCCACTATCATGAACAGCTTTGCTAGACACTCTTGCATCCATCTCCACTCTTGGTCCCCATCATGGACATCATCTTCGCGATTCTCGAGTTTCCTCTCCACCGCGTCAATGATAGTTCTCGGATCATAAAGAGTTCTAGCGCCTTCTGGCTTCCACGATTCTAGAAGTAATTCTCGAAATCTTTTACAGTCATGATTGAGGTAATGAGCAAGGACGATCTCGTATATCACGCTGGGTAGCGGAGGCGAGAGTTGTGTGGTTGGGATATATGGTGTAATCTCTGTGATCTTTCCTGCTGCTTCAAATACCCATACCCAATGCTCCCACCTGCCTGAGGTTCCTAAAACTTTCCCACAAACTTCTGCAGACATGGTCCATTCATTCGCGTTGATTAATTTCTGTAGCCACAGCTCCCCAATCCTTCGTTTCTCTTTTTCAGTGGCTGAATATGTATTGACATTCCCCTGCTTGCCACCACTGACAGTCGAATCTGAATCGTAACTAGGGTCATTAGGGTCTTCAACAACTCGCCGCACTATCTCATCTTCACCGTGCTCACTCAGAGGTACCGTATCAGATGAAATAACATCAGGGTTTTTATCCACCAACTCCCACGCATTTTGGTACTTTTCTTTTTCTAACAGCCAACCTAGATGATCCTTTTGACTCCTTTCAGTTGCAAAAACAACATCATAAGGACTTGTAATGTAGATTTTCTTTCCTGGATAATCTTCGCCCCAACCAGAATCCTCCGCCTTTCCGCGGGCCATCACCTTAACACTACCAGCTATTGGTGGGCCCCTGCCAATAAAACTGGCAGCACTGAAACTTTCTCTTCGGGGAACACTAGTAAAACTGCGCACGCTAGCCGCACTAGAAAGTATCTGGGTAGCATTTAGGCCAGCATTCACACCAGCAGTCCACAGACCGCCTGCTAGTGCTATAGCGCTAGAGAAATCACCTCCGTCATCAGTACCATCTGCAGGAACAGTGATCATTGGTGGCGTAGCCGGGAGGACACCAAGGTGGTAGTCGCCGGCAGAGAGGCCTTCGAACCGACTCATCATCAGTTCATCAGCACTAAGCTCTTCAGAGGTATTCAGGTCAATGAAGCGTAGCTCAGGAGTGAGAGCGTTTGAGCGGCCACGGCGAGCGGTAGGCCCAATTTTAGCACTTTGACTCGACGAGCCTTCTGCAGGTTCAGAAGAGCCCAAGTCAGAATCGTCGGTCAAGTGAGCAAGGAGTAATAGTAAGGATGGTGTATAAAGTGTTAAGCCAGAGATAGTACAGTCCGTTTGTAGGCTGGAGTTTCGAAGATTAGTACTTGAAACCTTTATAGACACCGATAAGGCCTACATGTGTATTATCTCTGCCCATCCGGCCCTATTTTCCCCCTCCTCCCCGCTTCCATCTCCAGCAAAAACGTCAACAACCCAAATCGTCCCTCCCCAGCCAATAACCAATTTCTCTTTTTGCCCCCAATCAGTCCCAAGAGACGGCTTTCCTTTGACTGCGGTTGGGCTGACATCGTCCGCTGTGGTGAGTGTCTGTCCTTCTAGGTCATCTACAGCTAAATTCCTCCGGTCAATCCACTCTAAACGGGGCTTGTACACCGAAGCCATCTCTTCAGGGATACCCTCTGGCCTCTCGATTGCCGAGATTCGTTTCCAAGCAACTTCTCCCACTGGCTTTCCTGTAACCCCTAAACCAGGAATCCAACTAGTCACACCAGGGTACCCGTTTATCAGACCATTTGCGATTCCAATTAAATTACTATTATCACCTCCATTACCAGGCACACTACCTTCCTCTAGCGTTTCCTTTTTGATCTCCGGGGGGGTTATATGGGACCTCATAATCTTGATCCCATGCTCATTTGTCCAAGCTACAAACCTTGGAGATTCCTTTGACCATGCAATGGCTGATATGGCCCCTTCACCTGAATGCAATATTGTATCTTTTCCACTTCCACCGCCGAGTCCTATCCAAGCCATTCCCCCCCCACCACCAGCAGGGGGTGCAATAGAGAGAATTAAATTTCCTGCGAGACCCCCAGAGAGGAAAGTCCTATCTGTCCGAAAATTGGGCGATAAAGCAACAGCTGTAACAGGTCGCTTGAAATTCTTAAGGATAATCTCCGATTTTGCATAAGGAGTGGTGGCCGAATTAGTCCCTGGCTGTGAATGGGGGTTTCCAGGGAGAAGTGGAACAATACAGACGAGACCGTCTATGGAGGAAGTCGCAACATGGATATGACGGTCTTGGTGGGGTTGCACCTGCTTTCTTATTGTTGATGGTAATGGGGGTGGAGGTGGTGGGGATATCGAGACACAAGTCACCGAGGCCGAGTGGGCATGATAAACACGGAGTGTATTCAATGAAGGTAATGCCAATACATGCTATATGAAATAGAAGAATAGTTAGTTAACTGATGTAAAAGAAGGAAAGAGGATTTTGGTTGGGGGTAATCACGATATTTCCATTATGAGTTCCAGTTATCTGCGCACACCCTCTTATCAGCAATTGCGAACCTGCAGGTATGAAGTAACAGTGGATAGCCGACAAACCATTCTCTCGCCGAAAATCACGCTTGATGAGACGGCATCCCCGTTACGATAAACACCCCCGAGGGTGCGTGTTAGACGGGTGTACTTTAGACGTGGCTCCTCCTCCTCATCATCTTCCTCTCCATTTTCAAAATCCTCTTCGATCTGCACCTCTTCATTTACCTCCCTTTGTTGCTCTCTATGGTCGTCCTTGGCCTTCGGGGGCGACATTGTAGGCAGAATTCGGATGGTAACAGAGCTATCTGCAAGCTATGCGTTGGCTGCCGAGCGTGTAGTTGCGGCTCTGGAGCTCTATACGTTATTATGTCACGTCTCTTGGCAGCTTGCGTAGTTATCCGTGTTACCCGGCCACTGTCATTTATACAGTATGGGTTACCCTGCCTATATTCTGTATAACTTCGGACGCTTGGGCCAAGCAGCGGGCCGTTCCGACGGTGCTATTCTTAGATAGAGCTGCCCATGTTTCCTAGAAGTTTCCCGTGCCCTCATAAACAGTTATCTAGACTAGACTAGATGGCTATGTTGGCTTAGTTAGCTAGGGTTAGTTCATAAGAGTTAAGAAGTAACCCTACATGCAGTTTCTAGTCTCCAGTACGAAGAAACGACTACCATTTACGGTATAGTATAGTATACTTAGCAGGCTATCTCTCATCGGAGAGTGCGGGGCTGAGCTACGTATAAACAATCAAAGTACTTTGCTATTTTTGGGAAAAGGGAAGGGGAAGTGAAAGAGAAAGGCGGCACGGGCACTGAAATGGAAGGATTAATGCGTCGAGGGACAGGTCTTATGTCCCCTGTCGTTCCCAATACAAAATACGCGGATTTAGCATTTCAATCTACACAAACAAGCTTTACAAAGCATAGTGAATTGATTCCAAGAAGTCATTTGTATTGGTTTATAAGGGACTACATTGAGTGCTCTCTCTTACTAGAGTATACAAGTCTAAATTCTACCTCAATTAGTATTGGGGGGATGGTAGCTATATTCTTAAAAAACAATCCAGTAGATGTATTAGTGGAAGGAAGCTAGAAAGAATTAATTTAGGAAATTACCTCGACTCCTGATATGATCCAATGAGCCATCGAATTCATATATCGGCTCGTTTAAATTCACTCCTAACTTGCTTTGGCAGATTTCTAATTCCAGTCTAAGTAATCCATTTTTAAGGTAACCTATTAATAATTTCTAATTGGATGCGTAAATTTTAAGCCTTACTGATTCTAGATGAAGGGTTCTGCCTAAATGCTATCACCGTCACGACCTCTAGGTTCGCTCGCCCATTTCATTGGCGGGTATAACAGGATAAATATTTTTAATGTGAACATACAGTATCAGTGCGATGATGGTATCCAATACATAGAAAATTAACACGGCTTTGGTATGGTGGGTTTGACAAAATTAGTGTAGATTCTCAGAGTAGGCGAATAACCCTGTTAAGCAAAAAGAGTTTACTCCAAGACTCTATCAATTGGATAAGCTAGTCTTAGATTTTAACTTCAACTAGAAAGCGGCTACCAGCTACCCGTATTAAGGAGTGCCACCGGGATGTGAGATAGATAAAAGGCAAGGAATGGTCTAAATCCGTGGGTCAGTATGGGGTTATAGGTGGATATATGTGGCCTTATTCTCACCCGCAGGCTTTCTGTACCTTGGAGCACCGTAGGATCTGTCGTGCTTACCATTAAAAGCTAGGGTCTTTTCGGACATGTTCTTCTCTGAGGCCTGAGGACTTCCGGAGAGATTTTGGTGCTTAGCTCTGTGTGGAGCCATCATACCAACCAATACTTTCAAAGCCTCCGAGATACTAGAGTAGCACTAGAAAGTATAGAAAATATTTTCCTAAAGGTAGCCCAAGGTATATCTACAAAATATAGCCCCAATAGCTCTCTGGGACAAAAACCTCGTTTCCCACATAATAAGGCGAAGCCTTTCTTGATATTCAGCTCGTATTATGAGCTATAACTAGCTGCCTAAAGAATGTTCTGTCACAAGTAATTCCCCCTCACTAATTTGCCTATTCCGTTATTCCGCTATTCCGCTATAGTATAATAACCCACCATTCTATAGCTAGGGATAAATATGGCGGTCTGTATACTATTAGGATGACTGACTGAATTAAGAAGCACATGTTTTACATTTTCAGCTCGGTTACAACTAAGAGTACAATTCTTCAACTATCACATTTAATAAACATAGGATGGTACGTACTCGATCCATACACCGGGGCATATAAGACCCGGAATCCGAATACAGGGTTATCCCCACAAAATGAGCCTAAATTTATATTGCGTTTATAGAAGTAGAAACGTTCGATCTCGTTTCCCGGGCGTACACAACCCATAACAAGCTCATCGGCAGTTATTGAAATTAAATTCGCTAACCGATGGTGGGATTCTTTTGGGTGCACAAAATAGTCTGACCTTTTCTCAAGAAATACATTATAATAGCTTATGACCTTATACCTACATGTAAGTTAGCCATTAGCCTACTCTCAACCCAATGTCTTTTCTCTCACTATGATAGAGAAACCTAGGAACAAGCGAGGATACTATAATTATATACAAGAAATTAATATACCATATTTGCGAATGAAGTTCAAAAACATTTGTAGATGTTCCTGGGGGTTCCTGGATTCCGGTTATTTCCTCAAATCCATGTAACATCAAATGGCCGATCACCGGAAATGCCGGAGTGGCTGAAACTTGCATAAGGCTTATTTTCGATTTAAGCTTTATAATGATTCTCTTCTGTACCTACATCTAATCAGCCTATTTCCCCACACTTCGGCAATCAGCCTGTTTTTATCTTCGGTGCACACTTCTCCGCGTTTGCCTAGATCTACGTGCGATGCCGCGGCAGACAGAAGAAGCCCTACTAAGAAATAAGTCGCTCACAAGGTCATTCTAAATTAAAAACGTTGTGTCGCTATTTCCCTTGCACCTGCTTTGCACCTGCATATATGGGCTAAATTTTGGGTAGTCCGATTATATGGTGTTTCTGTGACTTTTTCAGGTTTCCTCACGTATAGTCAACGTCATTGTTTACCTGATTCATGTAGTCATATATGAAGTGCTTTCATCACATGGTAACCCAGGCTTTGGTTTAATTCTCGGGAAGATCCCCGATCAGCTAAGCCTTGATACAAGTTAAACGATATACATACAAGGTACACAGCTTCTGACTTGGCTTTAACCGGCATCCTCGAAGCTTGTTCAACAACATTAGGTGTCTATTATACTCTTATAATTGAGTTACCCCGGCAGATGATCCGAGAACGGAGGTCATTTGGCCGATGAAGCTTTGCGGGGTAGATTCTGGTGAGCTTTGCTACCTACTCAAGGGGATGAGGGGCGTTCTGAGTGGTTTCTGAGGGACATGGAATACTACTATAGTCTTTTAAGGAAATACCCAAACTATAAGTACCTGTCAATCTTTACGTCTTCAAGTTCATTTAGAATCTCTAACCATCGAGGGGCAAAGGGGACCACCGGTGAATCTTTGTATACATTGTCTTTTTTCTGAGAATGAAATATTCAAGCGGTTTCTTCGGGGCTGTACAGTTCCTCATAGGAATTGTGACCCTTCCTAGCCTTGTGAACAGTTTGGGACTTACTGTTTCAACTACTGGTGGGAACACTTCAAGTCCACTTCTTTATGGCTTTATGTTTGAGGTACGTAATAAGCGCCCTAAATTTTAAGACTGAAACTCATTGGAATAGGATATCAACCACTCTGGTGACGGAGGAATCCACGGCCAACTTCTTCAAAACAATGGATTTCAAGGGACCACCCCAGCACTCACAGCTTGGGCTGCCGTCGGAGCCGTTACTCTAGCCATTGATACAGCCCACCCACTCTCTACCGCTCTACCAAGAGTTCTGCGTGTCGATGTACCTACTGGCACCACAGGCCAGGTTGGTTTCTCGAACTCGGGCTATTGGGGGATTCCCGTGAAGAAGGATACATATGCATGTTACTTCTGGGTTCAAGGAGCGTATAGTGGTGCAGTTACTGTTAAATTGATTTCGAGCGTCGATGGCACAGTATTTGGTACCAAAGCTGTGACTATTAATAGCGTTTCAACTCAATGGACTTACTACGAGACTACTTTTACGGCAAATGCTGCACCCAACGGAGACAATCTTTTCGTTGCTACTTTTGATGCTACTAAAGTAGCTGGGGGTTCAATTTATTTCAATTTATTCCAGCTTTTCCCGGTTACATATCATACGAGGTACAATGGTCTCAAGCCGGACATTGCTGGAGCCCTTGAGAACGTTAAAGCATCGTTTTTGAGATTTCCTGGTTGGTTTTACCTATATTTCTTCCACTTATTACTACAAAGGCTTACATGTGCATATGTGCGGCATAGGTGGGAACAATTTGTACGGCATCATTTCTTGAAGTAGTGGACGTTAAAATTCTAACACATGTTCTAGGGAAGGTGCTACATTGGCTAGAAGATGGAAGTGGAACGAAACCATCGGTCCTGTCCATACTAGACCAGGCCGACAAGGTATATGATGCACGGATCATTATTATGAACCCAAAGACTTTTACTGACTCTGATATTCTAGGTGACTGGAGTTATGCAAACACAGATGCACTTGGCCTCCTCGAGTACCTGTATTGGTGCGAGGACATGAAGTTGGTTCCTGTATTAGGAGTTTGGGCTGGGTTGACCCTTGGAGGTGGTGTTACTACTGGAGCTGCTTTGACACCATATATAACCGATGTTTTGAACGAGATTGAGGTACTGGGCTCTATGCTTAGCCTATTGATTTACGATCCCGCTAATAATACCCCACTAGTATATCACAGGGGCCACAACTACAACATACGGCGCACTTCGGGCTAGCCATGGCCGAGCAGCCCCGTTCGATCTCAAATATGTCGAGATCGGAAATGAAGACTTCCTTCAGGGTGGCTTAGCAAGTTATGCTGCCAGGTTCACTGCTTTCCACGATGCAATCAAGGCCAAATACCCTAGCCTCACAATTATCGCGAGCACAGACCAAGGATTACCGAGCCCAAAGCCAGCTGGAATGTGGATTGATATACACTATTACCTACGACCTGACCAATTTGTTGCCCTGTTCAATACATATGATAATTATGACCGTAACTATGGAACTTTTGTGGGGGAGTATGCATGCACAAAGTCAAATACTGGAGCTACAAACTGGTGGGCCACATTGATTGGCGCTGTTGCTGAAGCTGTTTTCATGATTGGAATGGAGAGAAATAGTGATGTAGTAAAGATGGCTGCATATGCGCCTCTTCTTCAGCATTTTAACTCAACTCAGTGGGCGGTTAGTTATAGTTTCTATCCTGTGATGCTGTAGCTCTTTACTAATTACTTATCCTTACGACAGCCGGATCTTGTGGGATTCACGTCTGATCCTAGTTTTTTAACTCTCTCTACAAGTTATTATGTCCAACAGGTGAGTTCCACTTCTTATGTTTGATGACGGCTACTGACAGTCTATAAAAACAAAGATGTTCTCAGTGAATAGGGGAACTACTATCCTTCCAGTGACATCCGATACTGCTTTTGGACCTGGTATGTTAAGTTAATATCACCAAATATAAATATCTTACTAATACTGGTGAAGCATACTGGGTTGCATCAAAGAATGATAACACTGGTTACTACTACGTCAAGATGGCCAACTATGGCGATGCTGCTGTATCAACGACCGTAACCATCCCGGGAACTACTGCTGGAACAGTCACCACTTTGACAGGACCTGCCTCTAGTTCTATCAACCTACCAAAGAATCCTCTTGTCGTTCCTGTTAAAACGGCAATTACTGGAACTAGCGGGAAATTTACCCTTACTCTCCCAGCATGGTCAGTTGTCGTTGTTGCAGTCAAATAAATGTCTATTACTTTTTTTCTTAGTATTAGTAAGCTTGATATGGATTAGGACCTATTAAAGTGTAATATATATATATTAAGCAATAAAGAGAATTATTATACTGAAGTATAGCGCTGATGACATCTACGTGACAAAGTAATACTTGGGTAAAGTAGTACTAGGAAAGCCCTTTATGAACTCCTATTCGAGTAACGGATCTTTTGGATTATTTTACATCCAACAAGAATACTTTATCCCAGTCTGATAGGTTTTTGTGCACTGTGACAAAAGAGGCCAATGAGCCGCGCACTACTTCGTACTATAGATTCGCATTGCACCACCCACATCACTTGGTGAGGCAAAGGGCACCTAAAGTGAATTTTCTTGGACCTTTTATACATATGCTCCTCATAATTGCTTTAGTCTTTAAATGTATTCGATCTCATATTAATAAAAGCATTTTTGGTGTTGAGGTTTGTGGGTTTGCCGTTGCTATGGGGACTGAGAATTTGTTGGACACGGCTATACATCATTGGGGACCCAAATGAAAATGAAGTTAGTGGCTTCAGAATAAAGCCTGTTTCTATAATGAAACAGAATATATAAATGAAACAAAACTAACAAAACTACAAATCAAATCGCAAGTTATTTGTAATACTTACTAAATATAATGGATGTGAAATCACTTGAATAGTAAATAACTTTTAGCCAGCCCATCGTGCTTCACACAATATTATAGTACACTTCAGTTCTCTCAAATTATTTACAATGCCAAATCTTTTATACCCACTTCAACTCTACATAACCATGATTTCGTCTCCCTTCACTCCATCGTCCCCGAACACTTCCTCCATCTCCCTCAAAGTATACTCTACTAAATAACTCTCCTCTACCATTTCCTCAATCCTCCTATAATGTCTCTCCGTATAACTCTTCAATGCATCCCAAACTTGCCCTGCACCCTTAATCTCCATCAACCTCTGCGGGGTGTAAACTTTCACTAGTACATGCAGGATCCTCTGAGCAACTCCAGCAGTCTTCGCATTTGTGTTCCAGTCACGAACTCGACACAGTAGTATAAATAATTGTTCATCGCCTAGAGATCTAAGGACCTCGTCGACTGCAACTAAGCCGGAGAGGGAATTGGGTTCTGCGGGGGATGTGGTTGTTACAGCTGTGAATAAGGAGAGGAGACGCCCAGGATGGTTGAGGCCTAGAGCAAGGGTAATAGCTGCACGGTAATCAGAGTTGTGGATATAGTTTTGGAGCTTCTGTTCTTGCTCTACAAGCTCAGATTCGAGTTTTGAAGCTTCAAGACGTGTGGACTCAGAGATGTCTTCCCAGAAGGTGACGATAGAATCACCACCGCCGGAGACAAGAATATGGTCATCTTTGCGGACTGTTAAAGCCCAAACCTGTCGAAGATGGATTAATATAAATTATAGAAAAAATGGATATAATCACATACCTTATCCTCATGATTATCTAAAGTGGTATTGCACTCTCCAGATTTTACATCCCAAACTTTAACGAGGCCGTCTCCGCCAGAGCTTGCCACCTGTATTCCACCACTTAACCAGACTGTTTTCAACACACTATTTGTATGCCCTTCAAAGGTCTTCAAACAGCTATAATCCGTCAAACTCCAAAGTTTTACTGTCTTATCTCCACTACCAGTAACTACCATTCTCCCCCCCTTTGTCCCTTCTATACCACCCACAATGGCAGCTGTCACAGACGCAGGCCCGAACTTAACAGACCACACACCACGGCGATGCCCTCGAAGAACACCAAGTACCTCCCCTTCCTCAACCGACCAGATCTTCACTGTTTTATCCTGGGACGCGGATGCAAATAGTTCATCGTCAGGGGAAACATCGATAGCATTGATATCTTTCTCATGCGCCTTCCTAGTATAAATTGCCCTGGCCTTTTTCCCCGGAGTCGGCACATCCCACCTTTTAATTGTCCGATCTTGACTCCCGGTAATCAGGAATTTCGGCGGTGCGAAATCCTTTGCTGCATTACTTCCAGCTTGTGGAGCAACCCTAGATACCGCAATAGCACCAATACTCTCTGCATGTCCTGTAAACCGTGAATGACAAGTGAATTCTTGGTTCTCGCCATCAATCTTCCATAATCGTGCCTCATTGTCTTTTCCTCCAGTGGCAAGCCATACGCCTGACCAATCGCGATCTAAGCAAATGACGATATCACCATGACCACGAAGGATACCGACATCACCGAAGCCTTTAGCGATGTCAACGATACGAATGTCTTCAGAGTTTGTTGCAAGTGCAATGAGGGAGTCTGAAGGGGTGAGGTATGCGAGATCAATGATTTCGTCGTGGTGTCCAGAGACGCGACGAAGGACTGGGAGGGTGGTAGTAGAAGGGGGTAGAGTGAGGGAGTTGACTAGGAGCGTTTGGTCGTTATGAATGGAAAGGAGCGTTGGTAGAGATTTATGATATCTAGTTATTAGTTAGAATCGAACATTAACCATCTAGAGTCAATTTTCTAGGGATACCGGTATGTGCAGTACTAACATAATGTCAATAATTCCATCAGCTTCTCGCTCATCATCTTCTTCAGGTTCATCTTCTTCGCTACTTCTAGTAACCTCTTTGCCTGTTCCTAAATCCCATAATCTTATTCTATTCTTTCTCCCACCCATATAGATGATCTGCTCTCCAATCACCCTATCCTCCTCTCCTTGTAATCTCAATGCTCCTGGTGCCAGAAACCCCACCATTTCCAGCTCCTCAAGAACCGGTATGGTGCCTTTCAGTTTCCAGCTCTTAGTATCCCACAAACATACCACCTTGTCTCTACTACCACTCACAAGTGTCTTTCCATCCGCCGACCAATCAAGACCTCTCACAACGCTAACATGTGAATCCAACACAGCAACACAAGTACTCTTCACTAAATCCCATACACGAATCTTAGTATCATCCGCCCCAGTTGCAAGTCTCCATCCCAATTCTTCCCTGTCATCTGACTTTTGCATCTTTTTCTTATTTCCTCCTTTCTTTGATGGAGCTACTTCGGTGGGCAAACTGGCAATAGACGCATTCTCCGGAGCGTAGAATTTCAACGCGGAAATGACACCCCCGTGACCACGCAGGTTGTGTGTGACAAAGCCACCCTTGATATCCCAGACTTTTACTAATCCATCTGCACCCCCGGTTGCTAGCAATGTTCCGGTAGGGTCTGTATCTGCTACTATGATGGGAGCGCTGTGTCCTTTCATAGAACGGACAAGAGTAGCTGTCACGGATAGCTTGTCAAGCTCAGAGTCGACAGTGAGTGAGAAAATACGCATTGTATAGGAGCGAGAGCAAGTAATCAAGTATGAAGCATTAGGTGTGACTAATACAATAAGCTGTCAGCTTCCTTGAAATAATTTCTCTATATATTCTTGTAACCAATGAAGAAATTGGTACTTACGAGCTAGTGTAGTAATTTGCTCCGAGTCCTATATCCATACAGTAGCAAATTAGGAATAGTTACCCAAGAAAATCGAATTTGAGGTACAAGTCGGTGTGCATACTCACACCCTCAATTCTCGCCAATTCGTCGCCAGTTTCGAAATCCGTAACCAGTACATCCTCGCCTAGCGTTGTAACAAGTATCCTGCCATTCCGGTCGAGTGCAACTTTACCACCTGTATAGAAAGGCTGAATGACCTTTGCCGGCTTAAAATCTGTTTTTAGCGAGGTTGACAAAGGCGGCATGGCTGTGTTGGTGGTTGGCGCAAAAGAGAGTGTAGTGGTATCTTGTCTAGAGAAAATTTGGTGGGATATTTTTTTGTTAACCTGCAGATCACTAAAGAGGCCGGGTAACTATGTGGGAATGATTCAATATGCAGCTAATTACCCGGGTGCACGTGATAGGCAATGGCCGGCGGCAACCCGAATAGCTATAGAAGCCGATCTTTGAATGTAGGTGTTGGATAAATTACCCTCAAAATTTAGCGTGAGGGTGAATTATGACTCCTAATAACTAATGATTATATGGAAAGTTATAAATTTAAGTATGAGGATGGTAAGAGATCTTAGCTAGTCAAGTCTAGTCAGTACTGATAAAGTGAAAATATTTCAAATCATGCTATATGATACATGTAGATATGAGCAATAGCCAGTGCCACTTAAAGCACCCAATGAGTGAGATTACATGTTTCGGGTTTCGGTGAGCTACATGGTTACCCGGCCACTTATGACATGCGGCTCATCCCGATCGGCTCATCCCGAACCATGATTCCCCATGGTCACAAGCCCACGAATCAGGGACCTCCAAGCTCAGTTCACCTCACCTCCAAGCTCAGTTCACCTCACCTCCAAGCTCCCCGCTCTTCCCCAAACTATACAAACAATCTAGCATGGGGAACAGCTCTAGCTCCCACCGCGTCACGGCGCAAGATAGGTACACCCCTCCTATAGCTCCTCCCCACAAATACCACCCCCCGCTAACAACACCCTCAGGGCAATCCTGGACATGAAGATCCAACGCGACAAGCTCCGACAATACCAGAAAAAGATACAAACTGTGCTAGATCGTGAACACGAGATCGCGAAGGAAATGATCACTAAGGGTGATAAGCAGCGAGCACTACTGGCGTTGCGGAGGAGGAAATATCAAGAGCAGCTGCTGATCAAGACAGATGGGCAGCTGCAGGCGCTTGAAGAGCTTGTTTGTCCCTCCACTTACACTAATTGAATGGGAAATAGCTGATTGAAGGGGTTTGCAGACATCAACGATCGAGTTCTCGCTTGTGCAGAAAGATGTTCTTTATGGTCTTCGACAGGGAAACCAAGTACTCAAAGAAATCCATAAAGAGATGTCGCTCGAGAGCGTCGAGAAGCTGATGGAGGAAACAGCAGAAGGAATTGCATACCAACAAGAAGTCAGTAACATGCTCGCGGGTCGAATGTCGAATGAGGAGGAGGACGAGGTGGAGGATGAACTTGAGCAGATGCAAAGGGAGGAAAGAATGAAGAGTATGGCGATGCCGGATGCACCGAGTACTGTGCCGGTAGTAGCGTCGAGGGAGGAGGAAGAGGAAGAGGAAACTGAAGCGGAGCGGAGGGCGAGGAGGGTGAAGGAAAGGGCGAAAGCAAGAAGGGAGGAGTTGGCTGCAGGGCCAGAGCCATTATTGGCATAGTGCAGCATTTTACTAACCTTTTATTTGTGATATATGGCGTTTTGTGTGTTTTTGTTTCTGGGAGGGGTGCTTTGATATGGGTATTTTTCATACATGTAATCAGTATACTTTGTCATTGGGAATACCAACCGTGGCTTGTGAGCGCAACGCGTATGATAGTAAAATCTCCTGCAACCATTTTTACGTGTGTAGTTATGATACATAGACTACAGGAAATTATAGAACCAATAACGGTAGGCAAGGAAATAATTACATCTGGTTAGCCCCCAAATACCTTCTCAGGCTCGCATCCTGTAAGACACCTGCATCCGTCCCATTCTCCTTTAATGTCCTTTCATATCTCCCCTGTAAGCCCTCCTCGTCCAGGTCCATAGCCCCCTCGTCTTCGTCCCTCTCCTGCATCCCCTGTCCACCCTCTTCATCGCTTGACTCAAGATCACTAATAACCCCCTGCTCTTCCTCCTCTTTCACAGACTTATTCCTCCCACTTTTGCTTACCCCATCCATATCCATATCCTTCATCAACCTATCCAACTCTTTCTGCTTCTCCTTAACCTTCTGCTCATCTCGCTTTGCCCTTGCCTTCTCCATCTCAGGTCTATAATCCCTTTCGTATTCCTCACACTTGCCCTCAACCGCCTTCATGAAATCATCGATGCCTGCACCCGTCATAGCACTAACAGCAACTAAATCAAGATGCTTATAAAATTCATCAAGCATAAGGCTCATCGAGTTTAGTAAAGACGCCATATACCCGCTCCCACCAACACCCTCGTTATTCCCCTCTTCACTCTCTCGTAGTGCGCGTTGGAACGCCTCAAAGTCTGTCATCCACTCCTTTGCAAATGCTGCATCCTGCGCATCGGTTTTGTTGAAAACGAGAATCATAGGAAGCTTTGTTTTGTAAAGGATCGAACAAGCATATAGCATATTAGACATAAAAGTAGCAGGAGAAGTCGTTCTAGGAGTATCAATGATATAAGCAATAACTGTTGGAAAAGCCGATGCAAGAGCATCTGTTATAATTGCCCCAGATGCAGACCTACACCTATGAGCTTATACCCGACACAACTTTTCTGAAAAGCAGCTTACCAAACGAAACACTCGATTTGCCCCGGTGTATCTACCAGTACACTCGTAATACTGTCCATCCGCTTCTCTAGGATTCCAATCACCTGGTCCACTTTCGTTGCGAAAAGGTTCAAACATGTCATAATACCCCCGTTGGGCCCGAGGTTGTACTGTTTCATGACTTCTTTATAGTTGACTGAGTCCCGAATGTCGATATTGCGCTCGAATGGGACATTCTTCACTGCTGGGTCGAGGTTCACAATATATGGTGGTTTTTTCTTCTCGTGAAGATGTGCGTTAAGACGTTGCATGAACGTGGTTTTTCCGGAGCCTGCGCTGGAGGGGATGGGTTAGCTCTGTAGAGGGGTCGAGTAGTTCAGATGTAGGGATTGAACGAACCGGCCATGCCTATGCAGATTATGGCGGGAGGGGGGGACTCCTTGGGAACTGTGGTGGAGGAAGCCATTTTGGGTAATAACCTGTGTGTTTAGATTGTGGATTCGAGGGAGTAGAAATTTGGCGGGGATGGAATGGTGGGTTTTGTTATCTGTGGTGGGGTGTTTTTGGATAAGTGGCTTGGCGGGGGATCTGATCCACATCTAGAACGTCATTAGTTATCACTCGGATATGGATCTACAATCTTTTCTTAAGGGTTTATTAGACCGAGTTCCATCTTTTATCATTCGTTATTGCGATTACAGGCTGAATAATCGCACCTGCTCTACAAGAACCCTATAAAGATTTGAGAGAACTACACAAACAAAGGTTATATACGTAGGATAAACAAAGTACTCTTAGTGACGAGTGATTTATTGTGATTTTACAATGGTCGTATTAAAGCAGGATGTATCGAAATGATAATATAGATGATTGTTTTGTATATTACTGATACTGAAGTAGTCTCTAGACGCAACATAGCTATGATATATGATATAACTATGCTTTCCTACTGTATTGCCTCGGTTTGGAGGATCCAGCAATTCCTTATCCCCTCCTAGAACTATATGTACTTGAGACTCCTTAGGCCTTAACAGCACTTTATCCCAGATCATCTATAAGTCAAGAAAAAGTAATGATGAGACGGTACCACCACCATGAAGCACTACTATGTTCATACCTATAATATACAAAAAATCTACACAACCCCTTCTAGATAGCTAGGCATTCATTTATGTCTGCGCGGCCTTATCTAGATCTACAGCCTTAACCTTTTGTCGTGCCCTTGGCTCCTTTGGGCCTGCATTAGGGTTATTTTTCTGGATATTCGCGATAGGCCATTTAGGTTCCAAGAGACCAAACTACCCCAAGGTGCGTCAGAAACGCTTACAGGATTATATTCTAGAGGGTAAGTTACCATGGAGAATAATCGCCACACAGTATCAGTGGGTTGTGCGCCAACACCAATCCAGTATTTTGCTCGCGCGGTGTCGAGTTTAATATCCTTGATGGACTTACCGATGCCATCGGATGGGGGTTTAGGGATTGGGTCGTAAGTTCCTAGAGCAGATGCCGGTTAGTCTTCTACTACTATTCTAGGGTTTCGAGGCTATGAGGGGTTTTTGTGGCGTACCAATGACCTCTAGAGGTCTTGAGTCTCGAGCTGTCCTATTGTGTTGGTACTGGGTTAGTTAGTCAGCCTAGAATGAGGGATTGAAGTCGCACCTTGCGTGGGATACAACAATGTTGTAGACAGGGGCATGGCGCCGTCCAAAGCGTGACAGCCGTAATTTGACAACCATTGTGATATTTGGGATGACGTTGAGTTGCGGTCCAGTGGTGGACTGTTTCTGTGTAGTGGGGGTTCTCGTGATGCGCAAAAGCTTCAATAAATCGGAGTCTTGGCAACGTGAACGTCAGGCGCAAATGAGAAAATGTATGAATTTATGTAGATATAACCTTATAACCTGAAATAGACCGGAATAACTTTATTCTGGCGTAATTAAACTGGCTAGAGGGATCCTTTCACAACTTGCAACTTTTATTTTTGTGACTCTGTTTGATGTTCGCCCCCTCCATGCAAAAACCTTGCCCACAAATCCCCCCACAAACGAAACACCAACCCCACTACCACCAAAAAAATTGAACCACCCCCGATAACAGCGATTATCGGAGAATTACCATCAACACCACACAAACAGCAGGACAAAAAAACAACTGCTGGTTGAAGTAATTATGGCACCCTTTCAACTTTCTGCGCTCATTGCTGCTCTGCCCGAGCATGAAGCTGGTGCCTGGGGTCCTCCATCAAATGTCGATTCTTCACTAAACGAGGTGCCATATGCACCGTACTCTAAAGGTGATAAGTTGGGCCGTATGGCGGATTGGACATCAGATAGTGCGAAGGATGGCGGGAACCAGAGGGGGCGGGGCGGTTATAACAGGAACTACAGAGGTGGGTCATTCCCTAGGATTAATATAGCTGAGAGAGGGGGGGGGGGTTACTTTAAGCTTTATTTATATATATACTAACGGCTAGGTAAATTTTTATAGATCAGCAAGTCTATGGTGCTGGAACATCTTCTCTCTTCTCTTACCAACACGCCGAAGACGAAGCCTCATTCTCTGTCGTCGATAACCAACGCACCTCTACAAAGACTCGAGGCTCCTTTGGTCGTGGTGGTGGCACAATCTTCCGCGGTCGTGGTGGTCGCGGTGCTGCCGGTCAAACCGGTGGCCGCGGCGCCTCACAACAGCAATCCGGTGGCCGTGGTGGCTATGGAGCTCGTGGTGGCCGTGGTGGCCGTGATGATGGCAGGTTTGATTCCAGAGGAGGGCGCGGAGGAAGAGGGAGACGTTTCGGCTGGAAGGACTACGACAAGCCACAGCGTAACCGTGATGCTTCAGTCAACATTAAGCCGGATTGGAAGATGCTTGAGGAGATCGATTTCAACCGTTTGGCTAAGCTAAACCTGGAGACTGATGAGGGTGAGGATGTAGATAGCTACGGTTTCTTGTATTACTATGACCGTCTATACGACAAACCCGCTGGCACCAAGGCTGCAGAAAAGAAGCTTGTTGTCCAAGACCGTGTATTCTTCAACCCGACCACCACTGAGGACCCAGTAATTCAGCAACTCGCCGAGAAGGATGAGGCCACGATCTTCGCTACTGACTCTGTCCTCTCTATGCTTATGTGTGCCCCGAGATCCGTCTACCCATGGGACATTGTCATCGTTCGTGATGGCAACAAGCTCTACATCGATAAACGGGATGGCTCCCAACTTGACTTCGTCTCCGTCAACGAGAACGCAGCAGACCCACCCCTCGAGACTTCCGAAGGCAACAAGGACTCTATCAATGCACCACAAGCTCTCTCCATGGAGGCTACATTCATCAACCAAAACTTTGCGATTCAAACCGTTAACGAGGAATCAAAGTATGAATTTGACCATGAAAACCCCTTCTACAGCCCTGAAGAAGAGAGCGAGCCACTAGGTTCAAAGGCATACAAATACCGCCGCTTTGATCTGTCGTTGAACGACGAGGAACCGGTCTTCTTGATTGTTAGAACTGAGTTAGATGCTGTTATGAAGTCTCCTAGTGGGGAGGATCTATTCTTGACCGTCAAAGCTCTGAACGAATTCGATGACCGTGCACAGGGTAGCGGTGGTGCACTGAACTGGAGGTCAAAGTTGAGCAGTCAGAGAGGTGCTGTAGTTGCTACTGAGATGAAGAACAACTCTTGCAAACTCGCTAGATGGACTGCCCAGAGTATTCTCGCAAAAGCTGATATGATGAAACTTGGGTATGATTGATTCTCCTCAGATGCAGATCCAGGAAATGCTAACCTTTCCACTAGCTTCGTCTCCCGTGCAAATCCTAAAGACTCCAACAAACACGTAATCCTTGGTGTTGTCGGCTACAAGCCTCGTGAATTTGCAAACCAGATGAATCTTAACCTCTCCAATGGATGGGGTATCGTTCGTACGATCGTCGATATGTGCTTGCATATGCCCGAGGGTAAATATGTACTAGTGAAGGACCCTAATAAGCCGGTTTTGAGATTGTACGAAGTTCCCCCAAATACATTCGAGGAGGAACCTGAGCAGGCGGCGATCCGAGAAGAGGAAGAGTAGTAGACAGGAGGGTATTTGAGGGGGTGATACTAGTTTTACATGGTATTGGAAATCAAAAAAATAAATCTTTTTTTTGTTACTCCATAAGTATGGTTCTGCTTAGTATTGGAAATATGGGCCGGGTTTTGTCCACTTCTGTCACGCATTTCACGGAAAAGTTGAATGGTTTGGGAGGTTATGTAATGTTAAGAGGTTTGAATAAAGTCCAATATTGTTTACATGGTCAATTATCTACGTACAGAATTAAGTAGGGGTGAGAAGCTAGCATATTACTTGCTATAATTAACTTGGGAAGTGTTTTGACTGTCGAGTGATATTATATGACCAAGCACCACGACTTATAATTCTTCAACACCTAAAAGTAAAAAGAGTACAGAGTTCAGTACCTAGGATTCCCACATGGTCACCCACTGCAGTACTAGCCAGGCGATACGACGTTTGAATTTAGCAGAGCAGACGGGATGCTTTATTTTCGTCGTTCTATGACCGAACACATCAACCATAAACCTTTGAGTGTCTATAAGCCCCTCAAGGTATAGAATATTTTCCTTGAGCTCTAACCCTATACAAGCAGGTCTTGCCTCTAACTTAATTTCTCTATTTCTGACAGGGGTTTGGAATCTTCAATAAGTATTTTTAAAATTTAACAGTATTTTAAACCTCCATATAAAGCAAATAGACTAGACCATTCGTAATGCTAGATTTTCTATTCATTCTAGATAGCCAAATCTTAATCTATAGCACCCCAGGTAGCAACGATAACAAGTATTGATCCATCAAAGCTCGTTCTGTTTCATGAGCTCTTCAAACAGCTCCTGTTCCGTCTGCCTTGTATTACCACAAGCGAGGCCGCTATAGCCTTTAACAGCCGCGACACAATCCTGAATCATTTGCTTCAATAGAATTAGCAAGGGTCCCCAGGCTACGATATCGTCGATAACACACCTTAAATACTGAAATACTAATCATAACGCTAAAGATACTCTTCAAGCTCGTTATCGTGGTGGGGACACTCCTGATCTTCCCTCGCTGCAACAGGAATACGTTTCTGTTAAGCCCGTTCATCCGAATTGTCTGTAGATTTAACCCGGCATTCAGTAGTCCCATAACCTGTAATTTCTTCATTGTATTCTTATCGTAGTCCACAAGCTTATGAAGCCGGGATAGCATCGCGTGCAGTGCTTGTACCAACTTGGTACTATCATTGGTCCACTTCTTGGTGCGTGTGCTCTCAAAGCTCTTGGCTACCTCGATAGCACCGTACTCGATCACAGGGGAGTCACCGAGAGTGTGGATGATAGCATCGAAACGCCGTCCATGATTCCCCTTCCCAGGTACTTCAGTACAGACATCCTCAACAAGCTTAAGGGCAAGGCAGATAATCTCTTTTCTATAAGCCAGGTGGAATATTAGTAAGGAGAAAACAGATCGGTATGAAGGGATCGGCCAAAAAAAAGAATTGCATACCGCTGCACAAGAACTCCATTCAATCCAAGTAGGCATTGGTCAATTAAGAATGACCAAGGATTACAATCAAACCAACCCTCCTTAAGACTAGGATAGAGAAGGAGGTTGTTGGGGGACTCGAGTATCGAGAGCCTGTCATTGGTAAAAGTGAGACGTGGGATCACTAGATATGGATATCGGGAGCTCCGGAGATTACGATGGAGACGCACATGGAGAGAATGACGGTATTAACCCACGCCGCATCGAAATGTTTCGATCGATCGTAACTCTCACCCTTTTGCCGATATGGGACTTCCTCGGCAACTCTTCGGAATTCATCGGCAGTATCCGCCTATAATAGGTCAGAGGCATACCGGGGAAAAAATAATATAGTCTACATACAAGGGAGAATCTCGCCATAGATGCCAAGAATACTTTATCAGCCTCTGGTAAGGGCAGTGTCTGACTCCGCAGCTCCTGCAACTCCTTGGGTTGGAACCAAGATGTGACTACGGTATCATCAAAATCTATCACCCATAAATGCACTGAGCTCTTTATAGTGAGAACACTCGCATTCTCAAAAATAACATCTTCCAGGACCCGGCCGGAATCAGAAAATACAAATTTGCTCTCAGTAGAGAAGTTCATGTAAGTCGCGACAAACCCGTTGTAGGTCGAGACGAAATCACTATTACCTTTTTTAGGCTGGGGTATGACTACGGGGACCTCTTCTTCGTATCCATCCCTATCGACACTACCGTCAAATGGTAAGCCCATATGAGTAACTAACAGAAAATCCAAACCAACCTTGAAGCCGTATCGAGTCCGTCAACCTGATATAGGCAACCTTAAGTCAGTTATAAAGTACTAATAGAATCGGAAGGGGTAATCGAATTAACTTACCCCCTCATTCAGGCTTATACTATCATCTAGAGAATCCTCCGGTAGCTTCCTTTTATGCCCGGTTTGATTGAAAGTTGAATCGTTAAATGTCCCTTGATTGACGGGCGCTTGGTATACAGTACCGGCTTGACAGACCTAAAAATATACCGTTAGAAGATTAAACTAGAAACCCCCAAGAAACGAACATAACTAACCCCCTCATCTAACTCCGCCGGGCTGTCCACTGAACCCCCACCTTGATTGAAAACCGCGTTGTTGAACGTCCCTTGGTTCACAGGTGCTTGGAAGATGTTTACTGATGCGCCACTTTTCAGTTTCCTCTTTTTACTAGACTGATGGCGGCAGAGCCATTCCCGTGCATGGTTGCGGTCGGAGTTGCGGCCCTATCATTGGATCACGAGAAAATTAGTAGTGTGATAGGCCCCCCACCGGGCCCATCGCAACAGAGAGTAGAAAACAACAAAAAATCGAGTTATCTAGGAACCTGGTGCCCATCGCACGGAGAACAGACAAGCAAGCAGTTCATCTGGGGTCCGATGGCGCCCACCGAACAGAGAACAGACAACCAAGCAGGTCATCTGGGGTTCGGTGGAGAGCGAGCGCTGGCTCAGCAAGCAAGCAGTTTGAACATCAGACGAGCGATCAGTTCGTCTGTGCCCCAGCGCTGGCTACGTACACACTCAGGTGGGGATGGGGGGATGGGATGTAACTAATAAACGCGTACGTACCGGTTGCTTGTACTGATCCAGGAGGAGGCGGGCTTTATCGCGTTGAGAGGGGGTGTATTTCACGTCGTCCGTGATGGCAGTAAGCGCTTTCGTCCATTTGTCAAGGGTGATTTGGTGATTGTATGACGGTGATGCTGGGTCGTGTTGGTTGAGGTAGTCGATGATGTTCCAGTCGCTAGGGGGTTTGTCAAAGAATGTGGGGTTACCCATCGTTGATGTCGATGCGATGATGCTAGCCGTCCATTAGTCATCGATGAGTCACCACAGCGACAAATCAGGAAGTGATAAAGGAAACTCACACAATTAGGGCAACAAAGAGGAAAAAGAAGGAAAGAGTGAAAGAAGAGAAGAGTGAAAGGGAAAGGGGTTATGTGGATAATCATAATGACTAATTTCGTTGATGAGTCATCATGGTTGGAGCGACAGGGGTACCCGCATTATCAACTATTAAGTAAATAAATGGGGAGGTTGGGCGGTACTACTGATGAGGAAAAGTCGTTGAACGCCCAAATATAGCTGAAAAATTAAGTGAGGAGTAAGATGAAAAATAAGAAAAGATGGAAGAAAGAGAGGGGAAGGGAGGGGGGAAGCCCTTATATATAGGAAACTTGAAACAACGCTAAAAGCTTCTAGAAAGTGCAGGAGTACAGAATAAAGCTCTAGAATGTTTTAGAAGTGCCGGAGGACAGACAATGGATTCATTTAGAACGTACTAGAATGTTTTAGAAAGTCCCGGAGGATAAATAATGGATTCATTTAGAACGTACTAGAATATCGGTTAATATGTGCTAGCTGTGAGGTACGTTAGTTCGTGAGAGACAGTATAACACTTTAAACAATCCAGATACAAATATACTACTTTCGAGTTATTGTAGTATACTATATATCTTACTTTAGTTGTAATTAACTTACAGTACAAGCTTCTGTAGTCTATAACAAAGTTAAAGTCTTTTATTTGCTGTTTACTAAGAGTTTAATTTGTTGTAGGTTGGGTGTATGAGGGAACCCTTTCATCCTGTGCCCACATCCCATAGTAAGTAGGTTATTTAGCAAACTGTTATAGACATAAAACCAATGTTTGTAGCTATCCCTCATATGCCTAGTTTAGGGGCAATTATACTTTCTAATCTATCGCCTAGTCAATTACAGTCTCCTATAGAAATGATCGTGAAACTTAAAGCCCTAGATTCGAGGGCTTAGTTGGCCTTTCATGTTCTCGGCGAAGGCTCTACCTTGTCCACTACCCTAATTTCCCGATCTTTTCTACCAGAAGCTGTACTTCCAATAACTACATCTACTCAAACTACATACTACATGCAGTGATGCCGATTGATATTTTTGTCATGTGATTATCTTTTTTATGGAAATTCTATTTCTACTTACCAAAAACAGATCACATGATCAAAAGATCTATCGGAATCGCTAGTACATGTAGCTAGACCTGAACTTGGTAGTAAGTACTTAAGTATAGATACATGTACTCATAAACACAAAGACATAGAAAAACTTGAGAAGCGAAACAAGCCATATTCAGGGCAAAACCTGGATTTTAGTATCATGAACAAGCCCTCACATCGTCCTCCAAGATGCAATCCAATAAAGTACATCGCTTGGAGGCAAAACCCCACCGAGTAATTTCTCATGATGCAAAGCTCAATGATGTCATCACTCACTTACGTACAAGGATTAATTACATTAGGACAATCACAGTCCATCACTCGTCAATCCATATTTCTTGGCAGATAATTCCAAAGTAAGGGCATACAGATATGCACCCCAGAGTTCCCAGAACATCACTATACCCGTCCC
The DNA here is from genome assembly GCA_033030345.1 of Verpa bohemica. Classification (NCBI taxonomy): domain Eukaryota; kingdom Fungi; phylum Ascomycota; class Pezizomycetes; order Pezizales; family Morchellaceae; genus Verpa; species Verpa bohemica. Next base: position 1,054,756 of record JAUFSE010000009.1, on the reverse strand, counting down.
CCGGTATGGTTTTAATCTAATCGAATATGATAATTTAAGTTAACAATTACGTGCTGCTTACAGCATGCACATTATCAGAAGTCCCAGACACTAAGAACGCAGCACCCACACTACATACGAGACAAATTTACCTAAGATCAGTAACCCCTAACACCAAAGAGCTCTTGTGTCCTAGTCTTTATCCAGCGACTAATGATGTAAGTCCCCGCAAGTATACTTCATAGGTGATCACTCGGCCATAACTAAGACAAACCAACGGTTCAAATGTGACTTATATATGAAACTTGACGTATCTTTAGACATCTTAATCTTGACCACAGGCCAAGCTTCTAACCGTAATTCTGGCGAGAGAATACTTAAGACGTCATTTAAGATTCTGTATTACTCATGCCATGCCATGCCACGCCGAGAAACTACTAACAGAATATACGCGTAGTGTATGTCGTCATCGTTCCGCGATTCATTAGTCTATAAAAACAACGATAAACTCAACAATTTTATATCTAAGTAACAACGATAAACCCAGTAATTGTATATCTAAATAACACAGATATTACACATAACCAAAAACCAATTTATTATTACTACTACCATACCTTTTAAGATGACAGTATCTACCCGCATTCTAGTCCTCGAGACCGACCAACCTCTGCCCCATATCCACTCCACCAGAGGAAGTTATGGAACAATCATTGAGCGGCTCTTCTCAAATGTTGGTTCTGAACTTAAGCCCCCTATCGATGTGGACGTAACCCCCTACTACGTAGTTGGAAACAACGACTGTACCTCAAAAGAGAACGGTGATCTACCCGATATCAAAGAACTCGAAGACTATGATGGAGTACTTGTCACAGGGAGTAAATACGACGCCCACGGTGATAACCCATGGATCTTACGACTAATTGAATGGATCCAAGGCACGCAAACCCCACCCCCTCTTCTCTCTTTACAAAATTGCTAATATTGCCAACAGCTGCCTGGCTCTCCTACCCACACGTCCGGTTCTCTGGTGTCTGTTTCGGTCACCAAATTATCTCGCGCTCACTCGGTGCACGAGTATCACCAAACCCCAATAGCTGGGAACTTGCGCATACCCATATCTCACTCACACCCATGGGCCAAACCCTCTTCTCTACTGGTCCTAAGGATTCGATCTATCTTCACCAGATGCACCAAGACCATGTTGTTGCCCCTCCGAGCTACTCAACAGCTAATGGACTGCTAGCTGAAGATGATGAAGTGCATGTGTGGGGTGGGAGTAAGGATTGCAAAATCCAGGGACTCTATATGCGGAAACGAATATTCACGTCTCAGGGACATTTGGGCTACGATGAGGAGATGGTGAGGAAGAATATAGAGTTTAGACAGGAGAAAGGACTGGTGGATACGAGCCATGCGGAGGATGCAAAGGAGAAGGCGGGGATGGATCATGATGGTGAGGTTGTTGCTAGTGCAATATTGAGATTCTTTGGAGGAAGGGATGATGATGTTAAATAAATGTATTTTTCTCGCCTAATCAAGACGTTTTTAGAAGCCTAGGAAAGTTCTTCGTAGTTCATATATAGTCACTTTCTAAACAGAAGGGGTAATCGATCATGACTACTGAGATTGTCAGAATTCTCTAAGAATTCATAGCTCCACCCCTGGTTTTATAGGCCAAGACCTTTAGGTCTAGAGTTAGTAAATAGCTAGATCTCACCATGTGTTATAACTACCTCTTTGCCCGAGCTCTGTAGGGTAATGCCTAGTTAGATGCCAGCCCTCCCACATCACAAAAACCACCGAGTGACACACCATGACCACTCTAACAAAAAGCTCTTGATATATAATATATTTTTATCCTCTGTATTCGCTCTATAAAACGCAAGAAAAACACAACACCATGAAGCTCCCCCAAACAAAAAGAAAATCCCCAACTTTTATAACACTCCACCAATCTATGATGACGATTCAGCCGCTGGTGCTCCCTCAACCTGCCCTTTTGCGCCACGACGATTCTCGGCAAGTCTCTGGAAGGAATGTTAAGATATGTTTACAAAAAGAAAGAGTAAGACCCGGATGAACTTACAAGGATGTTCCTAAGGAGCACAACAATAGTTACCTTCCCGATCGCAGGAACGTATATCGACGCCTTCTGCTTCACGCTCGGGTCAAAGTTCTTCTCCGAAGAGAAATTAATACAAACCGCGCCCCTACCACAACACCATTAGCACAGATCACTATAAATGAGAGGTACAGGGGTTTATACTCTTTCAACAGGTGAGTCGGGAATTTATAATCCTTACTCGGAACCCCAGTAATAACTACATCACTCTTCGGCACCACATCCTCCAACTTCAGATCTGTCCCATGTACCTGATGTTGTCTCTTTCTGATACCTTCGCCCCGAGTGAAGTGTTCTACGCCGGTAATATCAACGCTATACACACTCGCCCCATCATTCGCTAGTAGTGCTGCAAGTGGCCTACCGACGATCTCAGAGCGATTCACGATAGTGATCGTTTTACCGAACAGCCTATTCCCGTATGGGAGGATCGAGTTGTAGACCTTGATATATTCGAGGATCTTGATGACTGCGAGGGGTGTGCAAGGGAGGATACTCTTCTGTTTGTGCTCGGTGTCAAGGAATCGGATGTTTTGGTACATATTGAAAAGGTACTTGTGGGATAGACCTTCGACGTCCTTTGTCATTGATGTGACCTGTTGGAGGTATTGATCCTATTATGGGGTTATAAGCTAAAATTACAGTAGAGATCCATAGTGGGGGATTACTTGACGGCTCCCGAAAACAGGAAAGTAGACGATAATACCATCAACATTATCGTCCACATTCGCTGCAAGAATTTGTTCCTCGAGATCATCTTTATTCACTTCACGTAGCTCAAACCGAAACCCACTACCGAATCATTAACTCTTCCCCCCTCGAAAAAATGTATTGGTGGGGGATATACTTTTGCTTACAAGTCTTCTCAGTCCAATTTGCATACATCTTCGCCGCTGGATCACTATTCGCCAAAAACCCCACCAACAACGGTGCACGATCGAATTTCTGTAGGGAGTTCCTGACTTCCTGGAGGAGTCCCTCAGCAACGGTCGCAGCAGAAACAACCTTACATGTAGCTGGGGGAGGATCGGTAGTTTCGTCGAAACCGGGGTTCTTTTCGCTCATTTTGGTGGTAATTGCGTTGAAAAACGAGTATGAAGTATTAATGCTGCTGGTTGTATATGGTGCAGTTCTAACGGAGGGTTTAGAGGGGCAGCTTTTGGTTGTAGGTGGGGCTTGCAGGTTCTTGGCGTAAAAAAAAGCCCCTGCCAGGAGATGACGAGATGGCCGGGCACGCAACCTGCGGGTGATGAGCATCGTGACTTTTATTAGGACTTTTTCTTGTTTTAAACTGATGACTATAAGTATAGAGCCATGTCAGTATAATTACCAGTAATCTGTAGCTATCGCAATAAGCCGTGAATTCTAGTTGATTAGGCTTACGAGAAGTTTTAGACACGAATCACGTGATCTGCTGAGCCCTAACCCACTCTAGCTAACGAGGTATGTTAGGCAGGACCTTCAACTCTCTTTCCACGTCATATATATCAGTGATATCACAAAATATCGCTCATACTCTTCAACTGTAGAGAAATTCTATAAGAGACCCATTGATCCTAAAACTATATGTAAAGAAGGGTATATCTAAGTAAAGGACCTTGAATCGAGTCTTTATTAGTAACAAGGACCCACGGTTTTTATATTAACCAACTTTAATGAGGGACCTATGGGGGTTTTCGTTCATAGCGGGGCAAGACTATGTATATAGTATAAACCATTGAGTCAATCTCTATATAAAGACCTATAAATATTTGATATACTCCTAAAGGGTAAGTTATTTAGGGTTACTGATGTTGGGAACTATACTGTTGTTGAAATAAGTTTCTTGTCAGTATGGCAGGGGTGGTAGTAGAGACGCTGTGCCAAGCTAAGTTAATCCAAGAATTTGAATAAACTGCTAGTTACGTACTACAGAATTCGATCCTGGAGTTCATAAATAATGCTCTTCTAGCTATTCTACGTAATTGGGGCTGGGTTAGCTGGTGGTGTTTCATACATGTATATAGCTGTTGACTCTAAGGTCTTAGGCAAGGATTTTATGATAAATAACAGTAGTAGTAGTTACATATCCGTCAGATTAATAGGCCTTTAAGATATTAACCTCATAAATCAATATCCCTTCTGCTAATTCCTAACATGAATACCAACTCCTCGAGTGATACCCCATGTCTCGGTAATACCCGTATAGAGTACTCTACGTACCAAGACAATCTCGCTGACTAACCCCCATCCCAACTTGCGGCTCACAACTTCACGATGTCCAGATCTGTCCTTTAGGCCCTCACCCCAACTTCAAGCTATCAAACACTCCTTTTCAAAAATTATGGGTCGGCGGAGTCTCCTAGTTGTTATTGCCGCCGTTGCCCTCAGGCTGGTTCTGTTCGCGGCATTCCCCTCGCTGCCAAACCTTCTAACAAACCGTGTCGAGATCTCTACACCTGTTACGAGCTTTAAACGATTACAAGAGGGTCTGTTTCTGTACACCCATGGGGTATCTCCATATGACGGTGGTGTTTTCCACCAGGTACTGAGACCCCAGAGTGTGCGCAAGGGCCAAGAATTGGAAATACTGAACTGAATAGGCTCCACTGCTCCTCGCGTTCTTCACAACCCTCCCCTCCTCCGCGACAGCTACAAACCTCATCTACATCCTCCTTGATGTCTTCTCCGCGCATGCCCTGATAAAGATCGCCTCTTCCGGAGTCTCAGTCGCAACTTCAACTCGCAAGGACGCCCAATGGCCCCCATGGGCCGTCGCTGCAGCATTCCTTTTCAACCCCTTTACCGTCGCAACTTGTCTTGCCCGTCCAACTATCGTCTTCAGTAATACTGTAATTCTCACCGCTATCTCCAAGGCCGTTCGCGGTAATGGCGCTGCAGCTGTACTGGCGCTTGCTATGAGTGCCTATCTATCACTTTACCCGATCTTGTTACTACCACCGATGATATTATTGAGCTATGATGAAATGAAAGCGCCGGGATTGAGCTTAGGGATGTATGCGACAAAAATGACGGGGATTTTTACGGGTGCGGTGGGCGGGTTACTTGGATTGAGTTACTTGATTACCGGGAATAGCTGGGAATTTTTGGCGTCGACTTACGGTGTACATCTACTGCTACCGGACTTGACACCGAATGTGGGGTTGTGGTGGTACTTTTTTATCGAGATGTTTGACAGCTTCCGGAACTTTTTTCTCTGTGTTTTCCAGCTGCACCTGGCAGTTTATGTCGGGGGATTATGTATACGGCTACGGTAAACCCCTCTTTATACGACTTTACCTAGAATTGCTGAAGTGCTGACCTGGACTAGGAAACAACCGCTCTTCGTCATTACCACTCTCCTCGGGGTCTTTTCCATCTTTAAATCATACCCTTCAATCGGAGACACAGCACTATACCTCTCTCTACTATCCCTCTACCGCCACATCTTCCCCTGTGAGTTCTATTTAACTCCTTGCTAGTAGACCTCACTAACAGCTTAATAGTAATGCGTTACGCTTTCTTTGCGACCTCTACACTTCTCTATGCCACATTGCTTGGCCCTGCTTTCTACTACTTGTGGATCTATGCAGGTTCTGGTAACGCAAACTTCTTCTATGCGATTACCTTGGTATGGAGTCTCGCGGTCGCCGTAATTGTTGGGGATGCGCTATTTGCAGTTTTGAGGGATGAGTGGGAGATTGAGAGGCCGGAGATGAAGGGTATGGAGGCTGTGCGGATATAGGAAGTAGGGAAGAGTTATTTTCTACTATTTAGTACTTTCTCCTTTCTTAAATATTATTATTATGAGGGTGTTTGGGATGCGTGATATGGCTTAGGTAGCGGGTATTGGTTGAAAAACGGTTGGACTATGATAGAGGATATGATGGAAGAAATAAACATAAGGGTTTGTTTACCACAGTACAATTAGGCATGGTACGTATTATATCATTCGGCCTTAGGGGCCATAGATTCCTATAGAAATAAAAAATATCAAGTAACGGTTCGGTAGTGACTGGAGAACAGCCACAAATCTATCCCAATGTACCATACAGATACCTTATAATCCTAATAAAACAGTTCTTAAGGCGTTAATTAGAATATCAGACACAAATTGGTTTACAAAAATTAGTCCCCAAAACTGTTAAAAATTACTAAAGGGCCCTGCTGTTGATACTAAATTATTAGATATCTTCCTCCAGTTCTCTATAAAAACCTTTTTAGAATCTATAAGACTCTTCATATTCCTCTCATGCGCTGTAGACCCGAATTCCGTATGTGAGTCTCCTGCATCACCCTTATTAACCTCGATAGCTGTATTCCAGGCTGGTCCCACCATAATGCCGGAGTCTCTTCCATTATCCTCCCCAGCATCAACGAAAACATTTCTAGTGGGAATTATGAGCATCTTGGAGTCTTCAGTGCTGTTCTTCATAGCGTTAATAAACGTATTCCGAACTAAGCTTACGGCCATATCGTGATTTTCTCCGGTACCCTTCGCGGAACTAGTAGTCGTATTCCAGACCGGACCTACAATAGTACTGCTGAGGCCGTTTCTGTTCTCAGCTATGGCGAACAGGTTCCTGGTCGGGCTCACAACCACCTCAGGTTCATCGCCCTCCTCAATATCGATGAACACACTCCTAATCGGACCCGTAGGTTTTGGACGCTTGAATGAAATCGTCTGCGCTTTAGAACCACAACCCTTAAGTCTAAACCCAGCTCTATTACGCATACACCCCTTCCATTTAGTCCCGCAGAGTATTTTAAGAATCCCCCGACCGCCTCCCCCACCAGAAGCATATAATAAATTAAACGGAGTATCGCCAGAAAAGGTTTTAAGCGTTACGTCTGCCCCCTTCCTTACCAATATCGCAACCGCAAACTTATTACGTAAATTTATAGCCACGTGAAGCGCTGTTCTCCCAGCTTTATCAACCAAATTGACATTATCTCGACCGTCTCCATCTAGTAGATCCCGGACTAAAGTCAGATGCTTAAACATAACTGCAAGGTGCAGTAGTGGTGTCCCATCACAGTCTCTATAACCTTCCTCCACCCCGTTCTCCATCATTAGCCATATAACAGCAGGAGGGTCGTAATGCCACCGTTGAATGCCCGGTGGCTGGCTGCAATATTGCTGTCTCGCTTCATCCAGAGGCGTACGTCCGTTGTATGCTTTAGTATTCACATTGGCCCCCATCTCAAATAACGCCCTGACCGCAAGTTCATCGTTCATCCATGCAGAGATATGTAAGGCGGTATATCCATCTATATCCTGTTTCTCGACATCCGCATCATTCTCCAACGCCAATATAAGTAATCCATGGAGACCCGCACCCGCAGCCCAATGTAATACTGAGATCTCCCTTCCTACTTCGGTGCAAATAGAAACATTAGTTGATGTGGTTTTTAAGTATTCAATCATCTCTCTGATTTGTGGGTCTGGTTGTCCATGGCGTAAAGTATGGTGGATGGTCTCATGAGTGGGTGATTTTGTTATTAGTTTTATTGTAAAGTTGTCTAAGAACTTTGTTGTGATTACTGCTCTGAGGAGACTTTCGTGGCCAGTTATTGCGCCGAGGAAGAGTGCGGTTATGATGCTTTTTTTCTGGTCGAGAATGAGGTGCAGGTTGTTGATATCTATGGTCTGGTGTGGTATGTTGCAGAAGATCTCGGGACAGATCCGGTAGAGGAGGTAGAAAGGGTGTTCAGATACATGTGGTAAGAGATTATCGGTTTCCATGATTATTGTAGCTGTAGAAAACTAATTGTTTTGGTGGTTGTGTGTGGTTAGGGGGAGCGAACCAGGAAGATACGATATGGTGGCTGTTTTGGCGAGCGGGTTAAATAGCCTAGGGTTTCTGAAAGGGGGCTCTTGATAGCCAAGCATTCGTGAAATTGTCATTTAACTTCACTAGATCATTCGTAGGAGTTGGGATTTTAATATCCACATTATATTAGCTGTTCAAACCACTCATACTCTCACCCAAGAAAACGAGTTTGACATCGTGTAATAGATGTAGTAAACTTTTGGTATCTAACAAACCCGGAAAGTAGTCAGCAAAGGCAATGAAAATCCACAAAATAATATAGAAGGGCGAATAAACAAAGAAGTCACCCGATGGCAAGGTTCTGAGTGATATGTAGTACTCACGGCGGATAGAATTGACAGGAGCACTTTTGTATTAACATAAAAACTGTCTTTTGGCATTTTAAAGTTCTCTATCACCAATATATATATATGAACTTTTAATATGCAACAGGGTCTTGTAGTTATATGATAAGCAGAATCCGTTTCAAGTTTTTAAGGTTTACCCATTATCAACAAAATTACGACATCCCCCCTTAACTACATGTAATAATAATCCATCGAACTTCTAGATAGACCTAGAAGTCGATACTTTAAGGAGGTGCCCACTACAATGGAGAAATTATAGAAAGAAATATTACCCTATTATCATAACGACAACAATAATCCATTGAACAGCTTTCTGCCTCCACTGTTTATTCCGAAGACCAAGGGTTAGTGCCCATTAAGTAAACAACGAGGAAGTGACTAACCATTCGCAGTACTAATCACTCTGTATTCCCCAGATAATTTCGTTAGACTTTGGGGGTTTAGGATTCTCGGGGGAAGCTGACGGAGAAGCATATATGGGTGTAAAATATGGCCTTTGTTTGATATTGCATAAGGTTGATCGAGTAGAAAAGTACCTATCCAACCCGCATAGAACCAGAACAAGTTTCTGTATAAAGAGGTTATTCTTGGCATCTTCAAGAGTGTGTACTCTGGCGTTGGAGACCAGGATTTCCTCCATCCATTGAGGTAAGTGACTGCGAGGTAGGAAATTTGGTTCTTTTCGTGTATAGTAAAGTCGCCCTATAAGAATATGTAACCTGGCTTGGACAAGTATTTTATGTGTACTAGCATTCTTATAAGGCGATTGCAATATATTGAAGCTGGAGATGGATGTTATTCCTGGATAGCCATTGGGTTTTCAGGAGCTGTAACGGCCCTTCACATCTTAGCTCTAAGTTGCTATTATAACTAAACCTTCTCAAGGCTTCGATTTTGGTGTTACATGTTGTATAGTGGACTTCCGTTATAAGAATAGGGGTCGGACAAAGATTCTGTGTAGGATCAGTCGTTGGAAGTGGTTATATAGATATCAAAGACTAGGGGGCCCGAGTTATAGCAGTCACACTAGCTCAAGGGTTAGGTTTCTGCCACAGTCTATTTAGATAAGGTATTTTTACTAACTCCCACTACCTCTTAGATTATTCAAACTGATGGATCATGTTTCTAGTAATTCCACATAATTAGGAATATACCAGTAGATGCGCTGTTATTAGAACAACCTAAAAACTTCCGTAGGGCTTTGGTTAAGAAAAAACACAGGGCCGGCTACGCTCTAAGGAAGCATCTAGTTCTTCAACCTCTAGAGATATCTATGTACTATTCGTTGAGGCGTCGTCCGATATTACATAAACATCGATGCAAGCCCTTATCATGCGTAATTAATAGCCTCATCTGTAGGGAACATGTAGGGTATTTATTATACCTACATGTGCTTAGGTTAGCGAATATTTCACTTAGCGGCACCTAGCCAGGTATGTATATGTACCCTATCCCCCCCCTCCTCCACCCCTTATGGCTTCTATGGAGGTTTTAGGCTCTTTAGAGAGAGAATTATTCTATACGGTTAATGAGAGGAGATAATATAATTAATCATTACAAATTACAATCCATAACACATTATCAATACGACATTATAAACGAAATAAAAAAGTCTAAAACACAAAGAAGTCTAAACCCTACACGCATCTATCATTAATCAAACAACCCCCCTCCCCTCCACTCCCTCCCCTCCCCCAACGATATTCACACCATTTTGCTTCTCAAGAGCTCCACAGCTGCACTATTATCATCAATCACATCCGCCTCCCTTGCTACATCCAACGCTGTCTGCTTACGTATGTCTTTGACAAAGTAGTTTGCTCCTCTCCTTAGAAGCATCCTCACTGCTTCTGGACGCCAATTCCCAGCAGCCAAGTGTAGTGGTGTCTTCCCAGTGCGTTCCTGGGCATTGATATTCGCACCCTTATTGAGGAGCAGTGTGATCATCTTCACGTCTCCACATTCCGCCGCAAGGTGGAGTGATGTGTACCCAACAAGAGTCTCTGCATTGATATTCTCTCCCTCCTTAAGCAAGATCTCAGCCACACCAACTGCACAATTACTAGCTGCACAGTGAAGAGGTCTTGCGCCGAGAGTATTCTCAACACTTATATCTGCTCCATAAGAAATGAGAATCTTCACAACAGCATCATGGCCATAATAAGCTGCTCGATGAAGTGCATTGGTCCCCCCAGTAGTTCTTCCAGTAACCGAACCATCCATCACAGCTCCCTTCTCCAACAACATCTTTACAACCACATCTTTCCCCTGTGATACCGCATCTGAGAGCACCGAAACTCCATGGTAGTCAACACAGGATACATCGGCTCCTTTCGCAATCAACAATTCACATATCCTCTTACTCCCCGAATAAGCAGCCCAGTGCAGCGGCGTCCTTCCAGCCGTACATCTTACCGAAACGTCCGCTCCTAGCGCTATCAGTAATCTACTGATAGACTCAGAGTTATTCTGAACGGCAAGATGCAGGGCTGTGCCATAGCGTTGGTCGCGGCCGGCATTTACGTCGAAGCTACCGTTGGATAGTAGGAGTTTGACGAGGGGTTCATGGCCTTTAGAAGCTGCCCATTGGAGCGCGTCGAGTTCATAACCTCGCTTTTGGAGGGCAAGACGGTGGAGTATAGGGGTTAGGATTGAGTGTAGATCGTGGCATGTGAGGATTAAGTGGTTGAGGTCTTTGGAATTGAGGTTTCCAGAGAGGGATTGGAGGAGCTCATTAGGGAGGTCGAGGAGTGGCATAGTTAAGCAGGGGGTATTGAAAGCTGATTGGTAAAAGAAATACTTTAAGCTTCGTTAGCTATGAGTACATAGTAATTACTAGAGGAAGAATCCAATAGGGTCATTTAGGGAATGCAGGAATACCTACGTAACTGATAAAGCTTCAAAAAAAAAAAGACACCATACGAGAATTAAGTGGGAGAAAAAAGGAGACCAAGACCATTTTATTTAACAGCTCTCACCCTACATATGTACATGTAGCTATAGTAACAACACCTCAGCTCACACGACCGTTGCTATGGGGAATTAATTCTCCCAACATACATCGGGACTTACCGGATCTAAACACCAGAAAAGAAGTAAAAAAAAGGGGGAGAGGAGGGAATACTTATCTATGCGTTCTAGTAGCGTAGCACGGGCTTTTCTGTTTGATCTTCCCGAGAGCTTCCCGAAATTGGCGCTGTCAAGAGGTAATTAGTAAATGTGACGTGAAGATTGCAATAACAAGGGTGCACCTGGTTGCTAATTAGAAGAAGAGACGTGACAATCGCGTAATGTTATGATGGATACATATATAATTTTTTGGACTGGGGTTTTGTGTCGATATGTGCTATGTGCTAATAATAATCTAGGGTAGTATATAATACATAATTAAAGCTATAGAGGTTTCTTCTTTTCTTTAAAATACATAGGTCTGACTAGCCTAATGTGTCTAGTAAAGAAAATACATATATCTCGTCTGATATGATTATTTTAACTACATGTAATTAGAATATATTTCTAAAGGAGGGTGGTTATTAACCTATGATCAGCTGCAGCGTCACATCAAACCAATGATTTGCGTGGCGATCATATCATATCACCAAGGTTATAATCCATATATTATCACTCGCAATTTTGGGGGATCAAAGATTTCAAGAAGCAGGTATTGCATTTAAGGACATACAGATTATACTTAAATAAATCCACCATCCGAACCAATAAAAAGACATGCTTATTTATCAACACCCCGCCCTCCCAGTTACATCAAGAACCACAAAAAAACAAAACACCGATCCCCCCCTTCACCCACCGACATCATTCTCAATCCCCCCGTACACAAAGGTTTGATTAAATTAGTACCCACAAGGTCCAGGGTAGACAATACCGCTTCCAGGAGCGCCAAAGTTATAGTTGACAAGACCCAATGGGCAGATATCGGTGGTGGGCTTGCTGCTTTGGTTGCTTACCAAGTGCTGGCAAATCTTACCGAAGATAGTTTTGGCATAAGCACTGGCGACACAGTTCTTCTTTGAGTGACACTTCTTGCAGCACTCATAGTGACTAGATGCAATGGCGATCTCGACATGGTTTCCGTATCCGTTTCCGCAGGCGTTGTAGGGGGTCTTGCAGTCACCACGGGGGTCCTCAACAACAGTAACGGTATTGGTGGCGGTCTAGATTTAAAATATTAGGATATAGTTCTTGATTGGCTTTCACTTAAAGATTGGGATACATACCGCAGTAGGGGCAGTGGAAGTAACGGTCGTGGTGGATGTAGGAATGGTCATGCAAGAGCAAGCACTTGAGATACGTGATGCAGGGTACTCTGTGACGAATGATGGGATTGCAACATCACGGCGCTCAAGAACTTCTTCATCAATCTCAACACCGAAGACAAGATCCTCTGGCGCGATCTCATCACGAGCAACGTGAGTTGGTGCAGCGCGTTTGTCAACGAGGGGAGAGGTAACAGTAGCGAAGTTAGTGACAGTTCTATAGACAAATTTAATCGTTAGTTTCATATCTTATGTATTTGCTCGGGAGGTAAGTTCCCACAGCCTAAGAAGAAGGGGGGGGGGGAAGAAGTAAACTTACACAACTGGAGTAGTAGTGGCTGCTACTTGAGTGATAACAGGAACTGAGATGTAAGCACTGCAGAAAGGAATTGCTTCCTCGCTGAATCGACGAAGAGCTCTGAGAGCATTATCCGCATTGCACCCGTCATCAGTAGTTCTCTCCTCGAGAGGACTGGCGTTTACCAGAGAAGAGAACAAAAGGAACGCAGCAGCAGGAGCAATGGTGTTGAAATGCATGGCTAGAATTGAGTTCTTGAGGTACTGACTAGAGTTCTTTGAGATGTGCTGATTGGATTGATGCTCTTGTCGTGAGTGCTGAAGAATTGACTTGGGGGGAGTTACTTCTTGTATTTATACCCATCAGAGCTTCTAATATAAACCTAGTCCTCGCCTACCCTTGAGTAATATAATTCCAATAACTTTCCGCTGATATAGGGCCCCACAATTCAATTCAATTCGGGAGAGGGGGGGGGGTGGGGGGTGAGAAGCTACGATAGATTGAGCTGAGCCATGCTTGTTAGTTAGCTATTGGCAAAAAAAAAGGGAACAGGCATTATGAGAATGCCTGATCATGTGTAACCATATCTTGTTCGTTCGAAATTACTAAATTAGAAAGAAGAGGTAGGAAAGGAAAGGAAAGGGAGGGAGAAGAAAAAAAAACAGAAGTTAGGGAATTAATTAACAGCCACGTGTGGACCCATTCCAGAATACAGATTATGGGACCATGCAAGAGTGCCCTGCAGTATCTTTGGAAGTAGGGGGGGGGGTGGTGAGTGATAAACAGTTGCACAACAAACACCAACCTCAAAGGCACACATCAATGTAGTTAGTCACAAAAAAAAAGGTCTTGAGTATTATATCCCGGGATAAATTTAAGCTAAGAAATAGGCTATACCAAAAAATAAAATAAAATAATAATCTTTTTTCCCCTTCTCTTTTCTCGATTTCAGCGAGGTTTTTTTTGATTTTATTTTTGATTTTATTTTAGGAATATGTTTCCCTAGGTAGTTTCTAGCTACAGTTAGACGTCGGTGTGCACGCATAATGTGTAGCACAGCAGATATTGTGATCTTGTACAACCATTCAGCCTAGCAACGTAACGCGCATCCGGCTCGCTGGCTAGTCATGGGCCCCCTTTAGAAAGCTTAGGGCATAAGAAAAAGAAAGGAGTGGAGTGGACCCGAGTGGAGAGGGGAAAAGAAAAGGATTAAGGGGTACATTGCAAAAAGCAGAAATCTCTGCGGATGTGGCGCTGCCAGAGGGAAAAAAAACGCTAATAGACATAGGCAAAATTAAACAACAGCAACAAAAAAACCCCCCCTCTATAGAGGTAATTATCTTATCAGCGTTGATTTTAACCCCTTAGCTACATGTAGGTACCGTACGTACATGTACTTAACTAGGCGAATTGTTGTAGCCCTAACTAGCTAAAGTTCTCGTGACAACCGAGGAACTTTCCCTTCCCTTCCCCCCTACGGATAATTAAGGATATCGCTTCTACTAGGCGAAGTTGTGGGTTCGGCTCGGGGATGCCCTGTCTGTCTGTAGCTACATGTAATTAAGCTGCTTGATAACAGTCACCACGCCCTCGGAAGTCTCTTACCGTTAGATGATCATAAGATCTCACCCCAAATTCTGCATAGTAAGATTTCGACAATATAATTCTCGGATCAAAAAAAAGAACTTGAACCGTTGCATAAACTCTCTATCTCTAGCAGCTTAAAGATTCTCTCCGATCCATCGACCCCTGTATAAACTCTCTACCGGCTGTACCCGTGTCATATGGTCAAAGCATTTTTTTTATACTATCATTGGTATGCTGTGTGTGGAAATTAAAATTCTATAGATAGGGAGTATAGTAGGCAATGTGTGTAACAGCATATGGCCTGACCAACTATACGAGCGATTTTATCATTGACAGTAAGAGGGTGTGGGTACCTTGGGCCAGGCGAGATTTGTTTGCATGCAGAAGTCGATGCAATTACATGGCGAGGGCAGAGCACAGCATGTTGTACAGATAAAGGTGGATACCATCCTACTTACTTCTTTGTGCTTACAATATCCGAATTCGAAAGGAACCTGGATAGATATAGTCCCTCGAAGGGGGGGAGGGGGGAGGTGTATGTGGAGAGATCGGATGAAGCGAGAGTGAGACATTCCTTGCATGCTTTCTCGGGCTGCGCGCTGCACAAAGCCCATGTGGCACGTGCGCGAACCCTACCTAGGCCCGAGTTCCCATATAGGATTTCCCCAGGACCCAGGGAATGGGTTTTTGATCTAAAGAAAACATGTCCGATTCAGCTGGTACGTAGGTGGGCTGTGGTTATGCGCAATTAATGTGTTTATTTTCAAGAGAATTTCTACTGCGGTTTCTCTATCTCAATTAGCCTAAAGCATTCAACTACTGCATTAAAACTATTCCAACACTAGTAGTCACGATAACTCCAATGAACTTCATTAATGAAATCTATAAACAGAAACTGACTGAGGGGGTATGGGCAACTGTGCTGTCGAATTGATGTGTGCGGGGTATATAAAGTTCGATTACCAGGGTACCTGCATCTACGTACACCTTGTAAGGCTAAATATTCTGATATCGCGCGCAGTTGTGGGTTCCTCCAAAGTTTGTGGTACCCAAGTGTGGAGGAACCCGATAACAGGCATATATGAAAATAAGCTATGTACATCTGCCCCAAATAGTATATATATGTGGGTATCGGTGTCACCTAGCTTCTACTTTGAGAAAACGGCACCACGGAGTTGCACTTTGCCGGCGCGGTTGGGGCTTGTTTATACCCTATTTGTTATTGAGACATACGTATGCCCTGCCACTGCCACGATATGAAATGGTTAGGCGGTACCGATTCTGTGGTAGACTGCTCTTTCTGGATGGAAGGGGGTCTGTTTTAGGAAGACACGGCTAATCCCGACACGACCACACCGCATTCAATCCAATCTCAGCCCAAGTTGTAATATTGCTAAATATTTCAGCTCAGCAGAAACGTTTCTTGTACCACTGTATATTCACGGCATTTTCGATTTGGGCGGCTTGTATTAGAGACGGCATTTTGATATTGGATTTGTTCACCGTACGTACTATTATATGCCACGTCAGTGG
Source organism: Verpa bohemica (assembly GCA_033030345.1). Taxonomy (NCBI): domain Eukaryota; kingdom Fungi; phylum Ascomycota; class Pezizomycetes; order Pezizales; family Morchellaceae; genus Verpa; species Verpa bohemica. Next base: position 1,038,800 of record JAUFSE010000009.1, on the reverse strand, counting down.
TAAATGTATCAACTTCCGCGAGAAAGAATAAGCTTATCGGTGTAATCCAGAAGGCTGAAAGATTTGCAGAGTGATTTTTGAGGAGTGTGGCTGGCTCACGAGCCGAGTATACTCGAATCTAGACCTATTTGAAGGTTTGGAGGTACATCGTGAAAATTTTCCAAGCGAGTTGTAAGAGCCTTGTAATACCTGGATATATGCCCGTAGCTCAATATTTTCCTGGGAATTCCTATCTAGCCGTAGAGTCTTGTCTCACCACTGCCTTTCGATCAAGTAGAATCATTTATCCTTGACTAGAGTCTAGATATCAATGATACATGAGCTGAATATATCCAACGCAGGACGAAGAAGATTGCCACATGATCAAGTTTGGATCCTGGGGGGATTTAGGCCCGAGTATTGGTTAAACTTCCAGTAACTTTTAGAGAAGCCAATGGTCCGGTTTTGGCGCGTAAATCGAGAACCATAATATTCTAGGTTATGGTTTATAGCCTAGAGAAAATTAAGCTATAATAGTTTTGGCAAAATATTACACTATTGGTGTAATAATATAAAGAATTTTCGGGACTTATAAATAATACTAGTGAGAACTTTGGATCTAGGTATAGAAGCCAAAAGATCTTAGTTTGGGGAGCTAGAGCCTATGGTTCCGAACTTACTTATCATGGAAATTACAAGATACTGGAGGGACGGGACCAGCTAATAATCATAGGTGAATAAGAGTAAAAAAAGTATATTTCTGCAAGCCTGGAGAAAATACCTAATAAGAATGACTACTTCTAGGAAATATAACCCTCAAACAAAAAAAAAACTTAAGCACCATAACACCTTCCATTATCGTCTTTGGGTTTTGATCGGATGATTTACCACATGATAATCGGTACCGAAGCGACCCGGGTGTGCTTTAGAGCTTAGCTTATGAGTAGTACCTATAGGTCACGAAGTTTAGGCGCCAGGATTCAGCTAGAGATTACAGAAACGGGTAAACATACATTTCCAAGGAGGATCCGTTTCCAATCTCGTAGTCCGCAAGCGTGATGTGGTCTTTAAAGGTAGAGTACCACTTTTTGAGGACGATCTGTTAAAAAGAGTTAGTCCTTCTCTTCACCTTTTAGGAATAACCTGCAGCAAGAGTTATTTACCTTCTCTGGTGTAGTCCCTATCTGAGCCGCAACAAGCTTTTTGAAGTCGCCGATGGTATCGTCTGGGTCACACTTCACACGGACTTTCTTTCCTAGGCGGTCGTTGCTGCGGGAGAATACGGATGTTAGCAAGATAACACATACATTCAAGGGAGCAAGAGCAATAGCAAGAAGCACTCACCAGATAACTTCGATCATGATTTTTGCTGTTGTGAATTTGTTCTGAGGTTTGTATGTGGGGGAGGGGTGATGTTGCGATGAGTCGATGACGCCTAGCAGCAGCTCAAGAGGCTGAACCTGCCAAGTGCTTGGCGCCTAGCTGTGAGGCTCAAACGGGTAACCACGCTAAACCCTAACTTCAGTTCACAACTCCTGTAACATCATCAACTATGGCAGCCAACTGGATATACCTTGCTATCGGCAGCGGCCTCGCTGCTGGCTTGAATGGGCTATTTGCGAAGCTTGTTACCACTACTTTGACATCCTCATTCGCTTCTGCAATTGCTGGAGTGTTTTCATTGCCGAAGGACTCGCAGGTTATCGAGTATCTGGTCCGGGGGGTACGCGTTTCTGGCCTCCTTTAAGCGTTTGTGGGTTGCTGAAATAATTTCTAGCTTTTTTTCGGGCTAAATTTGTTATTTAATGCTATTGTGAGTTATATTTTTTGTCCTTAAGCTTGTATGTCTCTTCTAACCTGGCACTGCCTATAGATGTGGGGGTTATTTACAGGTTAGTCTACTTAATTATATGGAATACTGCAATTATTGACGTGCGATGCGCTTTAGCTGCACTAGCAAAAGGTTCATCAGCAACCAAAGTCAGCATTGTGAATACTTCTTCAAACTTTATGGTCTTGCTTCCTTTTCTCTGCTGCTTATTATTGTATTAGAAGCTGACTATAATCAGATCACTGCAATTCTTGGTTGGATGGTCTTCTCCGAGTCACTTCCAGGTACCTGGTGGCTAGGTGCAAGTCTACTAGTAGCAGGGAATGTGGTAATTGGTATGCGAGACGATGGAGGGACAGGAACTCCAGGTGTTGGATATGAAGCTGTTCGAACAGAAGAACCCGAGAGTGAACAGGAATTACAATCTAGACGGAACAGTGGGAGTGAGAGTGGGAGTGAGAGTGAAGATTCCCGGACATCCAGATAGATATCTTACTTATTAACCTTTTTTTATTTAGAGAAGAAGAAATAGATAGAGTACTTGTATACTTTGTGGGAACGTAGTCACTAATAGAATTACATATGAGATTTTTTCGTGAGGTTTGATAAATGTTTAATGGATCATTCGATAAAGTGATTCCATATCTATGTACGAGGGGTACTGGAAAGTGATGCATGCTTTGGCTTAACGCGCAAGTACCACCAAAACCATATATTCCAGCACAACACAAAGCTTAAAATAAGTACTCTAGTATGCCACGATAAGTGTAAGCTCTCAGAAAGGTTGGAATCTCTCATCTAGTTAATAAAGTGCTCACGAATTGAGAGATTCAAATAATTTACCTAGATGCACTAGAATTAAGAAAAGCTTGTAGCTTGTTTATGATCTAGGCTATAAAATTTGAGACGTAGGATCACTACTCTATACAAAACTGTGGTAAAACCACTATACGCTCCGAATCATTATAGTAGTTTACTTTGGATTTACTCTTATCAAATGTAACTAGGGCCCTAGCATAGTGATGCGGGAGATTTGTAGGTCAGACCTACTGTAAATAAACTTCACGTCTACCCCATTTTACCTTATACCTAACACCACCTCCCACTCTATCATCAGTATACTCTTATTCACCATTATAGCGCTTCCCCAATATAATCCTCAGCTATGCCCTTTGAGTTGTTCATAGTTATGACGGGTCCTGCGTCCCCAACCCCTTTCTCTAGATTCAAACCATTCTCCCATTCCTCGATTACACAAAGCAACTCCTTTAGCCTTGGCCTTTGACTCGGACTACTCATAAAACATTTTGTAACAACAGCCTGTACCCGTTCTGGGATTCCAGGTTTCTGCCATATTTCGCTAAGGAAATTGCTTGGATAAGAATGGATAGTACGTGGACTCTCGGTAACTAAAACATTCTTGAGGCATCCATGGCCCTGGAGGATACACCACAAGCAAGAGCCTAGCGACCATACCATCGAGGCCTCTCTATCACGATTCGACCGATTGCTAGCAGCCCAGTACTTATTTTCGTAATTCATCTTCATAGGGCCAGCATATTCATGGATCGAGTTTCTTCTAGTAAGAATATCTGTAGTCGATGCATATATATTGGGATCCACCTGTGTTGTAGGGTAATCGAGTTCAGGCGCGTCGTATGCTTCCCAATTATGACCCTTTTCAAAATCGATAAGGAGTAAATTAGAACCATTCTCAGGAGACGTAAGAATGACATTATCCATCTTGAGATTTGTGTAGACACCGCACCTCGACTTATCGCCACCATTTTCATACTGGTAGACGTGTAGAAGGGCTGATGTAAGTTGACGAGCCCATTTTGCTTTGTGCTTCTCCGTGAGCATTCCTGCATTATCCATAGACTTCACATTGTCTCGAAGCCTTCCCCCAGGGTGATATGGAGTGAGGAAACCGATAATGGGTTCTGTGGGTTTAGAGAGATAAGGAGACGCCGGATCTAGTGGATTATGGAGTGAGTAAAGAGTATTCTTTGTAACTAGGAAGGAAATCTGAATGATGTTCTCATGTGAAGGGAGGTTTAGAAGTGAATATATCTCCTGGTAGAGCTGGTATGTTCTACCATTTGTTTTGAACGCGTACAGTGCGCTATTCTCAGTCCCACTGGCATCACGGATAGTAACTAGGTTTACAGTATTGTGCAGCCATGCCTTAAGCACAAGAGAAGTAACTGAAACTGTAGGAGGCACTGCTAGTTTCGTATTTTTGAAGCTTCCTGGGAAATCCTTGGAAGAATTCGGGTTAATACACCAAATGTTTTTTAGGGCAGCAAGCGTCAGAATTCTGTGCTCAAACCACCAACTAGGAATAACCTTGACAGACCCCTTGCCTCGAAAATGGTGATTATTGGTGTAGAGAAGATGTCTATCGTCAATATAAATCCTAGAAGATAGAAAAGGGAGGCCAGAGTAGAATTCTTGGAAATTGGGAATACTCTCACTCCATATTGTTAGCAATTTAAGAATTTGGTTAGGAGTACGGTTAGATCCTAGCCCGACCCCCCAAGTATTGACTTTTATAAATAAAGGGTACTGGATGGAGATTGGTTGAGCATAGATATCTCGATAATCATTACCATAGATAATCCATGCATGGTTTGAGGGGTAATTGATTGTAAGTGGATGTTCTTGTGGTAAACTCATTGTGGTAACTCTGGTGAGGAATAGGGAATAGGTGAGAGTACTTTGAATTTATCTATCTGCCAAGGAGGCCAGTTGTTTAATTAAGACTATAGCAATAAATTGCGACACACTACTCATATATTATCACTCGGAAACGACATTTGATATTACCTGTGGTGCGGAACTAACTGAATATGCCTTAAATACATCTACATGCGCTCTCAAAGAAGGTATAGCGGGGGTGTAGAGCTTAGCTAAGTACCCAACGCTTTTTGTTATCGTTATCTCCCAAACCCTATAGATAAAAGAGAAAGCATATCTTACAAACCTACACCCCGTGCCAAAGTAAATTGCAAAATAGAAAGGAACAATTAACAATAAAATCCACAAGTCTCATATAACTACCTAAAACCTTACAACTTCAAACCACTACTTCCATTCCCTTTCCCTTTCTCTTTCACTAACCCACCATCGACATCCCTCTTTTCACCCTGCTTGCCAATAACTTTAACACCACCCTTCCTAAGGCTCTCCATAACATACTTTTTGCTCCCCTCCTTAGCATTCGCACCCCCCTTATTCCCCTCCACAGCATTCTTCTTTCTAATCTTCTCTTTCTCTCTGCGACGTCTTCGCTGCTTTTCGTCACGGGTCATTTCTCTTGTCGATATTGCAGCACCGCCCTTGGTAACAATCTCCCGACCAGAGCCACCACCAACTGGGAGAATAGCTTTACCCTTGTGTGGTGCGTATACTTCTTGCGGTGCTAGCATGGATATATTAGCCGCCAACATACCACCAGCAGCAGCAGTAGGCTGAGCCTCTTCCATGGAAATTGCAGCCACATCCGCAACAATTGATAAGGACGCCTTTGGCGGCTTCGGCGTGTAATGCCAACTTGTCAAAGAGTCTAGTTTTCTATTCACATCCGCAAAAAGTTCCTCGATTTCAGCGTGTTCCTTCGATAGCTTCTCGTCTTTGGCAGTTGGGTTGTTATCTGGGTCGACGGCCCTAAGATGCTCCTTCTCGTAGATTTCGGCGAGACCCTCTATTGGCTTAGAATCATCGAGCTCAACACGGCCCCTGCGAACCTTTCCAGAGACATCGTCAGGGCGACGACGAATTACTTCGTCAAAATCCGAAGCAAGGATACGGCGCTTGATCATGTCCTCAAGACCCTCTGTGACTTCCTGTGTAATAACTGGTACTGGTTTTCCGGAGCGCTCAAACTCAAGATCTTCTTCGAGGAGGGAGTTGAGGGGGCGATTGTTGGCACGGGCTTCACCGGAAAGGGTCCATTCACGCTTTGCAACGTTTGCGGTTTCGAGGGCCCGAATTTGTTCAATAAGGGCAGCTTGCCGTTTTTCATGGGAAGAGCGGCGAGAGAGTGGATCAGAAGGATCGGCAGTCATATCAATGTCTGAGTCACCCTCTGAGCCATTGTCGAAGAGGTCACGACGGACACGGTCCATATCGTTTTCAATTCCCGTGAATTCATCTTCGTCATCACCAGTAGGTCTTCTACCGAGAGCTTGCTTCCAGGGCTTTTTCTCGCATGGTGCATGGTTTTTACCTGAAGCTTTGCGCGGAGGGGGTGCGAAAAAGTCCTCGTACATTAGGTCGTTGGCATTTTCTTGGTTGTCATCATCTGATTCTTCATAATCGTCTTTTGGAGCTTTCTCTTTGGGAAAATTTGAGTCATCATTATCATTATCATCATCATCATCATTTTCGCCGAGGGTAGCCGGATCCAAATTATAGTCGATGCCATCTTCATCGTCCGAGTTTTCGGGTCCTCCGCGCATGTCTTGGAGCTCTAGAAACTCAGTTTGGCGGTTGAAATCGTCGATTGAGAAGAAGCCGTCGTTCAGACCATGGACGTCTTCCATGTATTCCTCACCTTCGCCTTCTACTTCATCCTCAATGACAGATCCAGTATCCATAGGGTCTTCGAGGAATTTGACTCCACCGTCATCCTCATCGTCGCTGTCGGGTATTTCTTGGTCCGATTCATCCTCTGGGACTTCTTCATAGTCAACTGAGCTTTCCCTGTCACTTTCAGTCCCACTTCCATTCCCCTCATCCTCATCCTCATCCTCAAATTGCAGTGCCTTTCGTTTCTTCTCATTTGTCACTACCCCTCGATCAATGAGACCGATTGTTTTTCTCTCCCCTACCCCACTCTCAACAGCATCTACTACAATTCTGACCTGCTCCCACACCTGGTCCACATCAAAACCTTCCAAATAAATCTTTTCTAGCACGTTTTTCCTCTCGCCCTGACCCTGCTTCTCCTTCCCCGAGAATACAGCCGCTAATGGGTCCAAATACTGCTTAGCCATGACAAGCGCAGCATTGTGTAAAGTTACTCCTGGCTGTAAAAAGTCATGAGGGCTTGCAGAGAGCGCCTGTAGTAGTAACGGGGAAGGACCGCCGCTGCCTCCGTTCATGATAAATTTCTTAGTATTGTCGGCGGAGAGAGTTCTAGAGGAATCGGAGGCGAGAGAACCGGCCATACGTGGGAGTGCTGAGGGGCACTAGAGGGTGGGTTATTTTATAGATGGTAGTATCGGGTTGCAATTGCTTGCTAGTTTCGCGATGCAGTGCAGCTGCAAGAAAAAAAATTGACGTGAAAATAAGATAATAACCTACCGAGGGGTGTTGGCGCTAGTATATTTACGGTAAGTGGGGAGCCGCATAGCCCTAACCCTGGTCACCTGGGGTTGGAGATGTGGAGTTGACTGAGAAAAGGGCCTTTGTCGCGAAGGGCCTATTGATGGTCCCTTCTTATGATAGGTCTCTAATACAGTAGGCTACAAGGTATCCACCTCAAAACCTGTTTAACTGCATGTATCAGCCACCTGGGCTCTGAGGTGCGACTCCTCTTGGATCCCTTCGGAGAAAATGTTGTTACATAATAATAGTAGAAAATCCTTTATATGATATAGAAGTTCTGGGTATTAATTAGTGTACCGAGTGATACTTGATGAACTATTTTTTAAGGGACAGCCGATCAACCTAGAGGAATGGACAAAAGTTCTGAGATCTTTGTATTTTAACTATTGTTTGAATCTTAACCCAACAGGATGATCTCCTAGTAATGTGATACTGATATAAGTAATACTTATTGAGTTTAAATTTTTAAGACTTTCAAGAACGGGTTAGGGTTTTGTCATTTCACCCTGAGTCAGCGTACAACTTAGTCATCTCATGATGATTCACCACCTCTTTTTTCTTCCACTTCTTCTTCCCACCAGTTGTTTCAACTTCACCACAGATATCAAGAGTCTGCTGCCGCATTCGGCTTAATCACCTAGATATTACCAGCTAAAACTATAGATCTTCCAGAGGGTTTTTATCAAAAAACTCGACGTTCTTACCCCCACCTTACTCCAACCCCTCATCACCCACCACACCCCGCAATTATGGAGGAAGCAAACGGCGACAAACTCGGCAACGACATTTTTGAAAACACTGACAAGCTTGGAAATGACCTGCCTGATGATGGAAATGACTCTGCTCCCGGTTCCCCTGGTCTGGATGCTCAGTCAGACTCTGAACTCGACGAGATCCCAAGCAAAGACCTCAAGTCGGCACTAAAAACCACAGGAAAGATTCAAGAGATTGTGGCACCTAGGCCACCTCTGCCCCCTCAACCTGACCCATCAACTCTTGATCTTTCTACTCTCTCACCACTCTCTCCGGAAATTATTTCCCGACAGGCAACAATAAATATCGGTACAATCGGGCATGTGGCTCACGGAAAAAGTACAGTCGTGAAGGCAATTTCAGGTGTCCAGACTGTCAGGTTTAAAAATGAATTGGAGAGGAACATTACCATTAAGCTTGGATACGCCAATGCTAAGGTCTACAAGTGTAACAATTTGGAGTGCCCTAGGCCCGGAAATTACAGGAGTTTCAAGAGCGATAAGGAGGTCGACCCAGATTGTGAGAGAGAAGGGTGTAGCGGCAAATATGAACTTCTACGGCATGTATCGTAAGTTTCTCTTTTCAAGGCTTATTTTTTAGGGCCCTGGGTTAACACAGGCTAGTTTCGTTGATTGCCCAGGGCATGACATTCTCATGAGCACTATGTTGTCTGGCGCCGCTGTCATGGATGCCGCTCTCCTCCTCATCGCCGGAAACGAATCTTGCCCCCAACCCCAGACTTCAGAGCATCTAGCTGCTATCGAGATCATGAAGCTGAACCATATCATTATCCTCCAGAACAAGGTTGATCTGATGCGTGAGGCCTCTGCTGAAGAGCACTACCAGTCCATCCTAAAGTTTATCCGTGGTACTGTCGCCGATGGATCTCCCATAATCCCTATTTCTGCCCAGTTGAAATACAATATTGACGCTATCAATGAGGCACTTGTATCGAAGATCCCTATACCTATTAGAGATTTTAGTGCGACCCCCCACATGATAGTCATCAGGTCTTTTGACGTCAACAAGCCTGGTGCAGAGATTGATGATTTGAAGGGTGGTGTTGCTGGTGGTTCAATCTTGACTGGTATATTGAAACTCGGAGATGAGATTGAGATTAGGCCTGGTATCGTCACAAGGACCGAAGAGGGCATAAAATGCAAACCTATTTTCTCTAGGATTGTTTCGCTTTTTGCTGAGAACAATGACCTGAAATTTGCTGTTCCTGGCGGTCTTATTGGTATGTTTGATTATCTCAGGCTTTATTACATCTGGCTAACCAAATAAATAGGTGTCGGAACCCGAGTCGATCCTACTCTTTGCCGTGCCGATCGTCTTGTTGGTTTCGTTCTCGGTCTCAAGGGCCGTCTTCCTTCAATTTACTGCGATCTTGAAGTAAATTATTTCCTTCTACGCCGTCTTCTCGGTGTCAAGACTGCCGATGGCAAACAAGCCAAGGTTGCCAAGCTTACTAAGAATGAAGTGCTTATGGTCAACATTGGTTCTACTGCTACGGGTGCTAAAGTCGTTGCCGTCAAGGCTGATGTTGCTAAGCTCCAGTTGACATCTCCCGCATGTACTCAGGATGGAGAGAAGATTGCCTTGTCTAGGAGAATTGAAAAACATTGGAGATTGATTGGATGGGCGACTATTGTTAGAAGTGGAACTTCATTGGATCCGGTTGAGGATTAAAGAGTAGTTCCTGGGGGTGGGGGTGGGGGTGGGTTTCTATTTTTTAGGGTTGGGGCATAGGGGCATGGGGGTTAACTTCTTACTCTACTTTCTTTCCTCTGTATTACCGGGGTTCTTTTCTTTGTGCTTTATTTCCCCCCAATTCTTCTTGGCCCAGAAGTGGCCCCTTTTGTCACGGTGATACGGGTAAGGGGAATGAATTGAAATATCAAACATAAAAGTTGGGAGTCTCTGGGATGGGGTAGAGATGGATTCATTTTTTTCTGTATGTAAGGGGGAATTAGAAAATATATAAAGTTTCCAAGATCATTTAGTCTATGGGGGATGCAAATAGAATATATTTCTTTGGAGGTTATTTAGGTTTATAATTGAGGCATAGGGCTTTGTACTTGAAAAAAATTGAAGCTCAGGCATTACCAAAATTACACTACTAGTCACCAATCATCACTCGATGCCAACGCTAAGAATACTGTTGTATTGAATAGGTGAGACACGGTTGGGTCTATGATGTAAGAGGCTTGCCCACCTGGGAGCTCGTATATATATAGGAGAGTAGGAGCACTCCTAAGTAAGAATCTACTCGTCAAACCCCTTCTCTATTACTTCAAATACTCTTAGAAATAATTTATACCAGCTATAGCTATAAAGAAAACTATAATAATAATATATACATAAAAGTGCTATAAAGGGTAGGTTATCATCAATATTACGATCTGCTAATTAACAGTACTAACTTTATTTATGCTTTTATTACCGTTGGTAAAATGACTAGAGTCCTTATAGGTTTACCCGTAGTAGTAGTTTATTAGTTATTTTTCCTTAGTGTTGGTTTATCTATTCATTGGCTAGGTACCTTTAATTAAAATAAGAATAAGAATAAAAACACCGCCCTAGTTTCTAAACTTAGAGAATTTAGTTTAATTTCTGCCAGAATAACCTAACAAGTGGAGAATACAAATATGTATAAACATTACCCTATTTTCTTCTTAGCAACAATAACACATCCACGTACGATCCCCGTCCTACCCCACCATCCCAATATTTTCCCAACGATACCAAACCTCCCCCAACCCTTCATCACACCCATATCCTTAATTATTCTCCCCCGGCTTTGAATAAAAGTCTCTAACCCAGGGAAAACATCGCTTGTTATATCATAAATTTGAATATCTTCACGCTCATAGCCAACCGAACGTAATAGATCGAGGTATTCCTCGTGAGTAAGAAGATTTGAATACGGGATTTGTGTCAAGAGACATATTAAGCGTAGAAGAAGCTGCTGGAAAGATGTGATAGAGTTTGATCGTAGTAAGTCAAAAGCTAAGATAGATGATCCAAGGTTTTGGGAGACATGATGAAGCACTGGAAACCGTGATGGTTTGAAGTGATATAATGAGTCGAGGGCAAGTGTCCACCGTGCTATATCATCATTATTGCTGTCTTGGGTCCAAGCTGGCCAAAAATTCGGGTTGGATGCATCAGCAAGGTGTAAGTTTATAACCTTATCTTTACTCTTAAAATCCGGGTTTGTATCGATATGTTCGAATATACGATTCTGTGCGTAGTTGAATTGTGAGGGGTTTATGGTAATCCCATCATATCTTTTAAGAGAAAGCCCGGCCTTTTCTAATTCGGTACAGAGGAGAATCGTTTGGTCCCCACAACCAAAACCAAGGTCCCAGAATCTCACTGGCCGAGCGGGTAGAGCTCTGAGAATTCCTGATTTTTCTAGCATTAAGAGCATCAGATCTTGACAGGCAGTCTGAAAATCCGTTGTATTCTATGTCGCATTGGATTAGCATAAGCCTATAGGGAAGGTGGTGAAACCAATGTTTTGCTTACCTTCCAATATCCCATGTTCATCCACATCGTTTTAGGTGGTAGTTTAAGGTTAAGAAGGGCATGTTCAAGACCATAGATGTCGCTTCTACGTGACGATTGTCCATAGCTAAATAGTCTAAGGAAGACGTTGAAGAGCTGAGGGGTGATAATGAATGTGAGAAGTCCTAGAATGTACGCAATAATTGTGGTGTTTGAGAACATCGAGACGATACTGGCGTTCATGAATTGTGCTGTCGCTTTGAGAGTCGCGACCCGTGAGGATATTCGGGCTGCCAAGGCTAACCCCTGGACTCATCACTCATCACTCGTTTGATTGATCAACCTATCGTGGCTATCTCAGCCACGCTGACTAACGAAGCCTAAACTTCAACATCCAAAGAAATCCCCGCGCAAATCACACCCTACCAGACGCGAAACACCACTATCTACCCGTAATTCCTCCAGTACACCCAAATTCGGGTCCGGAGATCTAGTTACAGGAGCAGGAAGTAAAACCCTCCATAATTTGTAGCAATGGTGGCGAAGCCCGTTCACCCTTCTGTCGCCAACCTTGGCCGGAATATATTTATCTACAACAATATCCAGACCAAGCAAGTCGTTTACTCATTAACGAGGGCATTGAAGGTTCTGCCCTCATATTTCCTTATATATTGAACGCAATTACTAATATCTTACCGTTATAGAACAACAAGTCCCTAAAACAGCTCACCTTCGTTGGGAAGAAGTCGATTCCTAGTGCCCTCCGCAAAGATATCTGGACACCCCTCGCCTCTGTCGAATTCCCGTTCCCTGCAATTGGTCTCAAAACATTCAAAAAGATGCGCGAGTTCAAGAAACTTCACGAAACAGCGTACCCGAAGGAACTAGTTGCGGGAATGACGAAGAAGGAGAAGAAGACTGTTCTCATGGACCAGAAAGCGAACTCGATCGCGGACTTGGCAGCTTCGTTGAAATGGGAGATTGAGAAAGCGAATAGAGAGTATGACGAGATGAAGGGAAAGAGGAATCAACCACCACCAGTGAAGCGGGATGCAGTGGTAGTTAGGTGGAATGATCTCTATGATGCACAGTATGCGAGAGATTGGCCGGATTTAGTTTTGCACCAGACTGCAGAAAGACCTGCAAGGTATACGGCACCGAAAGCAGAGTCAACGGTAGAAGTTTCTGTAAATACACCAAAGAAATCAGAGGCAGTAATAGTTTGAGGAGCTAGCGAGGCCATTGGGTGTTGGCTCATATGTCTACGACTCAGGGGATTTTAGGACTTACCAATAGGGCACTACAGATTAAATTAGTGCTCATATGGTCAGGAGCGCTATGTATTTTGGTATTCGTGCGGATGCGGCGTGCATATATAGAGAATTCATGTATAAATATTAGGGGTGGGGTTTTCATGGAAGCGCAAAAGAAAATTGTGCATTACCAATAATTGGAGTGTCTTTGGTTCAAAAATCTTAATTGATAGTATATCGAATGGATTTACACAAAGTATGAGCATATTTTAAAATAAAACGAGTCAGATTCTGCCGCACACAAGCTAGTAATGCCAGCGTAAAGAGTAAAGCGGTTATTCAACCCATTCACCTAAAGTTCCCATATCATCAGAAAATTGCTGATCAACTCTTTTAGAAGAAACGTACCGTTTTCCTTGTGCCACTCCTCCAGGGATAAGGTATTATAATCATCATAGACCTGCTTTTTGCCTTCTGGCCAGCGGACCTAGAAAATATATAGCTAGTCTTAGCAATAATACCCAGTATCTCACTGAAAATGAGGTAAGATGATTTACGTATGCTGGTTTGCTATTATTCTTAATGCAAACCATCTCCACAGGCTCTTTCAAAGGTGAATCAATTGCTGGTGCAAATGGATGAACCAATTCTGGCCTAGACCGCGATATTATTTAGGTACCCTTTAGAAGAATTGAGGTCGTCACTAGGGTAACATACCAATTCTTATCCCAAACCCATAACATAGTAGAGCACTTAGAGCAGAAGCTCCGCTCGCTGTCTACTAACTTCTCTTCAGGCGTATCACGGTTTAGAACGGCTCTATATACACTATAGTTATGCGGCATTTAATATTAGTTCATATCTTAGGTTAAGCATCTAGAGTATTCAGTTGCTAATGTGATATCTTGCCTACCTGATTGCCTCCTTGCCTTGTGTAATTTTCAACGTCTCGAACCAGCCTCCAAGATTCACAGATCCATTGTAGCCTGCCGTCTTGCGACAAATAGAGCATGCACAGAGTTGATAAGGTACAGGAGTGCTGCTTTTTAGAGTAAAGCGTATAGTGCCGCAGTGGCAGGAGCCGTTAAGCGTGCTATTGTGCGGTGTTAGTGAAATACATGCTAGTAGCAAATACGGATTTTGTGCGGTGGATTACACTGGCATGATAGCAGCAATTCAATCTCTAGAGTAGAGAAACTTGGTCGAGTAGTATATAAGACTGAACTCCGTGGTTGAGGTTGCGGAAATATGGGCGGTACTTTATAACCGATAAGGGAGCCCTAGTGCGGCGTCATTGGTTGGGTCACGTGCGCAGCTGAGGGGGTGTGTAAACGGCATTCAATGCTAAGTTATGAGAGTGCACCTTGAGCATATATATGTACATGTAGCTTTAATAAGTGAGGGGATGAGATGTCTATATTCAGCTCTACTTGAACAAGCCCCTAAGTTTTGCTACTATTACATGTAGTCTATTTAGTAGAGATCACAAAATATCACTCGTAACTAAACGGCTAAACGAAGAAACAGAAGTATTGAGGGTCCCAGGTTAACTCATTCTTAAATTTCAGGGTGATACTCAACTTGAGAATAATGAAAACTACATGTAAATATGGGTATGGGTTACCATGGGAATTACCTAGAGACGTCATCTTTGGTTACGTAAAGCTTTAGGCTTTGTATTACATGTAGTTAATAAAAATCAATTGTATTCATCTTGTATATAAAGCAGTTAGGGATACACTTATGCTGTGAGAGAACCTGAGTTAAAACCTTCCACTTGCCCCTGAACCTCGAAAGATAGAGTGGCCCGCACTGACAGGTAGTTTATAACCATGTATATGAGGGACTTATGACTCCTATTGATAGCAACTCCTTCCAAGGCCCTTCGTGTCTCAAGCTGTGAGACTCAGAAAATCTAGAGGACTCACTAATTTCTACAGGCCACATAAGCTATATGCACCCCCGAACCCTACGTACCATATCATCATATATACCCCGCATCAAGTCTATCCCACACATACCCATTGAACTTATCGAACATATAAATCACACTGCTTTTCATACGACTTATATATCTGGTAATAAGCCCCTGCTATCTACTGACAGAGAGCTTGGGGATCTCCTGCTGACCATGATACATACCCAAAATAAGAAAGATGTGTTCGTGGATCCGCTACATTTACGGGTGTGGTTGCATCAGCCTACACATGCCATCGAGATTCTGCGGAAAAGGCTGTCAGGCGGGTAATGGAGAAGTGACATTGATGATCCTCCATGGGTTTAGGTGCGGGCCTTGTGGAGATATGACTACCCGAGCTACATTTACTCGCAGAAAGTAGTAGGGGACTGATATCACGAGATGGGTGTTGCTCGGGCTATTGGAGGATTCATCTATTTGGATTGCGTATGTCTACAGTCAGAGAACTTCTGCGTCTACCTTTCTTTTGGGAGTAATCTTCCTGGATTTACGTTGCTGTGTTTCATATGAGCTTGGATGTGTATGTTATTGTGTCCTGGTACGATTGAATGGATAAGAGAGATTTCGATTCTGGAAATAAACATGGTTTGAGGTTGATTTTATTTTGTGATTACTGTTATAGAGCCATAAATAGAATTAAGAGAAGAGAT
The DNA here is from genome assembly GCA_033030345.1 of Verpa bohemica. Lineage (NCBI taxonomy): Eukaryota > Fungi > Ascomycota > Pezizomycetes > Pezizales > Morchellaceae > Verpa > Verpa bohemica. Next base: position 1,023,509 of record JAUFSE010000009.1, on the reverse strand, counting down.
GAATGGAATAATAATCCCCAATCTCTAGTCCCTCAGTGTTTCCAGATTCCAGAACTCAATGTTTTACGGGCATAGAACTACTCTAAGATAGAAGTGCATTTAAGAGGCCTCCCTCTCCTTCTTTAGTTCATATACCTATCACCAAGAAATTCAAAGGGAAAGCTAATTTTTCACAACTCAGGATCAACGAACGGAATAGTCTTATCTAAAACTCAAAGCGACCATCACAGCAGAAGTCATAGGATTCTTCTTCAGAGAGCATTTGAGAACACGAAACATCAATGCAGCAAAGAGTAATCATAAATCAAGAAACTTCTTCATCTCTTCGCACACGGCCAAGAAGATAATGAAATTTCTACCACCGATCGATAAGTCGGTGGCGTGGATATTTAAAACCCTCTGAAAAGAGGGAAAAAAGACCACAGGAGGGGGAGGTGGGCAGCAGGGATACTAACCCAAAGGTTATGAATAATCCAACTATGAGCCTCGATCAACGAGGCCATGGATGGTATTGAACTCCGGATGGGGGAGAAACTTGGGGGAGGGGGAAAGAGGGGTTTATATGCTGATTGTGTTCCTTGGCGGAGGTGATTTTTGGCCGACAGCCAAGGAGGGGGTTCTACCTGGTTTATTTCCCATTGGATAGAGAAGATTTCGGCAGTTTTGTATAGCTGCAGGCAAGATGAATGAAGGGTCTACTACATACATGTAGCTACATGTAGTCCTGACAAGAGGTTTGGCTTTCTGCAGTCTTACTCATTATCAAAGAAACCCAGTGTTTGACGTCGCTGATTCATAGATGAAGAGTGAAGCACTAGCAGGATTTATTAGAGGAACATTTCAATCGTTCCATTACTGTAGGTGGGATTTCCAATTCATTGTAACACACATGTAGTATAGGTAGAAGTCATTTCTTTCAACCCACCAAGTATCATATACACAGAATATCACTCGGATACATATCACAACCATCCCGGGTGTCATCTCAGTAAGTCCTAAGGATCTACATTTGCAGTCACCTATGCGAAATATTTCGTCTGGTGGGATCAGTTTAGAACCAGGGGTGGCCTTAATTTGCACCTATTACACAGAAGGTTGCCCTAAAATCCAACTCGTATCCTAACGTAGATGGTAATATTAAACGAAACGTCTTTACAGTAGGCCCGAAACCCAAGCACAGCAATAATCATTATACCAAGGTGATTGGAAATCTTGGGAATCTTTGGACTACGGACTGGAATGTTCACAAAACAAGGCCCACAGAACGTAGAAGATCAATAGCTACATTTACTTCTTTGTTCTCGAAAAGAGTCAAAGGAGTCTAGTGAGCCCCCCCCCCCCCCTTAGCTGCTCATAACCTGTACGAGCTAAGGAAGATACCCCAGTATCATCCCCTGCATGAAACTTAAATGCCAACTAAAATAAAACTTAACACTGTTCTCCCCCTAAAACATTCCTAGAAGGCCCAAGTTGCGAGGATTGTGGAGAAACTCGGTATTTATAGAGAGATAACCGTAAGGAATACCAAATAACCTGGATCGAATTGAGTTTCAGTGAATATAGCTCCGTAGTGTGCGGAAGCGAGTGTTCTACAATTTATTTTCCATCATGTCAAATAGTGTACATAAGTAGTATTAAACGGCACCCTCAAACCTAGTAAATCATCAGAATCTCATACTTTACGTGAACGAAAGAGACAAACAAACCATAAAACAAGTTTGTGTGGTGTTTGTATCAATCCCCATGATTTTGACCCATGATTGACCATCTAACCCCTCGGCGCCAAACCTGGGACACCAGCATAGCGCTCCTCCCTCTCTGTTTTGAAAAACAACTGTAAAAAGAATTCCTTGCTATCCCCATCAAAATGTGTCCAGAATTTCCCAGGACTCCTATCTACCTCTCTTGCCTGCAACTTAAAACTCACAGTTTCATAAGGCTCTGCAGCAACCAATAAATATTGGAAATTCTTATCCGCAGGCACCTCCACGCGTTGTTCAAATGCCGACATGAAACGATATCTTGGTTTGATCTCGGTCCCAATCTCAGGATATTGAAGTTGAAACAATAGCCCTAGCTGTCGCGTGACTGGGTCGCGTAACTTTGTAATTTTGTAACCGGGTCGACCTATCTTAATGAGGTTTTTTCGAGGTGCTATAAGCTGTTGTCCTATCATGCCCTGTGGGAGACCTGTTATAGGATCTAAATTGCGACCTTCTTTGGCTTCGCGGGCAGCTCGACGAGCAAGATTTGTTTGATGTTTACGACCTTGGGTATGTGCGAGATAGGAGCCATCATTCTGATGAACAGTGAGGCAAAGACGGCATTCGAAGGAGCCGACATGGTTCTTGAAGCTGTGAGAGACGCGTGTTAGCTCCTAGTAGTGGAAGTGAATGGAGAAACCAAATGGAAAGGGAAACGTACAAGTACGGGTCTTTATCGAGATCAATTGTCTCAAGGGCAAGCTTCCGTAGACGCTCCCGACGATCCTGATTTGAAGCGGAATGGGAGGCAACACCTCCACCCCCGAAGCGCGAACCAACTCTGCCTTCGTATGCCATGATTGATTCTTATTTTTGTTCTGGTGATAGTGGTGGTGGTAGTGGCGCTGGTCAGTTGGTGTTCCTGTTGAAATGTTGCAAGGTGTCAGGCGCGAACGCCGGGTAACTTGGGCCTGCAACTCAATTACTGAATGCCAAGAGCAATGCCAAGCATAGCAACGGCGGGCATAGTGGGGACTCTGAATAGAGAGCTCGATTAAGCCTTTGCCAAACATCAACCCCAACGTCCATCATCTCCGCTATCCAGTCATCCCCAACCCTTCCATCAAATAGATATTCTCATCGTTAATAATGCCCGGTTTCGACTTCTCAAACCATACCCGTAACGCCGCTCTCCATGCGAGGGGACACCCACTACCTAAAGCTACATCAACTGGTACTACCATTGTGGGGTGCATATACGATGGGGGGGTCGTTATAGCTGCCGGTGAGGATAATTATATCTTTTAAATGTATATATTTCCTTGGTATGAACTAGTTATTGATGAATTTGTTGGATTATAGATACCAGAGCTACTAGTGGACCGATTGTTGCTGATAAGAACTGCGAGAAGTTGCACTACATTTCACCCCAGATATGGTGTGCTGGTAAGTCTATTTATTTTTCATACTTCAAAAATTAACTGAGACTAATGATTTATCATAGGAGCTGGAACTGCTGCAGAGTACGATTACCTCTAAACTCCGTGGTACAATAACTAACAATCCGCTATAGCACAGAATTTACCACCTCCCTCATCTCTTCATCTCTCGAGCTTCATTCTCTCAGTACTGGCCGTAAGCCCCGTGTAGTTACCTGCATGACTCTCCTTAAGCAACACCTTTTCCGCCATCAAGGTCACATTGGCGCCTACCTTGTCGTTGCTGGCGTTGATCCTACAGGAGTTCACCTATTTACAGTCCATGCCCATGGTTCGACTGATAAGCTGCCTTATGTGACGATGGGCTCTGGTTCACTTGCGGCTATGTCAATTTTTGAGACAATGTGGCAGAAGAATTTGACAAGAGAAGATGCAGTGGAGCTTTGTAGTCAAGCGATTCAGGCCGGTATCTTTAACGATTTAGGATCAGGCAGTAACGTTGATGTTTGTGTCATCACTAGTGAAAAGGTAAATGATTCCACTCTAACTGCGTCGTTACCCACTCTTTCTTCTAAGATCCTTGAAATTAACTCTTTGGCCTCCCTTAAAAGGCGACTCTTTTGCGTAATTACCTTACCCCGAATGAACGCGCTCCTAAAGAACAGTCCTACAAATTTGCCCGAGGCACAACTGCCTACCTTAAAGAAGCCATCATTGAGAAGAAGGATCTCAAGAAATTTGTCACCATTGTCGACCTGGCAGCCTCGGGTCCGTCAGATAGCATGGAGATCGATGCTTAGGTGTGGAATGGTAAAGGGGGGAACGAATATCTCTTTTCTTCTTTCTAGTTCTTGTAACAGAGCCCTGTGAATTAAAAACAGATGAAATGATATTCTCGGACTGTATTCCCCCGTCCACGATGTTTATTTGAAGGGTCTCCAGTAGTATACTCATACGCTAGAACCTACATTGCCTAAGTTCCCTATAGAATATTTATAGTCTTACTAGCAAACCATGGCTATCGGAGGCAAATCTTTGACCCGTGAAAACCTAAGGATTCCCTGCCATTTGTAAATAAATTAGATACTGCCACTATATTTATATTACCCTAGAAACCTTTTTATTTCTTGAACTATTTATTTCTTAAAAATAAATACATCCCCTAATATCAATATACAATAGTCTCGTGCCCAGCCCCTACACACAGCTTGCTCCATTACCGTATTCTTTGGAAAAGCAAATCTGAGTATGGGAATGAGACTATCTTCCCTTACAAAGGTACTGATGGCAATTCTGTGCGGAAGTCCCGCGCCAAGCCGATCACATGATTGAATTTTAGCTAAATACAAGATAAGGTTACATGTATTTATATGCAGGTATGACTTTACTTGATTATCATAGAGTCAGCTATTAGATGATACATAAGATTTGAATATAATTCATAAATCCACCCAAGGGTAAACAGTCCCCTCTCGCTAGGATACATATCAACCCTGAAAGTACAATACAGTTACTACATACATGTAACCTAGAACCTGAAATTTGCGCACAAAGGCCTCTCTTCCTTGCGTACATACAGCTACTAGTCAGTCTTATGCTACTCCAATACCATAACCTACATGTAATCTCTAGCTTCTAACACTATGAAATACTCATACCATAATTCCGCTCCGTGCCCTCAGCAGGTGAGAACCTATCGAATCCAGCCCCATATACATAGCCCTATCATAGACTGTGTCCCCAATATTATCCTTGATGTTAACATCAATACCCTTCTCAAGACACAACCGAACATTCGCTTCTAATTGCGAATAGTACGTATTTTCAGTTTTTTCCCACTCACTACCCTGGCTGCTCTGTAAAAAACAATTATCATAAAGCAGCAATGCCTCATGGAGAATCGTTGCTCCGTCATCATCTACAGCATTGACATCAACACCAGGAATGTCCAGAAGCTTTTTGAGAGATGCCGAGTCGGGGCACCAGATCGCCGAATGAAGCGCTGATTTCCCACATGAGTTGCGGTGACTGGCATCAGCACCGCTCTTTAGGAGTAGCTTAATGGAATTTTGGTTGCCATGTATAGCTGCATCATGAAACGGGGTTCTGCCTTCCACACATACAGCATCAACGAATGCACCTTTTTCCAAGAGGATTTCGACTATGTGCTGGTCGTTGACGGCAAAATGTAATGGTGTTCTACCAGTATTGTTGGCCGCGTTGACATCCGCACCATTCCCGAGGAGTAGGTTTACTATGGGTTGGTGGCCAGCTTCTGCGGCAAAGTGGAGCGCAGTTTGACCTCTGCTGTCCTTGGAATTGATATCAATGCCATTTTCCAGAAGCATAGCTACTATCGTACCATATCCTTTGGATGCAGCCTGGTACAGGTACTTCGATAGATCAGGCCGTGGGTCGCAAACAATAGACGCATAATTCCTAAGCAACAGCCCTACGATTATATCATGCCCTCTTGAAACGGCAATATCAAGCGCTACCATGCCAGCACTATCCTGCAGAGTTATATCAGGAACTTTGTTCAGCAGCCATTGCACAGCATCGATATGCCCCTCCCTTACTGCAATGTGGAGTGGATTTTGTCCTGAGCTTCTGCAGGAGTCTTTAAGGTTGGCACCGTGTTCGAAAAGAATGGACATCATGACATGGTCCCCGCTACACGCAGCCCTAGCTAGTGCCGATGTTGCGCTATCGGCACAACTTGCAAGGAGTAGACGGACAATAGATTCGTGCCCGCTCATTACTGCCACATCTAGAGCATTCCTTGGTTCACCTAGGCTTATGTTGGCACCTTTCTCCAAGAGTGTCTTGACGATCCCTTCGTACCCCCGTAGGGAAGCGCAATAGAGCGCCGTCTTCCGGTGGGGTCTTTCAGTTGTAGAAAGACTTAGTGCGTCTACATCGGCACCTTTTTCAAGTAAGAGTTTAACTCTGCTCTCGTGACCTTTATCTGCAGCCCATTGAAGAAGGTTCATTCCTTTTAATCCATGGGTGTTGACATTGGCGCCCTTTTCAATTAAAAGCCTAATCGTACCGTCGTGGTCGCCCTCAACTGCCATATGTAGTGCAGTCAACCCTCCCAGTCCAGGAACATTAATATCGGCACCTGCTGTGAGCAGCATTTCGACAATGGATTCATAGCCTCCAGTTGCTGCCCAATGAAGTGCCCGTTGCCCTTCCTCAATGAATTCTACTGACGCGCCGTTTTCGAGGGCTAGCTTTAGCGGTGATTCGGATCCTCTTTTAGCTGCCCAGACAAGAATATGATCCTTATGGTGTATCATTAGGGAGCATAAGAGCCCAGTCAAAAGATAGTTGAGCCGTCGGTTCGTTTTGCAGAGGCTGTTGAGGTCATTCGGAATCTTTGGAGGTTCTTGCCTCGTTTGGTCTGGTTCTGATCCTAAGCTAGGATTTAATTGCAACTCTGGGATGAGGTCTTTAGCGATTTGGAGGAGTATTTCGTTTGGGAGGCTAAGGAACGACATGGTAGTGTATTCTGTAATCATAGGATCTATGGGCAGGTTCGTATTTTCGTAGTGAGTTGGAAGTTAAAAATTAAGGCTACATGTAGTTATATATATCATATACAAGAAGAACCTGGATATTCAATTGGAAATCTAACTAGCCAATGAGTGCTAGGATAGGGCGAATCAAAACTCGGTACCAGAAGAAAAGCCTTGGAGATGGTTCTTGCCTACAACGAGTAACATACTTGAATGTTAGTGAGTCAAATTAGGCTCGTTATCAGCCTCAATAATATGTGTACTCCGCATCAAAAGCGGTGGGAGACTGAGGCCAGGCATGAGATTCGTGGTAATAGGAGGTTGGAAGCTGAACGCGTAGTAACGCTGTTCACCGGGCATAGTAACACAGGGCAGTGAGTCAAGCGGACCTTTTACTAGGCAACAGAAACACCACAAACACTGAGGAATGATAAACACAGCCCCACCTTCAAAAGCACTTATTCTTGTGGAAAATTAGGAGTGCCTTCTTGGGGCTTGTTATCTTAGTGAAATGTCTATTAGGAACCACACAGCATATTTAACCAGTGTTTCCAGTAAAAGACCTTAGATAAAGATTCTAGGAAAAAGGCTTAACTCAACAAGTCCTCAAAACCCCTAACTTCCAGAGTATGTGGAGTCGCCTGCTAAGAAGCTGTGGCTGTAGCCGCCAGCCTGTTTAACACGCGGCAGCGGTGATTCAATCCGACTGTGGCCTGCGGCTCCAACGCGCTACCCAAAGCTATATGCATGTGTCATGCCGGCGATCATTAATATTCATTCGCCACTTGTACTAATGAAGATTTTGGGGTAGCAACCTTGTAGGTGCCTATCTGTATGCCAAATCCCCCCGCTTCCTAGGCTCCAACAACCCCCCAAGTTTTCTCTTCGGCAGATTAATTGGCATAGGATTAAATCAAAAGCCTTCCAAGAAGATAAAATAGAAGGGAAATCGGAGATCGGTATTACCAAACAAGGAAAACGACCGCGATGATAGGCCTGTATTAGAGAAAGTAAACCTCACTGATACCATTTTTTAATGGGGTCATTGAGCTCTCTATTTCAACATATCTTTTTTTGCTATCCCAAGGGTAGTTGCAAACAAAATACTTGCTTTTCGGCCGTCCCTGCTTATGTACGAACAGGTTTAGATGTAACTGTAGAAAAATATTTGCTACTCCTAGTAAACCCCTCAATCCAGCTAATAGTAGCCAATTGAGCAGCCTAATCCCTATTATAAGTAAATATTCATCTCTATTTATTCGTACCTGCATTACACAAGATTGAAACATCGATCATCTTTGGGGCGTATTACGTATACATATAACGGACCTGTGGGAAGGCCCTCCATTATCCTCAGCTCATGATTTATATTTCATGCACCATGATTTTTCACATATTTCTTAGTACTAACCCAAAACCTTATCACCTGGTTTGTAGTTCTTTACATGCAATAGTGAGGGATGAGGGATAATAGGTAAGCCTGTAACTTTTGATATTTCTAGCCTTTCTTGGTATCATTGGCATGTTTATTGCCGTGATAGTGGTGATCTGTGAAGAGTGTTCATAGATCATCACTCGAACGAAATTTTAGGGGTGTATCTATCTCACTTTCATAAGTGAAAAATATAGATACTAAGCCGAAAAATAATCCACAGCTTGCCACCCACCGCCAAAACTATTGATTAGGATTGCAAATTAACAATTTATTCAACTAATAAAAAATATTAAATACAAAAGTAAGAGTATAGAAACATCATGGGTTTTAATGAAATATCTTTACCCTATTTCCAAACAAGATTTCCAGTGGGAAAATGTCCAAAACCTGTCCACTTTAATTCACCGGAGAAAGCTCATAAATACCCTTGGACTATAACTCACTAACCATAGAATCTTTATTGACCTTATTCTTAGCTCTAGTCCTCTTTGCTACACACTGGAGGTAGCTACGGGAGGGTTTGAAACAGTACTCTGGGCACCCTTCTTTATAAGTAGATCTATTATTTCCTCAAACTGGGACGAGGATTCACCCGCCGCTTGGCGTCCTTCTTTCGCACAATCAAGAACTGAAGTGTTTTCAAAGTCCAAAGCATTAACACCAGCACCATGATCTATTAATAATTTGGCGTATTCTAGGGCCCCATGAAGTGCTGCATGGTGGAGTGGAGTTTTCCCATCCTTCCGGTCGCAGACAGAAGTACTGGCACCATACTCCAAAAGTAGAATAACTCGTCCTAGGTCTCCCTTCCGTGTAGCCTGCGATAGACATGTATATCCATCTTTAGATTGAATATCTATAGGAACAAGTGATCTCTCAAGAAGAATCTTGAAAGATAAACGATCTTGGGTGTCTAATGCGAAGTGGAGCGCCGAACCTCTATAAGATTCGGCATGCTTTGCCACAAGTAATTTTGCAGCCCCATCACCCGAGGAGCCTGACCATAATGCGTAATATAAGGCTGTATGTCTATCGAGGCATAGTGCGGTAATATCTGCGCCTTCCTCAAGCAAGAGACAGACCATTCCCGTGTGCCCAGCACGCGCGGCAAGTTGTAATGGAGTCATGTAGCGGCTGAAGTAGTCCCTTTCCTCGATATCTACACCCATCTCTAGCACCTGCTTTGCCAGTGACACGTGCCCCTTCTCCGCCGCCCATAGGAGTAGACCTCTTTTCATATCATAGATGTACTCGGTACGACACTTGTCAAGAACAGCGTTTAGACGGCGATTCACTCTAGTGAACTGAATGAGATCTTCTAGAGGCAGAAAACCGGCGATGAAAATGAGGATTTCATTTGGGGCTTTAAGGAGTGACATATCTTTTCTGTGGATCTGAGGCTTAGAGTGAGGGGCGTGAAAGGCTGGTCGTTGGTGAGGGTAGTATAAATTTCAAACTGGTCTACGAGGAGTGTTATCGAAATCGAGGGAATCAATATAATTAGCCTTGTGCCCAGCCCCAAACTAATCGGTTTTCCCACGTGACTCTAAAATCACCAAGTTTAGAATACGCCTAGGTAATATTTCTTAGAACTGAGATGTCACCTACGCCACAGCTCTTTTTCTAATATACCCTTTATTGTAGTGGATATTAAGTGACAGTGCCAACAAAAATATAAATGAGGCTCAACCAAGAATCCAAACTTCCAAATACTAGTGAGGTGGGCCCAATATGATATAAATCCAAAAATTTACATTTATCATGTAACTAGAGGAAGTCTACTAACGCAAGTCTGTACCTCACTGCTTATTGCGGTCTCATTAGTCTTATGCCCAATTTTAGTCCTTTTGCTATATCGGGGGGGGGGGGGGGTTCAGGGTCGAAAATGGGCTTACACTACCATCCAATAGCTTGTATCTCTTAAATAATATCATTCGGTCCAGTATCGCGGGCACCCCATCCCTTTAGCAAGTTTATCACTTCCGTATGCCTCGGTATAGTATATCCACTCCCTCCCATTTGGCGTCCTATGTTCGCAGAGCGAAGAACTGAAGAGTGATCAAAATCCAAGGCATTGAAATCAGCTCCTTTCTCGATCAGTTTCATGAAAAGCTCTATATTCCCAGCAAATGCCGCATGGTGAAGTGGTGTCTTCCCATTATCACGATCTCCAATAGATGTGCTAGCACCATACTTCAAGAGTAGGGAAACGTCGGATTTTTTCCCCTTTTGCACAGCCCATGACAGGCATGTGTATCCGTGCCGACACTGTAGATCAATTGGGACAAGAGACCTCCGAAAGAGGATTTCGAAAGTCGAAACGTCCCTGTAGTATAATACGAAGTGGAGCGCCGACCCTCCCCATAACTTAGCACCCTTATCCATAAGCAGCTTAGCAGCTCCACTAACCCAAGAGCTGGTCATTCCAATAACACTCAACGAAAAGAACAGGGCTGTATGTCGGCCGTTATCCTTTATAGTAATATCGGCGCCTTTCTCGAGCAAGAAGCTGACCATCCCCGTTTGCTGAGAAAGTGCAGCACGCTGTAGTGGAGTCTTAGGGTGAATACCACGCTCATGAGGGTCACGGCCATTGATCTTAGCACCATATTCCAACAATAGTTTGGCCATTCCCTCGTGTCCTCTATCGGCGGCGTACTCCAGTGGCGATGAATCGAAGATAACCCCTCTAACTTCAACATCTGCACCCAACTCCAGCATTTTTCTTGCCAATGGCTCATGTCCCTTTTTTGCTGCCCATATAAGTAGTTCATCTTTTATATTGAAGATGTGTTTAGTACGAAGCGGTCCGAGGACAGTGCTGAGGTGGTGGCTTGCCCTCATCAACCGGACGAGGTCCCCTGGAGGGAGACATTCGCTAATGAGGAGAAGTATCTCGTTTGGGAGGTTTAAGAGTGGCATAGCTATCTACTAAGAAGTAGCAGAAAAAGTTATGCTGATAGGGTTGAACAAAATATATGCGCGATCACTCCATAAAGACACGTCTAAAATATGAGGCTCTTGGTAAATAGCGAACCACACCGCACCCGAAACTTTGGGGGACAGCAAAAGACTGTATGGATAGTATCACGAGAAGCCAAAAACAGCCATGAAATCAAGTTCTAAAAGGCTCAAACACAAGTTACCTATACTACAGTACCTTTGGCAAACTCATAGACGCTTTCTTGCCAGTTGTTTGATGACACCTAAAAGGCCCGATTATCCTCACGCAACTAGGTCACGTGAACTTTTGAGAGTAATTGGTAAATATTCTTATTTCATACCTATACTTAGCAAAATAGTGCAATAAATACATAAATAGTTAATTAAAAAGGAACCTGTCAGACCTCCATCGCCACCCACCCTCACCTCCAACTCTCAAGAGAGCAAAAAGAAGATTTGGGTCGAGATCATCACCACCACCGCCGAAGCAGAGGTATAAAAGGCTTCACTCTTGGGTGCCGAGGAAATAACCGTCATCCCCCAGGTTGGAGAATAATCTGTGGCTCTGGTAAGAGTTTCAGATAAGGCGGTTTACTATAGAAATGATCCTATGAAGTAAAATCGCATAGAGAAGAAAGAGGGGAGTGGGGGAGAGGGTCATTATATACCCTTTGGTGTCAGCCGCCAAGCGCCAAGGTCGGCGAAATCAGTGAAGAATTTTTCAGAGGGTTAGGGTAACACTAGACCTAACCCTGGCTCCCACAATACACAGAAAATCACTCGGTACTACCTTGCCTTTGTAGGCTTAGCTAAATCTACTAAGATACCAATAAATTATATCCTAGTGGCGGGACTGTAGCTAAGATACTATATAACCTTGTACGTAGCATATTTACCTTAGTTAATCCTAGTGTTTTTCCCCCTCACCTAAATATAGTATGTTCTTCGACAAGAAGATTAGAGACGTTTAAGCTTACATGAATATATCCATAAAGCTTAAGCTACATGTAGCCTATGAAAATCCTCTAGCAAGAACATACCCTTCTTGAATCTATCATTCTATACACTACTTTCTTCCGGAGATACTTCTTAGTTAATATCCCTTAGCTTCATGGTATCCGTAATGGGTCTCGTCCAAAAGGAAGGTTTCATAGGGGGGGTATTTGTGACGGAGCACCATCAACCCCTTGAAGATAACCTAAAGGGTAAATCGGCTCCATCTTGAGGATAAGAGTAGGAGCATGTGAAGCCCCCGATACTAGCATTCACATATCGACGACTGTATTACAGAAGACTTTGGTTGCTTAGAATTAGCTGTGATGGTTGTGGCACGTTGGCCCAAAGATTGAGATCGGGGTATAGCGTCTTAGGCATACTTTACGTATTGATCTTCAAGTACGTGTAGGGAAGTTGGGAGATGGAGAATATTGTAGTAGTGTAAATAGAGTCTCATACTAACAGACGGCTGGATAACTATCATGCGATTACAAAGGTGTAATAAGCTCTAGCCCTGTAGACTATATGAATCTTTTGTAGTTCTAAAGAACATCACAGATAACAAGTAAATGCACAAAGTCTGGCCCATATAGAATTACCTGAGATATCATTTGGATGTTTCTAGGTATTCCCAGCACACGGAATCAATTTACAGAAAACGCACATGTCCATATATGAGCCGTAGTAACAAAGATAAAAGCAAATGAAAAAAAAAAAAGCCACAGAAAATAGAATAACGATTTTTTGGTGAATACCATCACACCCGACAGCCTATCTATCTATTATATCTATCTTGGACCGAGCTTCTCAAGTACACGTGACCCCTGTTCTTCCCATTCCGCCTTCGTGATCCACATGTTCTCTTTATCTGCCATGATGTTTGCAAGAACAGCACCACCGAGGAAGACCATATGACGTCTTCGTGGAGGGTCTTCGATACGAACCTTGAATTTCTAGAATGAAAATTTTATCAGCGATTTATCTAAATAGTCTTATGGTTTATGGGGACTCACGCTCAATCTGGTCGGGTCACCGTGAAGTACCCGGGTAAGCCACAACTGCTTTAGCTCTTTCTCCAACCTACTAGGTAGACCAGGGTACATGCTGGAACCGCCTGAAAGCACAATAGCCTTATACAAAGAGGTCCTCACATCGACATCGGCAGTCTGGATTGTCTGGAAAAGTAGTTCTGCAATCCCAGGCTGCTCACAGTCGACGAGATGAGGCTGGAACATACACTCTGGGGCCTCGAAGCGCTCGCTACCGACACGGATTGTACGGCCATCGGGGAGCGTGTAGCTTTCAACAAGCACAGTAGTTTCCTCAGCAAGTTTGTGGTCAAGTTCGAGGTCATAGCTGACATAACAGAGTTTTTCCTTTATTTGGCGTACCGTCTCAAAATCAGCTGTACGGTTGAATGCATAACCACGACGGAGAAGCAAGCTGATTAGCTGGCGAGTAACATCACGTCCTGCAACATTGAGTCGTGCTGTAAGGTGATTGAGAACAACGCTTTCGTACACGGGAACGATATGAGTTACACCGTCTCCAGAATCGACGACTACACCGGAGCTGAGGCCTATGGACTGAAGTGTTATTGAAAGCTTTAAATTTTGCGTTAATCAACTAAAAATGCTAATCCCTTACCTTGAGCGTATAGAGCAAGGACTGCTTGAATAGCAACATATACGCCTCCAAAGTTGTACCTTTCAAACATGACCTCACACATCTTCTCCCTATTACTAAGAGGGTTCATTGGTGGCTCGGTAAGGAGGATTTTGCGGCCAGTAGGATCAATTTGTAGTTTCTCAGCGAAAGTGTAGTCCCAAACGTGCAACATATCATCCCATCTTTTGATGATACCATTATCCATCTATATGAGTTAGTAATTCGGTTGAAATTCACTATGGATATAGATAGAGAAGCTTACCGGATACGTAATCTGCAGCATTGTCCTTGCAGCAGCAGCTTCATCTCCAACCATAATATCTTTCACAACCTTTAAAGTAAATTCTAAGTCAGTGTTTCTTCTTGTGTTTCAATTCCCTCACTTGATCCCTATTTCACTGTCGGAACAATGGCCAATGGAGAAATGGACTCGTGGATTCGTACTATATCATCCTGGCGTTCTTCCGCACGTAGAATCGGACGCCCCACAATAGAGGGGTACTGGTGCTCCGGAAAGTTCTGACCGGCATATCCGACCTTAAGGCTTTAGGAATTGAAATTCCGAGTCAGCTTGGAGTTCTTGTCGGGCATGGAAATAGGAAGCTCTGGAGAAACCTACAAACCAGTTCCACCATCAAGAACTAGAGTTCCAAGTTAGCCGGAAACGAATATCACGGAGGTTGAAGATAGGGGAGGTGTACCGATAGGTGCTTCTGACATATTTGAAGTCCGGGGGATATTATAGGGGGTATGCTGGTGGTACTGTTGACAGGTGAGCTGACGTTGTTGAGCGGGGGAGCCTCCACGAACTAACGTTACCGGTACCGCCACGAATGAGGCTCAAGAGGAGCTTAGTGATAGATCTTACGCTGTTAAGGAGAAGACCAAGGAACCCCCTCAACCTAGACCCCACCAACACAAGCTTATGAGAAGTTACACACGAAGACATACAGCAATATACGCATATCACGAAGTCATGGACATCATTTCTTTCATTTCAAACCTCCGCCAGGAGGCCCTCCTACTAGGAGACTACAATGCCGTCCGTGGGATGTGTTCTCGCCGGCTGGCAACCCTCCGGAAACGTCTCGGTCGTGCAAACAAAAAAAAGTTCGCACAGCAACCTCCCTTGACTGCTGAAGATGTTGGCCAAGACCCTACGTATAGAATCCAAGTTATTATCAGAGCTTCCTAGGGATTAATACTGAGTTATCATGAGAGTTCTAGGCATATTCACCTCCTTTTATACTCATCTGAACGGGCGTATTCACACGCAATGCACCTAAAGTCTTTGCTTGCCGACGATGCTTCTACAGCCACCCCCTCTATGCGCTCTCACTCTGTATCTCGCCTACACAAGGCTTATATACATGCTTTAACACTATGTACGCTTCTCTCAGACCCAGCCTCCAATGCCACCGAGAAAGCTGTTCTAGAAGCCCATGCATATGCTGCTTCTCTACGTGGCTCTGAAGCTTTTGAAAAATCCCACTGGGAAGCTTCAATTCAAGCGTTTTCCGAGGCCAGGATCATCTACTCGGTACTATTGAGCAGCAATAAGAACGAACTATATAGGGACCAACTAACTAGCACAATTGATCCAAGTATACGATATTCCGCATACCAACTGCAGCTCCCTAGGAATATGGATGTTGCTACAATCTCCCGGAAATACTTTCCCCGTGAGAAAGCAGTGGAGGTTATACCTAAAATCGAGGCTTTGGATCCCAATGTGTTCTCTGAGGCTGAGGACACACCCATGACGGGAATTGCCGGTGCCGTATCTTCGGTATCCTGGCGCTCCCGCACAGCACCCGTAGATAATGCAGAGATATCTGTTGCATTGGCAAATTTACAGACTGTTGAAAGCACCTACTATTCTAAGATTCTGGAGGACGCAACTTCTACCGAAGCATTTGATGATGTATTGGCTGCGTGGCAGGAGGCCGTTGATGCGACAAAGAAGGCTATCGATGACCTACAGGCAGAGAACGTCGGAATGCAAGACCAGAGAATGCAGAATCTACAGATGACCTGGACTGTAGTTAATTACTCTTTAATATGTTGGAGAGTAGGAAGAAACCGCGTTATGATCCAAGGGATCGCTCAGGGTGGGAAGAAGGGGAAAAAAGGTGAACCTGAAGTGAGGGTTAAGAAGCTAGGGCATTTAAAAGAAGAAGTAGCTCTCTATGACGCTATCCTACAGGTACATAGAACCCAATCCTATTCAAGATTATATTATTAAGGGTATATCCTATTTAGAGTCTTGAACAAGTCTACAACCTACCTGGTATCGCCGCCGACGAAGAATTCACTAGTGAACTCGACAGCAAGAAGGCATATTTCTCAGCCTCAAAGTGTGCCTTAATCGCACAGTCTCATTCCCTCCTGTCTAACCGCAGAAACGCGCTAGCCCTCTTTAACCGTGCACTCTCTTACGTCTCTACCCCCCATGTCCCTTCAACTTCCACATCCACATCCTCTCACAAAGGTCTTGAGATTACCGCTGAAGTCGCCTCAGAAATACGCACACGCCTTAAGGGCGAAGTTTCACGATACCAAGCATTGGTCGAGATGGATAACATCACAGCCAAGGCAGCAACAACTAAAGGTAGCAATAGTAGAGTAGTGCTAGAAAGGTTAGATCAATATCCAGAAGGGAAGGACTTTGACTTCAGCAATGGGATTGTGCAATGGCCACCGAAGGTTGCACCTGTGCCAGTAAAGCCCGTATTCTTAGATGTTGCATGGAACTTTATCGAGTATCCAGGTGATGGCGGACCAAGAGCGATGGTCGGGGCTAAAGAGAAAGAGGATAAGACAGAGACAAAGAAGAGTGGGTTCTTGGGAAGCTTGTGGAGGTAGTTGGTATAGCCCTTTTGTAGTGTCTGGTTTTTTGTGTACTACAAATTGTATCATACAAAAGATCTTAGTAAAGTTATAGTTCATGACCGATCATTGACCCCCCCCCACTAATTGTTTCATCTCATATCTAGGATTTTTTACTAAAACTAACTCTAACATCGGAAATAACTAGGGTTTTCCTACTAAAAATAAATCACATAACCTTATACTAGAAAACCGCAACGATGATGCTAAGCTCAAGTTTTAACAGAACCACCAGCTAATAACCCAGTCTACTCTAAGCACTCGTTAAATTATCAAGCCTGGCCTGTGGTTACATAACCTTTTAATGTGCAGACTTGGTTACAACTTGTGCCCAGATGACAGATCCTATTTTTTTAGCTAGTACCTGTAACTATAACAAAACTATACCCCATCCTCTTCCCCACCTACTTCTTCC
Organism: Verpa bohemica; assembly: GCA_033030345.1. Taxonomy (NCBI): domain Eukaryota; kingdom Fungi; phylum Ascomycota; class Pezizomycetes; order Pezizales; family Morchellaceae; genus Verpa; species Verpa bohemica. Next base: position 1,006,500 of record JAUFSE010000009.1, on the reverse strand, counting down.
TCCTATCATCCAACTACACTATGTCAACCGTACTCATTCATTATTTCCTCAAGAGGTTCTGGGAGCCTTATCAACAGTTCGGGTCTGGATTGATAAAAAAAAAAGGCATGAATAGGTGTAGCCCCGCTGGGCATAAGTTTGGTGTTATTATCACTATGATAATAGTAGCCGCTTTTTTATTTGCATCTTTTCGGGCACTCCCCCTACTCTACCCTCAAACTACAAGATAATTGGAGTCGGTTTATGTTCTATTTGCTATTCCTAAAAAAAAGAAGCCTGGTTACATACATTCCCATAACTAAACCCCACCCTAATTTATAACCTTTACAAAAAAATGCATTTTAGCCCGAAACCCCCAAAACTCAATAGTCCATTGGGCCCCCATCTCGTTCCCTTTTGACCTTCACCTCATCCCTAAGCAGACCTGCTACAAAACTTTTGAAAAGTTCAACATAGGGCTTCAGAGACGTCTTCTCGTAGTCTTTGTAACTTTTCATTAGCCTCATAATCCAAATTTTTGAACAGATTTATACATACCCGCAGTCTTTTCTCCTTCACCAGAATGATCAACATTCCATGCATCGATCTCCTGCAACAGTTGCGTCACGGTTGGCACAGTCATCGGGTCAAATGACTCTGGTTTTCTCGGATCGATAGGAACACAAACACGCCCTAAACTCGATATCAGCATTAAACCAAACCCTCATTTCCGCGTACAACATAAACCCAAACGGCCATTGGAAGCCCAGACCTAATTGGTTATGTTCTACCTAACAAACCGAAATTCGCAAGTAGAAAAATTACATACCTGTCCCAGGATGCACACAAAACGGGCTCTTCAACAAATGGTTCAAATGTTTTGAGACCTCCACATCGAGACGAGGATACATGTACTCCAGTATTACATCCTGCTTATGTTCTTTTAACTGCTTGGTCTTCAGATTTTTCACTACGTTTATGCTAGCGATGGCATCGATATCGTCCCATTTATTGGTGCTAGGACGGCTATCGTGGCTATCCCATTTTTTGCGAAGTGCATCGTTGAGTTCTATGTAAATCAGTCCTATTTATTCCCAACCTAGTCCAATAATTTGCAATATACCTTTGTTAGGGAGAAGACTAAGTAATCTTTCTGCGCGTTCTGTTTCCTTCCATGGGTCTTGATCCCGGAGGATATCCTTCTTAAAGTGCTGTTTCAGGATACCCAAACTCCTCCTATATCTCTAGGTTAGATGGTGGCGCACAAAGCAGTGGGATAGACTCACACTAAATGAGGGTGTAACGGCCTCTTAACATTAACCTTCTTCCCGGCTTGACTCCCTCCCTTGACGACCTCCAAATAACCCGCCACTGCTCTCCTTTTGCTATCGTCCAGCTCCCTTGCCTTCTTATCGCATACCCATGCATGGGCACCTCTTCTACCTGAGTAAACCCACATGATATGCTTAAACCCTAGATCGTCTCTCAGCGCCACATCCATGATCTTTATAGCAACAGTTATGAACTGCCAGCACTTGATACAAATGTTTGCCTTGTCGCAGCATGTTCTTATCTCATCGTAGTCTGTCAAATCGATATCGAACACTAGTTCCTTTTGCAAAGGTCTGAATGCTGCTTTCCGAAGTGCTTTCCGGTCACGAGGATTGGCAGTGTAGACAGGGCCGATTTCGAAGCGGGAGGGGTTGAGACGAAGGATCTCTTTGCGAAGGCTTGTGAAGATATCAGTACAGCACCACAAGAGATTGAGCGGGTCCCCTACGTTTCAAATGTTGGGAAAGCCTGGTAGCGTAGATACGCGTCGTTCTGAAGTGTAAACGCGAACTCACGGTGTCCAAAGTCATTGCAAGGGACAGCAGAGTGGTTGAGCCATTGGAAGAGGGTTCGAAACGGGAAAAGGCGCTGATAGAATGCTAGCATCACCTCCGGATCTGACGGGCGAGATGAAGGCTTGAAGTCGAGCGGACTATATAACCTTTAGCAAGAAACAATTGCTGAAAGAATGGAGAACTCGTACGCTGCTTCCGTCCCCCCTGCGATCTCAGAAGCGAGAACATCTGCATCGTCTGTATCCCCAAGGAAATCTTCGTCATCGTCGTCAAATATATCCTCCAATTTTGCAACTTTTTCTTCATCTTCTTCCTTAATGTCTAGGTGTCCAATAGCTGGGTCAGATGTTGGTTCGGTTTGGGGAAGAAGGGTATCTGTGGATTGGACAGCATCAGAGGCGTCTGGGAGGTATTCATCTTCTTGTGGTGTTTCCTGGGAGTGAGGCATTGTGGGTTTGGGTTATGGGTGGTGTGGTAGTGGTAGTAGTAGTGGTGGTGGTGAGGTGTTGGGAGACGCGCTGCACTTGGAGAGACGCGTTAATTGAAATCAAAGATAACCGTTATCGCCAAATATCACATCCACAACCAACTCTACCCAACATTTTTACCGAAATATGGCCACCACCAAGAGATCATTTACATATGATTTCTTATAATCAGAGTCTATTTCTTGCTAGTAAATCCTCAGGATTGATTACTGAGAATTGGGTTTTCCGTTAATATTGATAGGATAGTACATACTTTCTTAGGTCATCCTTGAGAGTGCCCACTACACTAGGAGCTCTACGCGAATGTATAGAGCTCCTATGTACATACACTTTTAAGATATAACGTATGTGTCTTTACGGAGGGCAAATACATGCCGGGATAAGAAATACATGTAGTGGAACATGATGAGCACGGTCTTATCAAATAAGCTTGGATTTACTAGTACTTGTAAACTACTGATGTTTTTGGAATAGACTTGTACTATTATATAATTGTTCTATACGTTATACAAAAAGGGCCTTAGGTTATTTCTATAGAGGAACATCAGAACCGATAACCAACACCCTCGGTAGTATAATAGATATTATAACATGGTAAATACATATTTATATGTACATACGTGCCCCCTTAACTTTGGCACTCTAAGTTAAATCCCAATACCCTACAAATGCTACCAATGATGGTGAATACTATCCCAAACTCAGCGAACCTCGCGGAAAAGGGAACATATTTAACTTCTTATAAGCGATATAGCGCAGCTAGTATAACTATAGGATAACCCTAATATTGGCAACAGCTATTATCAAACCTCTAGCATATCTTACAATAACACCCCAATCAAGATAAATACTTTTAAATTACCCAAATAATACTGTCTCCCAAATCTATTATACAGTCAAAGTACAGAGTTATAAGCCCAGAGGCCCTAATCAATTAATTAATCCAATCCCTTAAAGCTCGCAACAGCTTTAGTTCCTACACTCTTTGCTTTTCCCTTCCCTCCCTTTCTCTTCTTCTTCCTTTTCTTCCTTTTCTCTCGTTCATCTTCACTACTATCCCCATCCTCATCAGAGCCACTACCTTCCTCGCTATCACTATCTCCTATTCTTCTTTTTTTATTCCCCTCATCTGCTTCCTCTTCTACATCCTCCCAATACCAAACCCTCACAACGCTCCCTCCACCCGATACAACCCTCCCCCCACAATCCACACCCAATGCCGCAACCCCCTCCTCCATCGTACGCTCATAATCATCCTCAACACCTCCTCTCCCAATCTTCTCCTTCACCTCATCAACCGTCAAGGAATGTGCAAGCGTTGCAACAACACTATTACTCCCCATCTTCACAACCCTCACCTTCCCATCCCCTGCCCCAGTAGCAACATACCTCCCCCACCCCTTCCCAGCGACCTGAAAGTCCTCCGGTAGTACACATACTGCATCAACGCTGTCTCCAGACGCCTTTGAAATATTTATACGATTTTCGTGATCCGCCCACTCACTCTTATTCCATAGTGTCGCCACGCCGCTCGTCATCCCTGTTATAATCTTCTCTCCGCCTCTCCCGGCTTTACTAGGGAGACCAGAGATGAATGCGGAGCAGAGGAGTTCGTCTTCTTGGTCTTCAGACTTAAATAGTGTAGTACCAGGTTTCCGAACGTCAAGGTGCGCGAGTGTTGTATCACCTGTTGAAATAAATTGTCTTGAGAAACCTGTTGTTGAAGCGCCAGTCGCAGGGAGTGCTGTCAGAGAAGATACATAATCGTCATGCGCACCTTCCCATGATGCCGACGGGCGTGAAAGTGTTGATGTGCGAGTATCGAAGAGATGTACTGTCCCCGAGTCTGCACCAATAAGAAGATGGTGCGCAGAGAGGGGGAGAATTGTTGTAGGGGAATCAGATCTTCCACTATAAAGAGTGTTAGCACCACCGGAGGAGAGAAGGAAATTTCTAGAGGTGTTACGAGGATAATTCGGGAATATATGTTTTTGCAAACACTCTGCCTGTTTCTGACGAGGCAGCTTTGAAGAGGGAGTCTGTGCCAGAGGAGTAGAGTACTAGATTATAGAAATATTAATATTACTTCCTACGAATAGAGGAAGGAATAGAATGTACCATCTCCGTCTCCACTAAATGCAATGCAGCGACAACTACCGTTATGACGCTTAGTCTTCCAAGAGACTTTGTACCCCCCGTTATCCTCTATTAGCTTTGCCTCTACATCATCATCATCGTCCTCATTTTCATCTTCATCTTCACCATCACCACCCCCGTCATAGGGCCATGTGTAGGTGTATAAATGCCCCGACGAAAGACCAGTAGCAAGCAAAGGCTTACTCGGATGCAGAGCCAACGAAAAAACGTCTGAAGGCAGGGCAATTGAGTGGGACTTATACGGCATGATGTATATTAAATTAACAAAACAAGTGAATATCCATTACTTTAAAAAGTAAAAAAATTACTAGAACCAGTTACCCTACCATGCGGCTCCGCGATTACAAACATCCCACCCAATAACCCCACCTTCGCCCGCCATCTCCATCCACAACTTCCCATTCGCCCATAATGACAGAACCACAAGTTACTGCGCCGGCGCTCTATACTCCAGATGATCACCTCTTCACCGATACAGACTCTGCAGAGCAACGGAGTCATGTAGATCTTGAGGAGGATGCTTTTAGAGAGGTCTATGATATCGACCGAACTACCAAGGAGATTGTTGAAAAAGGGTATTGGCGGGTAGCACTGCAATTCCCAGATGAGTTGCTGGGTGATAGTACGAGAGTGTATGAGCTGATATCGAGAGGGATTAACGAGGGTGCACCATATTATTCAAGTCCTGGTATTAAAGAGATTCCAGTGGCCTCCGGGGAATGCTGCGGTCAGAGTCAAGAAAATGGATGTTGCAAAAGTGGTCAAGATAATCCCACAAATAGCACATCAGAAGACTCAAAAAATGGATGCTGTAGCACTCACTCCAAAAGTCCCCCACAAGAATCCAAAGAAAGGAAAGTCTTTATCCTCGCAGACACCTCCTACTCCGCCTGTTGTATCGACGAAATTGCTGCTGAGCATTGCTCCGCAGATGTCCTAGTCCATTACGGCCGCTCATGCCTGTCCCCCACTACCCGCCTACCCATAATCTACGTCTTTACCACAAACCCCCTCGACCTCACCCTCGCTACCGACTCTTTCTGCGCCTCCTTCCCAGACAAAGAGGCCAAAGTGATTCTCATGGCCGACATAACATATACTTCACACATTCCCAGCCTCTACGAAGCCCTTGTGGGCAAAGGATACAATAATCTTTTTGCAACAAACGTAATCCACAACCCCTCCTCTCCACTACCCAACCGGACGCACCCCCCCGGAACGGACCCCCTCGAAACTCTCCGCACCTACGCTCTCTTCCACATCTCTACCCCCCTCCCCTCCCTCCTCCTTGTCCTCGCATCCCGCCTCGCCTCAATTCTCACCTACATTCCCAACACCAGCATTAACACCCCTACCAGTACCGCTGTCCTCCTCCGCCGTCGCTACGCACTCCTCTCTCATGCACGCACAGCCGGGATAATTGGAATACTCATAAACACCCTCAACGTCAAAAATTACCTCCCAATGATCAGTATGGTAAAGCGACAAATTGCCGCCGCAGGCCGCAAGAGCTACCTAGTTGTTGTCGGGAAAGTTAACGTTGAGAAAGTAGCAAATTTCTCAGAGGTTGAAGTATGGGTCGGAATCGGATGCTGGGAACAAGGAATTGTGGGCAGTGAGAGCGGAAGAGAGTTTTACCGCCCTGTTATTACCCCTTTTGAACTTGGTATGGCATTAGATAAGACGAAGCCATGGACTGGGGAGTGGATCACGGACTTTGAAAGTTTATTGAAGATTGATGGGGAGACTACGGGGGAGAATAAGGAGGAAATAAATGATGACAGTGAAGATGAGCCACCAGAGTTCGACTTACGTACCGGTCGGTATATCTCTACTTCTCGCCCGCTACGGCAACGTAAGGGGAAAATTGAGAAATCACATGAAACATCTTCGGCACTGATTACGAGTTCTGATTCCTCGAAGCAAGTGCTGGCTGGTGGTGTTATCTCGCCAGCTGCAGAGTTCTTGAGAGATAAGAGGTCATGGAGAGGGCTCGGGTCGGATTTTACTATTGAGTATGAGAAAGAGGGGGAGAAGGATGCGGGGTCATTAGTAGAGGTTGGGAGGAGTGGGGTTGCGAGGGGGTATACAGTTGGTGGAGAAGGGGGGAGACATTGATGTAGTTTTGGGCTGGGTTCTTTACGGCGTTTGGGGTTTATATGGGGTTGGTTAAAAGTAATTATGTAAATATATTATCAGTAACACCTAGATGAGCATCATGGTATGACTCAAGCACTTATAAACTAAGGTATCCGGAATAAGTTGAAGCAAACTTTTCATAAACTATCACTCGGTCTATATATCGAAAGAATTGAAACAGCGCTGAGAACCTTCCCATACGCAAGAAAAGAACCTACCAGAATACTCCCTATATGATACGACCCAGAAACAAGAAAACCCAGTGAGAGAAAACACCCACTACAAACCCTCATTCCCCAACTTCATCCTCCTTCTCCACTCCAGCTGCAACTTCAAAAAACGCCGTATTATCTCTATACGCCACATATTCCGAATCTACGCATCATTAGTCACCAACCCATATACATAATCACAGGATAGAGGCAAACTTACCAGCATACCCCAATAGTTCTTGGATTTTCCCACTCCTCTCGCCTTTGATCCTCGCAATTTCTACACTCGAGTAATTCACCAACGCCCTGCCTACTTCCTTCCCCAATACCTCATACCCACCCTCCTTAAGTCTCTTAACCACCACCACTGACACCGCATCCTGTTGCGAAAAATTACCTGAAACATCTACGACGCCCACCGGGAGCAACCCAGCTTTATCGGCACGTGTTAGTGCACGATGTGCACCTTCGTCAATAAACACTGTTCCGTGAGGACTAAGCCCATGTAGAATCCAGAAGTACCGGTCCCTCAGTGCGCGGGGTTTTGGTAAGAATCTGGTATGGAGTGGTGGTGGAGGACCTGGGGTGGGTGTTGTAGATCGCGCGGGGGTGACGGGTGCTGAGATGGCGTGTTGTTCGGGGGTTCCAGGGCGGAGGGTTGGTGTGCAGGTTGCAGATTCGGTCTTAAGGGATTGGATATACCGAACTATGTGGAAGATATTTGATGGGGTTGAAGACCGAGTTATGATTGTTGTTACACCTGCAGAGGTTGCAAGACGGGCTGCAGTGAGCTTTGTTGACATTCCACCGGTACCGAGGGACGAACCGGCGGTTGAGACTATGTTTGTTAGTAGTAGCGCTTGGGAAGTAAGTGGGTGGAAGATTACCGTCAACATTGAGGGTTGAGATATCGTCGACAACTTCAATAGGTTTTGCATCAGGATGGGTGCGTGGGTTATTGGTGTAGAGGCAGTCTACGTCGGTCATGAGGAAGAGGTAGTCTGCGTTGACCATTCCCGCCGTGATGGCGGAAAGCGTATCGTTATCGCCGAATTTAATTTCCTATATTTATTGTCAATCATACTGCGTGTAGGTTTTTTAATTCGGGTGTGAACAAACATTAACAGACAAGGTATCATTCTCATTCACAATTGGGATGATACCCATATTAAGGAGCTCAGTGAATGTGTTTACAGCATTGAGATATTGTGTTCTCTACACCCACAAGTTAGCATATATCAGCAAACAACATAGGAATACAACCTACATCAGAGATATCGTTTCTCGTTAACAAGATCTGTGCCACGGGTTGCCGCAGCTGCTTGAACAGCTCATCCCACAATGCAATGAGCCTGCACTGTCCCACAGCAGCAATTGCCTACAGCACCCAATACTTAGCAAACAACACCCACACCAGTAAGACTGTGGGGACTACCTACTTGTACAACTGCAAGATGCTTCGGACGCTTTTCTATATCAAGCCTCCTCAACCCAATCCCAATAGCCCCAGAGCTCACAAGAATAACCCTATGCCCATCCCTCCTAAGACGACACGAGGTTTCAACTAGTAACGACAGATTAGATAGCAGCGGCTCATGAGTTTTCTCGTCGCAGATCGACGAAGTTCCTAACAAATATTAGTCTTTCTCATAAAAGCTCAAGAAACAAAGATATAAAGCTACAAACCAAGCTTGATAACAATCGTGAGTGGACGTGGGCCCTTCATTGTCGTGTGTGAAGCCTCCCTTAATTTACTTGTGTGCTCGCTTGCAAAAGTCATTCTGAGCTGACAGTGATGTTGTTGACTAGGGGGATAAATATACTAGTGAGTCAGGTGTGCAAGGATATCTCGCCCTTCAATTTTGCTGTGGTGGGGCTGTGGAGGGGTGAATGAGCGTCCGGGTAACGGTGTAGCAGTTTTACAGAAAAATAGACAAAGCTCTCTCTTGTGCAATACCTATGTAATGTTACAATAAGCCCTTGAATAACCTCATAAATCTAATCCAATTTAGTCTATACCGTAGAAACCCCCTCTATCCCCTCTATCCCACAAAACTTCTCAGAGTGACAACCATGACCCCGAGTGACGGTTCATGATGCATCCGGGTAACCTCACCACAAACCTTCCGCTCTCCACCCTCAACCCATATCAAAAAATGACCACCCCCCAACCCGATTCCACCTCCCGCCCCCCACGGGGCCCCGAATTCTGGCGTCGCTCCTTCTCTTACATCACCGGCCTCGGTATGACACCCGAGGACCGTGCGCAATTTGAAGCCGACAATGCATCCCGGAAACAAGACTCTGAATGCCGGAAGTGCGAGAAGCACCGTGACTACCTTATCAAATACAGTACCGCCCCCTCTCCCTACTCCCTATCTTTAAATAACTAACTTAGTAGGTAGGCCCAATCGTTAGGTTCATGCTTAGTAGTATCCGTCAGGTCAACGGTGACATGAATGCAGATAACATAAAATGCATGCCGTGTGATACGCAACAAAGTGGTGGCTTCTCTCCGCAGTATGGGATCCTATTATGTCAGAACAGGTTACGCAATCGAGGCCACACTGAGGATACGCTTGCTCATGAGTTGGTGCATGCGTATGATCAGTTACGTTTTGAAGTGGATTGGGATGATTTGAAGCATCATGCGTGTTCTGAGGTATGTACTCCTAAAAAAGAGGATGGGGGGGGGGGGGTTGGCTAACTTGATGTGTAGATCAGGGCGTCGAGTTTGAGCGGTGAGTGTAGGTGGACAAGAGAGGCTTTCACAAGAGGGGTGTGGGACTTTACGCAGCAGCATCAAGCTTGTGTACGGAGGAGAGCTACGCTTTCGGTCCGGAATAATCCAAAATGTAAAAATGATGTGGAGGCTGCGAAGATTGTTAATATGGTGTTTGATTCCTGCTTCGCGGATACCAGGCCCTTCTCGGATATCTATCGATAGGCGTCCAAGTAGGTTGTGCATAGATTGCGATCAAAGTGAGTTTTATATTATCCAACGATATTTGTACTATAGCAATAGAAAATCATGCTTCCTACTCTTATTTATAAAGAGCGCGATAAACAAATACAGCATAGAGCAAGAAAACCAAAAAATACATTCAAGCCAAAACACCAAAGCGCGCCGAAAAACTCTGAACAGGGCATACACAATCGCAATGCTGCAACGTGAAGAAAAACCATGCCTCCTAAAATAAAATGAATACCTAACAGTGACACCCTTGAAAATGTACCCAAGTCATCCGATGCGTTCCTCCCTCTTGCAATTGGTCAAGACATGGAGGCCCAATGAGAACGGAAGGTCGGGCATTATAAAGGAAATTATTCGGTAGAAAGTTTAACTTCTACTAGAGCCACTGCTACTATTACTACCAGAACGCTTTGTGATGTTGGGTTTAGGAGTGCAATGCTTGAGAATCCAAGGGTGCTTTGCAACATCCTCGAGGGGAATCCTCTGGTCTGGCTTGATAACAAGAAGCTAAAGGAAATGTTAGCGCAATTTTTTGCCAAAGCTAATGATTCTAGAAAAAATACCTTCTTAATAAGATCAGCAGCCTCGGGGCTAACAAAGTCTGGGATCTTCATGTCTGCTCTGACAATTCTTCTTTGTGTCTCTACAGGGTTATCCTCAAATGGTGCCGCTCCCACAAGAAACTCGTATGTCAAAACACCTAGAGACCAAAGATCAACCTTCTCGTTGTGGTAGTTGCTACCGTTCAACATCTCGGGGGGAAGGTAGTCGAGGGTTCCACACATGGTTGTTCGCCTATAGGATTTCTCATTGTCAGTTCTAGACCCCAGAAATGAGAATATTTGAGAGGGAACCATACCGTGAGTTCGGAGCATGCACGCTCCAGCCAAAATCAGAGATCTTGATCTCGCCATGGATTCCAACAAGGATATTCTCAGGCTTGATATCACGGTGAATAACATGCTTCTTATGGAGGTATATTAACGCAGCAGCCATTTGTGCGATATACTAAATAAAAGGTATTATTAGTTCATTGTCTAGTTAAGTAGTTAGGGAAACTCGTAAATATACCTCTGCTGCGCGTGGCTCTGAAAACCTACCCACTTTCCTTAACATCTTATACAACTCTCCTTGACCCGCAAACTCAAGAATCAAGAAAACGCGTTTCGAGTCATGGAAATGTCCAAAGAGTCTTAAAATGTTGGGATGTCTTAGATTAGACTGTATCTCAATCTCTCTCCTGAGCTGCTTCTCAACCTTCCCGTGTTGTAGCTCGCTCTTATGAAGGACCTTTAAAGCACAGACAAACCCATTCTTACGCTCCTTGGCAAGATAGACTCGTCCAAACTTTCCTTTACCCAGAGGGCGGCCAATCTCAAACATTCCTAAGTGGAAATCACGAGGGGAGAGGGCTGCCGGGATACTCAGCGAGCCAGATGAAGTATTGGATCGTCTATTCTCAGATGTGGAGGGCTCAATAGCCTTTTTGGGAGGTGAGGGTGGAGGAGGCATATCTGAGGGGGTCCATTTGTTGTTGGCATTATTTTGATTGTGGACAGCGATTTTGAGAAGAGGGTGTCTAGCTGGCTCCTGCTGCCGTTGTGCTGCTTGTTGTTTATCTTGTAACGATGCAAGCGCTGCTGCTGCCGCTCCGGATGGTATTATGGCTGTCTATAAGATCTTGGGTTAGTTGGGTTCATTCTGTAGGGATTAACACTAGGAAGTACCTTAGACTTGGCACTGGGGTTGACATTCTCCCCATTAATCGAGATTTCAGCGAGGCGAGCCTCAATTTGACGGAGGGTCATTGCTAATGCACGATCTGATGAAGGGTGCTTAGTCGGGGATAGATATCTCAGGTGATGTTAGATAAACTCGGAGAATGATAGTGTAGGGGATGGAAAAGAAGAAGGGGTCGGGGGACGTCGAAGTTTAAGAGGAGACAACAAATACCAGCTGGCGGCTGCTGGTTGCCACGACAACGTATTATGTGTGTCTTTCTCTAGTACGCCAACAACACGCGATCAATGACTCGCAGGTTAGTTCTGTTTGAGAATTCCAACTGGATGATAAGGTTATCAATATCTTTTAAAGTTCCAATAAATCTTACAGCCTGTATTACAGAAATTTATCAATACGAATTTAATCTTCAAGACGATCGGCTTAAAATTGAGCGAACCTGGGAGTTTCATAGACTGAAACCCCAGCTCCAAAATCTATCACAACCTCTTGAATAAGATGCAGTTAAGAATGTGATAGCCAAACAATCTGATGCAGGGTTCTCCCACACAAACAATAAATGGAAAAGACACTTGCGACACCACTGATGGTATATACCGCATCTCTAATAGCCAATTTTTGCTCTTAACCACTTTTTATACCGTGTGCATGTACTCCCGGAGGTGTTCTCTTATGCAACCTTTATAAGCACGTTTAATCCTATCGGCGGCGGAGCCGAGTACCTAGTTACACGGCAGACAGTGTTACTGGCAACAGCATGCCGAAGCTGCGTCTTTTCTTCCTCCCCGGTAGTAAGCTGACACGCTTCATAGACTATCACTCATACGATAAATTCTAGTTCCAGCTGCCTAGCCAGTCCAAACATCAATTTATTAGATTTGTATTCAAGAAAAGAAAGTGGTCAGTTAGTAGCCAAAAAATATATAGCACCAATCATTCCGGATATTATAAAGGGTGGATACTACGATTAGTGGTGTTTCCTTACCCAACCAATCGTAGAAACATTTTCGTTGAAGACCCCATTCTAGCCACACTTGGCCCTATCGAGCCTAGATCGTTCGGCTACAGGGCTGAGGCTCAGCGAAGGTAAAAAAACATTGGGCCGTTTCAAGCCCCCATCCGCTGTTTAACATTTCGTCAGACCCGAGGGCCGTGGGTCTACCTGGGCCTCGACCTGCCAATCCTCGACAATAGATCTGCAATACGGCGATTTTCTCGATATATTTAAATATATTAGAAAATTAAGGGTTTAAAAGCGGTTCTATAGCATGACCCGGTCTAAAGATTTGAGGGAGGGGTGAATGAATGGATGGATGGATGGATGGGGTGGGTGGGTGGAGGGGGGTGGGGGGGGGCAATTGTGGTAGTGGGAGAGGATTCGATGGCGCTGGCGGTGGGAGAGGGGAGGGGGGGTGGGTGATTATTGCGGGAGTCACCTCGTCGGTAGAGAAGAGGAAGGGAAGGGGGAGGGCAACCGGACAAACAGTGCCCTTCCCCCCAGTTTTGACGGGCCTGCATGCAGGTAAGTAGGGATTGTCTGTCCTGACGAGCAGAAGAAGAAGCAACGACAACGCGAAAGTCGATGAGGCTGGGAAATAGCTAACCGCTTACACGACATGCAGACAAGTGCTGCACCAAAGGCAGCCGCAATGGCCGAGCCTGAATCACCATTTTTTGTTGCGAGTTAAGAGATGAAACGGCGACGACAAAGTTACCACTTCATGTCGGGCGCTGCTTGGGAGGAAAAGTCTTTTGGTATTCCCAACTCGAGGGGGAGCTTCTTGGCAGACTTGGCAAGTGTCTTAGGGAGAACTTCGGTACACGCCCTGTTCAATACAGTGCAGCAGCATCCTCCCACACACGCAAAAGTCCCCCCAGTAGTGAGTGGTAGGCCCTCCTCGAAAAAGATGGACTCCCCGTCCGCCCTTCCGCGTTTTCTTACCCCCTCCCCCCCCCCCGTCCTCCTGCTCCACTCCTCCACCACCCACATCCACCACCACGTTCCTCCTCCTCTTTCCCGTCCTCGTCCTCGTCCTCGTCCTCGTCGTCGTCCTCCTCCTCCATAGGATCATTCATACCGACGTCCTTGTGATCAACCTCCTCCTCCACAATCTCGTCGTCATCCGCCTGGACTGCCCGCATCTCCGTGATTTTAATCGCCGAGACGACAACGGGGCCGCGCCGCACCGCATACTTGCTAGGTACGCATCGCCTCCCCCCCCCGTCCCGGTGTTCTGGGTCCGTGCTTCTCTATTGCGTGAAATATTTTCCCTAACCCCTCCCTCCTCCTCATTATCTACCCTACATCCTTCCCTTCCTCCTCCTCCCTTTTACATTTGCGCGCTACCAGCCGCCCCCCCAAGCACTTATTCCCCCCCCAGTCCTTCAAATTCATCACATCACAACCCTCCATCACAGCCCATCACTTGCCCTCCTTCAAAATCTAAGACAATATCTCTCTTCCCTGCTATCTTATAAATCTATCCCATTCTCAATTTTACCATCTACTCTTATCGATATCTGCTCACTCTTCTCCCCCAACCCAGACCCTTATAACTCCTCCCTCCCCGGTGACATTCAGATATCTATTCACCTGGCTTGATTTCTCAACCACCATGGTAAGGATACTCGACAACCCATAGACATCGCGTGCTTCAGATACCTAAAGTCTGTCGCATACCTTCAGGTATATAAGATTAACAAATTATATCTATATAGGTGCTATACAAGCGGAAGCCTGTCCAATACGTACCTAATCCTGACATTGATGACGAGTCTCAAGAAGTATGTCTTGTATCTTCCGCAACGGGTTCTCGGGACCCCACTAAACTGACTATTATAGGTTTGGCAAATCTCACAAACAGGGGAAGTGTTCGTTGATTATCAAGACTATCTTGATAGGTATTTACACCTCGGATTTATATAAGTAATCTATTTAGTTAGCTGACATTGAATTATTTGTGTAGGCTAGACTTTTACAAAACTGTATGTCTTCGGGTTTTAAGCATCAGATAACTAGAGGATTTAATGAGCATATCTTACTAACTCACTGGGTGTAATATAAAGAAACAGTTTAGCTGTGAAATTACCGGTCATATGAATCTCAGTTTCTTTGAAGCGCTGATAAGTGAAGTATGATCCGTTAACACCCTGCGTCTCGAATAGATTAAGTTGACTTGAAATATAGACTGTTAGCTCGCAAGATGTTGATCAGACGTTTCCAGAAGCTTTGAAGGATCCTGTACTGAGAAAGGTGCAGTTTTCTGTCGTACCAAGGATTGACTCTTTAGGTAAGCAAAAAAAGTTAATTGCGAAATAAGGTTTTCTAGACGCTAATTTAGTCTCTTATCATTGTATAGTCGATCAGATGCATGACGTAAGTTAATTCATCACAAAAGTCTTGTCATTTCGCTATTAGTGGTCTAACGATCATTTCTAGTCTTTCAAGAACGATTTCTACCCCGGTGAACATGTAACGGCAATCCTATCGAATGGTGATCGGGTAGAAGCACTAGTTCGGGAGAAAACGATGTTTCCAGAGCTACGGTACGCGAGTGGTGATATTCAAAGAAAAGGTTTTTCGCGCTACACAGTCAAATTGATCAATCGAAACGATGAGGAAGCGCAGGTGGACAACGAGCATCTGGTTCGAGATAAAAAGTCTTTCACTAAGGCTATGCTGCGTTCATTCATTAAAAATACTGTGTCACGGGAACCTTGGAACGGCGCGCCATGGATAGTGAAGGAGGAATTTGCGGTCAAATACAAAATTCCGCAGAATGTCCCACCAGAACTACGAAAAGCGTCTTCAACAGCAGAGAGAAAAGCAGCGCAGGCAAGGAGGAAACAAGGATCATCTCAAGGTCTGGTTGTGAGCACATTAGCTGCTGTTGGCTCCTCTCCTACGACAACAACAGCAACAACCCCGGTGGACATCAAGCCAGCACCAAAGTCTCACAAAAGTAAAAGTCAACAAGCTGCGATGAAAATGACAAAGTTGGGACAGAATGGGGAGGGAGGGAGTGGGTCTATTAGTGTTGCAGGATCTTCTTGGAGTGGTAGTCCGGTTGGAACTCCTGATGTTGGGGGGACCAAAATAAGTCTTAAGGCAATCGTCAAAGAGGAGACACCTCCGCCACCCCCACCACCACCGAAGGCAATTAAATATCCAATTGAGGATTTAGATCTCCCTATTCAAGAGGATGCACAACGGCCTACTTTGCATTTTCTTTCAGCAGCAGGAATGCCTGGCAAGTTGGAACCTAACGATATTACCGGAGGTAACCGTAGGATATCCAGGTCATCAACTCGCACTTCTCTAGTCGCTTCGGCATCCCCAGCGCCCGTAGATAATGACATCGATGAAGAGAAGGTTGGATATTATCTTAGCACATGGGTATTCCTAAATATCTATTGTGAGCCTTTGCTTCTCGACTCTTTTACCTTCGACGATTATATCCAAGCTCTCGAATTCAGCAGTGACGAGATGGAGTGCGAATTGTTTGTCGAAATTCACTGTGCATTATTAAAGTCGATCGTGAATGAGCAAGGTGTGATACAGGCACAACTTCCGGATTTTGATGAGGATGAAGATGATGAGGATAGTGCAGATGAAGAAGGGAGTGAAATAGGTTCGGCAGGGGGGACAGTAAAGTTGAATGGAGATGAGAAAGGGGCGGAGGATGGTGGAGAAGGGAGAATGGAAGTTGAGGGTAGTGAAAGCGGGAGGAAATCAAGAGGCAAATCGGAAGAGGAAGTTAGGAAACATCGGGCAGATGAATTATTCGAGCACAGCGACACATGGGTTCAGCGGCTTAAAGTCAGGGATTTTAAGAACGGGGGATGGCAGTCAATTATTGTAGGGCTACTCTATCAGCTTTCGATGGATACTCGATACTCTAAGGACTGTGATGGAATTCTGTCGCACCTAGCACCAGTGGACCAAGAGCCAACCACACAAACTGTAGCACAACAATATCTGACTCTAAGCCCTAATCTAAGGGTTATGGTATTACATTTATTGTCGAGATTGACGCACGAGACTAGATCAGTGAGAGACTATATGGAGGAGTGTGCCGAGGAGATGACTAAACACCGCAAGGAAAAAATTGAGGAGCAAAGAACAAGAAAAGCGTTGTAAGTTCAACTAGGGATATCTATCTAGGCTTTATCTAGGCTTTATTTATTGACTAACATCTAACGTGTATAGACTTGAGGAGTTAAAATCGCTTGAAGATGAGA
Organism: Verpa bohemica; assembly: GCA_033030345.1. Taxonomy (NCBI): domain Eukaryota; kingdom Fungi; phylum Ascomycota; class Pezizomycetes; order Pezizales; family Morchellaceae; genus Verpa; species Verpa bohemica. The sequence continues at coordinate 989,723 of JAUFSE010000009.1, read as the reverse complement.
GGAAAGTTCTTCTACCAGATAATAGGCCCAGGTCTCCTTCGCCAGTATCTCGACAAGCATCTACCGATGCTGATGGCGATTCCAAGATGACAGGTCCCGATGAGGATGAGGACATCGATGATGATGAAGATGACGAAGGGGATGATACTGATCGTGGTAGATCTCTCCGTCGTGGAAATGAACGCGCCAATGCCCGGAAACGGAAGCGAGAGGAAGAAAAGGTGAAGGCTGATGCAGCAGCAAAGATGCCAAAGACCTCAAAACAGTTCCAAAAAGTTCTCAAGTCTATCGAAACCGTTAAGATGAAAATCGCTAAACAGGAAGAAAAAATTGCCTCTTTCGACGAGGATCTTCGACAGGCCGATTGTGCAAGGTTCAAGATGATGGGAAGGGATCGGTTCTGGAACAAGTATTGGTGGTTTGAGAGGAATGGTATGCCGTTTGGTGGACTTCCGCAGTCTTCAACCGCTGAATCCGGGTATGCGAATGCTATGATTTGGATACAGGGTCCCGACCCTAGTGAGAGAGAGGGCTTCTTAATTGAGGAGGCTGGGACGAAAAGGGCGCTGGATGGAGACGGAGATGCAAAAATGAATGGGGCTAGTGATGAGGGGATGACTGTTCTCGAGCGACAAACTCGCGAAGAGAACTCAACAACACTTACCTCGCCTACCCGCTATGGTTATATCGAAACGGTTGAAGAATTTGAGCAATTGGTCTCTTGGTTAGATATAAAAGGAATCAGAGAAAAGAAGCTGAAGCTCCACCTAGAGGAGTATAGGAAGCATATTGAACAGGGAATGCAGAATCGACAGGCATATCTTTCTGGAGCCACTACTGTGGAGAAAGAGAATGGTAGACCGGCTACCAGAGTAAAGACGAACTGTGATCCTAGCGTCTGGCGATGTTTGAACTGGAGCAATAGTACGATGATGGACGAGCACGGCCATACCCACTTCGATCAACCACAACCAAGGAAAACAAAGAAGAAGGGGGCGCAGGATAAGGGGGTATTATTAAATAGACAAGGGAAGCCTGTTAGTAGGCAGGGCGATCGGTATAATTTTTAGAGGGAAAGAGTTTATGCGCAACAAGTTATATGATCGGCGTTGCTGTAACGGGGAGTGGTGGTGGTGGTGGTGGTGGTAGCAATCTGGACCTGCATTGTATAGGGTAAGGGTTAACTGAAATAACCCTTGCCTTTGCTAGATATAATATGGTATCTAAGGATATGGAGGTGTGCCAGTCAAGCGGAGGGCGAGTTTGGGTACAAATGATGGATAGTGGGCTTTTCTTTTTGGTTATTATTATGTCCTTGGTTTTCTGTTCTTTCTTTTCCCGGCGCATGGTGATGTTTGGATTTCTTCTCTCCTTACTAGGTGTTTTGCATTGTGAATTTATTTTACCCTATGATTTTCCTCCGCTATATCTATATTTTCAGCTTAGGTATGGAACTTGCTTGGCCTATGGGTCGAATTGATCGAGTATGTTGATTTACTTTAAACGGGGGACTAGTTAGTAAACATACGCCTCCCTCACTTTTAGCGCTTTTTGGACCATTTATGTTTATTTTTGAGTTGGATTTATATTTCATTATAGAACAGGATATTTGGGTGAGTAAAAAAGTACGTGCGTTTTAGTTAGCGATTTTTTTCGTGTTTAGTAGGTAGTTTGAATAATCACTACTCATTAATAACTACATGTATCCCCCAATATCTAGATATTCACTTGTGTATATTTCCTCTTGTGTTCCTTTTCCTACCAATGTAGGTGTTTTAGTATTGAGAATTTGGCTACATGTGTACGTTGCTGCATCTAAACCTTATTGCTGTCCACGCTATCGTATGCGGGTGTAACGGCACAGGACAATTTGTGGCATTCAATTCAACCCCACCATAGAATACCTAACACAATAACAACTCCTAAGACTTATAAGGTATATATTAATATGTAGTAAGTTACCCCCTAATTTTTAATGAATCTATATCGCTTCTTATGGCGGCTACAGGCTGTCTTTATATTATTGCCTTGCATTGCTATATCGACTGGTGTTAATTTTGTTAGGGTAAAGAGTAATATTATGGAAAGTGCCGATAAGCGATAAGACTTCCCCTTCCCCCGCATGAAGAAGCCCTTGGGTCACACCGGTACTTATCGCGAGGGGTTCCACCAATTAATTTCTCTCCCTTTCCCCTTCTTCTTCAGTATAACTAAAGAAAAGACGTTCATTTTTTATTCACGCTGGTATGCAATTACCCCCCCTTCTCTAGTTCTAGTCATTTGGGTCTTTTTTTCTTTTTTCTTTTAAATTTGACAAGCTCGAGTTTTAGATGTCTCCCAGTCTAGCAAAGGCGAAGGTCGCTGCTGAAAGGTGTCATGGTAGGATACCGTACATTAGGAAGTTACCAGTCCCAGTGGTGGGAATTATTTTTGCTGTTGCTGTTGCGAATATCGTTTGCTGGGCTGGAGTGGGTGTTGTTTTGGTTTGTACCTTCTTTCTCCCTCTCCCCTCCCCCTTGAGATGAAGTGGGATATATATAACTAATCCGAATCTTTTGCAATGGTTGGTTTTTACCTTTGTGCTATAGCATTTCCACAGGTCCGTCTTCTCTATCCTACTCTTGAATCACAGCTCAATCCTGAAGCCATACTAAGAGGGACTTAAAGACCATTATTAGGAACCGCCGTTCTAGCCTACACTCTAGGCCTCCGCCATGCTCTCGACGCAGACCACATCTCGGTATTACTCTAATTGCCGGAATCATCTACTTAACTAACAATTACTAGGCAATTGATCTTATGACTCGCCGCCTAATCGCCGCCGGCCAACGACCCGTATCAGTGGGCATGTTCTTCTCTCTTGGTCACTCCACGTGTGTCTCCGTCTCCATCTCAAACCTAATCAACCCTAACCCTGAGTTAATTTTTAATTTTAATTTATATAGAATAGTAGTCCTCACCTCTATTGCCGTTGCTGCCACAGCTGCATCCTTCAGCGAGAAATTCGATAGCTTTCAGCGTGTGGGAGGGATCATAGGCACGTCTGTGTCGGCGGCGTTCCTGCTGATATTAGCCGCAATGAATTTGTGGATTCTATACAAGCTGGTTAAGGAAATGAAGAGGTTAATTTCATCGGCAGAGGAAGAGGAAGAGGGAGTTGATATGTGGGGTATTCAAGGGGCGGGGTGCTTGATGAATGTGTTTAAGGGTGCTTTCAAAATGATTGATAGGCCGTGGAAGATGTATCCACTGGGTGTGCTTTGTGAGTTTGCTACGGGGAAGTGATTTTTTTCTGTTGCGAACAGTTGCTGATGGAGAGTAATATGCAGTTGGATTGGGATTTGATACCTCTTCTGAGGTAAAGTGGATAGAACTCTTGAGGGTGTTGGATGGATATCTGACAGCTTTATCATAGGTTGCACTTCTCGGAATAGCATCAATCCAAGCTGCAAAAGGCACAAGCATCTGGTTAATACTTATATTCCCGGTTCTATTCACCGGTAAGTATAATTAATCTCAAATCCAAGCCCAAAATATTTATACAATCCCAATGGCGGAATTCTTTAGTATTAGGGGGGGGTACTCTTTCTAGAGGAAATTATATTAACAAGCAATCAATAGCTGGAATGTGTCTCCTTGACACTACCGACGGTGCACTCATGTCGGCTCTATATGCCTCATCTTCTTTTGCACAAGACTCTATCGCAATCCTCTACTACTCAATAGTTTTAACAATCATCACTGTCCTCGTCGCTATCGTAATCGGAACAATACAACTCCTATCTCTCATCCTTAATGTTGCCGAGCCTAAGGGGCCGTTCTGGGATGGCGTGGAAAAGGTAAGCGATATGTATGATGTTATTGGAGGGTGTATCGCAGGGTTGTTTGTGATTGTCGGGGTGGCTAGTGTGGTTGCGTATGCACCATGGAGGAGGCGGATTGATGTAGGAAGATTAAGGGTTGGAGAGGATGCTGAAGGGGAGTATGAAACTGGGGTTAATTCAGACTTAAGGGAACCTGCTACGAGTGATAGTAAGTATGGTATAAGGGAGGATCTTCGTAGGGTCGAGCCCGAGATAGTGGGAGGGAGATCGGGGTAGGGTCTACTTACATGGGGTTTACGGAAATTGTAAATACTTGTGTAGGTCAAAAATACATTATGGAGTTCCCGAAGCCTCCTACACCATTAAAAGTAGTTCTAGGTGTTCATAATTGGGGACTTATTCGTAGTTACTCACGTACATGCTTACTTGTAGTTACGCACTTGTAGGTTTCATAGCCCAGGGTCTCCTTTCACATCAACTACATGTACTTTTTATGGTAGGTCTTAGACACCAAAGTGTATTAACCTTCCTACTTTTATACTTATATATCTACCCCCTTCGAACTAATAATAATAGAACTCATTCGGCTTATAGGAGTAGTACGGTTTAGCTCATAAAAACCCCTGAAACAGTACCGTTCTAAAGATTTACCAGTTATATACAGATTATGAATACGTATCTAAGCTACTTCCCCTTTGCTCAAAGCCGACGCCTCTAGCTCCAATTCTTCGGCTTCGTTTAACCGGCCTTGGTGGCGGTACGTCGATGCAAGGTTATTCATTAAATTTAAGGTTCTTGGATGTCTTTCGCCCAGAACTTGTTTTATCATGGCCAAACTTTGCAAGCCTAACTCCTCTGCTTCCTCCAATTTGCCTAGACCTTTGAACGCAAATGTAAGGTTGCTCATTGATATTAGAGTACTCGGATGTGCTTCGCCCAGAACCTCTTTTCTTGTGAATAACACCTGCAGACCTAGCTCCTCTGCTTCCTTCCACCGGCCCATATTGTTGTACGTATTTGCAAGGTCGCTCATTGATATCAGAGTATCCGGATGCGCTTCGCCTAGCGCCTCTTTTCTTTTAGTCAAAACCTGCAGTCCTAGCTCCTCTGCTTCCTCCCACCGACCCATATTGTTGTACGTATTTGCGAGGTTGCCAATTGATATCAGAGTATCCGGATGCGCTTCGCCTAGCACCTCTTTTCTTTTGGTCAAAACCTGCAGTTCTAGCTCCTCTGCTTCCTCCCACCGGCTCATATAGCTGTACGTATTTGCGAGGTCGCTCATTGATATCAGAGTATCCGGATGCGCTTCGCCTAGAATCTCTTTTTTTGTGGTTGACGCCTGCAGTCCTAGCTCCTCTGCTTCCTTCCACCGGCCCATATTGTTGTACGTATTTGCGAGGTTGCCCATTGATATCAGAGTATCCGGATGTGCTTCGCCTAGCACCTCTTTTCTTTTGGTCAAAACCTGCAGTCCTAGCTCCTCTGCTTCCTCCCACAGGCCCATATTTTTGTACGTATTTGCGAGGTTGCCCATTGATATCAGAGTATCCGGATGTGCTTCGCCTAGAATCTCTTTTCTTTTGGTTAACACCTGTAGTTCTAACTCCTCTGCTTCCTCCCATCGGCCCATAAGGTAGTACGTATTTGCGAGGTTGCCCATTGATATCAGAGTATCCGGATGCGCTTCGCCTAGCGCCTCTTTTCTTGTGGCTAAAACCTGTAGTTCTAATTCCTCTGCTTCCTTCCAGCGGCCCATACTGTTGTACGTATTTGCGAGGTTGCCAATTGATATCAGGGTATACGGATGCGCTTTGCCCAGCGCCTCTTTTCTTTTGGTTAACACCTGTAGTTCTAACTCCTCCGCTTCCTTCCAACGCCCTCTATAGCTATACGCTGATGCAAGATCTATCATTGATTCTAGGGTTTCTGGATGCGCTGCACCAAGTTCCTTTTCCCTCATAGCTAGCAAGTATAAACATAGTTCCTCTGTATCTTCTTGCCAGCCTGCGGCTTCGAGGCTAGACCTTAGTAGATCTAATGATAATAAGGTGTAAGAATTCTCCTTGCCCCGGTACTTTCTGAAAATAGCCATTGCCTGTGTGTATAGCTCATCTGTTTCTTTCCATTTCTTCTCCTTTTGAAATGTTAATGCGAGGATGAGCATTAATGCAAAGGTATAATCGTTGGTCTCGCCAAAATCTCTCTTGAGAGTCGTGAAGACTTGTAATTGCTGTTCTTCCGCTCTCTGCCACCATTTCTGAGGTCGGAGCATAACATCAAGTCCGTACACTGTTCCCCAAACATCGGCTCCTGCGTCAAGCAATAATTTTACTATTTGAGTGTTTCCACTCATCGACGCTGTGTATAGTGCAGTCTGACCATCTTCGATGGTATCTGGATCGGCCCCTTCTTCAAGTAGAGTGCGTACCAGCGATTCATCCCCACCTAATACAGCCAAAAGAAAGGGGCTTGAGATATGCTGTAACTTTTCGAGTTCTTCGGTGAGGATGGGTCGGGAAATTTGTAGTTTATCGCGCTGTGGTGGTTGATATCTGAGCACCTCTTTATGATAATGGATTCTCCGAAATGCACTTTCTTCTTTGAATGCCCTTTGTTCCCTTGGTAGTCTTGGTGGTGATGGTGGTGGTGGTGGTGGTGTAATTTGGGGTACAGAATAATTCGTAGACTTCTCTAGGCGCCTTCCAAGTACTTTACTTTGGGGCTCCTCCGAGCTCTGGCTAGAATATGCCCTGTTTTTTCTTGGTGGAGGCTCAGGCAGAACTAAAATGCGGTCGATATCAAGGTTCCGGAAGATAAGTTGACAAAAACAGCTATTTGAAGGTAGTTAGTAATTGCAAGTATAGTACACCTAAGAAATGATGGCACAAAATGGAGGTGGGCTAAAAGCATACCACTTAATAGAACCTTTCTCAGATATAGAGTTAGGGTTAGATGCATTACATCTAGGGCATTTGCGAGTTGCTGCTACAAATCTGCTAGCAGACTGGGTCCGGATAAGAATACTCATGGCAATCTGCACACCTGGAAGGACTTTTGATTCCCAATCCGAGTCTTTTATGAGAGTCCCTCCTAATTCCTCTGTCATCTCGTATTCCATCTGGGTGACTTTTTTGTAGCCCGGGAGATCTTTAAACATAATACCCAATACATCATGAAAAGTCTGTGTATAAGTTAGCTATAAGCCTGTTCTAAGATTCAAAGTCGCTATAGACTAAACCATACATCCTTGTTCCTACAAAGCATTAGTGGTAACATTACAGCTCGGCCTAGCGCATCCTCGAAATGTATCGGCTTTTGGTCCTTGGTCCATCCGCCTTCCCATGGGTATCCAATTGCTTTAGGGAGGTTTTCCTGCACAGTCTTTAGGAGCGCAAACACCTCTGTTACTCTAAGCTCAACTCTACGGCTTGTTTCTGCGCCTTCGATTGCTTTCTGCTCTGTATGAGCGAGACTCTGCCTATTGATTACTGTTAGAGGTCTTTTGGAGAGGACAAAGATATACACGGATAAAATAACCTACCAAGTAATGGCAAATGTATATAACTGAAAGGCTCCAACATGTCCCTGTAGACTCGCTTGAAGCTTTCGCACATCATCTACTCTGTATAAACTCCACGTAATCTTCCTCCACTCATCTTTAAACCGTCTCCCCTGCCGTCCGTTCAAGAGACTCTCCGTGTATTTCTTCGAAGACTCCAGAAATTCAGTCATAATCCGTTTACAGCACTCCATTTCATAGCGGATCCCATTTAGCGAAGCCTTATCAGGGCGCGAGACCGTACTTGATGCCGGGTAAAAAAACACTGCAGAAGCAGCATAAAGTGCACGGTTCAGCGACAGAAGAAGTTCACAGAGTGACTTGTATTCAGCTGTAGCACCTCTGCTTTCGCTCAGGGCTTCCGCGATCCTACGAGCAAGGTCGCCCACGGCTAAGAAGTCGCCGATAGAAAATCCAAAGGAAGCCATAGCTTTTGAGAAGGATATGGTCGAATGGTGGATATGGTTAGATGGCAGGCCTGGCGGGGACTATCGATCGAGTATAGGACTATATGAAAGTAGTCTCGTGCTCAGCCTCTCTACGTGTAGCTTGCTGCGCCTATGGTGCTGCGTAGTAAAAGTAAACCTGGGATGAAACGAGACTAATAGGAAGAGTACCGAAAAAGTTGAGTCGGCTAAAATATGGGAATCAATTTATCTTTCAATCTATATTTCATTAAGTACATGTATATACATACTCTAACAATAGCCCAGTACCCCCTCCAGTACTAATAGTTTTTCTAGTGCATAGTACCCCATCAATAGTCCGCGCCAAGTTCGACCCCTGTCCGCCATCTTAACAGATTAGCGGGGTCTCCAGCCTCAGCTGAGGCACGGAGATAAGCACAAAATCTAAATCGCCTAAGTAAGTGCTCTAGCTAAACAGTTAATCTGAGACTTAGCTGACAACTGATAGTGATGTTTGCGTTCAACATTAGTCTGCTTGGTGCAGGCAACGCTCATGGTAGTCAAATATACCATTATCTTAGCATGCATGGGATTTGTTAGCTCATCTCTTCTATCTATCAGTAAAGGAAGATCACAACCCAGTTTTGCTCCATCATGCTAATTAGGTAGCCTTTGTAGAGAAATAGACAAACAGAGTCCCGAGTGGCCTCGGCCTTCTAGAGGCCTGGCTCTACCTGTCTGCCTGGCCTCGAGGCTAATATCTCGGGGTAAGACCACAAGGTCCCTCGGCCTCGTGGACTACACTAGGGGAATTTTGAATAACAGAAAGCTCTTAAGTCATAAAAGGCTTACAAAATAGATCGAGTCAGTGGACCATCTACATTAATTACTCTTTTTCTACTGGTTGCACTACACGATGTTTTTGTTGAATGTATGTACTTTCTCATTCAGTATAGTACTAGTAGAACGAGCGCCACACCGAAGCTAGAGGCGGTGTAAGGTATGATGTATTACATTACATAATCCGACGCATTTTGCCTTATTTAGCAATTTATACCCTACTTATTTGGTAGGTGGTTTCTATTTAGGAGTAGAGGATGTATTTTTGATCTCTAAGATATTTCACTAGGTCTAAATATGTAGTATAGGTGCTACCCTATGAGCGCCAATTACAGCCAATTGCTGAGCGATTGATGAGGTGTAAAAGAAAGGCAAATACTCTCAGATATTCTCATATTTTGTATGCAGTTCATAGTTTAATTAAGCTTTAGAGATCAAGACTCGGCTAGCTATTAATAGCCCCCAACCGCTAGATATGGGTTTCATTATAGCCTTGGAACACTGCAAGGAGTGAAGAAAACGTCAGATAGGTACCAGCTGACATATTTGATAATACAGATCTATAGTGCAGTATAAATTTTATGCAGAACACAATCGCTGCGCCGCATTTCACACCTAATTAACTAGCGCCTCCTCCTGCCCTGTCAACAATGTATAAACAGGTGCACCCAACTTCTCCCTCCCCTTCAAGAAGTCCAACTCAAGAATAAAGATATATTCAACCAAATCACCTCCCAACAACTTCACAAGGTCCCCAGCAGCCTTCGCAGACCCTCCAGTCGCGATAATATCATCCACAATCAATACTCTTTGCCCTGGCTTAATCGCATCCTTCTGCATTTCGAAAAAGTCTGTTCCGTACTCCTTCTCATATCCAACCTTAACACATTCTCCGGGGAGTTTTCCACTCTTCCTTACGGGGACGAAGGCAGCGCCGAGCTTCAGCGCCAATGAAGGGCCGAACAGGAACCCGCGAGCTTCGAGACCAACTACAACATCGACACCCGCGAAGGGAGGGGTAAGAGTCGGAGGGTGGCGTTCCTGAACATGGAGTTCGAGAGCACGGAGAAGAGTTGCGTGAAGAGATGGAGACGCAAAAATAGGGAGGATGTCTTCGAAAAGAATACCAGGTTGAGGGAAGTTGGGGTACTGTCTAAGAGAAGAACGGAGCTTTGACTGGAGGAGGGGGAGTTCTTCCGGGCCGACGTTGTTGAGATCCATTATGTTTGTTTGTGTGAATGAATATTTTATTTATTTGAGGAACGATTGAGGGAAGGGAGAGGGGGGGGTGTGTGTTTATGAAGGGTTGTGGATGGGAAGGCTTCGGGTTCTTTTTTTCTCTCTAGTGGCCAGGGTTAGATTCACTAGCGTCTTATGCGATGCCCCACCTTGTGGACCCTGGTGGTTCCTGAGCAAAACACGTGCATAACAACTAGCAGCCCCCAGTAGCAACTCAAACAATCCAACTGCATACTAAGCATGTAGCCCTTCACTCTTCACTCTTCACTCTCCACCCGTATTATCTAAGGATTTCTCGCCGGAAATCGACTAAAATTTTACTATTGGGCGGCCCGGTCCGGCCGGTACTAGGAGGTTAGCGGGCGGAGGCAGCCGATATCTTTGCACCTAGCGAGTGATTTTTGATGACCTTGAAGTATCTGTATATAGGTATATATTTATATAGTTCTAGAAATAATATCTCCTCTCAACTTATTGTGGCTAAATATTACTGTTCTACGACTTATTTTTAGGGAAGTAGAATCAAAAATAATAATATGAAAACACTAAGAAATAGAGAAAATAATACACTGACAGCCCCCAAAAGGAGGAAGAGTTTTGCTCTTTATCATTCTTCTAGCATAGGTAATAGATTAATATCTAACCCAACTCATCTTCCCTCAACTTACTCCACAAGTCACAACAACAGAATTTCTTGAAAGTGAAGTTTTCCGACTTCAACCACTCCCCCAAACTCCCTTTGTGCGATATTTTTCTGCAGATGATCACAAGAGAAATGAGACCTTTATGGAATGTAGAAATATTATCGCAGATATGTGACTTCCTCTCTGGTAATACCCCCAGCCCCCACCCGCTGTTAAAATACAAACTTGAACTATTAGTTCGAATAAGTTAAATTTCGCTCCGTTTTCTAAGTGGGTTTTAAGGGCCACATACATCATGAGGGCGTAGGAACCGAGTGTGAGCTTTCTAAAATTTGGCTTGGATCGGGCAAGAAACCGCTCAATTTCGGTTTCACCTTCGACCTGAAACGTGGACTCCAGAAGCTGAAAATCTAATTCCTAGACGGAATTCAAGTGTAGATCATCCCCCTAGAACTCTAAAACTAGGTTCGCCGCTTATTCTTATATTATTTATTAAGGGTATGCGATAGTTGATTTTTAAGGTTTTCAAACTAGAAAACCCCCGTAGTTGGCTAAGATCCCCTAAGACACTATTCAACACTGTCTGGCGGATTTCGATAGATGTAATTGTTGTTCGAGACTGAGGCCTGGCGAAATTTAAAAGCATAAAAAGATTGAAGGAGTCCCAACTTTCACATCTTGGAATATGGAGGTTTTCAAGAGACAGAGTTCCGAGATTTGTGCAAGTCTTGATGATTTCCTGGTAACAGCGCTGAAAGGAATCCTCGGTTTCCAATCTTGGTATCCCAAGTTCCTTTTCCCCAGGAAGTTGGTCTATAAACATATAGAGCTATTTGACATATGAGGCGATATCAGGGTCTGGTGTGATAGCGTGCAAGATTCTAGGGACCAGTCCGGTCCTCATGTCCACTGGCCAGGGCCTCATAGCTACTACCCCGACTCCCGCATGTATAGAAATTCTTCTATAGAGAGTTTTTAATAGCTAGGTCCCGTAAAGTACTGCAAGTAGCTGCTACTGCATACAAATCCCTACGAGCTAAATGAATGCGTTTCATATTATCCTCGGTAACGTTGAATTCTTCAATATAACTGATGATTGAAGGAGTAGTTCATGGGGTAGAGAGAGTAGTAGTAGTGGTAGGAATTCTTTGTTTGGGGGGGGTTCTAGAATTATGTGGATTGTGCGGATTGATGGGATCTGGTTGTAGTTAACACTGGGGTGGGGTATTCACCAGAGTTATGTAGCCAAGATTGTGTGTATGTGCTATACCCACAATGCCTTTGTCTCCATCATGTGACTAGTCATCTAATACTAAGACCTAGTTATTGATTAAAATAATTTAGGATCCATAAATTACATATTTACGTACGAATTCTAGACTCACTTAAGTCGATGCTTATTGCTCCATAGAGGTTCTTATCAAGTAGTCTGCAAGAGTAAGAACTACATGATTATAGGCACGTGGACGGCTCGCTATAAACGCAATATAATTCCGGGACATACGTATGTTTTCAATAAATAACTTAGGCCCATGCAAGATTATTCAAGATCTAGACCTCTTGAGAAGTGCATGTATTAAAGTTTAAGCCAAAAATTTAAGCGTTGAATAGACCCAGAAAATCTCAATACTAATCTTAAGGTCTATTAACTTATATATTTATCTCCTAATCGAATCGTCCTTTGTTACTGCTCATTGGTGAAAACAGCAGACATAAGATATGTAGTGAACGTTTAATCAACTACTCTATCTTATTAAATAATTCACTATAAATTTTTCTAATAGACTACTCACCTAGTAGCATATATATCTTTGCGATACCCTCAGGATTCATGTTGTAGGTTTGCTTCTATCTAGCTATCACGTGGTATATCATGTGATCTCTCACGGACCTCTATGTTTGAGGATCTAGGTGAGAGACACAGGGTTAGGGCTTCTCTTAGAGATATCTTGCTTGCTTACCTACTAGTCCTTTAGGCAGTCAATCCAAGCCGTTTCTCCTCTTTATTACTTCAATTCATTTAGGAAGACGATCGAGTGATCTTCTATGAAGGATCCCCCCCCCCCCCGCCAGAAATTTGTCTCTCGCACGAAGTTCAAACACACGGAGAAAGAATACACTACCATATGGATTCTAATTTAGCAAATAAACTTCACCCAGGCCTTACCTCTTAGATTACCTAGAATTCCATCTAATAAGAAAACACTCCACCTCACTAATAGATCCATCTATTTGATAGCATTCGGATACAACTTTCATTGGCAGCGCCTTGTGAAGAAAGACGTAACCCATAATCCTAAAAGACAAGGGATTACAATCCAGAGAGAAAGAGAAAACATACCAATATAAGAATCCACAAGACCCAACACTAAACCAAAGGAAAAAGAAAAAGAAAAAGTTCATGAACCAAGAAACTTCTTCATCCCCTCGCACACGGCCAAGAGATGATGAAATTTCTGCCACCGATCGATAAGCCGGTGGCGTGGACATTTAAAACCCTCTAAAGAGAGGGAAAAAGACCACAGGAAGGGAAAGTGGGCAACAGGGGTATACTCACCCAAAGGTGATAAATCCAACCATGAGCCCTGATCGGCAAGGCCATGGATTGTGTTGAACTCCGAATGAGAAAGAAAATTGGGGGGGAGGGGGAAGGAGGAGTTTATATACTTATTGTGTTCCTTGGCGGGGGTGGTTTTTCGCCGACAGCCAAGAGGGCTAGGGCTAGCTCTTTCTTTTCCATAGGATGGAGGGGGGATTCCTGCAGTTTCCCCCCAGTTAAGCGCTGATCTTTGACGACTGGAAGTAGGCTCTCATCTCCACCTATCATAAGCACCGGCGCTGTATGTGTTGGAGGCAAAGTACACAGTACTTTGGCCAAATAATTCTCCTGTGGAAGGGGATACTGCTAGTAGCACCGTTAATTGGCTTTTCTTTCATTACTTTTGAGGATGTTCTAGGGGTAGGGGGAATTTTCGGGGGAATAGAACGCTACAAGTGACTTCAAGTAAAAAAAGACTGAATAATAGGGCAATGGAGACCTGTAGTATCTAACCCATCCCATTATATTATGTTCATACACCCAAGATGTATCTTAAGTATAAGTAAGAGGTACGGATATCTCTCAGCCCCCCTCCAGATCTTCCAACCCCCCTCCCAATGACCTTAAGACTACAAAGAATCAACACATAACACCGGGGGCAAGCTCGTCTAACGGTATAAGAGGTATGTATAATGTATAAGAGCTTGTCCCCAGGTCCCCGAGGTCGGGCGTTCAAACCTCGGTCACCACAGAGAGTACTCCATGTTCCCAGCAGTTGTTACGCCTGGTCCCGCGTGAGTAGCTGCGGGGAGGGTGGAGGAACTCCCTTTTGTTTTTCACCTACCTAGGCCAATGTCAAATGTAAGTATTTGCTATTCAAAATACATCACTAAATGTTTTTGATACACACAAATAAATGGAAGTTCTCAGAATAAACCCCACTACATTTATTCTATGACGTTTAGGTCTCAATTCCTTTATCACGAGCGAAAATTTACTCCGAGTGACACAACATGACCAGAAAGCCTCTAGATATATTATATAAAACAGTTACCTAAAAGCTATGATCACACGTGCTTAACTCCTGTAATAGACCTTCGTCACTCTAAAACATCATCAATCCACGCATGACCCTTACTTTCGTTGATGCAAGCCGCATTCCCCCCTGCATTCCCCCCATTCACAGTACAAATCTAGGCATTTATACATCTAGCTATATAAACAGCCCGATGCCCAAATCACAACAACTCCAGCTCGCAATAAAATGAATCAAAGCATATCCCAAAGTCGCGTCCTCCCTCACCCTCCACCCCAAGCCTACGCTTCACCACTCGCCCGAAATATCTCCCGTTCTCGCTTCCAACGCAGTAGACTCCCAGTGCCGACACGGGAAAAGTCAGGGACCATGAATAAAAACAGGTTCGGACTTCGGAAGTACGCAGAGCAAACACTAGGGAGTGGTAGCTTAAGGAAGTGTACTATGGTGCCAGAGGGTGAGGACTTGGATGAGTGGTTGGCAGTTTATGGTATGTTCCCTATTTGGTTTAGCGGGCAGAGAGAGCCTTCCTTGTTGTCGGTTAGGAAGAGTTAGGAAACATCAAGAGATTAACTACGAATAGTCGTGGATTTTTATACACAGATAAATTTGCTGGTAAGACTTGTACTAATTAATAAATTTAATGCTGCGTTAAACCTGGCCGGTCGCTGACTGCTGTAATTAATAGTACGGGTCGATAACAGAGTTTTGCTCGCCCACTAGCTGTCCTGAAATGAAAGCATCCGACGAGTATGTGCCCCACTATCTCCACCGAGCTTGTTTTAATATACTGACATATGTTTTTTTGTAAAAGGTTCGAGTACCTCTGGCAAGACCACAAGAAGTATAAGAACCCCACCAAGATGTCAGCACCAGAGTACATCGAACACATGATGTCTTGGGTGGCAGATCATATCAATAACGAGCAGTTATTCCCTTCTCGTATAGGTACGCCCGCAGGTTATTTATATCTTATCATTTTTGTCAACCTGAAACTAACCTGGCACAGGAGTAAGGTTTCCTAAAAACTTCCAATCCACTGTGCGGCAGTTGGTCAAACGACTCTTTAGAGCTTATGCACACATGTACTGCCACCACTATTTAGTACTTGTTGCCCTAGGCTTGGATAGCCATATGAACACAAGCTTTAAGCATTATGTGTTATTTATTAGGGAATTTAAATTGGAGTCTGGTGAGGGATTTTATGGGCCGTTGGGAGAAATGGTTGAGAGGATCCTAAAGACGGGATAATACTACATAAATGGAGTTATAAGGGGTTAGTACTTAACCCAGTTCAGTGTCTGCCGGGGGAGTACGGAAAGATAATTGTTGGTACATAGTTGCTTATTGAAGCCCGACAACCTAGAACTATTTAGTTAGTAGCACCTAATAATGATAGTAATCATGGATTCGGGCTGAGCTTATCCGGATGTACTACAGTCCCGGAAACTTGTCATACCGTCGCGTCCAGTAGAAACGGCACGGAGGCTTACATGTACCCAAGTCCCCAAAAACTTCATGAATGCAATAAGTAGCTCATCACTAATCCTAACCGGACGACGTATTCTACAGCGTGACGAAACCACTACCTGTACACAGACCTAGATGTGACCACCAACTATCACTAAGACACACAACCCCCCTCCCTCTCCACCATCCACACATCCATCCACACATCCACCCCCCCCCTTCAGCTGCAGTCGGATAATACCGAACCGAAATATCATATTAACTCATAAGGAAGACCATCTCAACCCACAGAATTATATGCGTCTTCGGTATACATATACCATCAGGTTAGGAATAATATTAACCAACAAAACCACCTCCACCCACATAGGCTAGCTTAATGCTGTAGTTTACCAGGATCCTATGGGTTAGTGCCTACTCCGCCAAGTAACCTTAACCCCAGAATTTCAGGACGAACTGGAACACACATGACGCCACATTTATGTCGCCATCCAGAGTTTTGCAGCTGTCAAAAAAAAAAAAAAAAGAGGATCATCTCTACATCTCGGTCTCGACATCTATATGCCGTGATTGTCTACTTGAATGCTTTGAGGTTGCATAAATATATGCGTACCTGGTTGCTTATCACATAACCTGGTAGTTCCAAGTAAAGTGATATGTATGCATTTACTTAAAAACCTAGTCACGTACTCGTACAAAAGAACCTGATGTGAGGTGGTGTAATGCCCAACATGAGTCACGCCCCTCTCCTTCTTCGGTCAATCTGGCTTACTTGGAAAAGGAGGTGTTGTGTCACGCGTGCTCAGCCCCACTCTCGCATTAAGCCAGAGCCAGACTGGCCAGTGACTTCGGTAACCGTGCGAGGGAAAAAAGGTGATCAATCATCACCCTTCGATCCTCTTCGACAATTTATCTGTCACGCCCAAAGCGGGTCGTTTTGTTTCCAGTACACGTTTCAGCCAAACCTCCCCTACCTCTACCTACATCCCCTTGCACGTAAGTTACGTGTGGGTAAAAAAAGACCCTTCTCTTGCAAGGATTTCCGTCACTGATGCGAACACCCTTGGCGAACGTGACTCTTGTGGTCTGTTTATAGGAGCGTCGCTTTCTTCTCCCGTTACTGCTCCTGCTCTGCCTTTACTTCTTCTTGTTCTTCTTGTTCTGTTTCGAGAGAGAAAAAAGCTTTATCTACTGGATCAACTGCGCTGTTCGTCCAAATAACCATCCAGCTGTGCGCGCGCGGGTGACTTCGCGATACCTGCGACCCAGTGGCTGGGCGAATATTCCGTACTGGGTGGGTACTTTTTTCCCGCCCTTGCTGGAATAACCAAACCGGGTTACTCTCCATGTAGTTATTACTAACATCTTCAAAACTCCGCAGAAGCATTATTTTCGCCCCTCGATTTCCTGTCGCCGCTATTCAGTAAAAAGACGCCTTGTTCCACAACTAAAGGCATCAGGAAATATAACTAGTAAATGAGCGCAGATAAACGCCAGCGCGGAAGACCAGCTATGTTCACCGATCAGGAACGTCTCCAGCGAAAGCGAGAAATGGCTCGTCTACGGCAAGCTCGTAAAAGGGCGCGTGATCGGGAGCGCCAGAGCATGGGCCGCGACTCGCTGGGGTCTGGTATGGAGCTAGACACAGGGGATATACTAGAAGGTGGAGCTCAAGGAAGGAGAAGTGAGTCGGGAGAGCATAGTCTCAACCAAGATGGAGGAACGGATGAAGAACTCGACGATGAAGATTTAGGTGGAAAGGGTCCGGAAATGATAATATCGGAACACCAAGTCAGACAAAACGGTTCGTCGTCGTCGGCTGGGGAAAATCAAATCATGAGTAGTTACGGGGAATCGAGAGGGAAAGTTGTCGAGGTTGCACCACAACCACCGGTCGTCTCTGGGATTGCACCAATGCAGCTCCATCCAGATCATGAAATGCAGGGCATCGCAACGGGAACGGAGACCCCGATACCGGTTGTCACCAATATCCACCAGCATGAAAGAGTCCCTATTATATACGACCACCCAAGAGTATCAGGGAACGCTGAAGAAGACGGGGATGAAGGTGGTGATAATCACGCAATAATCTGGCCATGGCTTCGTCGAACAGCCAGATTAATCGAGTCTTCTCGAAACGACCGTAGACTACAGGAGGATATTTATACTGTTCTTTACACGGATGAACTAGCACAAATGCTGGATCGGGAAAACAAC
This sequence comes from Verpa bohemica, assembly GCA_033030345.1. Taxonomy (NCBI): domain Eukaryota; kingdom Fungi; phylum Ascomycota; class Pezizomycetes; order Pezizales; family Morchellaceae; genus Verpa; species Verpa bohemica. Next base: position 971,945 of record JAUFSE010000009.1, on the reverse strand, counting down.
CGTCCAGATAGGCTGATAAACCAACAATCCGAAATAAAAGATGGAATTCCAACAACACCAGAACTGGGCATGAGAAACTCCGCTCGACTAGGTGTCCTAGGTGGGGTTATTGAGGAAGATAAAGAGTCTGCCGATGAAGTGGTGGATGAACTACTAGGACATTTAGAGGGGAGAGTTCAAGCAATTAAAAAACAAAAAGGGCTTAAGGCAGAAGTTCAGAGCTTAAAGAGGGATTTGATCAACAAGGAGGCCCAGTTGAAAGAATATACTGCGATTGTAGATACTGAACGGGCTGCCTGGCGAGCGAAAACAGCCGAGCGATCTGAAGTAAGAAAATAACTGGTATCGGTTTTTGGAAAGCGCTGGGTTGTGGTGTTTGGTTCTCAGTTTTTCTTGCTTCTGCTTTTTAAATGGTTTGGGTTTTTTGAGGGGTTGTCAGGAATTGACTTATCCTTGTTCCTTCATAATTCTCTTTTTTTTTTTCATACTTATCACATTACTATATTATGGTAATGTGAGTTCATGTAATATTTTTTTATCCTTTTGTTGCCCATTAACCTGAGGTACATATAAGGAGGTCTTTCGGTGTATTGGGTAGATTTAGGCTAGGTAGTTTTTGGTTTTATCTGTCCATTCCTGTTTATATGAAATTGGGAGAGATAAATAACAAATATATCTGTGGCTTATTGTGGTTATAATCACAAACAGTCACTCATCTCGGTATATTTTTAATCTATTATCTTATCATATATATACTGTAACCTATGATAAATATATATAACAGTAACAGCCTTATGAGATTATTAAATCCCTTCTTTAAATCCAAAAAGGCTAGCAAATTAAAATACTACAGTTACTTAAGCTTCTGATTACAGCAAATTGATCTGTAGCAGTGCAATGTAGAAAAAATACCCGTATATTAGCCTAGCTAGTATTAGTAAAATACAAGATTCTTTACCAACGCTGTAGAAAAAATTATTACTCTAAGGTATATTGTTTTACATACTAAACCACTAGCTTGGAGACTGATTATATACATCTTACTAAATGATCAGGTGTGAAAGGGTCCGATTTTTAACTCGAGGAGCTACATAGATATATATGCGCGTGTAGATATTTCTCTAGGTGAATAATCTACGTTTGGGTGCTTTATTTCTGTACGTACTTTCTAACACTGTTTTTATGCTATGTTTGGCTGGCTATTTATTAACTGTTGGTAGTATTACTGATAGTTAACCAGCCCAACCAATGTTCTAATACTGATTGCTATAATCCATAAAAACGTAACTATAGCTATAAATGTAGCTATAGTAAGACACCGACGCGACTATAAACTCAAAACATCTCATAACTAAATAATAAAGGGGTGTAATTAATATAGGATCAAGTAGATTCTACTAGTGCACCTGTACATGTAGTTATACTTAATTTTGGCTCTATATGATCCTCGTGATTAACGGTGGGCCTCACCCATTCCTTTAATAAGTTATGCTTTTTACGCCACACTGCAGCATAGTTGCCTTACAACGGTTCAGTTTACAATACTTGCCTTGCCAGGGTAATTGTTTTGTATATACATGTATGTGCCGTGCCCTTTTTGATATCAACCAGCCGTGTGACTATTCATCATGACATTAAGGTCCTAAGCCTTATATAGTTGGTACTGAGTCACATCGGTAAATTTACTCTTCTTTACATAAGAGACATGAGTCATTTAATGTGTGGTATAAACTCCCGGTACGCAGGTAGATCTAGAATCTGTCCTTCTATTCAATGATTACAGCGTCGTAAACAATGCGTACTAGAAATAAATACTAAATATAGACGCTTGAGGGTAATATGTGTTCCCCTGAACGCTCCAGCTACGGTTGTGTGTATTGTTGGTAAATCTGTTAGGTGCATCTCGCTAAGTGGGCGTGGGTAGCATTCCCTATAGCCTAATCACTTATTATCACTCGGTAGTATCGATTATATGTAACCATCTGTGTTTCTTTTCTAAAATCTACCCTGTCATCACCTTATATAAATGCAGGTGCCAGTACTATAGTTATGAAAACTCTAGGTTATTAATTAATGTGTGAGTGGATCATTGAAAAATTAGGCCAGGGCCCCATACATATGACCATAGTCTGTAGTCCTTACTAGAGCCCTAGTCCATCCAGAACCAATTACTAGGACAGAATACTTCTATAGTCCGTCCAGTTATTGGGTGTAGGACGGACTGCCCCACTGAAAATATTGTATTTATGAGCCCCCCTCGTAGTTATGTGATGTAAAAACTAGCTTAGAATATCGGCACCACCTTTAGCCCAGGTGTATTGTTGCCAGTCTGTAGAATAATAGTATTAGGCCATCACCACCAAGTGTGAGGCGCTAGTTCGACTCCCTGATAAGGAGAGATTACTTTCGAGGAACTCTTTTGTTGCAACCCTTTCCATACAACCGAGCATGTGCTTTAGCCTAGAAAGATAAATACATAGATATAGTATCTTATCCGGTGTTTAACGGTGCCCCCCCCCCCCATCGCCCGTTCTTCTCTCCATTCTCTCCGCTTTATCATTACATTATCCTAGGTCATCCGTTCACAGCCCGCCATTTGCTCCTTAAAGGAACCCGGTCTAACCCCCTCAACTCAACTCTGGATCATTTTCTATGATAACAAGGTTACTTTCTCTCTCTACCGAGCAAAGCCATCTTTAAGAATACGACTCTCATGGACACATCTACCTCTAATCATCACCCTACGACCTTGTAAGAAATAGCAATTACTTGCAAGTACTATTTGCAAGTACTACAAAGTATTTTTATTCGAATCCTCTACAAACACAACACGTTGATTCTAACGGCTACAAATTAGCGAACCTATAATACAACTAGTTTCAGACTTCTCCAGTTCCCTCTACTACAAGAGAAGGGGAGATCTTAATTTATCATACCAAGAAGAAAGAGCGTGTTGGGCTACATTGACTCTCGATCCTAGATACTATAGGACTCGATATGTTCTCAGCGCACCGGTTCTTCCAGACCTCCTAGGATTGGGCAAAGCCCCCAACATAAACCCCTAAATCCAACCGAATTTAATAATTCTAGAATAGAGTGTTGACTCCTGGAATATCTAAACCTTTTACCTACCGAAGAACCTTGACCCCAAACACAACACATCGCAGATTAAGGATAGCAACTACATATGCGTCACTCGTTAGTAATGTCATTTTTTAGAACCAGGGATATGGATGATTATATAACGCTAGAACAATTTTTATTCTTGTCATCATCTCCGAGTGCTTTTCTGTGATTGTTCTTGTCAGCAAGGGACCCTGTCGTAGCACCCCGCAAGCTCACCCCACTAATATAGGCACAACACGAAAGTTCACGCCCCACCCCTCACCCTCCTATTCATTCATAAAATATACCTACAGCCACCATCAATTAATATAATAGCAATACTATAATGCCAGTCGCCATATCCGCCCCCGGAAAAGTCCTCCTAGCAGGTGGTTATCTCGTCCTCGACAAAGACTATTCTGGCCTCGTGTTCGGCCTGTCCGCACGAATTCACGCCATATCTGTCCCCGACCCCTCAGAAGCAACTGGAACCATCACTGTTAGATCTCCACAATTCATTAATGCAGTATGGAAGTATGAGATCAGTTGTCCAGACTCGGATAAAGGGGTCTCTGTGAAGCAGGTGATGGAGGAAGGGTAAGGCACCACCAATCCACCCATCTGGTCAGTAAACCAGCCAGTCTACAAGCTTTCAATTAACAAAATTCCTCTCCTTACATAGATCGTCAAAGAACCTCTTTGTAGAAACTACCCTCCGTTACAGCTTAACCTACATCTCTACCACAACTCTCGTGACCGACTTCCCCTCAAAGACCATAACCATCCTCGCCGACAACGACTACTACTCCCAACCTATCTACCCGGCCCCTCGATTTAACCACTTAAATACCCCTCTTTCAGCATCCCACAAAACCGGTCTTGGATCGAGTGCGGCATTAGTTACATCACTCACAGCATGTCTTCTTGCGACATACATCCCTCCTCCTGCTTCTGCGCCAGAACTAAGGACAATACTCAAGCAACAGCTTATTCATAACCTCTCACAAGCCTCCCACTGCGCAGCTCAAGGCAAGGTCGGCAGCGGCTTTGATGTTGCTGCGGCAGTCTTCGGCTCATGCGTCTACCAGCGCTTCTCCCCGTCACTCCTCGAATCCCTCCCAGAGGCTGGGGCATCAGGATTCGCACGCAGCCTCAAAGAAACCGTTGATAGTCCCTGGGACCTCCAGATCTCAAAGACTCGCGTTCCCCGTGGAATCCGCGTGGTCATGGGTGACGTTGACTGTGGCTCCAGCACACCCGGCATGGTCAAGAAACTTCTCGCCTGGCGCAGCGCAAACCCAGTTGCTGCGAAGAAGATTTGGGACGAGTTGGAGACCCTTAATAAGGGTCTCATTGACCTTCTCGAATCACTCCGTATTTCTTCCGAGGAAGAACCTGGCGCGTATTCTGGTGCCCTCGACGCAATCCGCAAACATGGATGGGCCCACCCCCACCCTGATGAAAAGTGCCTCACTACGCTCCGCGAAATAGGCTCCCAGATTGCTGCGATTCGCGTATTGATTCGTGGGATGGGTCAAGTAGCTGAAGTTCCAATAGAACCGGAGACGCAGACGAAACTATTAGACGCGGTGGAAGGGGAAGTTAATGGTGTGTTTGGAGGGGTCGTGCCCGGCGCAGGTGGATATGATGCTGTTGCATTCTTGCTAGTGGATCATCCGGAGACTGTTGGAGAGCTTCGAGCGGCGCTGGGGAGGTGGAATAGTGGGTATGCACAGGGTGCGGGGGTGACAGGAGAGAGGGTTAAAGCACTTGAGACAAGGGAAGAACAGGAGGGTGTTAGGAGGGAGCCGTTGGAGGGGTATGAGGGTTTTAAGTTTGCTTAAGTAGGTGATAATAAAGTTAAAGCAGAGATTATATTAGAATATATCCGAAGCCATTCATACGAGTGCTTTATGTGATAAGGATTCTGCGAGAAAATCGAGTGATATTACATGATTATCCTACAAGAAGCTTGATAGTTTCTCCAAATAGATATATAAAAGTTGTTTTTTTCCAATAGTGACCTTTAATCTCACCCCACTAGCTATTAATTTTGCCCCATTTCTAGTATCGTTTTTACGCTCATTTATACTAGCTCAATATGGTACAAAGGGTGACTTATATTAGTGACATTAGATCTAGGCCTAGTCATCCTAGTTTCTCTCTCTAAATTAAGGTAATATGGCGAGTGAGATGTGATGAAGCCTGGGAAGTTAGAAACAATAGGCAGTCTAAATTATAGTGATGATAGGAGGAAGGAAATTGAGTGCCTCTTTGGCCAATTTCTAGCCATAAACTGGGCCTCTAGTGCCCAAGCTATTTTGCGGTAGATCCATAATCATACCACCCTTCATGTTCACTCTAAAAATAAAGCCATCAAAAGCTAACGAGAAATAGAATATTATTAACCCTATATACTCCACCATTTATTTTATTTTTATTTCCCCAAACCACCTTTTTTTTAATCCCCGTTTAAGCGTTGGAAGACAAGATATCGGAATCACCCTGGTCAAGAATTGCCATAGTGGAGCATCTGAAAAGCTTACCACAAGCAGTACCGAGTTCGATCTATAGTAAGATATCGTTTCTAAGTCAGCAAGCGGTTTTTTTCCCTCCGAAGCAGAGTATAGAATGCTTCTTCTCAGGGAGCAGAGAGCCACAAAGATGTTTAATCCACGTGTATGCTCTCTGCACATCACATATTTGGGTTAAAAGCAGCTACAGTACCCAACCCAACCAACTGATGCTATAGCTACTCTGCCTCATATACTGATGCGATAACCCATAATCGAGGAGCGGTTGGGGGAAGGCTTACGTTGTTACCGGCAAAGTGATGGACGTTGCATTTTCCCAACATAGAGTAGTACTCGAGCTCTGATTTCCTAAGAGGGGGGGTGTTGCCTATTCGCAAGAAAACGATCAGTTACAACTTTGGGTTTCTCATAGATTCCCCGCAACATACCAGCAATGATGACAAGCTTGGCCTTCCCGGAACGGAGAGTCTTAAGGGTAGACTTGTATCCGAGTACGTACTTGCCAGACTTCATAACAAGCGCCAGGCGCGAGTTGATCGAGTCGGCGGTCTTCTTGGTCTTCTTGGTAGGGGCTATTCACATCAGTATCAATTTTAGTCCCCTCAAAATAAAAAGTCCTCCAATCCGCCTCGGATGGGAGTACATACCCATCTCTGCACTTTTTTGTTGATAAAGTACTCCGGTTGAGGATAGTTGAACAGGTAGGTTTAAAGGGTGTGTGGGCGCTGGTGCAGGTGTTAGTGATCCTAGAATTTCGAGAAAATTGAAAGTTCAGATACTGGAGTTTATTATCATTGTGGGCCAAGTGACGGGCGATAGGGCTCAGCCCCGATAGGTCTTGGCAGTTATGGCGCCAGACCGGAATAGGACATGACGAGTAATGACCCTAATCACCACTTTGAGGACTACATATACTGTATACGCAAACTTGTTCCCTATAAATCACAGAGGAGATTCTAGCTACTATACAAAAGGCTAAAGTTCTAGCTAAAGTAGCTACAGAAGTCTTCTAGAAACTAGAAATAAATAGAATCCCGAGCCTCTTGTAACAAATCTATAGGAAAAGAAATCATTGATGCCAGTAATTTCCATGACCAGCCTCCCCCAATTGAGTCAAATTTTTATTTTATATATAAATGGTAGTGGTAGTAGAACCATCACCGTCTAATATACACGGATCCAGAAAGGTCGACAAGCTTATTTAGCCTTTCCTTTGCTCTTTTTTGGCGCAATATTTGCCATCATTTCCTCCTACACCTCAAAATTAGCCATCTACTTCCCTCGAAAACATATTACCAATAATAGAGATAACTAGCATACCTTAGTAATCAAATGATCGATCCTCTCTAGTAGTCCCAGAAGACTTTTCATACTTGCACTCCATTCGTTCAGCACATCATCTGCATCCCTCGGTTGTGCAAACGATATAATCCTCGCTGGCCTATCAATCTTTGCATACACCGTCTTCTGAGTGACAAGCTGACTCAGGTAGCTTTCTGCCTCATCCTCGTCAAGATCCAACAGGACCTTTAGCCTATCCATTCTAATCCTGGTGTAGTACTTAGCGACGACTCTGACATTATGTTCAATCACACGCTTTCTCAAATCCTCCCAGCGTTTTTCAGCTTTGGTATCACCAATGGCAAAGACATCAGATGCACGTAGCTCAGGGCCGTAGTTCTCCGCGATGAGGGGCCAACGCATCAACTCGGAAACAGTAAAGCACTTTAGGAGGTTTGCTTGCTTCTGGACGAGTGAAAGATTAGGGTCGGTGTGGATTCGGTGAAGAAGGTCAGATTGCTCGTTGTCGTAGGGCGCAAGGCAAACATAGAAAATTATCCTTTCAAGAACCTAGAAAATCTCATAAGTATAAATATTGCTATCACTTAGATTTAGTAGGAACCTACACTCTTCAGCTTCCCCGGATCTTCAACGACACTAGGCGTGTCGTATACCGCCTTGTAATGCTTACAAACATCCAGGTACTTATCATCTTGTTTGGCCAATTGAATCTGTTGATCATAGAATTTCAACTTCAGGTCAGAGACCTCGACATTATTGAAATACTTTGTCGATATCTTTCTCGCCAGAATCGCCGCCTGTGTGAAATCCCCGCGCTCGATGCAAAGCTCGACCTGTTCAAGGATGAACTCCGTCTTTTCCCGTCGATCCATAGACCCAAAGGTCTCAACCTGAAGCTCACAGAGCACATCGGTAGCACCAGCAAGATCACCTCTTGACTTTCTAATATTTGCAAGGATACGTGTTACGCGAGCTCGTTCAACCTCGACGAAGATCTGAATCCCTAGTATCAGCTTCTACTCCACCTATAATCCCCGTATAGCTGACTAACCTTCCCCTCAGTAACGTTCCTTAAGGTCTCGATGACGGCAAGCTTTGTGTCGATATCTGGAGTCTCCTCCAAGAAACCCATCACAACCTGCACCATCTTGGTAGTAGCCTGCTTGAGCTGACCATGCTTTTTGGAAAGCATCTGGACATGTTCGTTCATAAGTTTCCAGTCCCCACCATCTTTGCATAATGTTACAATTGTGATGAGGAGCCGAGAAGTCGATGGTAAATCATTGGACTAGAATGGAAGGTTACTATCAGTTATTTTTGGTGCGATAAACCCCAATTTAAGATGAGATGGTACCTGTCTAGTCTGTTTTTCCAACGCCAGAAGCTTTTCGATGGCTGCAGGAAGGTTTGTCTATAAACATGTGAGCTCTAGGTCCAACCAACCTAGTTCCAGCATCTCCATCCCCTGCATCAAACAATCCATCTAGAATCGCACCTTTGCAAGATCTAAGTGTTCCGGAAGTTGTTTATCAAGGATTTCCGTATCTAAAATATCCCCCCGAAAAGGTCAGTAGTCAGAACCCTGATAAATCGAAGATAACGAAACCACCACGGCAGAGGGCTCTCACAATCCTTGTCGGCCTTAAGTACTACTTCCTCCGACATCTTACGAATCCTTATATCTATTTACCGTAGAAGAGCGAGGGTATTGAGATGATGGGCGGGATATAATGCGGCGGATGATGATGAAAGTGGATACTACTATGGATGAGATCTGTTGACGGATTCTCCATCATGAAGCTTGCGAAGGCCGTGGCTGGCGGGGTCACCCACTTACTAAGCCCCTCTAACACACCAGCCACATAAACAGCCGCATTGCGATGGGTAAAGTAAAACGATCTTGCTGCATATGACGTGGTACATAAACTGTCTCATGCCCAGCCCGCTTGTGATTGGTAGATATACTAGTCTGATTGGACTAAAGGTATGAATATTGGCGCCAAGGTCGCTATAGGCTGGGCATGAGATAGGGTAACCCCTGCAAAATTCTAACGGCCTAGTAAAGTCTTATTGGCCTCAACTTTCGCTGCGGAAGCTCTTGTTCTCTCCCAGCCTCAACGTTAAAAGGAGATTCCGTACTTTACGATCAACCACCACGCCGTATTTCTACAATAACAACCCCGACATATACAAATGGCGGCCATACTATTACCCCAACCTTCACCTTCAATAATGGGTACCTCAGCACCAACCGAAACCTCCTCCTCCGAAATCGCACCCTACCGTCGTGCACCTTCTTCACAGCCTCCCTCACCTTCAATCAAAGGCCGTCGCCGCTCTATTTCAATTCATGGCACCCTTTCTTCTTCATTTCAAGCTCCACCAAGTAAAATTGGACCTCAGCGAACAAGTAAGGTTTCACAGAAGCTCAAGATTCTCCCTAGTCCTGCAGACCAGGATGAAGAGAGCGGACGCGATGTATATTCCCAGGTCACACGAATCAAAGACACCACGGCCCGTCGAGACGCAGAACGGCTTGGAAAGGCAGAAAGAGCACATTTGCCAAGAGTAACGGCCTATGCGACTGCAAACGCTTATAAAATGGAGAGTCTACTTAAGTTTCTAAAAAGTCGACAGGTCATGCGGGGGACGGGCCCAAAGCAGTTTGATGAGTGCATTTATACACCGTATAGCTATAATTGTGAACAACGGATACAAACACAACCTCATACAGTTCCCGGAGACGACTTAATCGACTTGCGGGATCCACACCCGAAGCAGAGTACGGCGGACGATGCAGCGAGCTCGGAGAGTGAAATTGTCGAAGATGATAGAGATGATCGATCACTTCTTAATTTTGTAATGGAACAGAATAGGTCGGTGGTGTCGAGTGAGGTGTTTCTCTACCAATACGGGGTAGTCGTAATTTGGGGGATGACAGTGGATGAGGAGCAGAGATTCTTGAAAGATATTGCAAAGTTCGAGAGCGAGAAGCTCGCAGATGATGATGTACAGGTTGAAAACTTTAACTTTTATGTTACGAGTTCATATCAACCGAGGATCTATAATGATTTTATCACATTGAAGGATGGGGGGAATTATATGATTAAGCTAAGTATTAGTCATGCTATTGCACAGTCAGTTAAGGTATACTTCCTTCCATTCACTAAGGGTTAGAAACATGTGTTGATAGACTACATTTCAGATTTCGTTATTTGAGGACCTCGTCGATAATACGATTGAAGACACAAAATCAATACCACAGGATGTAGCGATGACAGGGAAAGTCAATATGAGCAGACGCGACATCATGAAACATATTGGCGAACTCTTCATTCTCCGGATCAATATCAATCTCCAGGGGAGTGTACTAGACAGTCCTGAATTAATGTGGGCCGTAAGTTCTTCCACAAACCTACACCAACGATAAAAGCTAATAAACAAACCTGTAGGAACCACAACTAGATCCGGTATACCAAGCCGCCCGAAGCTACCTAGAAATTAACCAAAGAGTCTCACTCTTGAATCAACGATTAGACGTCATTGGGGACTTAGTGAGTCCCAAGCCCAGCCCGCCGCCGGCTTTTATCCCTTATATGTAACCGATTGGCTAACTATGTGCGACAGCTCCAAATGCTCAAAGAGCAAATGTCTCACTCACAAGGAGAGCATCTTGAATGGATCGTCATTGTATTGATCGCGGCAGAAATTCTCGTGGCGGTAGTTAATGTCGTGGTCGATCTCTTTGCAGGGGCGGATTAATAATGCCCTTTTCCCTCCTCGGAGGTTAGGGTTGTGTAAATAAGGGTTTGAGATTGCAGCGAGGTTATATTATCAGGGTAGGTATTATGGGTAAACCCGAGATATTTTATAGGTCACCGTGGCGCGAAGTATTACGATGGGGAAGAAATCTGCAGCCTGCAATCATAGTTGAAGCTGACAAGAAAAAAACCCCCTTTAAAACCTAACCCTAAGTATTCTTTAAGAATATACTAACAAATCTTCTCCCAAATACTAAGAATATCTTTATGCATCGATATTCTTGTTTCTTCACACAAAAAAATAGTTGTACCATTCCATACCATAATTATAGAGCAGTTATTTTTTACCCTGATTCCTTGTAAGGAGATGTATGTACTGTACTAAATTTCCCCAAGGTTTTATTTTGTGTTATTGTTTTCTCTCGTTTCCTTTTTCTTAGTATAATAATATTGGGTTGTATGAGTAGATGGATATGCCACATTAGTATATTTTTTTTTATGTTCACTCGGCGTCTTAAGAAAAATTAAAAGGGGACTGTCCTGGGGTAATCGTTAGTTTTTTTGCCAACAAAATGATGTTTTCTCTTTAACCTATTTGTCATTATGAGAGGTTATATTAGCGGGTATACTTGGTATTGATCAAATGGATCAGTAATCTAGGGTGGTTTAGTGAACACCTCTGCATATATAACCTATCTGCAGCGTTGTCGTTCTGTTCATAGACCATCACTCAAAGCGCGGGCCCTGGCTGTTGCCAAGGCCAATTCCCAATAACAGCCTCGGTTCCCCATATGATCCCCGGGTTTCAAGCACGCTATCACGAGCTCAAGGTAACACCGAGGAGCCGCAACCACGGGTTCAAAAGCCCAAGGTCTTCCCCAAATCTTGTTCAAAGCCCTTCCTCCACATCATAACTTCCCACTATTAGCTTTTAAATATACACTCACGCATAAGAACACCATGGCCTTTAAAACAGCATTAACAGAAGCTCTCGGGATCGCTAGTAAGTTCATATACACCTCGTGTCTTAATCATTTGCTAACATACACCTATAGTCCCCGTTGTCCAGGGTGGAATGCAGTGGGTCGGCTATGCAGAACTCGTATCGGCGGTCTCCAACGCTGGAGGTCTCGGGATCTTAACGGCTCTCACTCAGCCATCGCCTGAGGACCTCCGGAAGGAAATCAATAGATGTAAAGCCATGACTAGCAAGCCATTTGCTGTGAATATTACTCTTCTCCCGAGTATAGTCCCACCAGACTACGACGCATATGCACAGGTTGTTATTGATGAGGGTATCAAGATCGGTATGTTCCTCTACCCTCTATTAAATGTAGTACACTTTAGGAGATGTAAAACAGGCTAACAAATAGTCTAGTCGAAACCGCTGGAAATAGCCCTGGGCCTATCATCAAGAAGCTTAAAAGTGCGGGTATCAAGGTTCTCCACAAATGCACGACTATTCGTCACGCTCTTTCCGCCGAGAAACTCGGTGTTGATTTCCTCTCGATTGATGGTTTCGAGTGCGCTGGTCATGTTGGGGAGACCGATATTACAAATTTTGTCCTCCTTCGTCGTGCCGCGCAATCACTCAAGACTCCATTTATTGCGTCTGGTGGTTTCGGTGATGGTGAGGGTCTTGCTGGCGCGCTTGCCCTTGGAGCTTGTGGGATTAATATGGGGACGCGATTCATGTGTACTGTTGAAGCACCGATTCACATCAATATTAAACAGGCGATTGTCGACGCGAATGAGGACCAGACAGAATTATTGCTCAGAAGGTGGAGAAATACAAGTCGGTTGTTTAAGAATAAGGTTGCTGTTGAGGCGAAGAAGATTGAGTTAGAGAGCACGACGGGTAAATTTGAGGAGATCGCACCGTATGTGAGTGGGAAGAGGGGAAGACAGGTGTTTATTACAGGAGATGTTGATGAGGGTGTAAGTTCTTTCCTATTGGTAGTGTTAGGTGCCTGATGCTGATTGATCGCTTTTAGGTATGGACCGCTGGCCCAGTCATGGGTCTTATTCATGATATCCCAACATGTGCAGACCTTTTGAAGAGGATAGAGAAGGAGGCTACAGACTCGATAAACAGGATAAGTTCATTGGTCGTGCCCTCTAAATCTAAGCTTTAGATTTTATAGCCTAGATAGAATACCTGTGCTTTTATAAGGTTTATTGGATTGTAGAGTAGCTGTTGTATGGACTGTCCCTCTTTTGTTGATATACCTGGGTCTCTACTCCTATATCGTATGATTGGCTTTTTTGTAGTTCTAGTATCTGATATACAGCCTTTATAGTAGCATGTAGTATCATGTGTCCGAGTGCTTTTTGATGATGGTCCCGAGGATAGTGGTACACGCTAAAGCATGTCGCGTCTCGCACAAAGTGAACCTCCCCTCCCCGCTCCCTACGCGTAACTTCACTCGACCCCAAACACGCAAACCCCAGCACCACCCCCACCTAAGATCCAAGATGCCTCGCGTAAAAAAGATCCATAAACAAACCGAACCTATCAGTCCAATTGTCCGAAGGAAGAAAAAAAGTTTCTGTGGTCAAGGCAATAATGTACTCGTAGTACACCTCAGTGTGGCCGAAGAAATGGCTACTGGTCCAAATTTCCAGTATACGATGGGACCGCAACCATTGGGCCCGCTAGCATTACCATCTTATATGTCACACATAATAGTCGATAAGTCGCCGAAGCTCCCGCTAAAGGTTACGGATGGGGAGTTGTATGCGACGGTCCATGGAGTACTAAAGAAGATCAGGTTGATCGCGTTCGACGAGGAGGGTGAGAAATGGAAGAAAATCGCCGAGAGATTCCAGAATAGTAAAAGGCGTAAGGTCCATTTAGTTAACATGGGTATCCAAGACGCTATGCCAGTGGATGTGCAGGACGAGGGACCTGTGGTCTCTGATATATCACCTCAAGAGCTCCAGACAATACAGGAGGCACTCCGGCATTACCGTAAAAAGGACGAGAGGACAAGCAAATCGACACAAACATCCATGGACCCGGATCCTCCACTACCTAAAGCGCCAATGTCACCATCGACCTCTAGGAGTCCAAAGCTTATAGAGTTTGCAAATCGACTTAAATCTCTTGCCGATACGCTTTATAAAGCTACGGAGGTGCTCCCTGCACCAGCATTAGAGGATCTTGAGGAGTTGTTTGATGTTGATTGGATGGTAGATGATATGGATAAGATGGTTGTGGGTGTGATAAGTTTTCAGAATGGGACTGGGGATGATGAAAAGAAGCGGTGGAGAAGTGGTGGAAAGAACGAGAAAAGGCTCTTCCATAAGTCCGAGCAGGATACAGCCGTTGTAGTTCACGAGCCCCGGAGCACTCAAGTCTCTAAGTCACAACCCGCGGCAGTTCTCGAGCCCCGGAGCACTCGAGCCTGTAAATCACAACCCATTCTTAATGCCCCTCAACCCATCGAGCCTGTCACTGTCTTCAAAACCCTTACAAAAAAGCGACTAGCCACCATGCCTGTACCAAAGCCGGCTTTAGACCCACCTCCAGAATCCCACAAGCTTGTAGAAGCTTCAAGACGAATGATGTGCTATATCTGCCGGTATGATAAAAACACTAGTCTCCCAAGTTTGCGTGTATCAGTGACAGATAAACTATGTAAGGAATGTGGTGATATGCCACTGTGCGATGCTTGTTTTCCATTCTTCCATAATGTTTCTTAGTCTTATCATGTGTAATTGAGCTTCTTTGTTTTGTGTGTATATATATATACTTCTTTCATATTGTATGTAATTTAGATGGGCTCTTCTATAACTTGGGAAGAATAGGGCATTGTAGTTATATTCCCTTGTAAGCTCCCCCCCCCCCCCCTTTCTCTACAGCTATCTAATATTCCTTAGCTAATTATATCTAGATCTCTTATTAATGAATTAAACAAAAAAAAAATATCTAGATCTCTGGTAATACAAGTTTGTGGATCGGCGACTATAGGATTGTATTATAGATATATACATATAAAAGAGTTCCACGATCCTATTTATGAACTAGCGTATAGCAAGATTAACATAACAGCCTTATGTATGAGTGGATGGGATTCCCTCCTGAAAGATCACAGCTTATCACCCAGCCCAGCTGTAGTGAACATTTTTGTAGCGCATTGACTAGGGAGAACGAGAATTGCACTTGAAAGCCTAAAGAACGTATGTCTTATAAGTAAATGTTTGGGCTTGTTTCACCACTTCTTATTTCAACCACTAAGTGCAATTTTCGTTCTACCAAGTTAATGCGGCAGTATATGATATGGTATCGAATAGGTGAGACACGGGTACAAGCAGGTTTTGGGTCAATGATGTAGGATCTCGTGTATAGAGGAGTAGTAGGAGCACTCCTAAGAACCTACTCAAGCATCCGCCAACATAAGTGCTCCAGAGTTTCCCAAGGAGGGGGGAAAGGAACTCGACACGGCATATCGAGAAAAGGACTAATGAAATGCGGGGTTATCGTGTAACAAAAAGGGGATAGTTGAACACGCCCAGGATTTTATCTAGGACTACATTACCGGGAAGAGGGATAGGTGCATTAATACTAGTTGAAGAGACCACGGATGAGATCCGGGCGAGCCGGAAGGGATCCAGCATCGGCATCTTTAACCTCACCGGGTGTCTCCGTGTCTCTCTCTCTTATCAATAACTAAATAGGTGACTTGAAAAAATCATATTTTTTCTTTATGTCTACAAGCGTTCCCTAGCTCTTGCTCCTTAATTGCTACAGATAGCTATAGCTACACCCCACACAATTCCCCATTCCCCATTCCCCATTCCCCATTCCCCACCACATCTCTCATATCCCATTCACCAACCAGAAAACAATGACAAGAGGGGACAAGACAAAAGGATTCAAAGCGGTATAACACAATATCACAATAGTAAAAAAAAAAAAGATCTGACAAGTAATTCCCAAATAGAAAAAACCAAAAAGCAGTCCAAAGTCATAGCAAGGTTTAGAATAAAGGGGAGAAGAGGGTAACTAACGTTAATAAGACGACAAATTTATTTTTCCCAACCAGCACCGACCCACTACTGAAAGGTCTCCAAGCACAATACAATCACTCGAACACCCGCCCATGAATTCGAACAATAAAACAAAAAAATAAAACCCTTTCCAGTCCATGACCCGCGCGAGTATCCCATCCACTCCACACTTTGTCCAAAATAATAAAAGAAATAAAGACCCCGTATTCAAACAATCCAAAGCAAAAAAAAAAACAATTGACGCCCCACCGGTCTTTCCATACAAAAAATTAGAGGGAATAATAAAAACCATTTATAACTATCAATCCCGAATTGTCTTTTGTTTATTATGATTCCATCTCACAGAAAGCGACGTCGTCGTCCATAGTCGCGTCGTCGTTCTCATGTTCGAACACTCCAGATGATTCTTCTGATGTAGCACTCGATGCTCGGTAATACTCGCTCAGTGCTTCTGGTGGGGGAGAAAATGAAAAGACCTAATTCCCATGAGTTAGTGTTTGTTCAAGTCACTAGAAAGGAAAATAGGTTGGGAACCAAATCTTACCTCCATTATCGTCCTACTAGCCCTTAAGGCTAAAATAACAGCCTTCTCCTCTTCAAACGCAACCCTCCAGACAGCGTCCGCGGGGCTTGAAAGCTCCCTAACCAGTTGCCCAGTCCTCAAGTCCCATACCTTGACTCTACCATCACTTCCTCCACTAACAATCCTAGTCTCATCAAACTGTAATGATGTTACACTATTGTCATGAGCAGCAAGCCTATGCACGCAGGCGTATTTATCCAAACTCCAAACACGGACTGAACCATCTGATCCTCCAGTCACAAGGGTATTTCCACGCATTTGAAGCTGTCCGACAAGCGACGTATGGCCTTGTAGAACAGCAAGGCAGTTTCTGTGGTATACCAGTTAGTATTTAAAACCCCACATATTATGAAGAATCATAATTACCCAGTTTGAGGATCCCATATCCGGACGGAAGTATCAAGCGACCCAGTGGCAATCCTGTTCCCATCGAATGCGATCGCATATATCTGACTGAAATGACCTGTCAAGGTTCTAAGGCATGTCCCTTTCGAAATACTCCAAACTTTGGCAGTCGTATCATAGCTTCCACTAACAACCAAGTCTCCGTGAATTTCCAAGCAGCGAACGCTTGCTTGATGCCCAACGAGAACATTCAAGCAAACACCCTTTTCGATATCCCAAATTCTCAAAGTTGTGTCCCTGGATCCAGAAATGGCGGTCTTGTGGTCACTCATTTTTAAGCACCTGACGGTTGAAGTGTGACCTCGTAGTGTCGCTTTGCACTCGCTAAAAACATCGATTAGTATGGATCCAAGTCATGTGTATAGCAGGGATTCTTACCCCTTCTCCATGTCCCACACCCTGACGTCCCTGTCACAGCCACCGCTTACCAAAGTATTACCCCAAGGAACCATGGCCCAAACACCCATCACGTGCCCAGTCAAGGTTCTCAAAATCTTTCCATCTGCATCAAAAACGTGAATTTTGGCGTTATCCAGAGCGATGACGATGTAATCAGGCGTAAGGTGAAGAGAGGTAACGACACCCTGATCAGGAGTGATATGTCTTGCGATCGCATTTCCACCCGTCCTCCACGCAGTCTCAACCATGTACCTTTGTTTAAAATGGGATTTGTATGAGGTGGCTTTTGGTCTTCTTCTCTTTGACCGGGTATATTGGGGTGAAATCTCTGATGTAAACCCAGAAGGTGATGGTGCAATGTGGGAAAATCCTGCTTCCTTGGGGGAGATGGGGTTTGTTGCGAAGAGTGACGGATCATGATGTGAATGGTGCATTGAACCGTATGCTGCTGTCCCACTAAGGCGCCTATAGCTATGCTTTTCACATAGTTTTTTCCAGGTGAGGTCATCACTCAAAAGCCCGTGCCAGTGCTTTGATACCTGTGAGGCCCGGGCCAATGTTTTCGGGTCATCAACAAATGAAATCACCTATATAATAATTAGCAAACTTCAGATAGCTTTCGGATGGATACGCAAACTCATACCCTGAGACACAACTCGTTCGGTAAAGACTTGAATGGATCCTTCTTGAGTCGCGGGGACACGTAGTTCAGTACAAAGCTCAACTGCTGTGAATCGCAAAGATTTAAAATCTCGGCAAGAAAGCGCTGACGTTCCTGCGAGTCCAGCCGGCTGAAATGCGGCCTAACGTCTTTCAAGAAGGCATCTTCATTCTCATTTGCCGTTGACCACGTAGGTAACCGATGGAGCTGGGGCGTAGGAGACGGTGCAGGGGTCGGGGGACTAGCGGGTGCAGAGGGGAGGAGGTTGTGAAGAGGGGAAACTATGGGCCTTGTAGGAGTCGGTAAAGGTCGGGGATGCGAATGCGTGATAGCCTCTGGTCTCCTACCAAGACCAGACAAACGATTTGGACGCATGTTTATAGTCGGGATATTACTTCCATCCATATCACCACTATCTGAATCTGAAGTTCGTCGAGAGCCGAAGCCGAGAGACCTCCTGTAATCACCCCCTTCCATATTCTCTAGCCACTGATAAACTCAAGATACCCAATCCTAGCTAATTGCTGCTGCTATCCTTTCCTTTCTTCCTTTCGCGTGTTTTTTTTTTTTCCCTGTTGTATTTGAAACTGGGCTCTTGAGTGGAGTGCGAATCCCGACAAATTTTTTTGTTTTTCCGCCGGATTTGTAATGGATGAACAGCGAAGGGTGTAGAGTGCAAGGTGCTTGGATGTGCAAGTTAAAAATAGTTGGTGCTGATTTCGCGTGTGGGACGACGATAAGAATCCAACAGTCGCGAAAGTGAAAAAAGCGACACGGCGAACTCAATAGACAGATGAACTCGATGAGGGAACGAGTGCAGATGGAGAGGGTACTTAAGGGAGGTGGGTGTTGGTGGATGGATGGATGGATGGATGGATAGGTGGATGGGGGTAGAGTTGGGCAAGTAGTAAATGATGCAGCAGGATCTAAGCAAGTTTCGATGGCGGGCGGCAGAAGAGGGGGAATAGACGAAGGAAGAGCAGAACAAAGGTCAGAAGAAGAGAAAAGGGCGGCGCAACTGGCAGCGGCAGCACAAAGGCACCAGACCAAGGAGGGTAGGGGCGGTAGGGCAGCAGACCGACGAGCAGCGTCTACTGGCTGGCGGGGTCTGCGGGTGTACCTGCTGGAACAACCTGAAGCGCGGTGGGAGTTTTGGATAGCTGTGCGATGGACAACTTGAGATCTATACCTTTGGGGGGGGGAGAAGAGGGGGGGTATTGGGGGGGGAGGAAAAGAGCTTTGGGAGGCAGCAGAAAATGAACCTGACCAGAATGATGAACAATCCAGTCGCCAGCGAAAAAAAAAGAAAGAAAGACTGGATTATTAAAATAAAAAGGGGAGGGGAGAGCGGGGAGGTTAACGGCCGGTCTTGGTTGTCTGAGATCCTGTGAAGAAGGCGTGTGTGGGGCGGTCAATAACCTTTGCTGGGTGGATAGGATTAGATAGGGATTATGTGTGTAGTTCTCTTTTTTTTCCTTTCAATACGTAGGCCCAGTCACTGCAAATATTTGGTGTTTATTTGATTGAAAAGAAAGAAAAAGAGCAATGAAGTGGTCTGATCTGATCTAATACAATAAATGGAATGCACAACACAGGGGAAAGCAAAGGGAAAGCAAAGGGAAAGGAAAAGGAAAGGAAAAAAGAAATAAGAGAAACACAGAGTGACGAGATTAAGCAAGCAAGCAAGCAAGCAAGCAAGCTGACGATGGTGGGAGGGGTGATTGCCACTGATTGAGAGAGGGTCTGTCGCGGCTGATATTGGGCAGTACACAGCAAGGGGTCGTTTTGCTACTCTTACAACCACTCCTATTCCTACGACACCTACTCTACATACAGTAGGGGCGTCACACCTTGGATTATCCACTTCCACGAGTCGACCTCATCTCAAAGCTCTGGCTCTTGGTATCTGTGTCTTTTTTTGTATAGCCACTACTCTACGCAGACTGACGTCGAGAGACAGACTATACACGTTTTCCCATAGGTATGTACATGTACTTTTGTCCATGGTATTCTTCAGATACCCGCCACGCAGCACCAGCCGGACAAAGAATGTGGGGCGTACTTAATCTCTTCTGATTAGGAATTATTCTTCTTCTTCCGAGGGTCCCCGCTTCTTGAGAGTTTCTTTTCTCGATGCGGAGGAGGTCTATCGCACGTTTTGGGTGTGCCAAATATGATAGGGTTGCAGATTCCGATCACTCGGACATTGACATGCTCAGATGTACTTAATGTAATTGTTCGATGGGTAATTCCTTGTTTATCTAACCGACAAACATCTTAGCCCTATCAAGAATCAATTGATCAAACCTTGATTAACGATAGACGAAAAAGAAATATACCTAGCAGCTAACAGAGAGCTGTGTGGAGTAATTTCCGTGTTTCAAGGCCAATTGTTTGGGCCTGGTTATTCAATCCCCCCATACGTACTCGAGCACTAACATTGTAAAGGGTCCTAGGTACTACATTATACCCTTCAGGACTTCTATATATGTACTTATAATTTACTTAGTACACTACATGTAGATAACCCTTTTCTAACCTTTTCGTCCACCTCGGTTCTAGAAAGAATAGTTGCTGTAAGGTATTCCAGAATTCCTATTTGCATATCATTGCTTCTATTAGCGATTGAAGCGGGAAACAATTTCTCGATAAAATTAACGCGGTTGTAGGAATAACAATTACTCTGACAAAATCAAGTATAAAGTTATATTATCTAATTAAAAACAGGTAACTAAAACACATAAGGGATGTCATACTCTTACGAAACCATTTGTATTCCTTCTGGCCTTTAGATAATATACATAGGTTCTCGGTCCTAGCCTAGCTAGAAAAGCCACCACCATTAACTTATAATAAATAAAATGTTGAGATAGAGGTTGGAGATAAAAATAAGTCATCACTACACCACCGTTATTCTTGCGGTGCTTACTTCTTAAGTGCCCTTTCTCTCTCTATAAGTGCATAAATATTTACGTGAAAAAGTTGTACACGTAAAGAAACTGGAAATTGCTTTGATAATCGCGGGGGTCTGTGCCTTAAATGGCGCAGTACGCGCTTGGAAAAAGAGTTTAATGTTATTAATAATTTAAAGGCTGGCTAGTAACTTGCGTATATACAGGAGTGGACAATAATTATATTATTCTCTCATAATAAACAACACTTCTAAAGCTTTTGCTAGGATATGCATGGTGCTGAGTGTGAGGGGCGAGGGAAGGGTTCATTGGGTAATACAACTGCAGTAGTGTGTACATGTACGATATTTGATAGAAATATCTCTCTGAATTAATACCTTTTATCAACAATAAATCATTCTCATCTCTAATTGGTTCCGAAGTAACTACTAGAGCCGCAATAAAAATAAAAACAAAAAACTAAATAAAATAAAAACTCGGTTGTTCTTGCAAGATAAACACATAGTAAAAAGTACTAGCTATGTAACTACATGTAGCTACCAATATCCTAGACAAAGCCAAGCCCTTGTAAGACTTAATTCCGAGTACATACTGTAAAACAAAACTTCAGCCTCAAACGTTTTCAGAGAGCTGCAGGTACGTTAGCAACTAGAGTAGTAGTTTGATTAATTAGTTTTACCACCTTATCCCGGTTTGGTTTAACTTCATCAGCGAATAACACCGAGCATCTTGAACTCGACCCCATCCTTGTGCAGATCCGCAGAGAATGGAGGGAGGGGCTGCTGACATGTGTGTGTGTGGTTCAGAAAGATTATTTACACTCTGCGTATCTCCGATAATGCTTGTTGTCATCCTCCCCCGGCAGTGAAGGTTTTATTTATTATTATTATTCTTGTGACAAAATGCGAATTTACGGCTCAGTCCATATGACATAGGAAATAAAACCACATGTATTTGGCTGGCTGGCTGGCTGGCTGGCAGGTTAACTAACAAAGTATCATGAATCTCGGTGAGGCAAGCTATATAGGTAGTCGGCGAATGACTATTTAGAGTAACTCGAAAAATTAACAACCCCTCTCCAGGACTAAACTCAGCAGCACAGGGACATTTCACGTGGGGAAAAAACGAAAGGAAAAAAAAAGAAGAAAAAAACAGGATAAACATATAGCACCATAGCACCATAGCACCATACCCTAAATCATGGGATATTGATATAGAAACAAACACCTTCCATAGTAATACCATACATGTAGCTATATAGGCAGCGAAATCTGTAGTGTGCCTGGTGAGAGGGGCGGAGGGGTGACACTACATGTTTTTGCGGGGCACGGAAGGACCCTTGAATTTATGATAAGCGTCATAATAAGGCTCCCGTAGTCAATTATCAGTCAGGGATAGGGGTGTCGTCTGCCTATTGCACATGCCCAAGCCCCCAAGCCCCCTCCCAAGTCAAATGATAAAGTCACTCCAATATCATACTTTACATAGCATAGCGCCCGAGTGGTACAGTAAATATCCAGGAATAACTGACCCCACCTGCTGGATATCCACAAAGTACCAACGTAAGGTTTATACGCGCTTACGTTCCATGTCTGCCACCCCCTCTGAACGCCATCATATCATCGAACCGCTAGTATCGAACAAAACACAGATAGCTCGTCGCAGATCTACGACCTCCCAGATCGGGTCGTTCGTTTTTTTAAATTATCTAATCGCAAAGGGCCCAGTTCAGTCTGATATTATGTACCAATAATGAAGGTAAAGTTGAATTGACAGTCATCTTAGGAGTACATTAAGCAACCCTTTTTATCCCCCCCCCCCTAAGAACCCAGAAAATCCTGACTCGCAGGCCTAATAGCACTGGTTATTGTCCGTGCCTGACAGCCGACGAAAGAAAGTAGAAAGAAATATCCTTTTTAGTTTCCGCTAAACACAATCATAAATGTTGCGCAAATTGCACTGCGCTAAAGAACCTCAAGGGAAAAATAAATAAGAAACACTACAGAGAATAGGTAGGAGTATAAGATGAACGAGAGAGAGAAAAAAGTAACCAGACCGTAAAAAGAAATACAGTACCCCACAAAAAAACTAAGTACAAAGGATAGCTTTAGATCTCTTTAAGCCACCTTACAGCTAAAACTATCCCTTACTGTTCAACTGCACTACATTCCCTCCCATCTTAAAAACAAAACATTACGTTTCATCATCGCTAGCGAAGAGGTCGATCTTCTGGCCTTACGCTCTTCATTTCTCCATATTTCCCTCTTTCCTTCGTGGTATCGTATGCCTGAATTAACCGTGATTGTCCTTCGTCGGCCTGCGAAAACGCGTATCCACGCTGCTTGCGCATCCTTTGTACTTGTCGTACTTTGCGGATCGCTTTTTGGAACTGTTCCATGCGTGGTCTGTAATCCTGGATGTTGTATTTCTGAATCTCTTGGATGTGATGATAAGTTTGTGGGTAGTACATCCGTTTTGCACTATTTTCCTTTAAGTCAACATATCATCCATCTGGGAGATTACAGCACAGAAACTTACTATTTCCAAGCGAAGTCTCTACTCAAGCACATTGCTGGGAGGATAATAATCATAGCCCAGAAAACCGGTGATGTGATAAGCTTTGGCAGAATACCGTGGTACTCGGTCGAGAAACCAAGCATAGGAGCAACTGTTGCATATGCAGGCATGAATCCCATCCAAATAAGCATAGACCCAGGGATTGCCATAACAGTATACTTTGTCCACAGATTTGTGACCAGCGCAGCCTTTCCGAGTACCGTCGCCAGAACCGCAGTATACAATGCAGTACCCCAGAGCCAATGCCCAGCAACTTGACCATCTCCTTGAGGAAGATCGTAAAGGAAGATCAACTCAGAGAAGATGTAAAGGATAAGTGAATGATAAAACCCATTGACCAACCAAGCCCAGAAGCTACTTGTTTTGAACTATAAACCCAGTTAGCATATATTACTTTATATAATAGGAGACAAAACTTACAAACTGCCCTTTTTGTCCAAGCTGATACAATTGCGGATATCGATCTAACAACCTCGCACTGATAAACTGGTCAAAAATCCCCATCACTAACGGTGGTAATACTGTAAAAAACACATTATAGAAAGATAGTGTCCATGATTCGTAGATAACCTGTCCCGAAAACGCGTTTTGAAACGAAAACTGTCCTCAAAAACCATACCGTCAGTCATTGTTTCCCCATAAAAATCGCTTATCTTGTTTAACTTACCCAGAACTGCGTCATATAAAGCGTGATATTCTTGTAAAAAGAATATAAAATAACCTTACTAATCCTCTGGTAGCTCCACGCCCCATGAACGAGCAATAATTTCCTGAGGAACCTAAATTGACCGATTGCGACATCCGCACTTCGGGCTGCTTGAAGACCTTCGACACCACTGATACCAACACCAACGTGGGCAGCTTGGATCATGGAGACATCGTTTGCACCGTCGCCAATTGCAAGAAGGATAGCCTTGAGATGGCGTTTCACGAGTTTCACGACGAGAGCCTTTTGGAGGGGAGAGACACGACTAGACCAGCAATTAGCAGCAACCCACAGAGACAGAGAGGGTAGTACTCACCAACAAATAACTGCCTTGCACATAACTGCTAAATCGAGAAAAACCTTTTCAAGTTCTCGTTCAAGCGCAAAGGTGAGAGAGCGACCATCAATAACCAACGCTAGCGCCTCCGGCTCGCCACCCGAGTCCTTCTGCGACTTTACTGCGTTGAGTTTCTTCGTTAAGGAGTCCCGTGTGTCCTGCATGTTATCTTCATTGACGATAATCAAAGTCATATCCTCACTAATTAGCTTACAACTCATCCCAATATTAATAGCAGTTTCCTGTCGATCACCAGTCAAAACCCTATATCAAAACCAGTCAGCGCAATTCATCCCTTTAGACATTAATTGGAGAAATCCATACCAGACTTTAATTCCAGCAGTCTGAAGCGTATGAATAGTATCTGGCACCCCATCTTGCAACCTATCTTCAATAGCCGTAGCACCTAGTAAATACAAGTCTTTCTCAATAAGCTCTGCAGCTTTATCAAGTTCATCACCTCTATTATTGATGGTCGTAGCAGCCTTATCATAGATCGCACTCCACTGTCGGTACTCCTCATCAGGAATCTCCCTCATCGCCAAACAGAGTGTTCTAAGGCCCTCTGTAGCATAGTCCTCGAGATGTTGGAGGGTAGTCTCGATCATCGGATTATCCTTATGTAACCGCTCCATGATGACAGTATCTGCACCTTTACAGTAGATCCGGACCTTCCCATCTGGACAGCGGAGGATCGTGGACATGCGCTTCCTGGTAGAGTTGAACTCGCAGATATTGAGCATTTCATATTCATACTCCTGCCCCGCAACCATAATCGCAACAGAACGAGGCTTTCGTGCAATAAACCGATATCCAAGTTGAACAGCACCCTCAACTAGCGCACCCTCATCGGGAGACGCAGCCTGATACTTGATTTCATCGGGTTTATCCTCCTTTCTCTCTGGAATAACAGTATGACAAGTCGCAAGTAGTGTAAGAAAGTGGTGCATGACTTCACGACTAGGATGATTCTTCAGATTTTCGGCGAGTCTAGCAAAGTCATGGATTCCGACTTCAACACCGTCTTGGACCGTAGCACGACGGTCTTCGGGAACTTCATCGGCATAACAGATACCACCTATTGAGCATTGTTTGAATTCCATCATATTGCAAGTAAGTGTACCGGTTTTATCGGAGAAGATATATTCGATTTGACCCAGTTCTTCTACCAAACTTGAAGTGCGGCATACAGCAGGGGTGTCGGTTTCAGCGTAGTAAATATCAAGGTCAGAGTTAATTAAGAAGGCGTGATAGTATTTGACGATTTCAACGGTGACAAATAAACTGTAGCACGATCAGTTGGGTCTCAAAAATAGAATAATGAAGACTTACCTGATGGGGACCAAATTGGAATATAGAACCCAGTATGTAAGGATATCGGCAAAGAATTGTTTCACTCTATTGTTATTTTCCAGGTATAAATAGGACATTGTTGAGCTCGCAGTAGACTACCAGAGACCACTTAGTCCCACACATGAACAGAAAGGGTAGTAAAATTTCTAGAACTTACTTGTTTGATAACATCACCAATCGAAGAAACCAAGGACAGAATTAGCAAGATAGAAACAAGCATAATGATTTGAACATTCAAAGTCCTCTCCACAGCTGTTCTTTTAATTGGTGTAGCAGTTGCATTCCTCATAAGTTTTGTTTCATGTCCAGTAAACACAACAGCGCCATGAACCCATGGCGTATTCCTCAGCGTGGCACCTCTAAGCAATAGCTGTTCAGGGCTGAGCGGGAGCTCTTTCTCCCCTCCTCCAGATTCAATTGTGAGTGTTGCCTCGTAGGTGTACAAACTAGAATTTGGCTGTTCAGATCTGATCCTTCCTGCCAATCTACTCAAGTCACCTGGAGACACGAGACCTGCGGTTTCCGGGATTGCTTGTTTGATTTTTAAGTTTGTTTCGCCATCGAGATTGGCGGTTTCGATGTAACATAATCCTTCAGGTTCAGAAGAAGCCATGAGTACCAGATCTGCCGGGAATGGCTCCTCAGACTCCACACGAACGATATCTCCTACACGAACATTAATCCATCGTTGAGTTTCAAACGCCGACCCCACCAAGACCCTAGCTTTTGAGCGATTCAGTTCTGTATCCTGTGTTTTACGTTTCCAGTCTTCAATAAGTTCCTTTCCCGCAGACACCAAGAGCACAACTATAAGTGGGCCAATAGTCGTATATTTATTCGTAGGAGAAATGTTCGGAATCTGTTGCATTCCGGCAGTGAATAAGAAGAACAAGTTTGCATACTTGCTAAACTGCTCATAAAGAAACTTTGGGATAAATGTAGCAATATTATACTTTGCAGTCGAAACGTGGTTGTCAACATATTTGTTGGCCGTATTCGCAGGTGGATTATTGAGGTGTATAACTCTTGGTCCCAGTGTTGACGGATCTATTTTCTTCCCTCCAAACCCAAATTTAAATTTGCTTCCACTATTCCGCCTTGGTCTTGTTCCTCCACTCGGTGCTCCACTCGGTGTTGACACCGTACCAACCGGCCTTGCCTCAGTCAACGGTAAATCCATCTCACTATATTCTGGATTCATTCCCAAAACGCTCTTGACCCTTCCGACTACTCCTCCAACCCCATATGTGCTCTGTCGTTTCGGTGGGCCTCCAATATCATTGTGGTCATCGGTCGCACCCGCATATTGATACCTACTAGCTGGGCGTTCCACACTATGGGTAGTGTCATCACTAACATCATCATAGTAAGGCTGGTAATTCCCCAGCGCACTACTTTGACTAAATGTCCTTGTAGCAGCACTCAACGGACTAGGAATACTATCTTGCGGGTATCCTGAAGACCCCGGATGACCACCTACAAAATCGTCGTACGAGACTGAAGGTCGCGGGGGGTAGTCGGCTTCTGGGACAATCGCAGGTTGTCCTGGATTGCCATAGTTACGACCCTGATCATCTAGATCAAGAAGCAGATCTTGATTGTTCGAGCTGCCCGCCATCTAATGGCGTGTTACCCCGGAATATCCGTGCGAAAAGGGGATATAAAGTGGGGGGTTTAAGGTGGTATTTGAATTGTGGATCGCTTGAGGTTGTAGAAAGGGAAAAGGTGCGAAAGGGAGATGGTTGGTGTGTCGGAGGCGCAGGAAGCTGGAGGCTCTTTCAGGGTGTACTAATTTAGCAGATTTCAGTTGATGAAGATAACCTAGGGTTAAGGGTGAATCTCATTGCAAGCCGGACTCTAGGGCGAGACGTTGAGACGGCGGCAGAGGATGATGGATGATGGGAGTTCTTGGGAGGTTCAGTTATGAATATTGGTAAAGTTGGTGAATGGTCAAGGTCAAGACTAGACCGATAGGGGGGTTGGTGGTTGCAGTTGTGGTTGTAAGAGTGGAAGCGGGAGTCTAAGATGCTCGTTATTCCTGGATGCGGTTTGACGGAACGTCTGATGATCGGTAGGCGCGCCACGGTGAGCTTTCTATTTCAGCTCTGACCTGTTTTGCCTTTCTTGATTGTATGCTTAATGAGGGATATCTCAACCTTTCACTGTAGGAACCGTGCTCTACCCCATATCGTACTCATTCTATCTCTCGCTCGCTCGCCTTGCTCCTACATCAATCAGAATCTCTCGATCCTGTAGGGATCTCATCCTGCACCCTGTCCTGTCCTGTCTTGCCTACAGACCTATCCTCTTCCTCTATTTCAACATTCTTGACTTATTCAGGCAGTAATTGTGGCTGAGGCGGCGAGCCGCTTCTCTATTTTTGGCGAGCTGACAGCAGACACGCATGTGCTAGTAAGCCCTTGATGTGAATGGACGCAGTATTAGGAGCGAGCCCACTATATACAACAAGCCTCAAGATTCCTCGAATGAAATACGCGAGTGCTCCTTGCTACATATGGGTTCATATGTGATACAGGTTTCTACGTTACCCGGACATCGTGAGGTCTCAGTATTGAAGCCAAGAAATAGGTTAGGATTGCATACAGCGCATGTGGAATAGCCACAGGTTTCTTGGGGTTTTGGCTAAAACCCGAGTCAACTGTAAAGGCAGCCACCGCGGAGATCACCGCAGAGGCAAATTACTTACGAAATGATATTCATTTCAGGCCGTAGTGCAATTTGGGGTTGGTGATCAGATTATCACAGTCTCCTGCTATGAGGGTGTACTGCAGAGCAGATTAAGTGTACCTTTTATCCTTCTCACCTCCCGAGTGACACCCCGTGTTTCCCCACTTATTATGCTAACGCAGGGCCCGTTATTTTCTCCGACCGACTACCAAAGGTAAGTTTTCTCTTGGCATCTATTCTTGGCGTCGGGTATATAATGCCGTCCCACACAAATCTCTTCACTTTTTTTTCTCCCCAGGCACCAATCCTTATCGTCCTTTTCGTTAAATTCTCCCACTTGATTAGGACCATTAATCGGTTGCCCAGATCTAGGGCCATTGCCTCGCAATATTTCGCTAACAGTATCTTAAATACACCCAAAAGGTACAAGTTTGGTATGTTCTCCCTCCTAGTGGGATTTTGGAAGGAAATTACTAACGGCGCTTTGGGCGGGGGTTATAGATAGTAGTCTTGCGGACATATTAATTTACCATACGAAACGTATATTACAGAATAGATTTAATTTACTCCAGCTTACGCTGTCATCTCCCCAAAACCATTACTGGTCTCTCGTGCCATACCTCCCAGTGACATCATTAGTGATATCCGTGCATCACCGTGCATTTTCCGCAATTTCCATCTTCACCCTATGCCTCTCCCCCAACAGCTCATCTACAAACCTAATCGTCACCCCGCATCCAAGTGGTGGTAGTCCATCCTCATCCCTCAATCCTACCCAAAGCCACTCTACGTAGTCCTTTGGAATTGTTACTTCTCCCGCAAACTCTTCTAGAAAGCGATCAAATGAGTGGTGGGTCTCAGAGTATCTCATCCGCTCCGATATAATCGATGGGGTTGCCCAACACTGGACCTTTCTTAGAGCAGTCATTGCAAGCCCAGTGATTTCAGAGCCGTTGAGACAATGGACATAGAGGGGAGAATATGTAGAGTCGATAAGTACCTATTGTGTCCCAGATAAATATTAGTCATATCTATATATGTATATTAAGGTATGGAAGTTATCGTACGGATAAGATCTCGCAAGCCTCGATATGCCTCAGCGGTGCACCCTTCTTCCCGTCCACCTCAGGTTTAATATGCAGCATCTCAACTCTATTCACTCTGCACCACTCCGCAGCTTCCCCCACCAATGGCTCCGGTGTAATGGAGAGCATTGTCTTCAGATTCAATGATTCTAAGAACTTGAAGTTGAGAGGGCGTGGGTATGAGCCGCGGTATAGCTTATTCTCCACGACGGAGAACCGAAGTGGTGGAATTATAAGGTCTGAGAGATCGGGACCATTGCTAGTTATTGAGGTGGTGGTGCTAGAGCTATATTTCGACATATTATAGTCTGTAACGGTACCAGTATTGTTAGTATTGACTGATACCGGCACCATAAAGAGGGGAGTGGCTATTGCATAAAGGGGTGAGGTGTGATGTGATAGAAAGAAGGATTCACGTAGACACATCACGTGATGACGAGGATGTGGAGGGGTAAAGGGGGCCAAGACATTAGTGGCCCCGCGCCAACAAACACGAGTTGATAGCTCTTACCCTCTCCAAGTCCAGACCTTTTCTATAGGAATTTAAATTTTTTTTACAAAATGCAATCGGGAATCACTGGTATGGGCTCCTGTTTACAATCCTTCTCAAAGCCTAAAAAGATGGTAGCTAAATTGCAACCCCTAGCCTCCGCCGAGCTCTTATCAACCTTTCAATCGGTTGTCTCTACCCCCTCGGTTCGTGGTCTCATAGTCTCCATTGAAAAAGAAACACTCGTACCCCGTGAGACCCTCACTTCAAGCGGCACGTTCGAAGAAGACCTCTCGCAACTTGAATCCCTCCTCAAAGATAACGAAGCTGCATATATAATCCTTCGTCGACGCGATAGTTCTGATCCAGCTCCATTCCTCTCAATCGCATATGTACCCGATACTGCCAATGTCCGCCAAAAGATGTTGTTTGCGAGTACAAGGAACACACTATTGAGGGAGCTAGGCACTGAGAAATTTGGCGAGAGTATATTCGCTACGATGAAGCAGGAGCTGACAGCAGAAGGTTTCAGGAAACATGATGCCCATGAAGCAAAGTATGTTTAGCCTATGTCTCAGGGGAGAAGGTGAGCTAATTGAGCGGGTAGGCCGGCACCGTTAACTGAGGAGGAGATGACAATGCAAGCTGTGAAAGAAGCCGAGTACGAAGCCTCAACCAGCACAAGTGCAAGGAAATCACACGTTAGTAGCGGAATCAAGTTTCCTGTTAGTCAGGAGGCCATAGAGGCATTAAGTAACCTAACAACCGGAGGCTTTATCACACTGGTACAACTTGTAAGACCTACCTCCCCTTCAATTAACCTAATCCACCTAACGAAACCTAGGCAATCAATTCCGAGAAAGAAACTATTGAGCTCGCCAATGCCAGCTCTTCTGCAATTGGCGACTTTACCAAAGTCATCCCCGATGACGCTCCCCGTTACTCCTTCTTCCGTTTTAACCACACCTATGAAGGACAACAAGAATCCCCCATTGGTATCCCCATCTCTTCCACTACTCTAACACCTACTAACAGCACTAGTGTTCATATATACCTGCCCTACAGGCTCCAAAATCCGTGAGAAAATGCTCTACGCGTCCTGTCGTTCCAGCGTCGTCGACGCAGCCACCAACGACGCAGAACTCAATATCGAGAAGAAACTTGAGGCAGCAAGTGCTACTGAGATTGGTGAGGCTCAATTACTCGAGGAGTTTCATCCTAAGGTTGAACAGAAGGCGAGTTTTAAGAGACCACAAAGACCTGGGAGGAGGTAAGGAATCCTAAGGAGATTATTGGTTAGCTATAGATAAAAAGGATTTTGATTACAGAGAATTGTAATATTTGTTGTCGGAGTCGAAAAAATATAATTGATATTCTAAGGAAGATCCACCGATCAATAACGAGTGATATCTTATGAATATACCCGAACCGCAAGCATAACCTAACTACATGTGTAGTATACTGCCAATTTGAAATTTCTAAAGAAGAAGTTTGCAAAGCTTTAAGCCGATCTTACCATTCTTACCATTCGTACAAAGAGACTTTAGCCTTTCGTAGAAACTCTGCCGATAATAAGTTTCTAAATAGAAATACAACTCATGATTTTGATGATATAAAATATAATGCTAGATAGCTAAAACTCAAAACGCCATTCAATCTCTCACCCACCAAAGACATCATAAAGCAACTTTATATCTTATAGAAGTATTAATATCACAAGGCTTCTTTCATACGCTAGGAAACTATAACAGGCTTAATCACATCACAGCACATCACTCGCTAAAAAGGAGGGAGGGGGAACTGGCTAATAAAGAAGAATTAACACAGCATTGTTATTAACCTAGGCTCGGATCTCTCAAAATAGAGAAGAAATTCCTAACTCCCACGTTGAAAGAAGCCAAAAAAATTAGAAGCTGCTAAACATCCCTCCACCATCTCCTCATGCTTCTCTATTCATCCCAGTACAAACTCACCCTCCACGGTTCCATTAACCCTCAATCTATTAACCCAATTCCCCCAAAATTCCCCTTTCCCTATCTTATTAAAATCTGGGAGTAATCCTTCATCTTCTATCTCTTTTGTGTTTCTCCCAAAGGGATCAGAGCGGTGAATAAAATCCATCAATTTCAATGCAGCCTTCCCCTCCGCATCTATATCTCCCTCATTCTTGAATGCTTGTAGATAGCTATGATACCGCCCCGAAGCCTTAAGCAAGACTCGCGCAGTATCAAAGGAGTCATAGCCAGCTTCATGGGCATAGCCCCTAACACTATAACTGGTATGGCCAATATGGAGCTCAATTCCTGGATTTTTTTGTGCAGTGAAGGACTCCCAGAGTGACTGCAGGCTGGAGCCGAAATGAATCGTGTCACCAGCACAAGTAGCAAGGTATTTTGTATCCAACACACTGTTCGTTATGTTAGTACTACCCCCATTAAAAAAAGGATAGGCAAAATCAAACTTACACAGGGAATGTAGAATTTACAGCTTCTCCAAACTCTTTCACTGTCTCGGGTAGTGGTCCAATAAAACACTGATAAAGATTCACTAGATCTGTGAAAAGATTATGTCCCACGAGAGGCTTCTTACTCTTAAATAGCGCATCGATCAAATGTCTCAAACCAATCGCTTTTTGTAAATCCTTGTCGAATCTTGCACGTCTCTCTTCCTTTTTGAGTTTATCTGCAGCCGGGTCACTTTTGACCACTTGTACAAAGTTAGGTTTGCCGACTGTTGTTAGATTAGGAAACCTAGCACGGACCAACTGGTGGACGAGGCGCTTCTGGTAACCATTTATCGACTGGTTCGCAGTAGAGATATTGAGAAAGTCGTAGAGTGGCTATCTTGAAGTGTCAGTAAAGTTGGTGGGTAGGAAGGAAAGGGGGAATACATTTGGATCATCAACCCAATCCTGGATCTCCTGCATGAAGTCTGCAACCTAAAATCCGGCGTAACATATACAATTAACTACCTGTAAAATGTGGTAACTATAGGCATTTTTCATACAAATTGTTTCGATTGATCGTCGATATTAACATCCTCTTTTTGTTCCTTTCCTAGACGGTCCTCTCGTGCAATAGTCTGTTTCTCTTCATCGCGGCTTAGGTATGGTACTCCACTCATCAATTGTGTATTAAAATTGAAACCATTCTCGGCGAGGAATTCAAGGGCACCGGCCTGGACAGTGTATTCACGGTCAAAGCCAAACTTGGGATCCGTAATAGGCGAGAGGTTGAAGTTGTAAGGGCGTAGGTTATATTTTTCTTCAGACAAAGTTAGCGGTTGAGTGGAGAATAGGATAATCCGTATTTAGAGAATTATATTTACTATCTTCTTTGTTGGTGGTGACAATACAAAGTCCAAACTGGAGGACCTGGAAGCGTTCAGCAGCTTCTTTGACTTCCCTGTAGCGTTCCTGAAGGGTTTGTCGTCGGCCTAATGTAGGATTTTTTGAAGTTAAGGCTCTATGGATTCCTGAGAACTCGAGATCGAATGATACTAGATATTTAAGTTAGGGACGAGTGCCCTATAAATGGGATGAGAAACAAACCAAAAAAGGCACCACCAATAGCTTCGATTATCCCTGGGAGATTCTCAGCAAAAGTAGCCCGTGAAATATTCATATCCTCTATAGCAGATCTAAGTAAGCGATAAAGATCGGAATGGTAGATGAGAATTGGTTACTGAAGCGAGATGACGTTAGTCGGCTGGCTGGTGTTGTTTGTGGTTGTTTGTGGTAGGTGGAGTGGTGGGTGCGTGGGTGTGTGGGTAGTGGTGGGGTTACTGAAAGGTTTAATGGGAAACATACGAATGCATATTTCTTAAGCGGGGTTTCGTGAGGTGTCGTGTCGCGGGGTAGCTAAGAATATTGGGCGGGTAGACGCGTTGAGCTCATACATATCAGTGCTTGGCATTGGAATTCTTAAGGATGTAGCTAAGGTTGATACATGTAGTTACTCTAGAGTATAGGAGGTAAGACATACTATAATTTGGTAGATGAGTGGGTAAGCAGAGTATAGAGTACAGAGTAGCGATGAGGTAAACCCGGAAGCACATGCCAGAAGCGATACCCCGCATCCTTCTATAAAAGACATCATGTAATAATAATAATATTACATGTAGTATACCTAAAGTACATGTAGCAAGAATTAAGTCTTACCGGAATCACGAGATATCACTTGTATCCTACCACCCACCATATGTAGAAGGAAGGGACGGACGGGTAACACATGCCTTGTCGTGACGGCTGATGTAAGGTGAAACCCCAACCTCGGTTCGGCGGTAACTGCTCTAGCTTCATGCCCTCCTTTTTGGCTGGAGATCTCTGGGGAACATAACACAATAAAGTGCATACAACCCAATCCAGTCCTATCCAGTCCTATCCAGTCCCATCCAATCCTACTCGTGCTCCTCCCGAGGTAAAATATTTATCTACGAGTAGGATTATTCCATCTACAGCACATCATCTTCTATACATCCATCTGCAGCACTCAGCTGGATTTTGGCTTTTAGAGTTCCATCTGCATCTTTTTCGATCTATCGCGTACCAGAGCCAAACACTCGATCCTTTCTCAGCTCAGTTCGGTTGCTTCCTGCCTACATACACATCATACACATACATCTACTTGCATCCTTCACTTTTCTGCCACATCCTCCTCCTCCTCCAACTTCCTGCTTACTTACTACCAACATTCGGGTATTTACTAACTAAACTATACAACCCCCCCCCCCTCTCTCTTACCCCCTGCCTACTCTGTGAACCCACCCTTAACTCCGCATACCATAATAAAACTTCCTCTTTCTCCCATTAAACCTTCCCCACAGCCCATCACAATCTACAATCTCACAATGCTCAGAGCCATCCCCTTCCCGCCTCCCCCCCGCTCCATGGTCCAAGGCGATAGAATGAACGGCCACCACCCCCTCCACACGCAACCCCATCAGGCCCCGCCTGCAGCCATCCCAAAGGCACCACAGCAACTAGCAACACCAGCAACTGTAGCACGTGTATACCGTACCTGCACAAACCTCTTCCTAACGCGCCGGCTCCCGGATGCGCTCGCCACCCTTCAACCCATAATCGCAGATTCTGTATCTCCAAAGGTAAAATGCTCGCGTGCGCTAAGGACAAAGGTCTGGAGTCTGTATTTTGCGATTCTAGATGCGGCGACAAAGATGGGCGCCGAAGAAGGGAAGAAAGTGTGGGGTGCGATAGAATGGAGGAAGATTGTCACACGGGTGAGGAGTGGGGCGGTTTGGGAAGAGGCGACTACGGCCTATGGTGGAGAGGGACGAATTGATGCGGAGGTAGTTAACGCGCTGTATGTTGATTCCCCTTATACAATGACCCTGGGGAGGTGATGGGTGACTCTTTGTTCGTGATGGGAGCTGACTGAAGATTTTGGGACGTGTAGAGTGACATTACTACTGGCGCACTCTCAGGATCAATCTGTAACCCAGAAGAAGATCGAAGCATATCTCTCTGCTGCACCAAATACCATTGGTACTGATGATGACCCCAAGGGCATCTCACAACGTGTCAAACTCGTGGAGCTCTACATCCTACATGTTCTCCCACGAGTCGGGGATTGGGAATATGCCCGCGAATTCGCTCACATGTCACCTGATCTCGATGAGGAACAAAAAGAGGTACATGATCATTTCCCCTGTCCCTCATCCGGACTAAAGTTAACAAGTTATATAGATCTTCCAGGCAACCTTAGACCAACTCCAGAAGGACTCTGAGGACTTAAAAAAACGCTATGAAGATCTCGAAAAAATGCGTGAAGAAGAATGGGCCCACGCGCGTGCCCTGGCTGAAGAAAACCGCATTACCTCATCTCCCCCCTCTGTTGCTGGTTCTCGGAGCGCCTCAACCGCAACTGTTAAGCGTTCACCCGCTACTAATGCTCGCCCAGCAACCAAGAAGAACCTAGATGTTAAAGCACGAAAGAAGGTTGTCTCACCCGTCAACAACAGTAACTCTACTACGGTTGAGAGGGTCGCTACTGGTAACCGAGCGGCGGCAAAATCAAAGGCAAATTCTAAGAATCTATATACAACAACCACTGCGTTACTGAATAGGCTCCAGGCACAGATGAATACAGCACATGGGAGGTTCACATTGTTGAGGACAGTCATAATGTTGGCGATGGTGGTATGGATGACGAGTAAAAGGAGAGTTAGAGAGAGAGTGAGGAGGTTGCTGATGTTGGCTTGGATCAAGACAACCAGGACAGTGGGGATGGGGATGAAGGTTACTTACATCTAGAGGGTATGTGACCTAGAGTTGTGGGTATGGGCGTGGACTTAGGGTGGGAGAAATACTTATTCTGTTAATGGGTCGAAGTTATGGGGGGAGGGGTTCATCCTTTATTTTTTTACTTCTAGTTATTTACTTTACTCTGGTAGTGGTTGTTTTATTACGCTTTATTACGCTTTATTATGTTCTCTTTTCTTTTTTGTTTCGGAGTTTTTTAGCCTTTATTTGTTGAGTATATATTCATAAATATAAATTTATTATGTCTATTTGCTCCTTCTCGTTTCCCTTGTTTTCACTCATCTTAATGTATAGGCTCCTACAGACAATTCCCACAAGTTCTGGAGAGGAAAAAGTAGAGCCCTGTCCAAGGTATAGAAGATGTTTCTATTGAGATATAAAAGTATCTATTTATTTAGCCTTTCCCTACTCCAGGTTATTACTAATACACCTAACAAGAGGGCATCTAGCGTAGGTGTTCCTGAAAGACTACAAAGAATAATACTTTAAGTATATCTGCCATATAAAATTCTAGGTAACTACGTACGACTTCTAAGAATAATAATGCACTTAGTAGAAACCTAGAATGTGAGACATTTTAGCACCTATTTGAACGTCAAAATCTGGACACCTTATCTCGAGGTTAAGGTAGAGACATGACCCAGATGTTGGTTTTGGCCTCTTCTCGATAAAAGATCATGCATGATGTTACCGGAAATATATTTCATATCCCCCTAATTAATATATAGCGGAGAGATAATCCTTACTATGATATCCAATGTAAGAAGATTGGCTGGATCAGTGATAATAATTCTTGGCATTAGTTGGTTAACCATTAAAGGGCTTATCAACAGTCTGTGAGGATGAATCTGTACTTTTGGGATTCGCCCTTGGAACTGGTTCGTCAATCATAAGACTTTTTATATAATCCTACGTACTATATGTAGCTTAAGGAAGGTGCATGTGCTTATTAAGTCATAAGGGTTAGGGGAAATTTCAACGATAGTCAAGGTTCGGAATATTTCCACTGAGGGTTTTTCGTATTGTAGTTTTTACATAGCGAATTCTTTGTCTTGCCGATCTCTTCCCTATTTAGTACTTAGTATGCACGTGAGGAAGAAGCAGGTTTTCCTGTTGCTTAGAATTTATGTATGTATTATGCAATGCAGGATCTGCACGACAACCTTCTATTATATGGACAAAGAGGCTTGGCGAAAGTTACCATACATACATGTACATAGGTACTCGATAAATACAGACCGTTACCAAGAGCGTGACTTACAAGAATACCAGTAAATTATACCAACTACAGTAACGGCTTTACATGCCAAACAATATTAAAGACCTTTCTCCCTCCAGACGTAGTATTTTAAATCCTAAAACTGGGATAGCTTAGGAGATAAAGCTCTCAGCAACGGTCCGGATTTATCGAGTGGCGCCTATGGTAGCAGAAATAAGTCTTGGCCACACAAAGATAACGATATAAGCCCGCCCTCACATGTATCTTTAATCCTAGAGTAGCCCCATATAATGACGTGCCAAGGGCTACATAACACCAATATTCCGTGATAATCATCCTAGGTAGGGCGAACAATTGAGTTCAGGAACCATTCTAAGGCGAGCCCTATTTAGTACTATCTCTAAGCAATCCCCACAAGGTAAAATCACTCATAAAAAAATCACAGTAGTTATAAGCCATCTAAATAGCGAGGAGAATAGATAGTAAGAAAATAATATCCAGCTATTAAATACTACTGGAGGCTTTCTATATAACTTACCCACACAGTTAAACCCACTAGTCTACAAGGCCAATGAGAAGATACTATAAACCTACTGGGTAAATTTACAAACATCATCTCTCAGTTATTTTTCTACTGTAGCTTTAGTACATGCAGCTATGGTGTAAATAGACAAAACAAGTTTAGTAGTAAATTTTCACAACTTTAGATATATTTTAACCATTAATTTTCAATCTATCAATTTTATACTGGTAGTTGCTAACTAGCTTGGTTGGCGAATTCTCCCGACTTCCGTTTCCACTGAGTCAAATAGGATAATCACTTTATGTCACGCTGACAAAGCAGACTCACCACCGCATCTTGGCAACCTTCTCCCAACGTCTCCCAGTTCCCGGCTTGGAAGTTTTCGACCGCATCTGCAACCATCTGACCTAAACCCACCCCCCCAAAATCCTCTATTTTATTTATTAAAACACAAAACACTACGCTCCCCCCCCACCAACCCTACCCCCCCCCAAAAAAACACCCACACCTTGGACGCCTACTCATACCCCAGCCCACTCACACGCCGTAGCTTACAAGCTAGCTCTCAATGACGCGCTCCAACGACGCGGTCCTCAAGCTCTTCAGCGACCAAGAGCGCACTGCAACAACCATCAAGCTCAAGAACCCACCAGCCAGAAAGGCGAGTAAACACCAACCAAACTGGAAAGACCGCGCAACCCAATTAGAGACCCAAGGTATACCCTACCATCCAATCATCTCCCCATTGGCTTATATCATAGACCAAACTAATATTTATATAGAATCCCCCCCCTCAACAAAATCACCTGGTATAACACAACTTGACGATCGCGACCTGAGTACATTCCCAAGTTTTCGTCCGCTGCATGATGAACCGGATTATACTGTGTGTAAGCTTTGTAAGAAACCCGTGACTAAGACGGCGGCGGTGCAACATATCAAGGCCTGTCAAAAGGCAAGGCTTGATAAAGCGAGAGAACGCAAGAAGGCGGCGAAAGAGGCGGCGGCAAAGGAGGAGGGAAAGAAAGATGCGGGAGATGATGAGGGAAGTGTAGTTGGGGATGCACCCCCGCCAAAGAAAGGCGCAAAGAAAATGGCGAAGAAGGAGGGGGACGGGGCGAAGAGCAAGAAGAGGAAGGCTGATGGTGGGTCTTCGTTTTGGCCTTGGTACCCGGATGGTGATTGATACTTATACTTATTACTTTTGTCTGTTATAGAGCCAAAGCTGCCGAAAGAACCGAAAGCTAAAAAGAAGAAAGAGAAGCCAGCCAAGGCTGAGAAACCGAAAGGTACCTTTAGCCTTCTTTTTCTTCTTTTCTTCTTCTATTCGTATTGATAGTTCGTTCAACCACCCAACTAACCACCCAACTAACCACCCACAGCCCCCGTTGATGTAGAAAAGCAATGCGGAGTTCAACTCCCCAACAGCGCTCTCTGCGCTCGTTCACTAACCTGTAAATCCCATTCCATGGGCGCAAAACGTTCAGTCCTTGGCCGTTCGCAGCCATACGATGTCCTTCTAGCTGCATATCAAAAGAAGAACCAAGCAAAAATACGAAGTATATTCTTTGTGTCCCCTCCCCTCCTTTGGTGTTTGTTTGCTTGCTGATGCTTGCAAACAGAGGACGCAATCGACGCAAGTGCCCCCCCGCCAGACGAAATTGAAGCCAACGCCATCCCTGTCGACTCAGACGAAGAGACAGAGCTTGTTATGGCTGCTGTTGGGCGTTCATGTCCGCAGCCGATTGAGCGACATATTCTTGTGCCTGTTAGGAGGAAGTACCAGTATGTACGGATGCGGGAGATGTTAGCTGGTGCATTAAGGCCATTAGGAGGTTATAACGGTAGTAATGGTGATGTAAATGGTAATGGAGGGATGTTTAGCGGGGCAGTGGGAGGGGGACAAGTGGGAGGGGGACAGCCACCACAGAACAGAGGGTTTCCACCGGGGGCGGGTGTGCAGAGGAAGGGGAGTGTTAACGTGGGGGGTGGTTGATTCCTTTATCTGTCCTTTTTTTGTTTGCTTCTGGTCTTTTATTCTTGGGCTGGGTCTTTGTTTTGGGTATTTTTTTTAGTCTGGTAACTTTAACGGCATGGTTACGACTTGGGCATTGGGGGGGGGGTTGGGCGTTTGGTTTTTTGGGGGCGGGCTTTCTCAAATAAGGGTACTTGTTCAGATTTAAGCTTCACTTTTGGGAAGATGCATTCCTTATGTATATGTATGCACCTAGATGGTGTAAAATGGGATAACATCCTATATAATTTTGGTTTTTGGAGATTGTAATAGGGTTGGGGCGTGAGCATACGATATTAGTATAGTGACACTCTTAATCTTGTTCGGTTTAAATTATGCTTCGTATCGCACCCTAAATACGAACTTCCGGGCACCTAGCAGATAAAGAACAGAAATATAATCCTCACTCGGTAAGGAAAATTAGAGAAACCCAAGGCCCAGCATCAATCATTATGTTTAATATCTAATAATTATTATTCCCAGCACCCCCTCCCCACCTAGGGGCGTGATATTCAGCAGGGTTTGATATGAATCGATTAGGTGCCCCTCATCACCCCTCATCACCCACCTAGCTTTCTTTAGCTCTATGCCCCAGTTTAACCATCCACATCCATAGCTTCCGGTACATCCTTTAGACTCTCACTTTCTCGACGTAGCTCCTTTATCACAGTCTATTTAGAATAAATATCAATTCTAGAACTTGAATAGTGACTAAGAAGGAGGAGGGAAACCTACAGCCAATGCCTCAGGATTCACGCCATTCTCGACAAGTGACACACATAGCGAGAGGGCATTTCTATCAAGATGCGTATTCTATTGAGCCTGCTAGTAAGCCTGCTGACTCCCCTTCACATAACAGGTATCGATAGGAGCGGTTAGGACTACATACCAATAACGTTGAGATCTCATGGAGAATATCTACAACCTCTCTAGCAGCCTGCTGCCTCTTTGATGGTCCTCTCTCTGACATCTTTAGCTTCTTTGGTGGGGGTTTTAGGGTGAATGTTTTGAGGGGTAGTGTGGCTGTTGTTGGTGTGGTTGTCGTTGGCTTTGGTGTTGACTTGGCTGGTAGGGTGGTGAATCGTGGTGGGAAGATGGTCGCCATTGTGATTTTCCTCAAGCTATAGAAAAGAGCTAATGGCACAGTAGGCAGGGCATGAACGCGACTATATAAAAGAGCCGCACATCGGTCTGTGCGGAGGCTGCGGAGAGGAAAGCGACCCCAGGTGCTATAGCAACCAGGGATCTTTAGCTTTCTTGATATTGAGACTTGCCGCCTTGATCTACCGCCTACTCTATGGTCTTGCCGCCTATGGTCTTGCCGCAGACGCTGTCCGAGACTCACGAGACTCCCATAGCCTGTGAGTCGGAGGTTCTACGAGACATTCTAGATGAGGAGCGAATAGAGCCTTGGGTGTTGGATGGTTATTATTAGCGCTTTGGGTGAGTGTTGGTGTTCTGCTTTGTATCTACAAGCTCCTAGGTATCTAAAGTGTTTCCTGCATCGAACATTCTATGGAATACAGCTTCATCCAAGCTTCGAAAAACAAAGACAAGCGTTTGTCCCCCCAAACCCAAAACTGTTTGATATTGCTACATTCACCTTCTTCTGCTGTGCTACCTTGGGGACATAATTGCAGTCAAACTCGGATGCTGAGTCTCCCGGGTTGTCTGTGTTGCATGGGTTGCCTGGATTCGAGAGATTGCAGGTTGGTGGAAGTGTATCCTGTTTCAATTAGTCACTCCACCAAGGAAATAAATGGTAATAGCAAAACCAACCTCATGCACCGCTTTGATCGTAAATATCGCCTCCACTGCTCCTGCCGCACCAAGCAAATGCCCAATCGCTCCTTTAGAGCTAGAGATATTCACTTCTGAAGCCTGAAGCATCCCGTTTTCACCTAGCATTAGAGACCGGATAGCTCTATTCTCCGCTGCATCACCAAGTACTGTTGAGGTAGCATGTGCATTGATATAATCTACCTGACTTGGCTTAAGCCCCGCATGCACTAAACTTTTCTTCATTGCCATTAAAGCACCTCTCCCGGTTGCTGGTGGTGCAGTCATATGATGCGCATCAGCGCTTAATCCATAGCCTCGTATTTCTGCATATATCCTCGCCTTGCGCTTCTTCGCATGCTCTAATTCTTCAAGAATCACTATTCCTGCGCCCTCGCCAATCACGAATCCTGCTCTGTCACGATCAAATGGGCGGGATGCTTGACATGGTGTCTCGTTCCACGCTGCTGCAAGCGACTTGACACGTGAGAAGCCAGAGAATGCGAGGGGGTGGATACAAGATTCAGCGCCACCAGCAACCATGACGTTTGCATCACCGTACATGATAAAGCGAGAGGCATCGCCAATTGAGTGTACACCAGTTGTGCAAGCAGTAGAAACGGCGTGGTTTGGTCCCTGATCCTGTTAGTGTTGGATCCCTTGAGGAATTATAATTATCCATACCAGGAAGCCGTACTTCATACTAACGTGCCCAGCGGCCAGGTTGATAAGAAGACGGGGGACAAATATCGGTGGGACCTTTCTATAGCCCTGTTTCCTATGTTTTTAGTATAGCTATAGGTTCTAGAGTGGAGATTCTAGGAACTCACACCTTTCGAGTACTCAATTGACGTCTGGTAAACATCCTCTAGAGACCCTATGCCAGAGCCAATACAAACACCCTACTCATATTATTAGCCCCCTTACATCCCTTAGTTAGGTTCATACGCCCATACCGTCATCTCCTTCTCTTCCTGACTCTCGGGCCTCCACTCAGCATCCTCCAGCGCTTCTTCGGCTGCCGCAATTGCATACCGTGTGAACTTAGCCATCTTATGACCATCCTATCCATAAATCCAATCAGCTCTTTCCTAATATCAATAACGTATATTCTTCAGCGCTATACCCTAGGTGCAAGCCAGTCCTTAGTACTCCACCCACCATCTTTCTTCTCCCCAACTGGGACTAAACCCGCAACTTGGCTTGGGATGTCTCTAAACTCTGGGAAACAACCGTTAGTTGATACGATGCCCGAATGGCCCGCTATGAGCCGTTCCCATGAGTGCGCAGTGCCTGTTTAGGTATTAACCAACTGCCGTTTTGAGGGGAATGTAAGGACATACCGACTCCAAGCGGTGTGATAGCACCGAGACCGGTTACAACTACTCGACGTATTTTGTTCATCTGTGGTTTTTCCCCTTTGAAGTGTCTTGGCGATTGTAGTATATCATCATTAGGACTGAGGCTTAGCTAGTGGTTGCGATAAACCCTAACCCTTAAAGGACTATCAATCATTAGTCTTGCTTCTATTTAAGATTATGCTTGATACATTTTTAGGGGGTTTCTCTAAAACTAGACTTTATGGATCTTGGGGCATTGTGTGATGATCTCCTGAAAGACCTAACTACTGGAAAGAAGGATCTAGAGGGTGTTGATAGTATATACATAGAATTTTAGGATTGGTTGTTGAGATTCTATAAATCTTATCAAATCACGAGACCGCATTCTAAGTAGCAGTGTTCTTTAGAAGAGTTTTTTTTTTAGTAAGGAAAGCTCCCCCCATATTCTACGTATACTGGACAAAAAGCTTCCTAAAAGGGGAGCCAAAGAAATAATATGCACTTCACCACCATATTTACCATACTAGTCTATCTTTTCACAGTTCTCAATAACACTGATAAAAAGGCTCAACGCAACCGAAAAAGGAAAGGAAAGAAAAATACTGAAGCACACCAGGTCTCCCCCAAAAAAAGAAATTCAATAAATTCCTTAGAGTAAATAAGAATAAAAGGAAATAGACGCATAAGTAGTCTGCCTTGAATAATATAAAAAGAGTCGAACTAAAAGCCTGAAGGCTTGTAAAAAAATAAAAATAAAACAGGTATCTAACCCACGCCCAGGGAGACCTGCTTGTATCTAAGAACTAGCAGATTCCCCTGGAATTGGGTCATATATTCAGTCATCTGCTTAGAAAGGAGGAAAATGAAGAAAAGGAATATGTAATAGAACACGAAGCCACAGAACACAGCACTTGATGACAGCAAAAAAGGATATATGTACATTTTGTGGTGCGGATGTAGTCGCAGGAACAGATCTAGTTGTATGCTAGATCTGTTCCTG
The DNA here is from genome assembly GCA_033030345.1 of Verpa bohemica. NCBI lineage: Eukaryota > Fungi > Ascomycota > Pezizomycetes > Pezizales > Morchellaceae > Verpa > Verpa bohemica. The sequence goes on along the minus strand of JAUFSE010000009.1, from coordinate 927,879 downwards.
CGACTACATCCGCACCACAAAATGTCTTTCTTTGCTGTCATCAAGTACGTATATCTATGTCCAAGGAACTAAAACAATTTAACGCTAACCAAAACTTGGTCATGAATACTAACACTCGTACTAAACGGTCTTTTCGACCAACAAAATAAAACGGAAACACTTGTTCCATTATATTTCTATTGGTGAAAATACCGTTTTTTACGAGCGTTAGCTGTTCATAATAAAGTATGATTAGTGTTAAGTAGTCTGCAATGCCGGGGACGATAAGTCTACCCAAAACGGGAAAGGAAATATATGAGAATGAAAGAAAGGAAATATACAAAGACTAAGGCTGGACTGTACTTAATGGGAGTAGCTAGTTTTTTGATGAAATGAAGAATTGGGTTTTCCATATTTCTAAGAGTTTTGGGTTTAGAATATTCATTGAGGAGTAGCAGTGGCAATTCTAGGTAATAGGCCTGAAGCAGGAATCAGTTAAGTCTTGTCCATATTTTCGAGATGGAGTAAAGCAAATGGAGGGCGTACATGGTTGTCACTAGGACTATCTTGATCTGGTTCTCCATAATTTCCATCATCAGAATGTGATTCTTCCTCCGATTCAGGTGGTGTTTTGAGCCGAACTGATGACTCGACTTCTTGCAACCTTTTTAATAGTAAGTCATACTTGTTGTGATTGCTGAAATATCGGTTCTCGCTGAATGAACTGAGGGTTTGTATAAAAGCCTTTTTGCAACGAAATGTGATCATGCCACCATCGTTAACGTTCTTGAGTATAATCGCATTAATAATATGGGTATGCTCTATAGAGAGAGTCGAGACCTCGAACTCCATCATGTCGTCTAGCCGGGTATGAGATCTTGCCTCAAAATCTAGCTTCTCGCGAGAATTTTGGAATTTTGGAGGGTCGACGGCGTGTATCACCTTTGGCGATTTATGTATTGCGTGCTGGAGCATGGAACCCCGGCAGAGCTCCCTGATTTCTAGATCGCCGTCGAAATCCGGGTCGAGACCGATTGAGCAAATAACGAGCGCAACTTTGGGGGATATAACATAGAACCTATGTATTGGGCCCCAATCACTCCTCTTGCCCTCAAGAATCCCGAAAGAGTTACTCGATATAATAAACTCTTCCCCAGGAGCAGCTTCCCAGATTGCCAAGAAACATCCATCCGCTTCTGCCATATATTCGTCTAAGTTCTTCAATCCGGGATCTTTTTTCCTACGCCATAAACTATGAGGGTGTTCTAAAACTTGGCGCGCCGACTTGCGTTTTTCGTTGCGCCCATGTTCAACTATCTCCTCGTGCGATGTACGAAGTAGATAACCAAGTTGGTAGATCCAGATATCAACCGGGGTAGGATTGGTTTTGTTCTGGTCAATAAAGCTTCGGATCCAGGGTCCGAAACGGGCATCCTCAGGGTGGTCTTGTTGCCAATATGTTTCGGCGATCGAGGCTTTACGGTAACCCATGATATACAAAAATTTCTGCAAGGAATTGAAATTCTTACGTTTCGTCCGGAATGTAGTTGGGGCTGCAGGCTCCCCCCCCAACGCTCCTCTAGCCTTGGGTCTCCTTCCGAGAATAAGAGAAATTGTTTTACTAACTTGACTCTCAAGACCAGAAAGCTCCAACTCTAGCGCATAGGGGTCTCCAGGGGTTCTGGTGTCCTTATAGAGGTCTTCGGCACCATACACTTTACTAATTGACCTCATGATAGGCTCTCCAGATATATCTGTTGTAGAGTAGCAATGAATAAATTCCCCATAGCGTCCTGGTGCTTTGAGTCGGGCTTTTTCGGAATCACTATAAGATTTTATAAGTGTCTAATACTCATATGCACCAAACACTGGGCTTTAACCTCTTTGATATGAACTTTTTCAAGACGAATCTTGGGATATCATGGTGGAATTGACTCTTTTGGCAAGGCGTTTTTCGTTTCTTCATGTTAGAAGACCCAAACACTAAACCTAAACCTATCTGAGACGGTGGTTGATATAGTAATTTGGACGGTATTCTAACGGGTGGTGTTTCTGGTATGCAAGACGCTTGAAATATGGTAGCTGATTTAAAGCTAGTGGGGGCGATAGGTAGTGCGACTGGTCTTCACTATGGAGTTTATCCCTTTTGGGTCAAAGAGGAGGGAGAGGAGTGTCTAGGTTGTAAACTATGAGCGAGGCGGAGGGTGATACTCTCCAGAAATACCAAAACACCATCCTACCTCTACTACCTATATTACTATGATGAGCTGGCGAAGGTCCCCATTACGCGTAGATGCGGGGTGTTACACCTGGTTACCCGGCTACTCCGAGTCATACAACACCCTGACGTGATATTTATCTTCTTTCGATTTCGATAACATCACCGATTCAGCCATATGCGTTCTTTCAACGTATCAAACGACCGTTTGGGCATGCTTCATGGCCTAACACAAAATGAAGCACCTTCACCTCCACTCACTCGAGATTCAGCCCAACCAGAGGTTTCAGGCCCACCATTAAATCTACGACCACCCTCTACTAGCAACGACAATGTGGGCGAGAGCTCCCATATTACTGCCACACAAGATCATGGGGACACAAAAAGGAAAAGGAGTAGTAAGTTTCGCTTCAAGAAGTGCAGATCGGATCGCGCAGAGGATAGGGGCCGAGACCGTCGCCATCACCATCACCACCATCACCACCATCGTGAAGGCTCTAATCATTCATCTAAACGTCCAAGGCACTCCTATGAACGCAAAAAAAACAAGGATGATGCTTCAGCTTATGACGATACTTATCTTCCTAACGTATCCTCTACTAAGTATGCTGATCCAGACGAGGCCTTCCGTCAGTCGCTGTTTGATGCGATGGCAGACGACGAAGGAGCTGCCTTTTGGGAGGGTGTCTATGGGGAGCCTATCAATAGGTACCCTCGACCCGAGGTGAGGGATGAGAGAGGTATGTTGGAAAGGATGGATGATGATGAATACGCCGAGTATGTCCGTAGAAAGATGTGGGAGAACAGCCATCAACATATCATGGAAGAACGAGAACGGAGAGAGCGTGAGAAGGAAGAAAAAAAGCGACAAGACCGAGAGGAACAAACCACTTGGGAACATGTAGAGAAGGAGATTCTAAGAGAGGAAAAGCGGAGGAGACAGAGGAAGAAGAGGAGTGTATTTCAGAAGCGCTGGGATGAATATCTAGGAGATTGGTTGAGAATAATGGAGGGAACTCGAACTGATATAGACGGTAGTAGTGGAGGCAAAGGAAAAGGATCGACTAATGTCATACCGTGGCCTACCATGTCTGGGGAGTTATCGGATATTTCTCAAGACGCTGTTACGCAATTCTTTTTATCGATACCTACTAGTATAGAGCCTGCTAATGAAGCTTTTACTGACATTTTGAAGCTGGAAAGGGTAAGATGGCACCCAGACAAAGCTCAGCAGAGATGGGGAAAGTTTGGCCTCAACGAGGAGGAGTTGAAAGGAATTACTGCTGTCTTCCAGGCAATAGATACCCTGTGGATTAAGAATAGGGAGAAATAGGCGAAGAAGTAGTGAGCATAGAATCGACCTTAGGAATAAACTTGGAGTAGATATTTATTATTATTAAATTGGATTTTTTTTTTTTGGGGGGGGGGAGTTTTTGGAGTATGTTGCTCATCAAATATATGTAGAAGTGTTTACGCCCCTAGACCTGGACCTAAACCATGTACTCAGGAGAAACCCTAATAACTATAGGCTTTTCTTCTACTCATTCTAGATAAGTCTTATTGGGGGTCTTAGAATTGCTTGTGCCCAGGCTTTATCGCTATCACTCACCGTTAAATCATCCGTGGCGTTCTCATGCAATATGAACCGGGTCTTCCTTCCGTGCCTCTCCCCGGTAGAAGGCTGTTGCATGAATACCTTCCTGGTGTTGGTTTTCCTCATTCCCAACTGGGAAAATCCACAAATCTGCTGTACTCCCGCCGATAGGGAAGAGTAATTGTAAGTTGTACGTAATTCTCAATTACCCTGCAGAAGGTCTAGTAAGCAAGAGCGCGCATCCCAGTTGACCGGGGGACGCGTATGTCCGAGCCCTGCAACATTAGAGATGAGCTGCAGACTGTGGTGGTCGTGGGGGCTAGCGTCTGTTCTTGACAGTGGTTAGGAGTAAGGCTGACTGGTGCGCAGGAATAGGCATAGGTTCATCTGGTCCTGGTATGAAAAGTACGGGTTTAGCCTCTATCCATCAGTGGCGAGGGCGGATACTCAAATATTTGTTTTCATAGTCTCGCTTGGGATATGGGATTTTAAATGCGATACTCTGATACTGAGTACATGTGATCGTCAATCTGGAGATTTATGGATAAAGGTGGCACCGATGTCAGCAGACCCTTGCTTAACGTGGCCAACTACATTTCTCGGGATAAAAATAGATCTAAGCTTCCTTACGATAGAAAACCTATATACAGTGTTATTCTACGACTTTAGTTAAATATTTCATATGTAGGGCCTTAGAAACTTACTAGCAGAATCAGCCTTTTATATTCCTGGAGAATCTATTGATATCAGCTTATTAGGATTCGCTAGTAATGGGTCCCTACTGCCATTGGTGAAGGGTGGCTGTAACTCATATATAACTGCGACTAAGTTAACCATGCTAGCCGGGATAACCACCAATCATTGACGCTTGTGGATAAATCCGTAGATATCTTGAATCTCGATCATTTCAGCTCCAGCCTTTTATATAAAAGAACCTAGTCGGTAGATCGTGGCTCGCTAGTATGTACCAGTGTCTTAAAGATTGACCAGTCATCTCCTTCGGTGTGTTTCGCTTTTGTTGCTGGTTGAACGACGGTGGATGCAAGACTCTTTTGATTTATTGAGGCCGGTGTATCCTTTAGATTAAGAGCCGTTTTCATTCAGAAACTGCACCTTATTTAGGGAAAAGTCGGGGAATAGGCCTAAATTTTTGATTTGATGTAGGACAGTCCCTACAGAGGCTATTAAAATGGGCGTTGCACGGCGGCTTTCGGGTACGTACATCGGATATAAATAATATAACTCTTGGTAAGTAGAACGTAAGAATAGGCTTGGAATATAAGCTTCTGTTCTCTAAAATACGAATGACGTCCAGTGCTGTTGGTAGCCGTGCTTAGAAATAGGCCGCGGAGTGAGAAGACTTGGAGCAGATGATGCTGAGCAACACCAAAAACTGGCCGCGGCGGCTTCGGAGACAGACTGAGAACTCTTTCAACTATTTAAGCAGATGGAGCTGCCGATCTTTGTTGGTGTTGATTTCTTGCTCGAAGTCTCATAGTTGTAGCCGTCACATCAGCATTACGAACAAAGAATTGCATAAGGATTGGTCCACAAATATAGGACATTTTGTTCACCCGGGTCAGCATCAGCAGCCACTTGTTGTATTCAACCTCCTCGGAAAATGATCAGCATGTGGTGGAGAGACATGAGGTGCACGATCTACCTCAAACCTATAAAGATTTTCAGAGAAAACCTGTACCGCATTCACTCTGTTTCTGTGCCGTCTCCTTTAACCTACATACCCACCCCGTTGTTCCCGGTCAGCCAACGTTCCTCATCCCCTCATCCCCCACCCTGCCCCTCCAAAGCGGTCAAGAAAGCCCCCTCTGCTACTTCCCGAATGAGGCAGTTTTCCTCGTCGATCGTTCTAGGATAGCCGCCGCTTCCCATCACCTTTTTGCTCTGGTCCGCGATCGAGTCTGGAGAGAGTGGCCCAGAGGTATCTCAACCGAGTCCCCTTCCGTACAGTCTGGGGGGAACCTGAGAGCGGTACGTCCCCAAGTAAACCAGACATTGTAGTAGAACGGACGAAACCGACGAAGGAGGCACAGGAATTCGACAGAGTATAATAAAATAAAACATTCAGACCAAAGGAAATTGGGTAAGACGTGGTAGATGGGGAACAACAGTTGATAGAGAGATTCAAGAGTTTAGACAACAATACTCGTATAGTGCTGGAGAAAATAGGGAAAAAAACGAATCGGCTACTTGCTGCATTGCTCATTCGATTCTGGCAGCACTCTTCCTAGTTGTTCCTTTGGATCGCTCTCAAGCATCACCGTTCTATACCCTAGCCTGGTCCTTTCACCTTCACTTGCTTCCCCGTCTTCATCCTCATCCTCAACATCACCATCTTCGTGCCCTTATCCTCGTCGTCGTCGTGCTTCTCGCTGTTGTCCTGGCAGTTAACCCCCGCCCATTGACAGCGTTTCCACGGCCCGGCTCGGTAAAGGCAGAGTAACAATAGTAGGAGGGGAAGTAGGTAATTGAAGCTCTACATACTCATTTTCTTCCCCGCCGCTGCGGCCGCTTTCCCGCAGTTCTTTATCCTTTCAGGGCTTTTGGGATCCACCGCCGAAGCGAAATCCGCCCGCTCAAAACAGACAAAGGGACTGGAGGAGGCCACCAGCAGGTGTCTTCCCTTCTCAACATATTCCCGGTCATCTTGCGCATGCCGACTCTCGGGTTTCTGAAGAAGAAGAAGAAAGATAAAGATTCCTTGCATGCGAGAAAGGACAGCTCCCAGTCCGAAATTCGAGAATCAGAGCCGCCGACCCCGACCTCCGCTACCGCAACTACCCCAATAACCTCGCATCACAACTCGCTCAAGCCTTCGATTGCGTCCGCCTCCTCGGTTTCGACTGCTCCGCTCCCAAACCCCTCCAACCCCTCCGTCCCCATAGAATCCATGGCGCTGGTCTCCGATCATCGGCCAATGATACCAGAACACCAACAGCAGTATCCCCACTCCCATACCTCTCAACAGCAACACCAAAATCAGCCTCATCAGAGTAACATCAACAGCATCATAAATCCTCCACAGCCTGGCGACTATGCGAGGCCCTATGACAATAGTAGCTCACAACAGAACGCCCCGGCTCATTCGGATATGATTCAATCCCAGAGCGCAGGGACTAATGCGGGAAACGCTGGGTCGCAGGAGCGAAAGCCGGACGAACAACCACAGCAGTCCTCTGCCGTGCGTACAACCAAAGGAAAATATTCACTAAGTGACTTCTCCATCCAAAGGACTCTAGGGACTGGAAGCTTTGGCAGAGTTCACCTTGTCCAGTCACGGCACAACCTTCGTTTTTATGCAGTGAAGGTTTTGAAAAAAGCACAGGTGGTTAAGATGAAACAAGTGGAGCACACCAATGATGAAAGACGGATGTTACAGAAGGTAAAGCACCCATTTTTGATAACTTTATGGGGAACTTTTCAAGACGGCAAAAACTTGTACATGGTGATGGACTTTATTGAAGGAGGAGAGCTCTTCAGTCTGCTACGGAAATCTCAGGTATGGCATAAATTCCTAATCCGATTGGTTTGAGAGAAAATACTCAAGGCTGCTTCGATCTCACTGTAGCGGTTCCCGAATCCCGTTGCAAAGTTCTATGCAGCCGAGGTTGCGCTTGCCCTAGACTACCTTCATTCGCATCATATTATCTATAGAGATCTCAAACCTGAGAATCTGCTTTTAGATCGTCACGGTCACTTAAAAATAACAGATTTCGGTTTCGCAAAAGAGGTTCCAGATATCACATGGACACTGTGTGGTACCCCTGATTACCTGGCGCCTGAGGTTGTTGCTTCAAAAGGCTATAATAAATCCGTAGATTGGTGAGTATCTTCGTGTTGGTCTTTCTTTCTTTTTAAAGCAAAAATCTGTTTAGCTGTTAGGCGGCAATAATTAACAAAATCTCTAAATAGGTGGTCATTGGGTATTTTAATTTTTGAGATGCTCTGCGGTTATACTCCCTTCTGGGATGGTGGGAGTCCTATGAAAATCTACGAAAACATCCTTAAGGGACGAGTCAAGTATCCTGCCTACATTCATCCTGACGCCCAGGATCTTCTCGAACAACTCATAACGCCTGATTTGACGAAGCGGCTGGGGAATTTACTCCACGGTAGCAACGACATCAAGCAACATCAATGGTTTGCAGAAGTTAACTGGGAACGCCTGGCGAGGAAAGATATCGAGGCGCCATATGTACCACCAGTTAGAGGAGGTGTTGGTGATTCGAGCCAATTTGATCGCTACCCTGAAGAACAGGAAGAGTATGGGACTGGTGATAACGGCGATCAATATGGGCATTTGTTTGAGGAGTTTTGATGATTTTTCCCTTCTATTTTACTTTCCCTCCCTCCCTCACCCCTAGTAGTTTTTCTTCCCTCTTTCCTCACGTTTTTTTCGGACTTCCTTGACGCGTGTCTTGGTTTGCGGACTTTTTCTCACGTTTATCTCTTTCTTTAAAACTGGGACTTTTTTCTCGGATGCCAGTATGCGTATGGTGATATTTGACTAACTGCAACTGCTACTGGTCATGGTATATGGGTCTGGAGTGGGCTTGGAGGAGACGAAATGTTTTTTGTAAGAAAAAGCGTGCGTTTTGGGGCATAACTGTTCCATAAGGGTAGCTAGGATTTCGTATCGCAGGATCCTCCCATCCTAGGACGAGATAGGGAAAGGGGACAGGAAGCTGGGATTGTATGGTGTATGTTGTCAATGACAAAAGGGTATGGGCGTTGCCGTTGATTTGAATATAAAAGGTACGGCTTTAGAAAGGTTGCTGTTTTCCCTTATTGTTCTGAGGGTTTTCAACAATGGGTGCATATGCACAAACTTCCTTTCCGGCTGCATATCAGCCTAAACTTTCGCCTTATCATAAAACTATCTCATTCTAGAAATTTGTGGCCGCTGGATTACGGTAAAGTATAAAGTAATGGTTATATGTAAGTAACCTGCATCACTTGAGATCACTCGGCGGCCAAGGTGATTGCTAGAAAAGAGTTCATCACTAATAAGTCCTAGAAATTCTTACCCATCCTATTCTTTAAAGTTGAACTTCATGACTTCGCTTTGACCCTATTAGGTAGCGAGGTGAACTAAGTTAAACGTTAAACGCTCAGTACTATCGGTCAAGCTCATCACCTACCAGAGGAAAAAGGGTAGAGGTATAAGGAAAGATAAAGCAAGGGATAAAGCAAGAAGAAAAAAATCTGTAGAAATAAGAGCACAGAACCCGATAACTCCCGTAATAATAGAAAACCAATCAGCCAACCCTGCACCTGCACCCTGCACCACTATGCACTCTCATTCCCATCCATCCACACATAGTACACCCGGTTTTCTGGTCTCATTTTTGCACGCACAAACAAAAGGAAAGAAAGGAACGAAAAAAGCCTACACAGTGATACACCCACCTCCACCCTTTATCTCATACCAAAGGAACTGGTGATCCTAAGAGTATAAACGCCTTGTTGTAACAAAATCTAATCCAAAGACCCATTCTCTAACAAACCCTCGATTATCTGCTTCTACTAAGTGCTGTTGTATTCGTCGAGTTGCACTTCCATCTCGTGCGTGTCGCTTCCGATCTCAGAGCCGCCCCATTCATCTTCAGAAAGAGCTTGGGTCAGTCGTGTCGCGCACGAGAGGACCATTCGGCCTTACCGGAGGCTAGATCAGCATCCTCTTCTTCAAGAATGATCTTTTCTATTAACAGTCTCAGCCCTATGAGGTTTTATTAATGAATTTCGTGTCATATTTAATATATAAAATGGGAATACTAACCATCATTCCTCGTCCTAAACGACTCTTCGTCCTCTTGGTATTCGCCGCACTTTTCAAGTACTCGGAGAACATTCTCGAAGGTTTTTTCATCGCAAGGCTGCCGCAACCTGGGAAACTTCGATTCAATGAACACGAAGCATCCATTCATGAGATCTTCAACACCCTTCCGTGCTCTTGGGCGGTCAACCCCATCTTGGAGAACATCAAACAATATCTCATCAAGAAGTCTTTCAGTACTGTCCCGTACAGTCGTATCGCAGTATGTTAATAAAGGCGGTGCCCAAAGCCCCACAAATTCAATCATACGCCACCTAATTAGGTTTTGTTTAAGGTTAGGATTCCTTAGGTTGGCTAAATCTTGGAAAAATAGCAAGTGTTCCGGTCCTCCATCGGTACCGATAGTGGGTACCTCATCTGCTACTCTTCGTATAATCTCTTTGACGTAATTTGTTGATTTGGTTACCGAGATAAAGTACAGGAGACACATGAGGAAGGGTTCTGCCTCTTGCGCGGGGTCTACAGGTACTCCAGAGAGCAAAGTAGCCTTGATTTGCTCAAGAAGAACCCCTTCTGGCGGCGCAACTTCGGATCTGACAATGTGTGCGATAAGTTTTCCCATGCTTTCTGTTGTTGCCTGAGATTCAAGTAGCCTTGTCAATATCATCATCTGGTTCTTCGTAGAGAAACAGAAGTAATCATATTCTGTGATATTCAAGGGGAATTTTGAAAGATGACGGAAGTGTGATCGACTTTCATCGTCCCTACATGGCCTCAGATGTGGATCACAAAGGCTCATTAGTTCGCCAATGACTGACCCTAAATTCCCGAGTGGTGGCCGGCGTTTTGTCCATATCTTTGCGAAGTTATCGAATAGATACTCCAACTTCCTCGGCGCCTGTAGCTGATCCATTAACAACAACTCCATTGTTTTCTTCAAAAATCCTAGTTCTAGCATAACTACTTTCTCAACCTCGCCTAACGCCGAAATACTCGCCAGCAGACCGAAGTAGTCGTTCCATGTCTTGATAGACCATTGTAAACCGTTCCACGAGCGCATTAATGAACTGCAAAGCTTGTATAATACAGTCTCTTCAAATTCAATGTCGTGATCACCGCTATCGTCTCCAGGTCCATAAACTTCAGGTCGTTTCCGCCGAACTTGGTTAAGCGCAAACATCACTAGTCTCAAAAAGTTTCCTCGTGCCTTGGCGTATGGGTTGCAAACAAGAAGGTTGGTGATTGCATCTTCCTTCTCACACAACCAGTCAAAAAATTCTAAACAACATTCCGGACAACTGATTAGATAGGAATTTAGAATAGCGAAAAGTGCTTCTCCTTCCGTTGAGTCTTTGAATCTTGTAGCAATTTGTTCAAGGGTGTCCAATCCAAGTAGCAACGCTCTCTTCTCATGGGCGTGGTCAAGGTGTGTTGTATGCTTGAATAAGCGCTGTTGTTGGTCTAATAACTTTCTGACGAACTCGATGTGATTGTTGTCGAACATGCAGTATTTTCGGATAAAATACTCATTTTCACTGTGTATCTCCAGTTCGAGCTCTCGTGGTATAGCCAACTTCGTCTGAACAATTGTCCCCCGATTTATTGTTGACGAATTTAATAATGAAGAACGCTCATAAAAGAGCATATAGGCGCTATAAGGCTTGCTTAAGGCATAGGTTTGCCCCATAGCATCTCTTGTCACACCATCAGTACCTCCATAACAGGCAGCTGGAATTGTAGAGGGATCAAAAGCTGAAACCTCCGAATCATTGAACTCAAACCATTCAGGTGCTCCCGATGGTGAGAGGCGGTTTCTGATATACGAGTAGTAATGACCAGATTCAGCAGTGCCACTGTGTACTAGAACGCCAACTAGTTCGAACATATCTCGTGAAAACTTTTCACCGTTTTTCCCATCTCCACTCAGGTACTCAATTGTATATGGCTTCATGTCAATAGAAGTCGGGAATTCGAAACAGTCATTGATTTTGCTCCGGTGCATGGTCTGTAGATCAAATTCGAACCTTTTTAGATGAAATATGAGGTGATCTGGGATGTCCTTGAGGCATGTCCTGGAAGTAGTTAATGGTTAGGTAGGGGACCTTTTATTCTAGGGTTAATCAGTTTCTTAACTACCTTTTGACAGCATCAACATGCCTATCGCATGTCGTGCAAGAATATTTATTATCTACAAAGATATTCAGTGCCTACTCGCACGATTCGTTAGAAGCAGGAAGAAAATACATACCACCATCCATAATTTCACCCTCAACATATGCTTTCAAACTCTCCTGAAGGGTTAATTTCCCTTTGATATCGCACTGGATTGCAGAGAATGGTTCAGTGCGCTCAGATATATGGGGACATTCGTTCGACTTGACCTGTTGGACTAACTGACCACCATAGTGTGATCGGAAGGATGACTTTAGCTCCATTGATGGCATTTGGCCTTCTAATCTGTCAAAAATAAGGTTGAAAAACTCATCAACATCCATTTGGACAGCGATATCGATTTGCTCCCCCTCGTAGTCTGTTATGGCCTCAACGAAGTCTTTTGGTTCCACTGCTTTTGTATAACTATTCTGCATTCTAGCAAATAGAACTTTCATGAAATAGAGAAGTCTCTGAGAGTCATCCATCTGGTCTATAGGCATCTCCAGGATGAAAGCTCGGAATGACCGATTCATAAACAGTTGAGTGATCAGTGAATTGAGATAGCATGTATTCGACATGTTCTGCAAACCGACGTGACCTGCAATTGATCTCGCCCATCTACCTCGGTCGGCATGAAACCCCTCATGTAGTGACTGGTCTTTTGTTTTATGAGCCCATGAAGTAGTTTAGATTAAGAGTATCATACCTTTAGGGAATAGACGATGATTAAGCCTAACCATCTTAAGACAACTCTCGGGATCATTAACTAGTTGGATGAGTAGGCTGTATATCTCCGAGCGGCTTGGCCCATGGAGGCAAGGCAGATTTTCTGTGAGCTCGGAATCTCCAGAATACGCCGTCATTAAAGGAAAGAGTAAATTCCGAAAAATTTCTTCGGCAACACTTTATCCCTTTTTTAGCGTGGGATTTATAGGACTCGCTTAGGGGAAGGAATAGGCATACTCATTACGCACAGAGATACCTCGATTTCGGGCTAAAATTACACACCAGGTAAGAAGTTTTGTAAAACCTGTTACCACGAAGTCTTCGTGCGAGCAACCAACAACCTAAATATAGTTAATAAACAGTTTTAGGGCAAAAAACGGAACTCTATTCACCTCTTTAATTTTATATTCTACTAATCGAGAACTCCAATAGTTGAAACACGCCCCTATGTCTAGTGATTCTGGGCTTGCTTCGCTAAGAAACCTATTGTTGTTAGGAAGTAAGGAATAGGGAAAGAGGATAAGAGACACACTTAAAATTTAATAATGCGGTTTGAAACATCTCTGCAGAAGAGTTTGGGTCTAAATATTCTTGGTATAGTATATCTTTCAAAAGATCCCAGAAAAATCGTGCAAAATCGTGGGTTGTTGGTTTATCGGTGCTACATCGCATTAGGTATCCCATATACTATGGTTTAACTCAGACGACTCACCGAGAAGATCGACCAAAAGTTGCAATAATAGCTTCTCCCGTGCCTAACCTAACTTTTTGACGTTCATCACGCAAAAGAAACCTGTTTACCAAGTGGATCAACTCTGATTTTTGGGTCAAAGATGACCATATCTTTGGGTCGATTTTTGATGCGATGAGTAGCACATTGAAAGCATTGGCAACACAAGTTTCAGAACCAGGACACTGAGCATATTCTGGCTCGGAACAAACTCGTAAAATATCAAAAATCCTCTGCACAAAACCTTCGGGATTAGAAAATGAGGGTAAAAAACCACCCTCTACGGCAGACTCTAAGCGTTATTAGTAAGGTAAATTAAAAGTTTATTGGATCACCGACCTTGTAGGAACAACCGTAAACAATCAAGGATCTCGTTTGTGACCTGTGCACGAGTTTTCATTGCGTAGGATTCTTTAGATTCATGGTGGTTGTTCATTAGAGTTTTGAGTAAGGAAGAAGTTGCTCCGTTAATGAAAGTTGATTTCTCATCACTCTAAAGATTGTTAGTCTCTTATAATCATAATGGATCCAAGCATACTTGTTTCTGTCTTTGTTCCTCGAAACAGGTCCGTAAAGCGTGCAAGGAATAGAGTGTTTTATAAGGGTGTTCTGCTGGAAATATCTCAGACCAGGATGGCCCCAAAATCATATTAGACTTGATGTGTTCATCGACTGGAAAATTCCTCAGGAACGTCCATATCTGTCGAGCTATTAGCAGGGAACTATTGAACCATCAACGCTCCTTGGTCGGGATAGTACCTTTGTCGCCTGTGGCTCTGGCAAACAAAGTAATTCAAAAAGCGAATCAAAGTGCCTCATGACCTCAACCTGAAGAGTATTGAGGTTTGAAGGTGGTGCACCTGGGTTTGTAGTAGTTGTACTTTGGTCTGGTGTCTTTTGGACTATAAGGAAAGAGTTGTCCGGGATACTAAAGTCCTTGAGGGTTTTGAGTGGCTCGTTCACCAGTTTTAGTTCTTTTCCGGCAAGTATCAAGCGATATTTATCTCCTCCTACAATTTTTGTAATACGGTCATGAAGGTCTTGACCAGTGTCTAGGTTGCCAATTTTGAAGGTGTGTATCTATAGGTAGTGAGCAAAATTGCTGTTGAAATTAGACAGGCTTAAAATATACTTACAGGTGATTGGTAGTTCGAAGCATGCCATCGAAGCCTTAACGTAAGGGCTACACCCGTAATCATGTCGACAGTAGAAGCCTGGTTTGTCTCTTGTGGGCCTTGATTATATCTTGATCGTGATTTGTAGCCTTTGACAAAATGGTCAAGAAGATCTAATGACCGAAAGAACTCCCGAGTATCACTACCTCCATAGGATATATCTAAAGACATTGTATTTCCTTCTTTTGCCCTTATAGTTTCAATCGTACCATCATGTTTAGAAGCCGTGGAGGTCAGTTGGTTGATACATCGTTCTACGATCTTAAAATGAGTAGTTTCGACTACTTTTGTAGGTCTTAGGCAAACAGCACGAGACTAAACTAGCGTAAGTATATATATATCCCCTAGGAATAAGAAATGACTCACATCCAAATAAAGATTCACGAAGTATGTAGTAACATCCGCGGCCAGCCTGTCGTTAGGTGCATTTAGTATTATCCGCCACAGTTGCTCAATACCTTCAATATTTACGCAATCCTCGTCCATTTTATCCTCGAGCTATGTAGTTGTGAGTTTTCGAAATTTTCCTTTGTAAAATTCAGTACGGAAATAAACTTACTCCTGCTGCTTTGTTGAGGTATTCTATGGATTTGATACAAAAGGATAGGACATAAGGTGAGAAGCAAGCAGGATCAAGTGCAGGGAAGTAGGTCCGGAATACATTGTCGAGAATGGGATCCGATTGCTGCTGAAAAGTCAGCCAATCATCCTCCAGAGGCTGGGGAACGGTTTCACGTGCGCCTGTGCTTTTCGCGCTGTAATTTATGTAGAATTCAAACCCATGATCTCTCTCAGATGTTCCTAATGCCTTCTCTCCAACCAAGTATGTCCAGAGTTTTTCACCTAGGTACGGTGTTAAACATTCAGGCGAGTTATATAGTATAAACTGAAGTAGCTCCAGTCGTGCCTTTAACCGGCGTAAAGTCGAGTACTGGTCGTGCTTGCTATGGGAATCCACAAATCTAGCAACCTCATTAACAAGGAGCTCAGCTAGGTTCAAGTCCTTAATGAGATATTCAATATCTTCAGCATATCCAGGGCTGCCGGGTCTGACATTGCGGGGTCTTTGTTCTAATAACAGTTAGGCCAATTTTATCCATAAACCCGAGGGTATAACATACGTAGAAACGCTTGAATAACGTTGATGCTACCCGTAGCGCTTGAATTCATCTGTTCGATATCATTGATGCACTCAAGGAAGATTTCTCTGCGAAGGTTTCCAGCTGGTCCGTACTCAGCCAATGCCATTAGTTCCTTTCCGGCAAACTCGAATATCATCGAGGGCGGGAGCCCGCCACTTGGTGTTGCATTTTCCTCCTCACAAGAAGCCATTCGAATAAGTCGAATCAGCATTTCGTAGGGTGCAGGATCCAAACGTACGACCTGTATTTTAAAGCTGGTCAGTCACTGCTTGAAAAATCTCGTGAGTAATTTTGTTACAACCTGTTGCTGCTGATAGAAGTTATTTCTAATAGCCTCTAGTAGGCGGCCCACAAGCTCCATCATGTGAGCATCAAACGAAGAGAACGGTATGTCCCGGACTCTCTTACTCAGTTCGACGAGAAGTTGAATGGACATATTTGGTATCATGTCCTGGTGCATAGCAAGTGTAGCTTGTACTATCCGTGGATCTTTATTGTTGACAACTGGTTGCCACAAGGCGTGTCGAATATCCGCCGTAGTGGTATTAGTTACTATTAAGAAGCCAGTTATATTTGCGCTTCGACGAATAAGTTCATGATGGGATTCAGGTCCCATGATGTACTCGACAACCTTATTTTCGATGATAAAATGTGCCAAAAACCTGTTAGAGAGGATGGGAAGAGTTATAATTCAGTAAAGATTGTAGGATCGATCATGAGCCAAAAATTATAGAAAGGTACCTCAATAGAGCACTATCATGCCAGTCACTATTATTGTTTCCACAATAGTCTCTCCAAGCCCCGACAAGCAGTTCAGTGGCTCTTATCAAGCCCTGTAGTCGAAAGTCCATTCGATTGCTTGTAAGCATCTTCAATAGAAAGGGGAATCTGCAAGCCCACTCTGCAAGAGCAGGATATTCGTGAGCCTCAATAATACCATAATCTTTCCCGATTTTCTCCTCAATCAATCCCTTTATCTTTGATTCAGTAGAATTCATTCCGTAGAATGCCGTCACGAGCGCACACAGCGTATTCAGTACCCCGTTGAAGTCTTTGATAACCAGCAGCTGGAGATGGTTTTCAAATAAGTTTGCAAGTAGGTTCTCCACAGATGTCAAGACCCTGAAAGCACTATCAGAGATAGCCATCTGGATTTCACTCCAATCATCCGGCGCAACCCCTTCTTTAACCACAACTTCGAGACACCTGACTAGTTTCCCGTATATTTCTAATGGGAGTTGTGCATAGGCTAGGAGCTTAGGCTGTAATGGTATTCGTTGTAGGATCAAATCGTCGAATTTCCTTAGAGACTCTAATCCCTCATGGGTATCGATAAAAGCTCTCATCACCCGTGGCAGGATAGTGACCATGTTGAAGTTGTGATTACGCTGCATAAGGGCAAAAAGTTGGTTTGGTCTCATGATAAGTGATAAGGTTCGCTGGTACCCCCAGGACAGCAAATTGACATCCCTATCCGGAAGAACATGGTCTAATGTCCAAACATCGTAGCGGACAAAGAGGGCTGTCAATCGTGCAAACTCTAAAAGTGCCAATACAATGGCTTCTAACCCTGGTACCGATTTATCCACCTTCCGGAAATAATTTTGTCCAAAGGGCTCACTAATAAAAGTATTAGTAATTGCGGGATACAATCCCTAGATTTAGAAAACCCACGTTCGCTTCAATAAGGCCTCCATCAAATTTGGCAGATTAGGCCAAACATCTTGATTTACAAGGTAGAGCTTATGAAAGCTATCAATCTGTTCGCCCACGACATTAACGAAAGTTGACATGGTTTGCATAATTTCATCCAACTGCCGTGATGGGGCAGGATCTACACTAAAGTCAGCCAGAGAGTAGCCTAGAAGTCTCCATATAAAAACAAACCTCTCTCAAGCTTCATTGTGACCGTATCCATGATCTCTTTGACCTTAGCGGCGCCACCGGTGGTGATAGGATTATTGATGTATTCGTCCATGATCGTAATATGTCCAGCCAAATCATCGTCTTCCTCCATCTCCTCAACTTCCTCAACCTCAATTTCTGGGCTACATAATGAACCATTTGGAGATTCACCCTGTAGGGAGCCTGTACTCCTAGGCGGCTCTGAAGATGTAGGTGTTAGCTGACTTTGCCCGTCATTTTCATCCCCATCATTAGGTCCTTCCAGCACTTCCTCTTTCGGCTCAGGAAGACGTGGGGTGCGAAGGTGGATTGTAATTTTGTTGCCAATTCCCTTGACCGTTGAAGGTGATGAGACTGGTTCGTCTTCTAGAAATGCTTCGTCGGGTTTGCTAGTTCCATTGTGGCTTTTGTGTTCCATAGCTTGATCTTCTTTCCGGGGCTCGTTCTCAGATTCTCCGCGTAGTACCTCATCCTTAGTCGAGGGAGCCTGCTTGTTATTATCTACATTATCGTGGATAGCCATGGCAGCTAGTCTTTTGCGAGGTCGGGTAGGGTCGTTATCGTCGATAGAATTTCTACGAGGAGCAGCGGGTTCGTCTGAAACTTCTTTAGAGTTACTGCTAGCTGGACTGACCGGATCGACCGCCATAAGGTTCGAGTCTAACTCCCCATTCTTCTCCATGCAAGAAATACTAGTTGCCCGGTCGCTAGGGCAAAAGGCACTGTGAGGGTTGGAGAATAGTTCTTAAGAGAAAAAATATGGAAACTGTGGTGCCGCGGCTGTCGTTGTTTGAGACAGGAGGGGATGGTGGGGGGAGGGTTGTGTTGGAGGGGGAGGGAGAAGTGGAAGTGGAAGTGTTTGTGGCTCTCGCGTCAGACAGACAATAGAGCTGTTACATGCACCTAAAGTACTTAGTTCAGGCAGACCTGTATGTAGTAGAATAGTATTGAGTCTTTTACTGCAGCGTTACTAACTGTTGTGTGAGTGTGCGGCTGCGTGCCTATGCTGTAAGCAGGCTTGCGTGCAGTCAGTTGGCTCACTAGGCAGTGACGAAAGCGAAGGGCCCAACGGAGTATGTTGTGCAGGGATAATACTGTTGCGATAAGAGATCGGCTGATGGGGAAACTTTTAGAGCCTTGCGAACAGAAACGACTAAAACAAAGGCAAGGGCCAAGATTTCTCTACTATTGGCCAACTCTGAAGAAGCACTTTATCGGGGTCGGGCCGAGACCTAACGCATGAAAGAATCTATCCCGGGAACGAGCTTTAGGCTTGATTATATTTATATATACATGTATCACTACATGCACATAGACTTCTGGTATAATCTTATTTTGACTAGCAGTCAGTACCAAGTATCACTTTTAAGTTCCTTTACAGTTGTTTATCAGACTTGGAAGAATTGTGTTATTAGTTACTTTATTAAAACAGTGTTCAAATTGGATAAGTTTCAATCAGTTTCTTCGTATATACGTTGTAATCTTTGGTTTATTAAAACTATGAAGTAGAGACTATCATACTGAAAAGTAGTAGTACCGGAATTGGTACTTCTACAATCTGCAAGGATTGTGTTGAGTAGCCAGATGTGCTTTAGCGAGCCTCCCACACCAAGAAATTTGTGAAATCTGCACAGCTCACCCCGTGGACTGTGCAGCTTCCATCAAGATCAGCCTCCATCACCCATCGTCACCACCCGTCATTCATCACTTTCATTCACCTATTGTTCCAAGATTTAGTCAGTTGATTAGCTAGATAACTGGTCGCTGTGGTTATGGCACAGGCTGTGAAAGGCCAAGAGCTGAAGAGAAAGATCGTCTTTTCTCTCGATTCGCCAAATTCCACAGTTGAGTGGTCAGTCTATCCCGAGAAAAAAAGTTGCCCTATTTTGTTCCTGAAACCTAGGCTGATTTAGCTCGTTCCAGGCCGAACATCAGTAGTGCAAACCAGGGTATAATTCTAGATCTATTATGCAGGTACAAGGCGCCACCATCCTTTCTCAAATTCTAGATCTCATCCCCCACTCCATTTCCTACACCTTCAAGCTAATGAGTTTTTCTTTTTCAGTCTCCTAGAGCCCATAGGTCAATATCGAAACCTCTATACCCAGCCCTCTAAAGGCAGGCGATCCCGGAAACGGAAGCGTACCCCCCTCTCCGATACTTCATTCGCATCAACACAGGCGCTATCAATACCACCCCCTCCTCCTCCAGAACTCATCTCGTTCTTAACAGTTGGATTCAACTCCACTAATAGACACCTTGAGTCCATGGCCCAAACACCACTAGTCAAAACCCCCCCAAGAGCTCGTCTCCTTGCCGTCTTTGTCTGCCGTTCTGATTCACAGCCTTCACAACTCCACTCCCACTTCCCTCTACTATGCTACATCGCCTCACAATCATCCCAGGAGCACCCTGTAAAGCTTGTTCAACTTCCCAAGGGTGCAGAGATGCGGTTGAAAACTTCTCTTGCAATCCCGCAGGTTGGATTTCTGGGTTTGATGGAGGGTGCCCCAGGTTCATCCTCGCTGCTACGCTTGCTTGACGAGAGAGTACCAACCACCATGGTACCGTGGCTAGAAGGCTCTTTAAGATATCAAACCACAATCATTAAAACTATGAAGACAACAGCTCCTCCGCCTAAGAGACTCCCCAAGAAAACTCCCAAGAAAACCCCTAAAGGTTACTTGGTTAAAACAGTTGTGTGTGTTGGTAGCAGTGAGGACATTGTTATATAAATGATAATATGTATAGACACTTGGTTGGATTTCAGTAACTAGTAAGAGTACCACGAAGAGATTTCCACTAAGAACGCTTCCTAAACTATGTACTATGGTTTGAACCCAATGGCCCATTTGCGCTGCAAATGCATGCTCCTGCCCACCCTAATATATGAAAAGAAACAAAGGAAACACTAGATTCTCAAAATCAGCACAGTGTATCATCGCTACTCTCTTTTACCTCCACCTATCCAACCAAACCCCTTTAAAGAAAAATGAAAACCAAAATCGCTCACTAATTTCAACGCTCCTAACACTCCATGCAATTAAAAGAGATATTACCCCACTACAAATGAGAATAAGACATGCGAAAAGTCAACAGTAGGAAGAAACCTCCAGCAGTAATACACCAAAGAAACCCTAAGATATCATGGAAGAGTAGAAAATACAGGTAAATAAGAATAATGAAATGCAGTCAATGGCAAATGACAAGGTAAAAATATTTCCGGTATTGTTGCGGATGGCAAGCGCGAGGATCATGGCCATATTGCCTTAAGTTGACTATCGGTATAGGTGTGTAGGTGGAGGCCGTCGGTTTGACCTTGGAGAAGAAGCAGGCTGGGGCCTCGGTTGTTGCGGGATTGGTGGTGTTTGCCGCATTTGCGCCTGTGCTGCCCTAATCCGAGCTGTTTGTGCCTGTGCCTGTGCCTTTTCCTTTTCCGCCTTCTCCTTCGATTCCTTAGATATTACCAAATCGCACCACCCACGTTTATCTGGAATACGACCAATGGTCTCACCGAGGACCTTGACCCACCCCTCTTTGTCTTCCGCTGAATCTGCATAAAAATCAATTACTTCACCATTGGCAAAGCGTATACGAAATCCTTCCTCAACAAACATATACCCTTCTTCATCTTCAGAGAAGCCAGACTTGCGACGAGATTTGCCAGGACCACCGACATTAGGGTCAAGGAGTGTGTTTTTATCGTTGATAAGCCTCGATGCCTTACTAAGGTTGATGGTAGCACGAGGCTGACGTGTTGCTTCATGGTATGCAGTCAATCTTGGACCTACGAGCTTGAAATATCTCCGACGCCAGTACTTAATATAGTAGTTAGTTGAATGCTAGAGTTCAGGGTAAGCCAAGGGAAACCTACAGGACAATCGCCCCCTTGCTGCGAAAGTGTACCCTCCCATGTTTTGTCCATAGTAGCCTCTGCGTCACGTAGCTCTCTGATGGCAGCGTTCATACTCTTTGGGAGGTCCTTCTACTGGCTGTTAGGTCTAAAGAGTCTACTATATAATCTGATTATTCGACTTACCTCTGAAGCTCCTGTAGGTTTTGGGACGAATAGAAGCTGAACTTCTAGTTTTCCGATTTTATAAGGTGCCTTTCTCGCCGGCTGTAAAGCACCTTGCAGACCTTTCTTGCTTTTCACGCTAGCAGTGTCCACTGCCCACTCATTAAAGCAGTTGATGTCTGTGGTAAATGGTCGGCCAAATGCTCTAGTCTCAAAATCTGTAAGACAAACATATGATCGAGCGAACGACCCATCTCGCGCAACAAGACCATGCAGAAGATCCCATGCAGTTGCAGGCGGCGGTGTTTCTTGTCTCTGTTGCTGTTGTTGCTGCTGCTCAAGTTGCTGCATTTGTTGCATTTGCTGTTCAAGTTGCTTCCGCTTTTTGGGAGTAGTAAAAACTCTGCTAAAGGTGGACTGCTTCGGTTTTGGGGGGAGGGCCTTGACAACTGCTTTGGGTGGAGAGGGCGGCGGCTGCTCGAGTTTTGTTTGGAGTGTGAGCTGGAACTCAAGATCATTCAAGACAACCCTACTACAGTTAGCAACTTAGCTATCATTGGGATTACTCGCTGGAACCTTACAATTCGAACTCTTGACCTATTGGTGCATTTTTGCCCAATTCCAGCCACGATGTTGTCACACAATGAAGCCCATTATCTAGTGTCAAGCAAAAATATGTTGGTTGGCCTAAAAAAATCAGTATGAGCAAAAAACCCTGGATTAATCAGATAATCATCATACCTTGAGGCAGTGGGAGAGTTAAATCTTTAACTCCAAGAACTTTAACAAATAGCCTGCCCCTCTCTGCCCCTTCCTCGGGTTGCGAATCCGTACTTGCTGCCTCATTCTCATCAACAATGGGCAATACTTTACCATTCTTGTCTGGTACGGGTGGTGGAGGAGCGTTTGATGGCCTTTTTCTCGCAGCAGTGGGAGTACCGCTGCTTCCAGTGGAATCACGTTGACTCTTTCTCCGGGTAGAATTTCTCCATGGTTCTACGGACCAGGATTGAGTGCGTGAGTGACCAGGGCGAGGTGTAGACTCTGCCTCATCCTCTTCAGGATCTCTACTAGATGCATGAATGATTCGTGTATTTTGGCGCATCATATATCCCCGCTATTTATATTAGATATAATGTGATAAATAGATGGTTGAAGCAAAATACCTTTTGTGTCTCAATAACACGATCAAACTCCTCTGTGAGATCATCCACCTTAAAATCGAACTCAATATCACCAAGAGCAGGAAGACCAATAGATTTTCTTTGCTTATCGGAAACTTTCCTTTTAGGGATTTCAGAGTCTGAACTAGCGGCAGCAATTTCCTCTTCATCATCACTTGGTCCATCTTCACCGTTAAATCCGTCCGGGATCCGCGGGACTGGTGGTGGAATCCTGTGTTCTCCACTAACTTGTCTACGGGCCGCTGCCATTGCTGCCATATCAGCTGGCGTTCCACTGGCCCTCGTCTTCAACTTCCCACTAGGCACTCTAATAGTTGCAATTGACTCTGCGACTGGTGAGGGTGATCTAGCAGCTTGAATAGTGCCAGTGTCGCTAAGCTCTCCGTCATCGATTTCCCCGCTACTATTGAAATCTTCATCATCCTCTTCAATGTCTGAATGGTATATTTTATGTCGGATGACCGATCCAGTATCTTCATCATCGTAAACAGACCCATCCAAATCATGCTCCATTCGATCTTCAGGGGACCCGGCTCTTTGCGCTGTTAAGAATTCATGTACAATACTGCTAGATGGTGCAAGCTCCAACGGCTCCGGACTAGGCCCCTCAACAGGTGGTAACGGGGGAGAAGGAGTCATATAAGAACCAAGCCCAAGCCCGTCATCATCATCAAACATTGACCCAAACTCTGGAAGGCTCATTCTAGGGTTTCCAGGTGAAACCTTGACCCCTCTGTCTTCATTGATCATGTCTTGACCTGAGACCTGTCGCCCCATAACCCCATGCTCTACCTTCTCAATGGCTATTATTGGCACAAAGTTCGTCGGGGTAGGGGTAGATTCGTCTCTTGAGGGGATAACAGGGGTAACCAATACGACATTCTCATCATCGTCAAATTCACTGTATCTAGATTCGTCATCATCATCATCGTATCGTGAGGTTTCTGACTCAGTGACCTGTGAAGGGTCTGGTGATCGAGTGTTAAAACGCGAAGCCGGGCGCTCTGGAACATGATACATATCAGGAATTGCGTAGACATCGACCGATTCGTCATCTGATGGTTCTTGCTTGATTTGAACTTCTATTTCGCCTGCTGAACCATCATGATTATATGTATAAGTGTTCTCTGAGATATGATCCTCTTCATCGATTTGCTGCGAATCAATGGAGTTTTTACGGCGCGCCTCGACCTGGCGCCTAATAGATTCACGAGATAGACGTGGAGGAGGCTCATATTCAGAAACCGACTCGTAATGGCTTGATGAACCGTTTTCTCCCTCGGATTCCCTATTCGAGTTCGGAGAACTCTCTTCATTGTCTGAGGTATCGCCTTCTTCTATTTGTACTGGGCTCATGACTTCGTGTCTCGCTTGATGTTCTTCTTCTTCCTCCACCCTTTCTACCCTTCTGTTGTTTAGAGACATATCATCCATCATTATGCCAAGACCACCAGATTCTTCGTCATCCTGTTCTCGGATCGGTTCAGAAGAACGACGTCGGGATGTATTGTCACTCTCAACCAAATCCTCTTGCATCATCAGTCTCACACGTTCCTCCAGGGGTACTTTTTCTAGATTCTCTAAATCGGCTTTGGTGACTGGAATACTAGGGAGGGGCCTGCTTCCAGAAGGGCTCCCACTCTCCCTACGAGAATTAAAAGCACCTGGAATTGGTGGAAGTGGTCGTGCACTAGGCGAAGGTGTCGAGCGAAAAGATTCTTCAAAAGCAGCGACTGCGGCATCTGGTGACATCCTCTCCCATTGATCAGGCTCAATAACTGGAGTATATTCCAGCTCGTCCTCGTCCTCTTCATCTTCGTCGGAGTCATATCCCATCGCCGGTGAGCCTTCAACAGATGGGTCTGGAGTAACCATCTCATAGTGCAAGACATCTGGGGGCTCCTTGTCAAACGTGACAGATTTTGGTCGACGATTGGGACTTCTATTGGCTTGTTCATGCCCATCTCCCTCCTCTGAGTAAGACCCACCCTCACCTTCATAATTATTTGTTCTATATGAAGATATCAAAGATGGTCTCGGCATCCTAGGGGTGCTAGGACTCGTAAGAATGGATGTTAGTTTGGGTTGTTTGGGTGACGTCTCTTGACGGGTCGAATCCTCCAGCTTTTTTTGCATTGGTAAAGGAAGTTTTGAATTATGTATTACTGAATTGTTTCGTGCAAGCTGAGTTGGGGTAGCGAATGGCGATGATAAGACATTAGGACCATGGTAACTCATCGGTCGTGGTGGTGGGGCTGTATCATTTGGCTTTTGAAAGATCTTAGTGTTGTTTTGTACTCGAGACGCACGTTTCAGTTTCTCTAGTGATGATTTACGCCCAGGAGCAGAGTCACCACGTGGACGATTATTTTCCTGGCTCTTTGTCTCCCAGAATGCACGATTTGCTCGAGGGGGTGCTGTCCTAAGCGGGCCTGGAAATGGTGAGGATAAGGGGACATCCTCATTGGTTGGCGACTACATAAGGCGAAATAATGTCAGTTGGGGAGAGAAATTGTAGAGAGATAGATAGGAACGCGCACCTTCGATCCTCCCTTATTAGAAGGACTGTTCCGTCTTCGTTCCATTGGACTGATATCTGAAAGTGGTTGGGCTAAAGATAAACTGTTTCTAGGTGATGAAGTCTCCGATTCAGAGGAAGCTGGTTGTTTCTGTATACGGAGGGGGGTGACCTAGAGCTTTGTATCAACAGCCACACATTTAATAACAAAGATGATAGGGGGGGTTACCACTGGTCCTGTTGCCATGACAGATCGGTTTCCACCGATGATCAACCAGAAAAAGTAGATTTGAGGGGGCTGATATTCTCAAACAATCGAAGGTTGGTAACTATGTGTACACTGAAGAGATGTCGAACCTCAATAGTTGATAGAGAGAAAGGGATGAGAATAGGAAGAGAAACAAACGAAGGAGTGAACAAAACAAAAAAAAAGAGGGAGAGAAACGATAGAAGGAAGATGTGGGAGGGTTCAGGAAAGGGAAGGTATGTATGTAAGTGACAGAAGGGTATGTAGGTGACAGAACCTTAGTGGATGTGGCAGAGGGTAGAAAAGGGAGAAAGAACAGCGGAGAAAAAAGAGATCACAACGGAGGAAATGCGAGTGTGTCGTGCAGTTAGACGCTGTTTACTCGACCGCCAGTGGCATGCAAGATGTGGAACAAGATGCGTGAATAGGAAGAGGGGAACAGAGATGGGGGCAGGCAGAAGGCGAGTGCAGCTATGTATGTACCTGCGAGGTGCTGTAGAGCTACACCAGACTGTGTGTACACTGTGTACATGGAAGTCGGAGGTGCGGTGTGTCGGTGTGAAAAACAAACAGCGGAGGCGAGAGGGGAGAGTGAGGTTGCCGCGACAACCAATCGCCGCGGCGGACGGATCGACAGCACTTGCACTCTTAACACTGCACACTCCCCACTGCCCAGCTGTGTCCATCCCAGCGCCGATAAATTTGCATGCGTGAGAATCACTGCGCGCATGGGGAAGGTTGTCATGGCTAAGTGGATTGGTTGGCTTGATTGGCTGTTGGGACCCCGTCCCTGCTGCGGTCCTGTCCTCTTTCCTTTTTTTACATTTTCTCTCGTCCCCTTTAGCCAATCATCAATTCTCCTCGGGTCGCTAGCTCCTAGTCAACGGCAGTCTCATTCACAGATATATTTTTCTTCCACGCCTACCTTTCCCCTCCATCCAGCCTGAGACGTCAGGCATCGTTCCCCTCTACCCCACCCCCTCATCGCTATAATGCACCGAGTCCAGTCAACAAAAACAATAACATGCCTATGGTGTCTACACCGCCTAGGTTACTCAGCCTTGCCGGCCAAGCTGATAACACCCTCCCACTTTCTCTCGCGAGGTATGGCTCGCATAACAACCGCCAAACGTGACCGACCATCTCGTCTGGTGCTTTCTACTCGTGTTGCCGATAGAAATCAAAAACCAAGTACAGGTGGCTTAAATGTCCGAGAAGCAAATCTTCCGCCCCCGCGGCCTAGTTCATTCCATGATAGGAGATCCGATAAACAGTCTACCCCCCGGATCGGCCGAAAACAAACTCAAACCCCGGAACGAGACCTAAAACCAAAACATAATTTCAAACACATGAAAATGGCACAATCCTTATCTCCGGTTTCATGGGCTCAAGAGGGGGATGTTGGGACAACTATTGAGCCTTGGGCCTCGTTTGACGATTTTGAACTACTGGATTCCATTAAAGAGGCCATCTCTAAAGACGTTTTGAAAGATTTGGCGACTATTCAGCCTACTGCTGTACAGAGACTCGTTATTCCAACCTTAATAGGAATGGGGCTGAAGGCCAGACAGAAATCTTTATCTCGAGGACGGTTTGAATCGTTCCTAATTGCTGCAGAGACTGGCTCGGGGAAGACACTGGCATATATCGTTCCCACGATAGATTTCTTAAAGCGGGAGGAAAAAATCCTCATGGAGGAAGAGGAGGGAGGGAAGCTAACCGAAGAAAAACAGAAAATGCCAGAAGCACCTTTTGACCTCCCAGCCCCAATTGTGGAGAATAGGAAAAATAACGGAAAACCCCGAGCTATCATACTAGTCCCCACCTCTGAACTGGTCAACCAAGTTGGTGCAGTCATCAACTCCATGTCGCATATCGTCAAACTTCGTACCGCTCTGATATCCAGAGACTTCTCTGGTGTTGTGATTCGGAATCGATTGTTCTCTGGTCCGGTCGATATCCTTATCTCCACGCCTCATCTTCTTTCCAGTCTAGCCAAAGCCGAACCCAAAATTCTGTCAAAGTGTAGTCATATCATCGTTGATGAAGCTGACTCCCTTTATGATCGTTCATTTTCCTCCTTGACATCAGCAATTGTCACACGAGCACAGAATCTAAGGCGTCTAATTCTTTGCTCTGCAACCATTCCAAAATCTTTAGACCGAAGCCTTCGAAAGCTCTATCCCGGAATGACACGACTTGTAACCCCACATCTTCACGCAATTCCTCGCCATATCCAGCTTTCGATCATAGATTCAGATGCCGACCCGTATAAGGGTAACAAACCTCTTGCTTGTGCGGATATACTTCACAAGATTGCCAAAAGTGAAACAGAGGCGGGATTCATTAAAAAAGTCATTGTTTTCGTCAATGAGAGGAATTCGGCTGGTGATTTAGCATCTTACCTCCGATCAAAGGGCTTTGATACAGCAGAACTAGAGAGAGATACATTGGGTCGTAAGGAAGCATCAGTTCTAGAATACTTTACGGGACCTAAAACTCCTGCTGGCCCCGAGGTTAAGGCTAAGGAAAGGATGTCAGTACTTGTGACTACAGATATCACAAGCAGAGGAGTAGATACTAAGACAGTAAAGAACGTTGTGCTTTATGACGTCCCATTCAGCACAATAGATTTCATTCATCGGCTAGGAAGAACTGGAAGAATGGGTAGGAGAGGACAAGCGGTAATTTTGGTAGATAAAAATACCAATAAAGCCTGGGTCAAAGACATCAAAAAGTATATCACCCATCTCTCCCTTCTCAGTTTTCTCAGCTTAAGCAGATCACTGACTACTTGAATGGGAAAAGGGCGATGTTCATGGGAGGACCCTTAGTTTAAGCTCTTTATAACCTAAAATATCTACAAACTCTACCGCTTCAAATACTAATTTAAAATAAGCGCTCGCCACCATCTTACCCAAAAAAAACTCAGCCCTAAAGTAGCAAAATATCGAGTGATTTTCGGTGACCAAACTTGATCTTAACAACCCTAACCAAGTATCACCCCAGCTCAAATAATTAACTCGAGACGACGCCCGTCAGTGCCTAGGAGATTTTTGCTCAGTGAGGCACCGCATGCCCTTCACGAAATGGCTAATCAGAAGCCCGCTAGGCTTTGCACCCGATAACCCTTTCACTTCGTGAAGGGCATATTTCGTAATTGTTCAAATTGTTACTGAATTAAGGTGAGTCAACTATGGAGCTCTGTGAATTCTTAATCATTGAAGACTCAGCCTAACTCTTCTTCAGGGTCCACTAGAACCTATGTCCTCCAAGATCCTACTTAAGTAGTCACAGCATACTACATGCTATCCCCTCTATGTCTTTCACAGATAGTCTTATAGTACCAATTTAGGGAAATGACAATGATGATAAGGAAACATAGAAGGTGTGGGGGCAATTTGGGGTTTTAGAAACTACAATTTTCATATCTCTCTTTCACGATGAATCAAACATCAGGACTGTACAGAGGACAAACTCCATTACCAAAGCAAAAGCCACGCCCAATGCTACCACAAAAGTGCGAGACATGAGAAAACCCCCAGACAATTTCCTAACCCAAAAAGACAACGACAACGGTGAAGTTGTGTAGCTAATATCAAGAACCACCCATCGACCCCAAATTGTAGGTATATCGATGGGGGCTTCCATCTTCTATTATCAGTACAATATTTTCTTTCCAGTACCAAAAGTCGGTTCCAACCCGGGTTCAAAAAGAGAGAAGGATCGTTCCCGCATTGTGCCTGCCTATTTAGAGAAAAAAAGGTGAATAAATTGTAAGAACAAAAACCCCAGGTTGAAAATTTTGATGATTCCTAAGCAGTCCTACCCTTTCCCTAGAACCCTCACCCCCCTCACCCCCCCTCACCCCCAACACTCCCTTCCTCCCAAATGAACAATGAAATTTTATTTTTCCCAGTTTTTATTTTTTTTAGTCTTTGAACATAATAATGCTTTACTTCCTCCTGAACGAGCAGCCCTCTGTTAGACGAGCCTTACCACCAGTGGGTTGGCAAAGGACGGTCGCGCAAGAGCCGCAGATGACGACGGTCTGGGCATGCGAGAAGACGGTAGTAATGTTGAAGCAACCAGGGCATTTGACATCCATGAAGAAGGAGCGGGGGGCAGGGACCAAGGTCTAAAAAATCGTGAAATATCGGTTAGATTATCGAATTTGATGATAGGTTTGATGATATATAGAAAGTACCTTAAGCTTGTGCCTTCTGGCCTCGGCGGCGGGAGCAGGGTTAAGGAGATCTTCAGCGAGAACCTAAATATGATAAAATAATTCTTATCAGCTTCAAATTTTACAAAAAAAAAATCTCCATCCAACACCCAATGATCTTTAGAGAGAATTATGTTTCTAGATTGTGCTGGCTGACTTCTGGTGCATGGCAAATCTTCACAGCACCAAAGCCTTGGGGCTGAGAAAAGGGATAAACGCACCATATTGACGATTTAGCAGCGTTTTCTTGATGTTGATTTCTTGTGTGATTGTCAGTCAAGTCGACGTTGGGAGGGTTACTTTAACGCTGGTCGATTAGGTGACGATAGGGTAGCGGTTGTGGGAGATTCTCTCTAGAGGGATAATTGCCAAGATCTGAGTGGCGGAAATGCTGGCTGCGTGCGTATTAGGGTTTAGGCGTGACTGCTGCCATTTCTCCTATTTTGCTACTACCATGATTGGAGGTAGGGTAACCACAATAGACTTATGTGTTAGACAAACCATAGATACATACATATATCTAACCTTTTACACTTTTTTTCGGTTCTTTATTTTTCCTAAGATAGGGGCATCTTGCCCGTATCACTATTTTCTCATATCTAAGACTTGTGATAAATCCCTGTTGAGATGGAGTTATGTGTATAGGGTTAGAGTTTCGAAATTTACTACAAAAGGTCTTTAATAGAGTACATATGGAGAATCTATAGTCGTACTGTATTATCTCGACTTATTCGGACGGTTGCCAAGGTTATAACGGTTATTATACGGAATACCTAGAAACTTTGTCTATGTACTCTGATCTTAGCACAATTTTGTGGTTGAACACTGTGCTTTGCTTTGACTACCCATGCAAGCTAGGCTATTTGGCAACCGTCCGGATATGTCGAGATGATACGGCGCTTTGTTATAAAGTTTGCCAAGATCAAGAAGGTCAGGATAGTGGGTCTATTTTGCAGCAGGGTGTTTTTTTTAGCTAGAAGATTTGGTACCGGATAGCAAGGGGCCTTGCATACTTACTTATGTGCGACTGTACATAAGAAATGATAATTTCCGTAGAAATATGTAAAATAAGACTATAGGTCAGTGTTTCAGGTGGTAAATGATGGCCAATCCTAGGGCCACCTCTGCCGTCCCCCGAAACGTATATCAATGCCAAGGTAATGCATGTAATCATCATGAATTTCTCCTCGGGGTGTTAAATGAGGAGAAATTTTTGTAGAGAAATACATGTATACACAGCTACACTAATAAGCTCTTAATTCTATTAGGGCTCATTTAGACTACATATAAGTACATGTATGTACTACATGATAGATGACCAGGTCCTTAACTACATGTATTGTAGGGTAACACTAATCCCTTGGAAAAAGCAAGGAATACCCCCGCTGATCACGCGTTCCGCGACACTACCCGGGGCTAGTGACGCGGCGACAACTGGCTGGCGTTGCAACGTCATACCAGGTTCGTACTCGCTTAGCTTCCCATTCCAAACTTCATCAACAACGTCCTCTTCCTCCATTCTGCAGTGCGGAGTGTGTATGATAAGCTATACTCTCCCACTTCTCAGCACTTTATTCACAATCTTGCGATAATGGACACCCTAATACCCAATCTAGGGACACTGGCTGTCCAAATACCTGTCATTTGGGCAACCGCTGGCATCGTCTTGTTGCTTCTGATAGTCTCTGCTTCAGTATTTGTTAGCTCCCTCAACCCCCCCAGCTGTCAAACTCATCGCTAAGTATCCAATCAGGTTAGAATCTTCCAGGACCGCCACGACCGTGACGCATTCGTAACTATCGTCTGTGTTCTCGCTCTGACATCCCTCCTCGCAACTGTCTGTCTTCTTCCCGTTGATATCGCGCTTGTTTCAATTACGACAAATAATGCTGCTGGCCTTAAGAAGGAATGGGCAGATCTCGAAACTGTGGCGAAGATCGTACAACAGTTAAAGATAGTCTATTACTGTCTTTATTCGCTCGATGCGATTATGTGTCTACTAGTTATTCCATTCGCCTATTTCTGGTATAGTTCTCCTTGTCTTGCCCCAGGACTCTCTAGCTCACTAGCGTATATTAGGTATGAGGAGTGGGATGTTGATACAAGCACCTGGCAAAGGATAAAAGCCGCGCTTAAATATAGTCTTTGCTTTGTTGCCTTTGTCGTTATTCTAATGATCATGGGCCTTTTTATACCTATCGCAAATGATACCAAAGGGCACTGGGACCTTGAATACTTCAAGAAACTCCTTCTAGCAAACAGTACGCATATTTCTATGCAACTACTCCGATTCACACATACTAATGGGGCTATTTTAAACAGATGTGGAACGTATATTGACATTCGTGGTCGGCGCTCTACTTTGTGTTGGCATACTCCCCTATGTATGCTACACTGCTCCCGGTCTCGCACTCACCCCCATGGTCTACATAAAATCTATTCCTGGAACATCAGTCCCCTCTAGCTCCGATTCAGTCCATCAAGATCTACTTTTCAACCGCGAGCGACAAAGGATGATCGAAGCTAAGTATGGAGATAACTCTAGCTCTAACTTCGCCGCTAAGGATAGACGCGAGATGGAAAGCCTACAAAGGGAGGAAAGAACACTTGTGCGTCGGGAGAGAATTGCTGGGGAAGGCAGTAAGAAAGGTCGCAAATTTTTTGAAAAACTCAAAGTGATTGGAAGACCCCTCGAGATCATTTTTGGGGTTCTTATCCTACTTATATCCCTCTCAGTCGTTGCTTCAATGCTGTTGACATCTGTTGACAAGTCTACAAACTCCATCTGTGGAAAACATTGTGGGTACATCTTGGCTAAGATCAATTTTTTCAACCCTATCAATTGGCTATTTGTGACTGCCAGCAACTTTTTCCCGGTGGACTATGTACTAGCCTTGATGCTGGTACTACTCCTGTTTGTTGCTAGTGTTGTCGGGGCTGCATTTGTCGGCATCCGCTTTTTATGGGTTTCGCTGTTTAAGATACAAACTGGGCACACGAAACCCCAGGGAATGCTATTGGCTACTGTTATTTTGACACTAATGGTCCTGGCAATTAACTATGCCATCACCATGATCATCGCACCACAGTACGCACACTACGGAGGCCAGAAATTTTGTAACAAGACTGTAATAATCCCACAGAAGCCACCCTTAAAGACCTCGTAAGCTAAAATTATTACGCTAGTTTGGAAATGGCGGTGTCTTCCGCGACTGTAGTCATAATCCGGGACTTATCGAATTCTGCACAGAATCTGCACCACAGGATATCTGCACACCTACCGTTGTTTCTACCTTCATCAATCGTGTAACATTGAATTTCCCCTTCTTTGGTGCATTTGCCTTTTGGGGGCAATTCGCTTTCATTGGGATCTACATAATTACTCTTCTCATCGGGCTAATTAAGACACCACGCTTGCGCAATATGTCAGATGATGAAGATGCTGAGATCGATGAGGAAGAGGAGAGTT
This sequence comes from Verpa bohemica, assembly GCA_033030345.1. Taxonomy (NCBI): domain Eukaryota; kingdom Fungi; phylum Ascomycota; class Pezizomycetes; order Pezizales; family Morchellaceae; genus Verpa; species Verpa bohemica. The sequence goes on along the minus strand of JAUFSE010000009.1, from coordinate 894,801 downwards.
TACTCAGAGATACTTCCCGGGGCAATGGTGCTGGAAGATCTAACACATATGGCACTAACGAAAATGGAAGGGGGTCGAGGGAAGTTGTTTAGTTCGAAGGTTTGTTCACATTCTAGGGAAGGCTTCTGTTGCGGACGAGATCTGGAAATAGGGTAGGAGTTTTGGTCTTTTTACTGTTACTTCTCGTGGTCACGCAAATTGTCGGTGCATATTAAGATTTTAGGAATTGACTTGAGATAGGTATGGGCTAGGTTGATTAGGTAGGTTAGATTTGGTCAAGCAAGGGACGAGTGATGGCCGATATCATCGGGCGGGTGTTCATATTTTTTCCTTTCTTTTTACTGCAATATCAGAGCGAGTGTATTGATCTTTGATGGTTTTTAATGGTTTTTTTAGCACTGGTATGCTAGCGCATTCCCTTTTGTTTTCCCTCCTCGATGAAGGGTGGGTAATAAATCAAGATATTTCTTAAAATCACATCAAATAGTCATGATAGTAGTCTGTCTACAAATAAAGGCACCCTTTTATTATACTTATAAAGGTACACTTACTATGCAGAAGTGTTCGTGATAGAACAGGTCTCAGGTGGCGCAAAAAGATTTGTAATTTTTCAAGTTCAGAAATCCACCTAAAATCCACCTAAACAATAACTAGCCATTTAAAAACATCTTTGATCCTTTAGAGTCTCATTTATCTATTCTTTTCCTTATAGTATTTAGCTAGTTGTGCCTATTTTTTAATTAATTTTCGATATTTTCGGAGTTTTCTACTAGGACATATTTCGTCATTTGAGACTTGTCTCATCGCGAACACTTCTGCATAGTGACTGTACTATTCTATATATTGAACTAATATATTAAATATAGTCTTCAATAGCGCCCTAATATAGTCAGTATATAAACCTTAACCCTAATATCCGACCAGTGTGCCTTGTATCCTCTAGCACTCTAAATCTAAATATTACTAATTGTCAACAAGTCCATAATAAAGCACTGAGAGCATGGCATGATCCACAGACGCAGAAATCTTTCTTTAGATAAACTAATAATATATTTACAACTGATTTATGTCTGTTATTTCCCTAAGCCGACACTTAGAATGAAAGTGCCAAATTTTTAAGGACCCAGCTCGATTAGATTGATTTAGTAAAAATATATTATGCAAAAAAAAAAACATGAGAGGACTATACCAATAATTTGGTATTACTACTGATAGTTGCTTTAGGATTACTCTATAAATATACTTAGACTGAAATTAGCTATTCTCAGTCATTTCGTTATAACACAGTACAAATCACTAGGTCCGACATCTGACAACACTTAATTTCACCCTAAGTACATATATAAATAACAAGAATTAGCCTAATGGTGTTTTTTATAAGCTAAAACTAAAGGTTTTACTATTAATAAATCTCGGTCCCTAGTATCTAGCACCTATATATAACTAATCTCATTTGAGAGAATTTTAGGGATAGTCGACGGGAGTGCTCTCCAAGCCGTCTCCGGAAGGGTACTCCGGGGCTCTCTAGGGCTCTAGAGACCTAAACTATAGTTTTTTAGATAGCATATTATTGGGCGTATTGTTAAGTATTGATAATTTCCTTTAAGAAAAAACACTCGAGTAATAACTATTGAATGTTGTAGTATTGAATAGGTGAGACACGGTTTGATCTATGGTGTAAGAGGCTTGCCCCATAGGGTTCGTATATATAGGAGAGTAGGAGCTGCAATCTACTCTCGTTCTCTCCCTCTCTACTACTTCAAACCTTGAATTATATAGATCGAGTGATGGTCTATGAAGGTAGATACCTTAGTCGCGTACAAGAGGCCTAATGAGATATGGTCCATTTAGAGGTATAATACGCTTTAAAGATATTCCGGGCCCTGGACTATGATGATATAGTATGCACAAAAAGCGCAATGTAATAGTAACAAAAAAGAAGCAACAAGGAAGTGATAGAAACACCTCTAAGGCAGAAAACAAAAGTCACTGCTAGCATTAATTCGCCCACAGTTTCCATTATTAAACTTCAACCCCAAACCTAACCACTGAATGCATTCGCCAGGAATCCTTGAACCGCTCTCAGTGCTTCATATCTCACTTCAGCATCGCTATCCCCCATCAACTCCATAACCCTACTCTTAACGCCAAGCTCCTCCCATTTCTTCCTACCCCCCGAAACCTCTCTTACCAGAGCTCCGATATCGTTTGCAGCGACCGCAAGGACCGTCTTGTCTTGGCTAGAACTTAGGACCCTTGCAAGTGCCTTTACAAGTTCCGCATCATCGAGAATCTCTCGGCTGTGTTTTTTCCAGAAGCCTTCATTACGGTGCGGAGGTGACCAGCGGAGGTGACCAGAGAGAATCTCAAGACGGTAAGAGGAGAGTGTTGTTTGCGATGATTGGAAGTTTTCTAAGGAGTCTATAAGGGCCGAAAGGTCGGCTGTGAGGTCTGAGTCTGACGATGAAGTGAATCGGGTAGAGATTGTTTGCAAATGTGGAAGGATGTTGGAAAGAAGGAGTGGGGGGAGGTTTAGTGAAGGTGATTTTGTTGTAAGGTTAGATAGGGTTGCAAGGCATAAGCGGGTTATTTTCTCTTTGAAGGCTGACCGGAGAATGTCGGTTATGGGTGGAATAATTTCGTATTTACTATAAACACAATTTCCGTACATTAGTTATAATTCTTGTCGCTAGCCAATAGGAATTCATATTCCCTATTAGGGATTGTGTAACGCACGGATTGATTTCCTCAGCAACAGCTTCTTCAAATGTCAATTCCCAGATCACAAGTAAAACATGGTACAGTAGCTGCAGTGCAACACTGTTCTGTGTAGCTACAGTGTTTCCTAGGGTGCCCCCTCTATCACTCGAGTTTCCACTTTGGCTCCCCGCACTCTCTAGGATCTTCACAATTGGAGCAACAGTCTCTTTCTCGAGCTCCCAAAAAGTAGTTCTAGCGTACGAGCTTCTCAGGAGCGATACATATGACTGTATAGCTATATCTTGAAGGTGGACGTCCGGACATTTAGTCAAGCCTGTAAAAAAGCGGTATAGCTGGGGAAGTGCGGCTTCGGAATCAGCCGATTTAGCAGAAGTTCTTAGAGATGCTGTGAGCATAGTGGTAAGAACCGAGGAGCTGACGAGAGGAATAGCTTCGTCGTTGTGTGAGAGGAGGGAGAGCAGATGAGAAAATGGTGAAGGGAGTGCCAAAAGAGATCCTATAAAGGCCGGAACACCTAGTTCAAAATCTCCGTATTAGTAGGAGCTTAACTCATAAGATATTCATAAGTGTAAAGATATGAGGTAAAGGTAAACACACCCTCTAGTAAATCCCCCAGTAAAACTAACATGTATGCTACAACGTCCACTCTTTTAGCATCGGTTGCCTTTTTCAACCCGCCTTGTGGCCCGAGAATAAGTAAGGCATAACCATCCACATCCTCCTCGACAACGCTAACCTGCCTCTCCTTCGAGACCTTATCGATGGCACAAATTTTCTCGAAATCTTGTTCGGTGATGAGACCAGCCCGTACGTGGGCGTTCCAGGCGATTGAACGACCTCTAATGTTAGAGAATAGCTCTGCGAGATATTTAGGTGTATCAAGGGACATTTTGGTTATGGTGGGAGAGATATTAATTTTTTGGACTGGAGGAGGGGAAGCTGTAGGTACGTCACTGGATTACCCGGTCATCGCCATGGGCGACTTGTGCCTTATCACGTGATTCCGGGGGACGCTCAGGGGAATGTTTATCTAAACTACATGTCTATTTCTCACACCTTGCAGTACGACAAATCTTTGACAGATAAAGTGTAGATTTCCCCTAACCCGGGAAATGCTTGGCCCGATCTATTTTTCGAGATAAAAAGACAACTTAAACACGTACGAATAGTTTAAAACGAGAAATGAAAAAAGAGAAAAAAAGACTCGCTCCGCAGTATGATGCACCACAAATTACTACTACAGAATTGACGAATATAAAGCTGCTGATTATCACCTATTAACAGCAGTAAAACCCCCACCGCCTCCGGGTTGTTGGGGAGGTTCTTCTTGCTCGTCGTTCGTACTCCCTGGAGCAGGACTTAGTGGTGCATCGTAATTAGAAGTAGGCACAATAGAAGAAGCCGCAGAGAGCGCCCTCACTCCTCGTTTCCCAACACCCCCATTACCACTCATAGTAGCTCTCTCGGCATCGCTCTTAAGGTCATTAACTTTCTCTAGATACTTTTCGCGATTTTTTTCGTATTCGATAAAATATGGTTTTTGGCCATCCGTTTTTAGATCACGCCATGCCTGAGCTAAAGCTTTGTGCATGTCAAATCCTTCTTTTTTGGACTCGCGTTCACGGACTGCGTCTCGCTCCTTTTCACAGAAGCTTGCATCTCGTTAGCGACAATTGTGCTTTTAGCAAAAGTACACCGCTTTTTACGAAACTTACATCATGTAAGCATTCGGTGGTCTTTTTGGCCCACCTTTGCTACGAGAGCCTTTCCCTGTCTTTGGAGGAATAGCAATAGGTAAAGTTGTCATAGTGGCGGGCCCCGGGGAATCAGTCTCACCCAGATTGGCTGAACTGAAAGTAGTCGAGACAAAGGGGTAGCTCTCTCCACCATCTCTTGAAGGGCCCGGGGATGGTGAGATCTGTCGCATAGGAGAATCCATGGGAGGAGGGTCCTTCCGGGCGCGTTTGATACGAAGCGGCTTATCTTTGGGCTATATTTGAATTTAAGTTAGCATACGAATGTCTGTATTCCCTTCTGTTTCGCTATAATAACATGCTTCAAGGCACCTATACCGTAGGAGGTGGGCTCGGACTACCGTCGGAATCCTCCACTCGGGGATCCGTACGTTGTTCGAGTTGCTGAAGTAAGAATGCTCGTTCAAGCCTCATCCGTTGAATCCCGCGTCTCGCTCTCTGGATACGTACGACCAGAACGTCATTCGATGACTCGATTTCGTTGATCCTCTTCTTCAGTTCGATGCATTTTTGGCGGTATGACTGCTCAACGGAGTTTGGTAAAGGAGGGGTGGGTCCGACAGGAGATTTGGCTGTTCCAAAGATGTTAGCTATTATCGAGTACAAAAGAATCGCGAGATCCTTACGTTTATGTTCTTTAGGCATATCGAAAGTAACAGCACCAAATACTCAAGTGTAAGGGATAGAGAACAGTGGTGGTGATGAAGGAGAGAGAGAGCTTCGTGATTGATGTAAGACAGGTAAGCGAATGTTAGAGAGGAGGGTTGACAGGAGAATGGGTGGGTCGGTTGCTCGATCGGTCTTTGGCTTTTGTGTTGCATTGGGGTTGTTTGGATAAGCGCGTAGATGTCACAGAGAGTTTCGATCGCGCTCTCAACAAACCCATTGATGCCGCCGTCCTCGCTTTCGACCTCGCCTCTGCGCCGCTTCTATGGGGCGCGGTTAACTTTTAAAATAGAGAAACTGAGAGACATCTAAGCGCCTAAATAGAATGCCTTGCAGAACCTATGTATGTACATGTCTGTCTTTATATATATATACTGATAAAAGGATTTTGGATCAGCCAATGACCCTGCTCTGCTATGCTTTGAACTAGAAAACAACTCGGGATCCTCAAACAATTGAATCCAGCGCACCACCGGTGAGCCGGGACTACGGAATTTCTCGCGAGAATTAACAAAGAAAATTAACTTCACACATTACCTCAACAGGTAAAGCGAGATAACCCATGCCTTAATGCGCCAAATAACCATCTCCTTTCCCGTTTTGTTGACAAATGATAAATAGAAAGAAAAAAAAGAAATCGGCCATTATACTCTAGAAATAAAATCAAAAATCCACTCGAAACTTTTTGAAGAACAAATGTGGCTAACAAAACCATCCTCTTTCTCCTTTCACTTTAGATCGTCAATCCTTCCAAGGCCTTCAGCTCTGGTCGTTTATCATCCATGCTCATCCTTGGGGAGTTTGTCGATGTATTTTCTATTGTGGGAGATGAAGGCTCCGAAGAATGCACATCTAGTGATTCGGCCAGTGTAACTGATACTGATTCATGATCATCCTCATCTTCAACCTCAGGAAATATCAGGTCTGTGTGTGTAATCCAAGTTTTTACCATTGTTTGGTAAAGCCCAAGATCTGGGGAAACTCCCATTGGCATATTCGGGTTAGTTGGAGAAAGACCCATACCAAATACAATTGCAAGATTGACCGCATGCATCTTATTTATGGCAGCATTGCTCGCAATCCTATGTAAAGTCATCCTGTTAGAAAACTACTACGCATACTAGAAGAAAACGTAAATACTAACCTGTTGAAATGCACGTAGACGCGGCGGAGGAAATGATAATTGCAAGGAGGTAAGCGAAGCATCACTTCTCGATAAGCTGTTGCTCTCTCATCCTCATCCGAGATATTGGCTATTTTGGGTTAGAATAGGTAACAACTAAATTTAAATTGAGTATATGTACTTGCCAGTCAAGTTCTTGAGCTCCTCAAGGGCATCAGCACCCAAGGCTCGGTCTGGAAGCTCACGCATGAACATCTTGAACGCCCCAGCGATGGCATTTATGTCATACCACCGATCATCATCCATTCGCACGTCGTCTCCAGAATCAAGGGCTATTTTTAGTGCATTGATACTAGAAAGCGACCCCGGTACACGGTAAATCCCGACCTCATCGATACCTAGAAAATTGTTTTAGCAGGTTTCAGGAGAAAAGAAGAAAAATCTATAACTCATACCTCTTAGTTCAATCTCTCCTAATAAGGCCTCAACTACAACTGGCACTTTGACATTATCCCGCCTACAGAGATCCTCTAGAGAAACCCCAAATACAGGTTGGGGAACTCGATTCTGAGACATCATCGTGAGACCGTCGATAGACTCTCCGCCATCACCAGTAGCAATCCCACGGATAGCCTCAATTGTTTTTAACCATTCCTCCAACTCCTTCTCTGAGACTGCTTGGAACAAATAAGTGACACCATTATCAGTCCTAATCTTCCATATGTAACGGTCACGGGTGTTCTTAGGGCAGGTCATAGATGCCACGGTCGTTAGATCTATCGTCGAAGAAGGCTTTTTACCATGCTCTACACCTTTTAGAGTAGGTAGGTCCCCGGGAGACACAATCCGTGCAGAGGACTGGGGAGGCGTCCATCCACCTGTTAAGGCCATTGAGATGGGCCGTACAGCTTTGAAGATAGAATTTACACCCAGTCGCCTTCCACTCCGCTTATCAGCCGGCTCAATTTTAAGGGCTGTTGGTTGACGGCGGTGTTCCGCTCGCTGCTGTTGCCGCTGAACCCGTTCAATGACGTCCCTTTGCTTTGCGTCACGCCTGACCTTCTCTTGTTCCTGGTGCATAAGTCTCCAGAAAACCTTTAGACGAGTTTGCTTAATTGGTGCATTTTCCCTATTGGAAAATTCTTTAATAGCCCGCATATCAAAGCCACGTGGGGCTGGGAGTGAAATTGCTGCATTTTGTAAAGGAAATTCTTCTTGGAGTGGCGATTGGGAGCTGATATTGGTGAAATTGTTAATGAAATTATAGACGTAGCGGCGTTTGTCGAAATTGATCAGGCGGTTGTTCTCGACGACCATATTGGGTACGTAGCAAACAATCTCTAACAGACGTTCCATAATCCACCCAGCACAAGGAGTCATAGGTTGTGTACACTGTGCCCCTTCAATATCTCTTGGAATAATAGCCTCTAGTGATTCAATTTGTTGAAGTGGTCCAAAAGCCATTCGCACAGCCATTAGCCAAGCATAACTAAAACATCTACTTTCTGGGCGAACAAGTGCAGCGGCTATGGCACTTGCAACGAAAGAAGGAACATGCTGGCGTGTTGCACCAGCATGATAATCCTCAATCAAGTCCATTCCGGACATACGCTTCCGAGATATTGCCAAACATTTAAGAAGAGTAGATATTCTGTGGGCACGCCGTTCGGCATTGAGTTTGGGGTCCACAATCTGTGCAAGAACCCAGTTCAAGATGTCTGTCCGCAATGCGCAGAGTTCCTTCAAAGATTTTGGCAGGGTATCTAGCACTAGAATTGATGAATTCCCCTGCCGTATGTTGCTTAAGAGGAAGAATATATCTTGGAGAATTTCGTCCTCGTCATGTGATGTAAGTGAGACCTTTGAAGCAAAAAACCCAAGGGGTTCAGCGCTCTGTGTTTCGAAAATTTCGAATGCCACCATCCAGTCAACCAACCTCACCATACGAAATAAGTCGCGCACTTTTCTCTCGAGCTTATCCACAAAATCTTCGATTATAGAAACATCGTTTGTGTGACGTATTTCCAGCTCTTCAGGAGACTGAGGTTGTGTTGGCTGAACTGGGTATCGTAGTGGTGTAAAACTGAGCTTGGCAAACTTGGCCCGAATATCATACCAAAGGCTATTAATCTGGTCGGCTTGTCTTTGAAGATAACTATGCTCAGGTCTAAGATTTCTCCAGTATGATAATTCTCTCGATGCAATGCTTAAAAAAGAGACGAAAGAATCCCCTAATGTCTGATCAGAATGGAAATCTATATAGAATTCAGATATCCAGATATTCATTGCCTCAAGTATTCCTATGTGGATCCTCGAGACAAGGTTCCAGTCTATGCGCTCATCACTGATAGTATCTGGGCCAGTCCAATCCGGAAACACGACATCATCACTCTCATCGTTAGATAAGGTTGCAGCAGATTTTGAGCCCAGAAGACGTTTCTTCAAGTAATCAATCAGAACTATAGGAGAACAGTAGCTGCTGTCATTTAGTACGATAGAAGAAAAAACGCAAGCATTAAAATAATTGTAGATCTTACCTCCGAAATGTAGCAAAGAAAGTTATTGTAAACACATCCATGTTCATCCGAAGTAAGGGAGTCTTCTCGGGTGATAGTGAATTACTCTCAGAGGCATTCATCCGTTTACTGAAATCTTCCACGCCCAGAACCAAAATATCTACTAATCTTTCAAGAGTCCCTCCTTTAGGCACTACAGGCATGAAGTTTTCAAAATCAAAGCCATCACAAACAGGCGTCTGTGGTACGCTTGCATCTCCATGGGTCGAAATCCGAGGTGATGTACTAGTACTATATGCTTGTGCTGATATTCTCCTAGATGCCCCGCTTACTCTTTTGTTTGTGGTCTCAATGACGCTTGAAGGTCTTGAAGAATATGTATCTTCAGTAATCGACTTTAACACTAGTTCGCCATCTTTCGAATAGAACAATTGTTGCCCAACACCAGCGACGTCCCGAATTGCACGTAGCATCGCATTGTCCCCACCATGTAAACCTGCAGTTCTTTCTCGTGTCGTGTAGTCGAGATCATCGTATCCAGTGGTTTGTGCAGTGTCCTTTGACGGAGGGAAAGAGCGTGTACGTCTGAGAGCCTGTTGACCCGATGAGGTTGGCGGCCTTAAATTTTGATTAGCTTGGGGAGGACCTGGTTGCTGTGACTGTCCAGGACCGTAGCTGGGTGACGCCAACCCAGAGCTTGGTGTTTTCTTGTGGAGGGTGCCTGAAATTGCTAGAGTATCTTCCCTATCAAAAAGAGAAAAACTAGGAAGAACATCTGTGAAAACAAGTGGCACGTTGGCACCGGTACTAAGAGGAAGACGCTGATGGTAATGTGAATGTAAGTACATCCCCGTTGATGAAGGTTCACATGCCAATGACATGTCGAAAAATGCTGTGGAGTTAGTAGAAGGTGGATTTTGGTTGTTGAAGTTTAAAGTAAAGAGACACTTTTGCAACTGTTCAACCTCTCGTGGTGCTTTCTTTTCTTCATAATCGAGACCCAAACTAGCATCCGCCCATTCTTCTCTCCATTTTTCTAATGAGTTCAAGATGGCATCCGTCCCCTGAATAAACTTAGGATAGTCGACGTTCCGAACACGGCTTGCATATGCTTCATCCATGCAATGACACAGATCCCCAAAATACGGCACAACCTCCGACAAAGATAATCCCTCTTTAGACATATCTGGAACCAGTATACGACCCTGATCATAGCTATCACTCTCTTCAAGACGGCGTCTCTCCAAAATCCGCATAAGCTTTGCACCCTGCTCTATATCTTCAATCAACGAATTATCGATTAAGCTCCATGTCTCACGCAGCCGAAGGATCGGGGGAGAAAGGACCGCCATCACTATTGCCAAATACCCAACCATATCAGCCTTTTTACGGAGCAGAGTTCCAACCTTAAGCCATTGGGATAAGATAGAGGCGCGTCGATCGACTGAATTAGCTGTTGAATCCCCAGACAAAACATGGCTAAGTACTCGCTCTCCAAGAAAATGTATATTAGCGGAGGTGAAAATTAAAGGATTTCGATGAGCGGGCGGAGGCAAATGAGGTGACGCGAGAAGAAGCGAGAGATCATTTTCTGGATTCCACGTCTGCAAATATTTTAGGTGATAAATATGGACCTGAGTGGCGAAGGTCTCGGGATTTAATCGCATAAATTCCTCAGTGGGGAGTGATGTTGAGAGTGTACTAAATATATCCGAAGAACCAGGGGTTGAAGGCTCTGTTACAATATTAGCAAAAAGCGCCCAGGTCAGAGGCATGTGAAATTAATCACCTTTTGTTGAGTCACTAGGAGGGCTTAATTCTTCCTTTAAACGGGTAGCCCTAGCTTCGATCCCAGCTCTCAGGTCTTTTGCAAGGTTAGGGTTATGTGGAGTGATTCCCTTCTCCAGCAAAAGCCGTGCAGAGTTATAGCAGCTAGGTTCCAGGAGCATTCCAGGAGCAGACTCGATAAACAAAGTCAGGACCCATGCGATCCTAGAAGATAAGTCTGTCAAGGTTGAAAGCTCTATGAAAATTGACAAGGCAGTTTCTGGGCTTGTCCAGCCAGCTAATGTCCGAGTTGCTCCTTGTATAAATTGATCGTTCTCATTTTCCGTAAACATGAGCTCATGGCAAAGTGCTTCAACAGTTCCACCTAGTATCACGCCATCTTCGTTAATAACAATCTCCGGATGCTTGCTAGTACTTTTATGTCGGAGAGTCGAAACATTAAACGAGGCCGCAGCTGTAGCAGGGGCACTTTGAGGTCTTGGTGGACTTGATGGAACAGCACTGATGTCGAAAGATCTTATCTGCAAACTAGAAGGTGGTTTATAGACCATGAGAAAGCCGCCAGTGATAATAACGTGTTGGAGCTTCCATGCATCGCGCAAAGGACCTTTCTTAACCGAATTTGAATCTACTATATTCACCCAACCCTCCTTCACAATCGATTCCCGAGAAAGATATTCCCCATGTTGCATTACTGATATCGAAGGAACGCTTCCACTCTCTATATTTCTTAGTCGGGGAGATTCAGGTTTGTCTTTCCTCCTTCCTTCTGGAAGTGGATTCAACGGTCCGCTACCCCGCCGTGGAGAGGGTTCCCGATTCGGGGGAGATCGACCACGTGAAAAGATATTCCCCAAATCGTTCATAGATCTCGATATTGTTCGGTAATGAGAGTTGAATGTGTTGGGTGCGAGCTTCTTTGGCCGGTTTGATGCAACGCTCGGCGACTGTGGAATGCCGATAGGTTCTGACCTCATCTCGCTATTTTCCTCATCTCCACCACCTCCACCTTGCCTATTGTTAAAGCCCTTCATTTGGATTGTAGGTGATGAGAATGTAGGGCTTCTGGCTTCTCCGGACTTCTTTAACGACTTCGCGAAAAAGGTTGTTGTCAGAGCATGGGGAACCTTTCGGTTACTGGGTGACTTTCGTCCATCTGAAGGGGAAGGATATTTGGGTGGGGTGGCCATTGTGATTGAACCTGACTGGGGTCAGAAAGAAGCCGGAGATTTATTTGGCACAGCAGGGGAGTGGCTTTGGGTGTAAAGGCACAATTAAATGGAAAGTACAAGCATGGGGCATACCAGACAAGAACAAATTCAACGTGCCCTGACGTTCAGAGCAGCCTCCATGCGGACCAGGGGACCCAGGATGCTATCGAAAAAGCGCGTGCGATTTTGTCGGGAAATGAGTTCAGTGATCCTGCGGGAGACCCCTCAAAACTGTTGTCTTTAAATATATATATTCTTCGCCTTCTCCAGTTATTTTAATTGGGATATTTTTGGTCTTCAAGAAATTTTAGCGGGGTTTGGAAGAGCCACAAAACGAGCGGATAATCCGAATGAGGGGTTCAACCGGCCAACTACGCGGAAGCTCTCTCGTTGGATGTTTTCTTCCAGACGGAAGAACAAAGGATGGGGTGGGGGGCGACTGAGATGGAAATACTTACATATTCCCTAACTCACCGCCGGGGGAGCACAGCTACAAGAGAATAAAAGCCCGGATGCACAACCGTAGCAGGGTAGCAGAGGGAAATAAATACGAGGAATAGTATGAGATATGATATACAAAGTACGAATGAGAATGAGAATGAGAATGAGAATGAGAATGAGAATGAATATGAGTACGAGTACGAGTATGAGATACTCGCGGGGTATGAGGATGTCCAACGCTACTCGACCGATAGCGGGAATTAAGTAGAGCAGCCAGCAGCAGTAGCTAGACAAGCAGTAGCCAGAGTCTGGAGAATTGCCTGAGACGCCGTGTAGGGTGAGCAAAGAGCAGCTAGGATGTACCTATGCAATGCGCACGACAGAGGAGCTTCTTCACGTTGCTTCTTCCAACACTGACAGGTCGGCAAAAATTGAGGGTTTGACTCCTTGCTGTCTTATCAGGTGCAGGGCCGACCGCATGTGCTCTCCGGCACCAACCGCTCCACCATACGTATGCATGTACATCTAGTTCTTGCCCATATTATTTAGTCATAATCCAGAACCCCCGATATCCTCATTAATGGCTACATGTATTTAGTTATCAAAAAAAAAAAACCTACATGTATTTCTTATTAATAAGTATTAGCCTTGTAGCCTTGTAATTCGTCTAGAGACAACTTAGCCAGTGGATTTTGCGATGATCCCCCTCTTAAATTCGCCTCGCCTCGACCCCTGCTGAACTTCTTGCGAGATCTCGGTACCACCCGGATAGTCTGGGCAATGTTTTCGACCGCACAGCGCGGCCATGGTACGTCCGAGTATGTCGGTGGCTGTTTTCGTCCGAGGATCATATTGATCAGATAAGATACTAGTGTCTTATTTACTACCATGTCTAAGACCTTTGAGCGATCCGGGAGATAATTAATCCGGGGCTGAGCAACCTCAATAATTTTTGCACTTTTAAGTAGGCAACTGTTCTAGCAGGCCAACTTACTCATACTGAGAGCCATCAGATTCTTGTTATTTTGTAATATACATGTATTTAAACACACGTCACGTGTATCATACGTTCGAGATTATACATGTATTGCTTTCTTTTTCACCTACCTGATCGATAAGCACATAATGTAGTAAAATACTACTATAATTTCGTTATGCTATAACTACATGTACATATGGCTCAACTCAACTTAGATAAGCTCTTCATTCATTTCCTTTGATAATGGAAATTAGCGCTGCGCAGGGGTTCACTTGTCCTGGTGTCCACGCTGATTGCGGCCAACAAAAGTAAAGTTATATGTAAGCTTACGGTTCCAAGTAAATTGTCTGACAACGGGGGGGGAAGATATCAGTACAGACTCTACATGTAAATCCCCTTTCCTCACTTTTATATAAACGTATACTTTAAAACACACTCTCTCATAACATGTACATATACATATACAAGAAACTTTAATTTTCTATCTCTCATCCACTTGAGAGTGGTCAGCTGTTAACTAAATGTACTTCTAGCTGATTACAAGCTTCATAGCTACCACTCTTCAGAATCTCAAATGTGTATTCCGGATAGAATTACTGGAATAATCGCCTCTCACACATATGCCACAGTCTCCTCTAATACTGGCATTGATAGAACGCTGACACCTCTCTTACACACTATAAATATGTAGCCTGAACTCTAATTCCTAATTGCCAAAATATGTGGCAAAATCAATAACACGGCTAGTATAACATCAGCTCGAGAAACCCAAGGCTGTATAAACGCGTAAGTATAATGACTTCCATCAGCCCTCTATCTTATCATCCTTATGTATCCCCTAAATTTATGACCGTAAAGAATAGTCAATCAGTCAATCTATTACAGAATACTTTATCTAATTAGAGCTCCCAAGATACATAAGCTGTCATTGTGGCAGTTTTTAGAATCAGCAGATAACCTAGAAAAATATAATATGGTGGTGTGATTCCTTCAGCTAGAAATAAAGATAGGGTCGATAGATACATGTATTTGGGTAGTGCGTTTAGCGTTCCTTGGCCCCGGCTGTAGCGTAAATTATATTAAATTTTTTAGGGTCTACGGTGATATTCTTAGCTTATGAGTGGCGTGGAGATTAAAGAAAACTTGATTATTCACCACTGAGATCACAAGACTACATGTAGCTACCCTGAAGGGGCTTCTCTAGGTGTCTCTTCTTTCACTTATACTCATTACCACAAAAGTTTCCTCCCAGTTAGCTGAAAGCATCGAGGCGCCAAATCTAGCATCACCCCTCATTTGGGCAGATTCCTCTCCTAGTTAGAATAACCGTAATTCAGCTCATCTCATGCTCGCTTGGAAGACTGACGTCACATTCTTCAGATCTTACATCATTTATGACAAGTGAGTGGACTTCAGCTGATATTTTTTACTTAGCCGGTTTCTAACCCTTGGCTTATATTTCCGATTCGATTTTGGCCTGAGCTATTTTGAATCAGGCTGAGACGACACGAGTGCTAGACTATGATTATTACCCCTTAGTCATAGATAGTCACTCGAAATAGATCTCATCAGCCTGTTGAAGTTTATGGCATCGAATAGGTGGGGCACAGGTGCAAGTAGGTTTTGGGTTTATGATGTAGGAGGTTTGCACTCTGGGGCTCATATATAGAAGGAGTAGGAGTACTCTCTAGAATGAGCCCCCTAAGAACCAATCTATTCCTCCCCCTCTATCTCTACCACATCACAGGAATAGGTATGGTACGGGACTCGGGTATTAGAATAATTGACTAGGAGCTCATGCATACATACATACATGGGGACTTTCTAGAGTGAGCCCTCTTACTTAATCAAGCAATCTATTCATTCTTATTCTCTCGATCTCTATTAACACCACTGACGAGTACATATACTTACAAATAGTAAGAACGATAGAGGATAACTAAAGGATAAAGTAAACTTATTCAAACTATTAACGTGCGTATCTAGTTAAGAATAGAGCTACAAAATTTTCCTAGGTACTTTAAAAGCTACCCTTGTATTTACAACTTTCTCCTAGGATCCCATGCTAGGTCCACACCCCCTAAAAGTCCCAAATCTTTCAAAACATCAGCATCCAATACATCACCTAGATCAACCAACTTAAACGCCGCCTCTACACTAGCCGTTCCATTAGATTCTTCATTCACATCATCATGAATCACGATCAACCCCCTTGGGAAAAAACTTCCCAATGCTGTACCAACCGCCGTTATTCCATCTGTGTTTGTGACCCCATCTACCACACCAGCAGTGATTGAGAAAGTCATTACATACTCGTTCGGGTACGCACGCTGGTACACATTATAGGCACTGACGCCCTGGCAGGAAACAAGGATATACCCATCGGTAGATGTTTTCCCGTACACCAGTGTTACACCTTCAACGTCGGCAAAGAGGTGTCCCCCAGCATCAACATGATCGATCAGGTACCCCTCAACTGTGCCATTTGGCTCCGCATCATACCGCCAAAGTCCATACGGCTCCTCGCCGAGAATTAGGAAGCCATTATCATCATCGGCGACGCAGCCTTCAACTTGCCCACCGCTACCACCCATGAAAGTCCGAACAAGCGTTGTATGAAGTGTGCCGTTGGCCGTTGATGTTAACTCGAATTGAAGGTATTCAGAGGTCTTTGAATTTACGAAAAGATACTGTTTACCAGAGATGTGCGAGTGGTAGACGCAGGAGCCGTAGACCTCGTAGCCTTCTACCGTTGTAGGCTGCACCCCCCCAGGAATAGAGACTAGTTCACCGGAAGATGTAATCTCGAAAAGACTATTAAAGATGCATTAGAAAAATCCTGAGCTAGGATCTCAAGGTTTGGATATTTACCAGAGCGTATTATCATCCCTACAGGCAGCAAATACTAGATCAACGGTCCTATTACCAACAGGGAATCCATAAATTACATCAACGTTATTTGGTTCCGCTGCTGTTACAGTCTGTAGTTTCTTTCCTGTCAAATCAAAGACGCCGAACCCAGCACCAAGCTCGCTTTTCGTCGTTGTGATGATCCTCGAATTTCCCGTATTATTCCCTGGAGCAATCCAGATTGCCGGATCATCGCCATCACCGCCGTTCTCTTCTGTCTCATATTTTGCTTGTACTAGTAAGAACGAACAGTCGGGCCCACCCCAAGGCGCTGTGCACGAACACACCCCAGCAGAAACACATGTACCATGTGACGAGCAAGAATTTGGGCATGTTATTGACTCACATGAAGTTCCGTTAAACCCACTAAAGCAAGCACATGTGGTAGGATCCAAACAAAATCCATTCAAAGTGCAGTCTTGTACTTGTGGGCAGGATTTCGGGGTCGTGGGAGGTGTACAACGCTTGCAACGTTCCTCCCAGGGTTTAAAGGATTTGTTTAGACGCAAAGAAAGGTCTGTGAACAGGTCACTAAGTGAACTTATACCAAACTCTTTTCCTAAATCAGTTTTCGCAGCATATGCAAGTATTCCATCCGGATATCCTAAACCAAGTGGGGGTTGATAGACTGCAATATCGCCCAATTCAAACTCTTCTGAGAATACAGCATTTCCTAAAAGCGTATAATTCGATAGCGAGTAAACCGCAAGGGACTCCTCATGAGCGGCAAACAGATAGTCACCGGAAAGACCACCGACATAAATAACTAGCCCAGTAATCTCACCTGAGGCCTCGCCGAGTTCCGATATATTTGCTGGGGGGGTCGTGGTCTCGAGTGCTGGAAAGGTATATATAATCCCGCTGTCGCCTCCGAAATACACAGTAGCCGTTTTCTGAGAGACTGCGCATGATTTTGCTTCGATCGGAACAGCAAAAGATTGTATCTACAAATCCCCTAGTATAAGTACCTTCTCACATATATTTATTCGTAATATCATGAGGCATGTATATAACTGGGTTCTCAAACCTCTAGAACTTCGATCCCGGCAGTTCCCTCCTTCCTAATCAAAAACAACGTTGTGACTTTTTTCCCAAACAAATAAAAATATTGCTGTCCCTGCGCTGACCTCCAGAAACACCAGCTAGAGAAATCACCCCAAATCTTCTTCAATCCACCTAAAACCGGTAGTTCAACACCTGGAGAGGTCACTTCAAAAAACCTCAGTAACGAATCAGATTGACTCAGTGTCAAAATCACGTCCTTTCCCCCAAGGCCATACACGACATTTACTAGCTTTGTGCGTCCAGTGTTTTTAAAACTAAGTTCGGTTATTTGAGATGAATTTGAATTAGGCGCAAGAGTCCATGTGTGGAAGCCTCCAGTCGCCGATCCGTCATTTCCGAGAAGTATTGGTGTAGAATTCGACGAACGCTGATAGTAAATTGCAGCCTTATCGGCTTCTACTAGAGACGTGGACGCAGAGAGCGATAGTTTCGTCTCAGGTACTGCAGATGCTGTGGCTGCGTAGAAAAGTGTAAAGACGGCGATACTGCCACTAGAGAAAACCTTCATTTCCTGTTTCTGGATGTGACTGCGCGCGATCGAGAAAGTTTTTTTTTGAAATTAAAAAAAAGTTACTTTCTCTATTAGATTCCACAGAATGAGTACATGCTTTATAGGATGGGTATAACTATTCCACTATCACCGAAGGAGCATCCTCCGAAACCCCCAATGCTTGTATACTAGCCCGGAACCTATCACCAAGGGTAACTATGCGCGGCCTCCTGGGGGGGGGCAAAGAATATCCTCAGTGGAGGAAGCTCATATATACGGCACGTGTGTACCGAGCTGAAAATACAACTCTTCGGGGATTTTCTCGGAAGCACGAGGGGTATCGACTGGACAGGTTTACTGGATACATTTATTTACCAGTACGTATGCAGCCGCAGACAGGGAAGATCAACCGCTGGTGTTAAGAACCCAACTGGATATATGCCTACAGTACTTAATTGGAGGCGAAGAACAAGGTGCATGGCTGATGGATGTAACGTCGCTCACTCAATCAAGCTCACTCACCCACTCAACGCACTCACTCACTCACTCACTCACCTAACCTCAAAACACTAAAAAACCAATGATTTTACATCATCTAACCGCTCTAGATCTTACGAAACCTCCAGCTAGTTTTGATTTATTTTTGAAATAAACTATGAGTAGAGAAAACAATTCCGAACGTACAAGGCCCTAAGTAGGCAAAAGACCCGGCTAAAAAGAATTAGACCTGACTCTAACCAGCTTTATACTCTTCGGTGGCTTCTCGCAGTGGAGAAGACTCTAAAAATGCAGGAGGGTCAACCTAAGCGAGCCTAGGATGAGTGATTAATAAATACATGTACATGTAGATTTATGTTAGAAATGCATAACACTAAGACGGATGATCGTTCAATTACATGGTTGAGCATAATATAATATATATTAAATTAAGTGGTAGCGATAAATTAGAGAAGCTTACTTTCTTGATATACGTCATGACAGCTACCCTAATTATATTGCAAGTCCGCCCTCAGATATATCAAAGTATATGTTGTCGAATACATGTAGGTACATACAATATACTTATACGTACGGATACAAGCAGTTTTCAAGTCTATGGTCTAGCCTACATCTAGTAGGCTTAGTCTACTTAGACTGGAGCTAATTAAGTACATGTAGTACTGGCAAGATTTTGGTTAGAGCTCTTCACTCCTAGCTAGCTAGTACTTAATTGGATTCTAATAAAACAACAACGGTAATAGGGTAATTTTAGCTAGTAGATATATCAGATATTTAAGACTTTTAAGACTTTTCATTGTCTAGGGGCTGGCCGCGGCCGTTATTATATTACTCTATTGCGCATACCTTGGTGTGTCGTTGGCCGTACGTTGTACATGACGGGTAACGTATTTACCTCTGCTTTCTATATTAAGATACATGTATTATACATGTACGTATAAGTACGTACTTCTAGGTATCTTTTTAATTTACTATAATAAATTAAAGCTCCAACTATTATTTATATAATTGATAGATCAAGTAAATCAAACCTACTTCCTAGCTATAGTACCAGCGAGTCTATAATCCAGCCGTATTTCTTATACCACATGCATACATGTATCATATGTATTAATCTTAAACTTATATTATCATGGTTGACCTGCAGCTGGCCAAATAACGAGCGAGTTGATCTAGGCCAACGGCTTAAACCACAAAGTTTAGCAGGTCGAATCTAGACTCGCTTTAACATTATGATATCATAATATCAAGGGGTAACTTTTTTCTGTTTCTAACTCTTGCATTAGTACTAGCATTCCAGGTCATGATGCAATTCTATACAGGGTCAATATATGCACAACAGCGCATCACCAGTATATGTATCACACTGTTAGTTTAGTCCAGGGGTTATAGACATATCAGACACAACTGAGCTTTTGTTTCCATCAGGCGATATATACCTTTATGTAATTAAGAGATCTGTAACAATCAGACCTTTACATTAATGAATACCTCTATCGAGCAAGTTGTATATCTGTATCAAGTACATGTAGCTGTTGACCCTCCAATTTATGTTCCCGTGATATTCAGGGCTGAGTGCCAGAATACGGTAGAGCAAACGAATATTTGACTCACCATTTGTCACTCACATTAATTGGTGGTTGACCGACATTAATATAATGCACCAACACGAATTTGTGTTTCGCTTGGACCATCATATCATATTCTGTCTGACGATCCGATTCTGTCTGAGGAAAATTCCGGTTTATATACGAGACATGTTATAATTTACCAACATACAACTCGGACCGAGCTAGGCGCTAGCTGGAATTAATGACTTGGAATTTAAAGAATCAAATCTGATCGATCTCCAAACCTGCAACACGTACGTACGTATAGTATAGGTATCATATTCGGGCCCCGGAGGTACAAGTATGTGTGAGACCTTTATACACGACCCCTGATCCGAATCTACATACGTAGGTAGGTACTCTCCATACACATGGAGGTTTTCTTCCTTTCTAAGCATTTGGCCAAGTCCTTTTTCCAAGACACAGTCCAATACAGAATATTTATTCCAACGTCCCACCCAAATTCGGTTAAGAATACCTCTCTTAAACAAAGGGGAATAAATGGAATGAAAGAAAAAAATAGGGGGGGGGGCGAGTCCTAGCGGGTACGTAAATAACTGCACGTACTCTAAGAACCCAAGCGAGCGAGCGAGCGAGCAACCTGTCAAATACCGGAAACCTTACCCTATATGTAGTTAGGTTAATTACTATAATCCAATTGTATATGTACATGTATGTACCACTACGAACCAGTGGATCATGAGAGCTTACTTCACCCCCCTCCCCCCTCCCCCCTCCCATCTCTCTCTCCCCCAGGCGAGATGTTCCCCACACATTCGTTAAAACACCTAGAAAGGTATTGATGCCCGTGCACAACATCCCCGTACAGAAAATAGCATGGGATAAGTGCCCTATACATATGCCCCCCCCCCCTTCCCGGCCGGTGCATATATTAAGAAATTCTTCGGACATGAGAATCGGAGTACGTATCATATGATTTAGCTCTTTTTAAACAGATCAACATTCAACAAAATCCAACCGTAGTCACCGAAACGGAAGATCTTCGTGATCATACATATATTGGCACAAACCGGCTAATAGGCCGAGATCCGGTAAACTTCCGAGGCCCTGAGCCAGTAATTACCGGACATATATTTAGATCTACTAAAATGTTATATATACATGGACTACGGAGGTAATAGTAAAGGGAATAGTATATATATACAGAAATCCGTTGAGAAATATATACCTTTGGATGACTAGTCAGTCCCGGTATATAGCTAAGTATAAGTAGTAATACATGTACTTATATACTCCTCTTATATACTGTTACAATATATATTCCAGCAACAGCTACATGTAATCATTCGAACCTTAAGTAGAGAGAAAGAAGATCTTAACTACATCTACATGCATGTGTGTGGGTCGATAAACAGCAACTGGAACAATTATCATGAGTTTATTGACCGCCTAAGTGCATAGACCCGTTCGGTTACTCGGCCGTAAATAAGTGTTGATCTATTTTCCGGCATTCATATGTGTCTTGGATGCAGGCCATGTTTCTCAGAGGGCTGTTCTTGAGTGGCCCCGGGCAAGCCACAGTATTCCCAGAGTCTAGACAACCAAAATTTCCCCAAGTGGCCTAAGTGGCTTGCATGATACAGTAGTGGCAAACAGAAAATAGTTAGGGTCATATACAAAATGGCATCATCTATTATCACTCGAACAAGAATCTAGAACGAATAGGAACAATGGCTTCTATTGGGTGGAATGACCTTCCGTCCTAATTTGACCAATATATACTACATAGACTGTTGAAATTTAAGATTGAGCCTTGTGTGAAACTCACAATCATGTTGGAGTGCATGATGCGGGTTCATTAACCAACCCAGCAAGCCTATCCCCGAAAGTATTCAAAACAAGTTTCAGGATATCCTCGTCTTTCCCGGGTACTGTATATTTACAGATGTGAAGATAAGATATGCAATATGAAAAAATAGTATAACCACTTCCGCGGAGAGTCCAGAACGCCACAAAAGTATTGAGCATTGTCATTTCTACCAAGCAGGATTTCTAGAATTTAGTCATTTTCATAGACTAAAGCTTTATTCTAAATAACAAGTGACAGGCTAGGAAACCCCTGTTGAAGAGCAACTGTCAAGTGGCCGTCGTTCTCCGCTTGGGATACTAGGATATGCATGTAGGATCAGTGTATTACAACAATAACCCTGTGATGTTCGGATTTGAGCTTTACATATGCAAAAGCACAGGAGTAACCCAACCAACGTGTCAAATTATTAGTAATGAATTCGCCGAAGACGGTTACGGGAACTTCTATTAACGCAGTCTAAACGGCTACTTTGTGACTGTTCCAATTGACAACCGTAGAAAGAGGTATATATAGGGTTCCTTAATAAAGATTGATAGCTTTTGCAAAAGTAAATTAATTAATTCTTAATTTCCTTCCTCTTAAACAAATTGACGTGATTACTAGACCGGAGTTTTTCCCTTGCAATCGTTGGATGATTCCGTGGGATTCAGTCGTCAAGGATCGGACCGGGCGGGATAACTCCAAGTCAGGCCCTTAGTCTACACGTGGTTTTGCGTAAAAAAAAGCCCCTTATCTGGGCCGTTGTGGGGGTCCTGTAAGGAGAATATGTAGCTGGAAACGGGTCACTGGTGGTATCTCTTTCGTGACCATATTTTAAGCCGCTACGTCGTGCATATAATCATATATTTTAGATCCTTGTTTGTTTGCAGGAGTTATGAAAACTGCCGGATTATTATGTCAAGCGTGACATGCGACTATTAAATTCAGGTGCTGGTAAGGTATACGTGCCACATCGGCTTGCTGTGACTACTACTTACCTATATATTCCTAGTGATCCGGTCGGATATACATATAGGAATAAGCGAGAAGGGCTAGTAGTAAGGAGCTGTGTCTCCTGCTTGAACCAACCCATGAAAGAATCGTTGACCTTGAGCCTATACCGTCCAAAAGCCACTCCCCGGTAATTCTTACTTTTTCTAGGTATATAATGCCGAGGTTTATAGGCATTGAATTTCAAGGTAATTTGGTGAATGGAGGCTCGATATGTTGGGTAATTCAACATATGTACCCGCCTTACTGGGTTTCGGCTCTCGTTTCTCTCTGGGAGTAGGTATTGGTTTTTCTGGATCCGGCTATGAGGATACAACTATCAGGGATAGCATTTACAAGCGGCCTAGATCCCAGACTACGTTTTTCTTTTGCCAGATGTCTTTGGTATTCTGATCCCTTTAAAATCCACGAAGGGGAAGGGTATCTCCACGATGCCATAACCCCACTGTTGATATCATTTGTAGTATCACTGCAGCAGTAAATACATGGTAGTCCTGGCACTTTTTGTTCTGGCCCGGCATGAGATTCTCGGTAAAAAGGTTGTATAACACGCCACATTTTCCCGCCCCAGGTTATGTGCCGTCTCGTCTAGCCTTTGCCATGACTATTGAACAGAAATCCCACGGTTCGACTACCATGTTGAACGGGTGGGGCGCATTTTGTGATATTATAGAACCTGTTCAATAGAGCATCAAGTCCCATGAAGGAAATCCTGTACGTCCCTTGAAACGATTCTTACCCTAACGACGCAATTGCAATTTCCACTCGCTTGGTCTCGGCTATAACTTGGGGAAAGGGCCAGTAGGTGGTCTTACGCCAAAGGCGAGGAGATTAGCTCTTGGATGTTATAGTGAAAGAACTTACTCTGGCTTCGGCTGCTTTATTAGTCTTTTTTGAAGACGTCTTTCCGTTAGAGTTGTTTATGGGTTGCGAGCCCTAAGTTGGGTGATATTTCTTTGCGCATCCTTAGTATCAGTATACTAGGGGAAGCGGTCCGACCCCCACTGGACCTGGCTCCCGTGTTTTTGTGTTTTTTTGTGTTTTTTCTTTCTTTTTCTTCTCTTCCTTCCTTCGCTTGTTTCTCTCATATCCGAGCGGGTTTACTAAAAAAGCTTCCAGAATATGGCTGTCCGTCTCCGCAATGATGTCTTCTTGTAATGTGGATGGAGTGGTACCGGTTAGGTCGTATTGTAATGGCACTGGCTGAAGCCTCATAAATGTCATAGATGGGAGAAACGCCCACGCTATTTTGATTGGGGTTTGAGGCTCGGGGTCAATTCGCCGTCATTAGAGTCGCCAGCCAAGGGCAAGCTGGAGTTGTACCTGATCAAACATTAGTACGGCACGTGGAAAGCCGGCACTGGTGTGGATCCTTTCACTTGCTGCTTGCAGCCTCTTACTAACCGTTCGTGGTTTTCCCAGTCCTTCCCCAGTCCCAAAGGATCCATGAAATTGTGTGCATTGGCCCTCAAAGAGTTTTTTGGCCAGTAGGAGAAAAAAAAAGAGGAGGAGGAGGAAAAAAAGCATCGCGCACAGAGCCAGAGTAGCTGATTTACATGCTGGGGTTTTGGATGACGCATGGGTGATCTTGTTTTTCCTGTGTATGTACAACGCTACTCACGCCGTGACAGCCTCAGCATCTGACTGAGCCAGGCACAGGCACACAGGTACTACTGTACCTTACTTTCTCTACAGGTGAACACCGCATAGAAAACCTACAGAAGGCCGAGGAACTCTGATGTGGGTGATACACCTTGTACAGTCTACCTACTCCGGTGACTGAGAGACAGTGGCTGTGGCTGTAGGGGAACCGGAAGGGGTATTGTTTCGGTCCTCCAAAACACTTACAGGGGGTTTCTCCTTTAAAGGGGACTCGGTGATGAAACGGGGGAAAAGCTCCCATCAAGCCTTGGCCCGTCCTGCTAGAACATGGATCTTTTGGCATAGGGTGGTATTAGGCGCTTGCCAATTGGGGCTTAGGCTGACCGAGGGGGAACTCTTTTGGGTACCCTTAAGCTGTCCTATCGAGGCATCGTCACCCTTCTATTAAATGCAAGGGCGTGATGTTTGGATGTTTGGGCTTCAAAGAACAAAGCGAAAGCAAAAAGAAAGGGTCCACATACCGTTTAATTCCCACAGCCGCCCTCTCCTCCACAAAACATCCACCCTGTGAGAGTTTCCACGTGCTGGAACAATTGCATCAACAAAGTGATAATCGCATTCGCATGTGCTACCTATCAGATGCTGATGGTCGAGTTGTATTGGTAGCTGCCACGCACCTTCCACCAGCATTCGTTCTCTCTCCGACGTGCTTGCATCACCAACTCAAAGGAAACACCAAAAATTACAGCCTTTTCCGTCTCCCCACACCCCCATTACCGCCCACTCACTAAGGACACAATCCCTCATACTTTTTCCTCGTGCTCCTCTTTGTAACTGACTGCCCCTCCCGCTCCACTTTTGCTGTACTTTACTGTACTACTTGCTACTCTGCATCAGAACCCTGTCAATACTCAAGCTGCCGTCATCCTTGCTCGTGTCGAAGGTCAGGACTATCTTCATCCATCCCTACAGCAGCCCTTTCCCTTTCGAAAGAAGTATTTTTATTCCAAATCTTCATTCGGTCATTAGTGTGCGTTTTTGGAGGGGACCAGTTGGGCCAGTCTAGTATCACAGATCGAGAAGACGGCTCTAAGACCAACAGGGACCAGATAGACAGCGGCCTTCTTCTCCTACGGAAATACCGTGATTGACAAGCAGATAATACTACGTCTACCGTAACGCCCTCAATTAATAGCGCTAGTCCGGGTCACACCTTTTTTGACGAGATTCCCACGTTCCGACAGGCGGTCGGATCGCTGCGATCTTCTTTCCCTACCAGTACTACCATTCTACATCCCATCCCATCCCATTCCCAATTAACCATCCCCCCCATCGCACATCTCACACACACCCCTTCTTCTTCTTGCCACTCCCATTTATTGTGTTCTATTTTTCCGGCTCACCCATCACTCTGGTTGTTAACCTCCAACAACCCCAAAAAGCCGTTAAACGCCCATCCCAACGGGACATGACGAGCTTTCGTTCCTCAAGACCTCCCAGTACGAAGGAAGAAAGTCCTCAGTGGTATCGCCGTGGTTTACTAAGTGGCCGTCGCAGCAGCAAGCTTCGCTCCCCTGCCGAGTCCTGCGTCTCGGGAAGTTCAGGCAGCGCTTTTGTTGGCCTCCCTCCCTCACGCCAGCGACAATTCGGTATTCGTCACCTTGCTAGTGATTCCCATCTTGGCGACCAATTCACTAACAACAATCATTCAGTATCTTCTCGATCAGTTGCACCTTCGATAGTATCAAACGCTCGAGCACCTTCTGTCACCTCAGATTCCCATTCTCAACATCGACCAAATACTATGGCTGGCATGCTAGACATGGACCGCGGGCGGAGCCGTCGTGATAGAACATTTGTTGGGAGTCATTGTGCGGTGTGTGAAGAGCCTTTGGAGCATACATTACGAGGGGAACGTATTCTTCAGTTCTCTTGTAGCCATGTTGCCCACGAGGCATGCTTCTACGAATATATTAAGGGGGTTGATTCTCAGTATTGTCCTGAGTGTAATGCCCCACTGGGACTGGATACTAGTCGGGGCGGAAATGTTCTGGATATAGGTTCGTATTTACATTAATATTATACTAGTAGAGCTTACATACTAACTAACTATGCGTATAGAAAAACTGAGCAATATTGTTAGATCAGTGTCAGTTGCAGATAGTCGGGAACCGCCCCGAGATCGAGAACGGGAACGGGAGAGGGAGAGGGAGAGGGAGAGGGAAAGAGAACGGGAGCGGGAACGGGAGAGGGAGCGGGAACGGGAGAGTGAGCGGGAAAGAGAGCGGGAAAGGGAAAGGGAACGAGGGCTGATTTCTCCTCAATATGAAAATTATGGGGGTAGGTCTCGGAGTAGACAAGGCAGTCGAACATCAAGTCTGAACAGGGATGGTCGGGCAGAAAGCCGTAACGAATTAAGAGATTCAAGTCAACGACAGCATGATAGCGGACATTGGCGCAACAATAGTGGTGGCGCTTCTGTTAGTGCTAGCGAGGGTTACCCAGATCCATCGATTATTACAGCCGCTGCACCCGTTCGTCGTCACGATTATGATGTTCAAAGTATGGAAAGTGAACTGAGCCCACGGAATTCAATTGCCAACCCTATACTGCCTCCTACCGTTACCGTCAAGAGCGAATTCCCAACACTTACGCGTTCAAAGGTTCAACAAAGTTTGACATGCCTTGTCACAATAGAGGTACCAGAAAGAAAATGGCAGCCTGTATATAACGAAGAGATACCACCGGTTCCGTCCCTACCAGCAGGCTATGACCAGCAATACCAACCTCCAAGTCCAACAGGACGGAGCCAGTACTCTTTTGAGAGGGAAAGTACGTCGGCACGGCAACAGAGGGAACGCGAGGCGGAAAGGGAGCGGGAATTAGAGGCGCTTGCCACGATTACTGAGGATCTCCGTTTGAGGGTTGAGAACTGGCATGGCCTTGATTTTGCTAGGTAAGGCTAGGTCAAGTTTATTTAATAGCAACCACTAAGATTTAAAATAGGTTTGGAAAGCTCCGTCTTCACGGGACCATTAGAGTTGGCAAGGACTGTCAAGCATGGCAGGAACTGGAATGTTATCTCTTCTCTGAAATGCTTATTTGCGTCAAAGAGAAGAAGGTTTCCTCTGCCGCTTCTCAATGGTCTAATGGACAGAAAAAGATAAGAGCAGTTAAGTGTACCTTGAAAGGGTCTATTCTGATCAAGAAACATTTGAAAAAGGTTAACGATTCGAGTAATCGAGGTATATACCATTCTCAGTTTCCCTCTCGCTAAAGACAATGATTCCTAATTAAATACTCTAGATGACAACATGCATATCCTTACCCTCAATCTTTCGGTAACTGAGCTACCCCAATTCCATCTGTTGTTTCCTAGTCACAGTCAGTTAGACCAATGGCAACGTGCCCTGCTTGATCTCAACGCTGTCGATCCCGCCCCCTCTCGCAGCCCTCATTACGAGGAGAAGGTGCAATCTACTTCCGATGTCGACGACGATGATTATCGTACCATGAAGACCACAAGGCGAGTATCCTCTGTCAACTCAACCTATAGTGGTACGCATGGGGGGAGTCGATCGGTCGTCACGGCACCTACTGAGTATACTGCGTCAATCAGGGGGGGAAGGTCAAATGTTCCTCAATCTATGCACATACCCCTTGATGTGGTAGTTGTTATTCCAGTATCTTCATCAATGCAAGGCCTCAAGATCAACCTTCTTCGGGATGCACTCAAATTCCTTGTCCAGAACCTTGGGGAGAGGGACAGGATGGGTCTAGTTAGTTTCGGTTCTAGTAACGGTGGGGTTGCCTTAACTTCTTTACTGGCCAAGAACTGGACAGGATGGGGGAAGGCCATTCATTCTATCCGCCCAGTAGGACAGAAGACCTTGCGCACTGATGTAGTTGACGGGGCAAATGTTGCAATGGATTTATTGATGCAACGAAAGTCAAGCAACCCTATCGCATCAATCCTTCTGATTAGTGATTCATCGACTTCAGAGACTGAAAATGTAGATTTTGTAGTATCAAGGGCCGAAGCTGCGAAGTATGAATTCAATTGTTCATTTTTATATCTCCAATACTAACGAGTTCGTAGGATTACGATTCACTCCTTTGGTCTTGGTCTCACCCACAAGCCAGACACAATGATTGAGCTGTCAACAAGGACTAAGGGACAGTTCACATACGTGAAGGACTGGATGATGCTAAGGGAATGTGTTGCCGGCTGCATTGGATCATTACAGACGCTTTCCCACCAAAACGCCAAGCTTAAACTCAAGCTCCCCGAAGGCTCACTAGCAAGATTTGTCAAGATTAGTGGTGCTTTGCATGTATCAAAGAGAGCTTCAGGTCGTGAAGCGGAAGCATCTTTGGGTGACCTCCGTTTTGGTGATAAGAAAGGTACTTATGACTTTTATCCGAATATAATTTCATATAAGCTAACATCTCTAGATGTTTTGGTTCAACTTGTGATTTCTCCCGACAGTTCGCAAGGTGACACAGCCCCTCAAGACGCGTGGGAGTCCATTGTGTCGGGATTGGAGGCATTGGGCGGTTCAGCAGATCAGGATGAACAGAGGACAGTCAGCATTGAAGAGGTTCCTCTCATCCTGGCGGATTTGACATATGGGGATCTTCAAAGAGACGGGACTCTTTCTCAATTATCACGACCACACTTACTTGCAATCACAATGTTACCACCATCAAACTCAAAGAAAAACAACGGTCGACCTGGCTCACCACCAATCCCACCACACCCAATGGTTGTTCAAAGGCGTATGGAGTTGTTGACATCAGATATGTTGAGCCGGGCATTGACACTTGTTTCTCGTGGACAGCATGACCGGGCGCAAACACTACTTAGCGAAACACGAACAATTCTTAAGGGACTGGGTAAGGGAGGTTTGCCTCCATTGCCAGCACCCTCCCCGAATGTACCGTTGCCAGAACTTCCCGAGGGCGCTGTATCTTTATCAAATTTGCACCAGCATACAATGAGCCCAACACCACCCCTCGAACATAACTTTACCCCTGCTACAGGCATCGATCCCACAACTGTATCTGCCCTGGATGCGGAATTGGAGTCCGCACTTGAGTGGATTGGTCACCCTGCGGTTTTTGCAAGGGATTCTCGAAAGGCTGTTTTGCAAGCTATTGGTGTTATATCATCACAGAGAGCTATCACTTTCAGGTATGTGTTATATTCATATTTATTTAAGGGTCATGATCGAACAAAGCTAATTATACATAGAACTGCTTGTGAATCCCTTTATGCGGAAAGGATATCTGGAGTCAAAAGGCTTTCCATTCAGGCCAGAGAATGGCGAGATACTGAAGATTCGTTAATGGAGGAGGATTAGAATTCGCGTTTGTTTCCTAGATTTTTCCCAGCTTTATTCATCGGATGGCCGGTAGGAGTCTAAATCTTTCTTTTGGAGTGTTCATGTACTGCTTTTTTTGGGTTGTGGGGTGGGGGGTGGGGTGTTTTGTGGGGAAATCTTTGAGGCTAAATCTTTTTATCTAACTTTGCAACCGGTGGCTTTTTTTTGTGCTGTATATCCTGCGATGATTTAAGATACAGTAACTTACCGCTACGACGGGGGGGGTTTTTTTTTGATAAACATTCTTTGTATCATAATTTTTTGGGGCGTTTCTACTTCATGATCTCTATTTCCTTTTCTTTTGTACCTATATTTACACCTTTAGCTGCATACTTCTCGCAGCTAAGGCAACAGGGGGAGTTTCTCTGCCTCAAGATTTTTTTATGTTGGTCGGTAGCAATGAAGTCTGGGGTTCGGATCTTTATGACGTTGATCAGTTTTTTTACTCTCTTGGCATCGTAAGCGTAAGTGAGGCACTATCAATATAGGAATCAATGCCAGGGCAGTGCTGTATCTTTATTAAGAATTTACGCGAGATGTACTTAAGGGAGTCATGCATTCTACTATAAAGTACACCACATGTGGTGCTAGCATCAGTTGATTGATGGTGCGTAAGCGGCTCTGTATGACAGCTTCTGTGGCGAAAGTAATCCCAATCCCGGGCAAATATAGAGTACTCTACGTACATAGACCCACTCATGCCCAAGAAGCAGTTGTCTCTTAGCCACCTTCATTATCAAACACTGTGATGTTTACTCGTACTATATCTGTTACACGGCCCTTGCTGGGGAGTTTTTCCTGGACTGCGGGGTCGGCGGCGAGGCCATCAGTGCTTCGACAGCCTCTTTTAGTCAGGCAACAGCAGCAGAGGACAGCACACATCCGTTTCCAGGATCCCCGGTACCAATATCAGCAATTTCAGCACAGAAGGCAGGCACTTAGGCAGCTATGGCAAAGTCCAAATTTCAGGTTAGATCTTCGATGCAGTGCTGGTCTTGATCTAGAAATGCTGACGGAAATTTATGGGTTAAAGGAAGTTTGTGTGGGTCGCCGCTGGTGGCACCGGGTCATTCTATTTCTACAACCTTGAGACTGTGCCGGTATCTGGCAGGAGAAGGTTCAACTTCGTCAGCCCGGCCATGGAAATCTCGATGGCGAAGCAAATGTGAATTTAACCTTGCCAATTAGAGGTTGCTGTCAGTTGTTGTGCCGATAAGCGACATGTCTGACCTATGCCAACGACAATGCAGGTACGGCGAGGTAAAACGGAACTACGGGGGTCAGATCTTGCACGCTTGGCATCCCACAACGCGATTCGTCAAGAGGGTCATGGATCGGTAGGGCACATTTTTTTAGCTATTGACGAAAGTGCTGGTTGCTTACTTTTAAATTCCACCAGTCTTGTGCCAGTATCGGGCTTGGGTGATCTGGATTGGGAGGTTTTCGTGATCAAAGATGATTCGATTAAGAACGCCTTTGTAATTCCGGGGCAAGTACATTCCAGAATTCCCAATAGGTAAACACGCCGGGTTTCAGTGCTTAGTTTCGAATAGGGGAAAGGTTTTCGTATTTAGGTCAGTTTTTTTTAATTCTCCGGGTCATATTTACGCCCACTAAAAGTCTTTCCGTAGTGGCATTCTGGAGATCTCCGGCGACGAAGATGGATTAGCGGCTGTCATGTCCCACGAGATCGCGCATACGGTCGCTCACCATGCCTCCGAAAGGATGAGTCAGTCTTTTCTTGCTATGGCCGGACTACTTCTCATAGCCCTTGCAAGTGGCACTGATACTGGGATTCTTGGAAATATTATGGACCTGGTTTATTTGCGTCCTGGGTCAAGGAAACAAGAGGTTAGACTATCTATAGGCTAGATTAGCTGACTAGTTCCAAAAAATTTCTAACGGGTAGTATAGGCTGAAGTAATTTCCCGAGGGATATCTGCTGGTTTTTCTAAGATTTTCTAACATGGCTTTGCCGCACCGTAGGCAGACTACATTGGGTTAATGATGATGGCACAAGCTTGTGTATGCTATATTTCATAGCCCTTCTCAGAAATATTGACTAAATATTCTGCAATGTATAGTATAACCCGGCAAAAGCCGTGAATGTGTGGGAAAGGATGGAGAAAGCCGAACAATTTGCGCCGCCGCAGTTTCTTTCTACTCATCCCTCGGTACGTGATCATTCCCTATTAAACATCCTAGGTTGTATTAAACTGACATTATATTGAAGAATAAAGCTCGCATTCAGAATATACAAGATTGGTAAGCTTCCTCAAATTAGATTTTGTGATGTTTTAAAGCGATGTTTACATATAGTTATTTTAAGGTTACCAGAGGCTATGGAAAAAGCGTCACAAAGCGATTGCTCTGGGGAAATACTGGGTTATGCTGAGGAATTTAAAAAAGCCTTTGACTATGCAAATTGGTAGTCTCTGGGTTGCGCTTTAGTAGTAATCACACTCATAGCATGTTTATAGTACAAATCTCTCATTAGACTATCTGGATCGGGATATCCTGGGCACGTTTTAGGGTCTTGTATGGCTCGTTATCGAAATTATTACTCCCTCAAATCTTGCATCTGGCCAACAAACAAGCAGAAACTCGTAATTATAACCTAATCTCCTAAGAATGAATAACTTCCAAGAAGTAATATCTAGCCCTTTCTAAGGTTCTTAGTAATATTTATGTTAGAATCTAACTATGTCGTATCTTTCTTTACTAGTGGTACAGGTTGAGATCAGGTTTTCTAGTTAAGTAGCATATTGGCTAACTTTGATATCACCCTGCAGTGAGTATAAGTGAGTCAAGATCCAGTAGATATGGTTTTATTAGTAATCATCAAAATATTCTTTTAGGTAGGAGGGGGTAAATCTCTTAAGAGATTTAGTACGCATTAAAATAGAGTTCCCGTTTCAGGGCAAGGGGTTTGAAACGCTGAACCTGTCGACAAGTAGCAAGATATGTGACTAGCTATATAGCCTTCGATACCGACCTGCTAGGCTAGGCTTGAGAGCCCTAATATGTTATAATACATTAAAATTGTTTGATATATATATATGGGTTGATAAAATACACTATATCCCACTATATTACTCAGCAATAATGAAAATCTTACCAGTTGCCTTAATTAAGAGATGTATTTATAGAAACTACCTGGATATTTATTATTTTTCAGTCATTGTCTATACTATTCCAGCAGCAGAGTAGTCATCTTGAACTTTCAACTTCCCTCGTAGTTATCACCAAGTACTAATAGAGCTCTAAAGTAAGTAGTATATTTTGTTACGTTAAAAGAATAATTTGTTTTATGAAGATTAAAATGTGCTCATTGGTCTCTGTTATTCATCGCTTTAATTTTACTTTATTATTGTGACAGTTGGCATGTTTTGAAAGGAACAATAGAATGGGGGGTCAAAGGAAAGATAAGCCTCTAAATAATGGTTAAAAAAAAAGATATCTAATTAAACTTGGGAAGAATATTTATAAATACAAAAAGAGAAAGAAAAAAATAAGGAAGTATATTATAGCACACAAAGTTTAGGATCAGTCTTTGTGAGTAACCCCAGACATCATTTCATGCACCTCTAAATCGCTTTCAAGGTCCTCTTCTACCTGATCGTCTTCCTCGCCATTGTAATCTTCAAGCATAACCTCAACTGCTCCTAAATCACCTTCGAGACCCTCTTCTGGTACGGGGGTACTGGAACTAGTAGGGGTGGCGATGGGGGTGTTATATCCCGCGGATGATAGACCAGGTGGGGCAGGGATGGTAGTATTTACAGGACGGGAAGGTGCGTCGTAGTTAATGAGATTTGCTTTGATGATCGCGGCGAAAGCGAGAGTAAAAAATATTGCAAATTTCATAATGGGTGGTATATTTTGAAATCAGTATAGGGAGTGGTTGGTATACTAATGGTGAATTGTAGTAGTGAGCGTGGGGGATAATAAGGAGATAAAAGGGCCTGTGTGTTTTCTTAAATGCTCCTAGTTTCTAAGTTAGATTAAATATCTTCAAGGCCCTGTAGTGTAGGAGTGCCATTGAGGGAAATTCAACGGGTTGAAGGTTAATAGAATGATTATTGCTAGATCTTGTACTTTCTATCTACAAATAATAG
This sequence comes from Verpa bohemica, assembly GCA_033030345.1. Lineage (NCBI taxonomy): Eukaryota > Fungi > Ascomycota > Pezizomycetes > Pezizales > Morchellaceae > Verpa > Verpa bohemica. The sequence goes on along the minus strand of JAUFSE010000009.1, from coordinate 861,104 downwards.
AATTCTAGGAATGAACTAATTAAAATGGTAAATAGTAGGGTTCAGTACTGGAGTTGGGTGGAAACACTTTCCCTCTAGTATTTGGTTTCAATTAGGTCACCCTAAATCACTCGGATGAAGTAGCTATGTACCTAATAGGTATAACCTATTCCTGGTTTAAGACTTGTAGAGATATGTATACAAGAAGGTCTATGATATCCCTTCTCATTATATCCTCCTAGTTAGCTAAAGTATAGGGGATCTACTCTACTATCTTATGTTTTATTGCTATCTGGCTAGTATAACCTAATAACGGTGGGTCCTTACTCACCCGTTACAATCAACTTGGAATAGGGCTACAAAGACTAGCTAAAGGTGTATGGTAGCAGAATAACAATGAGAAAACTATTGAGAATCCTGCAGGATTACAGTTTGTACTTCAAGTAAATATTAATTAGCCTTGACTACATCTGGGGTCTATTCACCAAGGGCTTTTTGATGATGTTTGGTGTTTTCATTGTGGAAATTCCGAGTTATTAGTTAACGAGCGAGTAAGAAGACTACTATAATATATATTTGGTAGAATATATATTACTGATATTATAGCCCTAAAGCTTCCAGCTCCTCTACGACCTCTACAGCCAATCCCAAGGTCTCTTCTTCTTCCTTCCCTTGTACGTCTAATATCAGTCTCTGACAGACTTGTCTAACTTTCTGTACCTCTACTCCTAGACGCTTACGAACCGCTTTGTGAACATTCGCGATACATGCACTTGCGAGCTTCAATACCTCTGCGTCCAATTCTAGGCGGAGGCCTTTTGTGCCCTTAATATTTGTGAGTTTGACCACATCCTTTACCCACTCTTCCTCGGCACGGGCTTCGAATGCTACAACCTCTACCAATAATCTCGCTTCTGCAATCGCAAGCCTTACATCATCTTCACCTGGCTTTAAGCTGTTATAGGTATTTTTCAAGTCTCCATAGACTATATCCCAGCCCTGGTATTTCATAAACTGTACTCTCCCATGCTCCTCTTCCAATACTCCCTCAAGTGCAGCCACAACCCACACTCGATAGTCTATCCCTTCTTCTGCCCCTTTCTTCCACAATCCAAGAAAAAAATCCATAAGTCCCCCCGCTTCTTCCCTTAAACTCTCCTCCTCTCTCAGCCATAAACTCAGCGCGCGTACACCCGCCATCACCACTGGGTCTTTAAACAAGCCCCCTTCAAGCCCACTCTCCCATGTCAAGCTGAGTGGTATGCCTTTATCCTCGTGGCCAGGTTCGAATCCTTCGGCCCCTGCATATGCTGCATCCCATCTATCTCGGAGGAACTCGATCGTAAGACCAAAAGTTTCACCGAGGTCACTCCGCAACTTTAAGAGTAAGTCGGGAGTAAGCACCATGGATGTGAAGGACTCGGAGGAAACGAGGTAACCGAGGAAGGCGGCGGCGATATCGAAAGCCGAGGCTAGCAGGTAGGATGTAGCGGCATAGGTGGGGGTATTCAGGGATTCAAGAAGTGACGGGAAGGAGGCACGGAGTTCAATTAGAGTTAGTTGGAGGAATAAATAAATGAATGGTTTATCTGAGGCGGGAGATTTAGAGGATGATCGGGACTCGAAAAGGAGAGTGGGGGGGTATCGATGGAGGAGAGATGCAGCAATCATTATAGTGTAGTGGCGTGCTTTAGATACGTGACTAGCGGATAATACAGTAGCTATAGTGGAATAAAGGGAAACGACCCATGAGGTATCTGAGGGGAGCTCCTATGATAGTAAGTTAGTATAAAGTTATCAAGATTGATCATTTAGTTCCTACCTTAGGCGGTATTCGCGTCAAGAGATCACTCAAGAACTTCAAAACTCTTAATCTTAGTGTTTCGTCCATATTCTCAATCTGCATACAAACATCTGGGAGAAATCCCTCCAGCCGTGACCTCATCACCTCCGGCGAGGCATTAATAAACGCATATAATAACACTTGCAAACCCATCTCATGCTCGGTTGTGATATCTACTAATACTTTTAGGTTAGAAATACCTAGTATCGCCTCGGCTTCTTTCTGTCTCGCTGAGAGTGCAAGGAGCGTTTGTAGAATTGTCGCTGCCGTAATCGATGTACTATCCAAGTTATTTCCTTAGATACTGTTTCTGGTATATGTGCATAAGAGGGGGTAGAACCATCCCGGTAACGCCTTAACTAGTCCCGGAATCCTCCCTACCAAACTATCATTCTCCTCTTCATCTGGTAGTAGTGTCGTGAACGCATGAATGACATTGACTGCTAGCTCCACCATATCCTTTGCTTCCTCAGCACTCTTCTTCCTGTTCCCAGCCCTCAACAGTCTATCTAGAAATTTGGGTTGAAGTGCATTCCAGCATTTTATCAAGACAGCTCGATCTTGAATGTGTGTCAAAAAGGAGGATAACATCGCCAGCCCGACAAAGCGAGAGGTGTCGTCTTTCCGGTGGAGGAAGGTGAGGCATTGCTCGACTGTTTGTGAATCTGCTTCCGGCTGGGAAACTAGATTTGGGGCCGAATCTGTGTTCAGAGGTGTAGTTTCTGTATCCATAGTTTCTAGGGTAAGGTTGCTGAATAGTCTTTAGGCTGAGGTTACTGAGGAATAGAGTCGGTATTCTAGTCGAACCCTAACCCATATACCCCACCATAGCCGGGTAACATTTTATGCGGCTCGAAATTTATTTCTGCCACTAAAGATCACTAGAGACATTTTTCTCCAATTCTAATCACTTAACGAGGTTCTACAATAATGCCTGAAGGCCCAACAAAGAAGCTAAAGATATCGCGTGGCAGCGCCATTGCCGTGTTAAAGGGGAAGACTAATGTTAAGAAGCCGGAGGTTGCGAGATTGAGTAAGAAGTCGAAGAAGATAGTGCCGGCGCCGGTGGTTGAAGAATCGGAGGAATCTGAAGATGAAGATGAAGATGAAGTAGAGGAAGACGAAAAATTAGAGAAGGGTAAAAATGAAACAGAAGACTTTCAAGGTGGGGATGAAGAAAATAAGGTCATTGGGACCGAAACTCCTACTGCTCTGGAGGAACCAGTTGCTGTCAAGAGCTTTAAAGAATTGGTACGGGAATCTAAGCTCCCCACTGGCAATAAAAATCCTAACAATCTCCTAGGGCGTAATGGAATCCCTCTGCGAAGCTTGTACAACACTCGGCTACAAATCCCCCACTCCTGTCCAAACCGAATCAATCCCCGTAGCCCTTTCCGGGAAAGACCTCATTGGTCTCGCTGAAACTGGCTCTGGGAAAACCGCAGCCTTCGCACTTCCCATTTTACAATCACTATGGGACAACCCCATTGGTCTCTTCGCCTGCATTCTTGCCCCCACCCGCGAGTTGGCCTTCCAGATTAGCGATCAATTTGAGGCGCTCGGAGGAGGCATTGGAGTGCGGTGTGCAGTTATTGTTGGTGGAATGGACATGATGACGCAGTCTGTCGCACTGGGGAAGAAACCGCACATTGTTGTTGCAACGCCTGGGAGGTTGCTGGACCATTTGGAGAATACAAAGGGGTTTAGTCTGCGGAGTTTGAAGTATTTGGTTATGGATGAAGCGGACCGGCTATTGGATATGGACTTTGGTCCTATACTTGATAAGATCCTAAAGGTTATTCCTAAAACTCGGAATACGTATCTTTTCTCAGCCACTATGACTTCAAAGGTTGAAAAGCTGCAACGGGCGTCTTTGAACTCTCCAGTTCGTGTATCGGTTAGTAGCAAGTACTCAACGGTCAGCACGTTGATCCAGCGGTTTCTATTTGTCCCTTTCAAACATAAAGATACATATCTTGTCTATCTCATGAACGAGTTCGCTGGGCAGACTATTATCGTGTTTGCGAGAACAGTTCAAGAGACGAATAGGCTAGCGGTCTTGCTGAGATTTTTGGGGTTCAAAGCTGTCCCACTGAATGGACAAATGAGCCAGAGTGCGAGGTTGGGCGCACTAAATAAATTTAAAAGTGGGAGTCGAAATATCCTAGTAGCTACTGATGTGGCTGCTAGAGGTTTAGATATGTGAGTTCTCTGTTCATTCTTTTTTGTACTAAAAGATACTGATGAAAAAAATGTAGTCCCTCCGTTGATGCAGTAATAAATCACGACCTCGCCCAAGACTCAAAGACCTATATTCATCGTGTTGGGCGTACCGCTCGTGCCGGCCGCAGTGGCCGGTCAATCTCTATTGTAACGCAATACGATGTTGAACTTTTCTTAAGGATTGAGGCGGCGCTCGGGAAGAAGATTCCTGAATTCGAGTGTGAGGAGGAAAATGTGCTTGTGTTTAGCGAAAGGGTCGGGGAGGCACAGAGGGAAGCAGCAAAGACATTAAGAGAGGAGAAAGAGAAACGAGGGAATGGAAGAGGGGAGGGGAGGACTGGAGGGAGGGGAGGAAGGGGGGGAGGGAAGGGTGCTGGAGGGAAGAGAAGGAGGGACGATATGGATAGAGGGGAGGAATAGATGAGCTATGGGGATTGAAAAGTAATAATGTTTGTGTTTTATGTATAGTATTTAGTCTAGATGCTTTGGTGAGTGCGAGGCCATGATGCGAGGAACACATCTACTGTCAATGATATTATTACCTTCGCCCCTAGATGGACGTCTACGGTAAGCATATGCGAAGGGGCATCCACCTCCAATTTCCCACTTCACGTTCCACAGGGAAATCGGATCAGCAGGGACGGATCTTGTGGTTCTCTCAAGCCCTGAATTGGCAGGGTCTCAGACTAAGACAACATAAACTGCAATGTGATTGTTGCGGCTTAAAAGGTTAATCTACCATAAATAGATGAATACATGTGTTTTTATATGTCCCTCGGCCCTGGGCGTATATACACTTCTCTCTGCCTTTTAACTGTTCCTCCTCTTTCTCCCCACCCATTCTTTCCTCCTTCTCGACTTTGGGATCAGTGGTAGGACCTATTATGCAGCTAGAATATGCATATGTATCCGTCTTAAGCGAAGGCGTTCATGAATCATGAGCGATTTAACACACTATACATGGTAGAGATTATAATCTCTAGATCAATTCCTTGAATAAGGAGGGGAATTCTTAAAAACACTCCGCGGCATGTGGGAGAGCAGGGAGCTACGCTTATCACAGTCGAGCTCATTTTCACATGCGTGCCAATCACGTCGCAGGGGGGGTGGCCTAGGTCACCGTCTACCCTAACCTTCGAACTCTCCACATCCACATCCACATCCACCTCCTCTTCTCTTAACTGCTCTTCTATACCACACCCTCTCCCCCAATTTCTCGTTAATCACATTTAGCACCCCCCAAGAATGGCCTCCCGGTCGGCCACATCCACCTCAATCTCACTGACCGCCGATAACACAGCTTCAACAGCTCCCCCCAAAATTCCACTCCTTGCTTCCCCGGCAGAGGCTATACTTCTCCCTAAAGATGATAATGAAGATGAAAATCGAGGCGCCGATACTTACAAACACATCTTTGCCATTCACTCGCAGCCACGAACATCTACGCTCAGTCATGACAGTGTTGATAGTCCCTCATTCATCGGGTTTCGAAATCTCATGGTCATAGTCTTGAGTGTGTTTCCCTCTTCAAGGTTTGTTCAGATTTCAACTAACATCTACAGTCGTCGGAAATCTCCGTCTCGTAATAGAAAATTATATGAAATATGGTGTTCTCGTACATATTTCTGGATCCGAATTTCGCCGTGATGATTTAAAGATGTTTTTCCTCCTCTACGCTTTAATTCCGACACATCTATTCGTAGGACTCCTAATTGAGCTCGTGGCATCAATCCATGCACGTGGCGCACAGGCAAAAAACAAGAAGGACGATAAGGACCCAAAGCTCCGGGCAGCGTGGAGGGTTATTGCGTTTGCACATGTGGTTAATGCGACACTATCTTTGGGGGTTGCGAATTGGGTCGTTTATTATAAGATTCATCATCCATTGATTGGGACATTTTGCGAGTTTCATGCTGGTGAGTTAATTACACCCCCCCCCAGAGTTCCGGAGAATTTCTCACCACCGAGTTCCGGGATTGTATTCAGTGGGGTGAGAAGTGATTTAGCTATAATTAATGGTGCGACTAACGTCTGAGTGCAGTAATCGTCTGGCTTAAACAACTCTCCTATGCCCTCACTAACCGCGACCTCCGCGATGCCTACCTCGCCTCAGCCCCCACACCACCCATCTACGCTTCCTGCCCTTACCCATCGAACATTACCCTCGGCAACCTAACCTACTTCTGGTGGGCCCCGACTCTCGTCTACCAGCCTGTGTACCCTCGATCTCCCTCTTTCCGCTGGTCCTTTTTCCTCAAGCGCGTTGGCGAAGTCATTGCGCTAAGTATCGCAATCTGGTTCCTGAGCGCCCAATATGCAGTCCCAGTGCTCCAAAACAGTCTCCCAGCAATGGGAAAGCTTGACGTTGTGGTTGTGCTAGAACGGCTTATGAAACTGAGCACCATCAGCCTGGTGATCTGGCTAGCAGGTTTTTTTGCACTTTTTCAGAGCGGCTTGAATGCATTAGCTGAGTGCTTAAGGTTTGGAGACCGCGAGTTTTACACTGAGTAAGTCTGCAGGGAATCACTCCTGTTAGCATGCGCTAATGTATTATAACCAGCTGGTGGAACTCCGGCTCAGTGGGAACATACTGGAAAACTTGGAACAAGCCTGTAAATCACTTCATGCGACGGCACCTCTACGCACCTCTGCAAGGACGTGGGTGGTCCTCACAGCATGCATCAGTGGTAGTATTTACATTCTCTGCAATCCTCCACGAGCTCCTCGTCGGCGTCCCAACGCATAATATTATCGGTGTTGCATTCGCTGGAATGATGTTCCAGATACCGCTCGTCGCGCTCACAACACCATTGGAGAAGATGAGGGGCAGTGGCAGCGTGATTGGGAATGCGATCTTTTGGGTGTCGTTTTGTTTAGTTGGCCAGCCGTTTGCGGCGCTACTGTATTATTTTACGTGGCAGGCGAAATTCGGCGGGGGCCAGGGAGGTAATTTATAGTCGAGAGTTCATAGTTGGGCCCTAAGATATAATTCTAGTGGGTTGTTGGGTTTGCTTTTCAAGGCGTTTTTTGTTGCTTTTGTTGCTACTATTATTATTGTTACATGGACTTTATATACCGAGGAAAACAATGAAAATATTAAGGGGTGGCTGCTTTAGAATATTCATTTTTTTTCTTTATATAACCTGTTCTAGTTATAGAGATACGTAGCAGGATAGGATCTGTGTCATTGCGGGGATTATGGGATCATATATCGGGTGTGCGGATTTAGGGTATAGAAAACATTGCGGCTCCTCTAGGCTATTAATCTCCGTATTAGGTACTAGTCTTGCCACCAGACTTAACTATTAGTAGGTTGAGTCCTATTCATGAATTATCACTCGGGGATAGTTCGTGGGGATTTGTAGTAATATAGAGGAAGACGAGTAGGTTCTTGCTTAAGAGGACTCATTTGAACTAGTGCTACCGCTCCTCCTATATATACGAGCCTCCTACATCATAGACCAAACTCACTTATACCCGTGTCTCACCTATTTATTGTAGTATATTGTATCAAGTAGGTATAATGCGGGATAAGTATAGAGTAGGCATACATTGAATACGTCTACTATAACTGTCTCCGTTTCTACTTATATAGTATTTTATTAGGAGAAAAAATTAACGAGATTATAGTGACTTAAACTATATTTAATAGGTATTAAATAGATAATTTATATTTGTACAGCCCCTATATCGAACTCACTTTTCCTCAGTACTTAAGAGAAGTATAGAAAAAAAAAAGCTTTGGAATCTTTCAATCTTCTAGATATAAGCATTCTAAGGTTTCTTCACCCAAAGGCCACTGAAATCGAGCTCTATGGTCTTTTGAAGATTAGATAGTGTCCGCACAGTCCCATTGATATAGTTATAGCTCGGTGATACTACAGTAGCTATAAGCTATGTAGATTAGTGCAATAGTACTTACTATGATACCTAATACTTTGGCTATTGCTAGGTAATTCTCGAGTCAATTGTTGAGATTGAATGAATAAAAGCTTTAGCAGTCAACATTTGGGGGACCAAAACCTTTGTAGTTTATCATAGAGCTAAAAGTGGTCAAATGAGACTGACTGACTGAACGTGGCGCTAAGTGTACCATTTGTGAAGAGGTCTATATTCCCTTTTTGTCTATTCACTGAAGCTAAACTATTTATAGAGTCCTTTTATTGCCTACTTAGAAGCAGTTGCAGCACACAAATATTAGTCTGCGGTTATGTATATATATTAATAAAACAATTGCTAGCGGATATTATAGTCTATCAAATACATTTAGGGTGGAGAGAGGTAAAAACTCTCTGGAACATAAAGATATTGGGTAAATATGATAAAACATACTTTTGGAATAATATCTGGGATAAAAAGTAAGTTGTGGTGAGAATAATCATATAAATAACCTGAAATTCTTATGTACCTTCAGATACGCGGTGCCCACGAGCAGGCAGCTGAGTGTAGAAGGGTTGTAGAGGGTATTATAATAGATTTACTAACGCTACTACATTATATTCTAATCTACCTATAGATGAGCTTTTGTAGTTTTTATCCCAAGAACCTCTTTTGTCTAACCTGAGGTTGTAGAAAGGTGTAAGGTCTACTCTGTGCCCCAAATCACCGCTAAAATCACGAATAATACACCAAAGATCACGAACAGAGAAACTACCTAAACAACCAAAACGCCAGAACTAGAAATATAGCACAAAGTTACTAAGTTAATAGTTTCTTCCCCTTTGATTTTCTCTTATGTGTTCCACCACAAGAGCCTATATTCCAGTAATATACAATCCAATTCAAAAGCATGCTACCACCACCAGCTTACAACGTACCGTTACCCACCTGTACCAATGCTTGCGCTCAGAGAACCAGACCAAAAAATAAATAAGACAAAAGCAAAGCAATGGAAATATTAGGGACAAGAGATATAGTGCGAACGGAGAGTGTTTTTCTTTTCTTTTCCAAATCGAACGGTAAATCATTCATCAAACCAGGCAAACATACGCATCCGATAGAGAACCATACATAAGATAGAACGACTGCAAAGAGACACATGACGAGGAAGGGAGAGAAAGGCAGATAGTAATGGAAAGGAGTAGGGTAATGCAGGATTAGAAGCGAGAGGTTCTCCTTTGGGCCCTGTACGCAGTGAAACCAACATAACCACCAACAAGGACGACAATGAAGACAATGAACTTAAGAAAAAACCAACCCCATCCTCCAGATTCCGTAAGCGGCTTCTGAGTCACTTTGTTGGGCCTAGTGGTTTGCCCCTCAGAGGTTGGGCGGTTGGAATTGATTGAGTAAAGGTTCTTTGACGAGATGGTAATGATATCATGATTGTCTATGCCGGAGGTTATATTAGTTTAAGCGACTAAGAAGTAATAGGACAGTATAGATTTACCAGTAAGCTCTCCACAGTGAGCCGTGAATCCAAGATACGCGATTTGTGGTAGAGTGACGTTATGTACGTTGAAACATGTAACCCATTGATCTTCATGTTTGTACTGCAATTCGAGCTGGAGGTAGTTCTCTTGGAAATATGTGAGCTTCCCTTTGGTAGGGATCACAGCACCGCGCAGACCCCTAGCTGAGCATCCAGCTAACTCATTATCCTTCCCGTCATTTGCATGGTTGTAAGATGCTTCGCCGTCGCCTACAAAGATACACCTTAATCAAAATTTAACCTCCTCAAATATTATATAGAGGACATACCAAGCATGGCCATGACGTATGGGAAAATGACCCCCGGGCGGTTGTTCTTATAAGTATCAAAGAAAATACCCAATCCTTCAAATTTGTCTACCGAACCAAATACTGGACCCGTTAAAGCTCGCTGTTTGGTGATCCACATGGCCATTCCATCGCCATAGAGATGTCCAGTTCCATGGATCTTGAATTCAAACTCAATCTACCCCCGAAAAAAGCCCTCTCGTCAGTCATTTCCCAGTATTGTAAATTTCTAAGAAATTGACGTACCTCCCAGTTCGTCGCCGTCAAAGGAAGACGCGACCATATCCACCCGGATTGTGCCTGTCTGTCTGAAGTCAAACGGATATATCTGTAATAGTTAAAATTAGTAATAACCTAGAATATATAGATACCCGACTTACTGATCTGCGCGAATAATGGTATCTCCACCCCAATCAAACCACCGACTCTGAAGTTCCGAGTCTAGGTATGGCTGTACCCAGTCAATTTCTGGGAATTTTTTTTCTACTTCCAAACAGAGAATTCTCAAGTGAAACGAACCTGGTACAAGCTGTGTGTACGCAGAGGCACGGTTTTGATATCTTCATCATTTGAAGATTGCCCGGAAACCGACTGTACCTGCAGCGCTAGCAGACCGAGTAGACCAGAAACCACACCCCTCGCCATAGTCGAGCTCCAGCTCGAGAAATGCATCGTCGGTTTACTGAATCGAGATTATACGGTTGTTACTGTTGAATACGAGCGGTAAAAAGCGAATGTTATTATCGCAAAGCTTGAAGAGAGAAACAGAAGGAAGCTGTAGTTTTCGGAGGAGGGCGTAGGCAACAGGTCCACGAATTGTGGCCTCAAAACTGCCAAGAATGCCCAACCCTTGCCCAGGGGCCAATGCTGGAAACGGTCGTTATTGTTACTAAGCATATCATTTATCACTCGGGTAGTTAACCTGGCTCGACCTCAAAACTAAGCCCTTTATTTTGAAACCTCGGGTTTTTTGCCTCTCAAGTAGGGCTAATATATTATTTAAATCTCTTATTTCAATCTCTAATCTAGGTGATACTTCGTAATCAACTTCTCAGTAGTTACGGTCTCAAAATCAATATCAAATCTCGCCTTCACTAGAAGAAACTCCGCATGCCAACTATTAGGCTCACCCTGCACAACAGGCTGTGTCTCAGAGACTCTAGCAGCAAGATGACACAACATCTTCCAGTATAATAAGTGACTGCCCCCTTGATTTCTTGTAAACTCACCCCACTCACTCCCCCTCAAATACATGTACCCCTTCAATCCCTGCTGCACTACAGCCTCCCAAGTACCCGCGAGAAACGCCGCACTGAAGATACCTTGACTGTGCACTTTTAACGGGAACCAGGTACCCATAAAACTCTTGTCACGCCACGCATTTATAATACGGACTGTATTGGCTTCAAGGCGTGCAGCATCTTGTATATTTGCGGGGACACGTGTACCCGACCCTGAAACGATAAAAGGTCTGCGGTAGCGGCAGCTATCCATGATAAAGGCGATGTAATGAAGCCTTCCTGTCTCTTCGGGTGTGATTACCTCGTTACCTGAAAACTCTGTAACAGTCTGGTACTTAAACCTCCAAATCAGGAGCCAAACCTTATAAAACTGCTCCATTGTTACATCAGCCCCAACTTCATACTGAAGTGACCTTCCCCTCCTGTGAAGAACACGGTGGTTAAGCAGTGTTTCTGTCCTCAATGTAGCATAGAGTCTATCTATATTTGTCCCAGAACCCGGGTAGGTAACCCAAGCCAATACCCCTTGGTAGTGTCTTCTGAAGCGTAAATAGAATTTATGGTTTTCTTTCAGTTGTTTAATATCAGATGTACGCAGCACCGTTGAGCCGCCATTAGCCCGCATTTCTCTAAGAGCCTCACTGACAGAAAAATAGTTTGGAATACCATCAACTGTGAAGCGTTGATATATAAGAATCTCTTTTGCAAGTTCAACTGCATCCCCGAGCATACGTCTAGCCATGTTCGTAAGGATTGTGTTAGACCGATCTTGGAATACGCTATAAAAGACGATACTGGATCTCCTCAATAACTCAGTTTCTTCGAAGTCCTCACAAAGGTCGAATATACCCATTATAATCTCGGGCGGAAGGTTCTCAATTGATGTAGGTAGTGGGGCTGGCGGGGCTGGCGGGGGACCAGCTGGAGGGTTAGGTGGGGGTGCAGCCATGTTGTATTGCTTTTTGAAGGAACCGAGTGGGTTAGTTGTTGAGGGAAAGCTCTGATGTAAGAGTGTATAAAGATCTTTCGTTAATTATAACGCAGCAGAGAAGGGCGTGAAAGTATGATGATAGGATGCTAGCAACTACAGGTATACGAAAATAAGGAATAATAACTTAAATTCTTACAAATTACCTAGACGTAATAGAGTGCCAGGTTATATAGAAAAATCCATGGGCTGCCCTCAACTCAAATAAACAAAGAGATGAAATATTTTTAAAAGTACAAGGCCATTAATGAAACAAAGAGCCCAAGTAGAATGTATAAAGTAGAATAACTCACTGAACTGAGTACAACCAGTCGCTAGGGTGTTGAATTTTAGTCTATATCCTATATCACGTGTCTTTATGTACGATCTCTTTGTTTAGACTATGCGTTTATTATCCCTTTATTCTCAGATATTATATCGCTAGAAACAAGTACACTAAATCCCTTAGATATGTTAATAGCTACACATGCATATGGAGTATGATAATTGGGTTGTAGAGTATTAAAAAGATTAGTCGTGGAAGTTATTAACATGTGTGACCGATGACGAGCTGGAATAAAGCTTAGGTGGAACTGTGAAGCATTAAAGCTGAGCGTACTTAGCATTTAATAGATATCATAGAGGGACCTAGGGAGATCTTATAAAGTAAATACAATTATCATTCCTAGTGAAAAGCCTAACCTGCGGAACAACATTCCATCCATTCTTCTGAACAGACTAGGCCGTCACTTACCTACCGCTTTCCCTCCACTGCATTCTTAAACTGCCTTACAGTAATTGAGCACTCAATCTCCTTACACAGCTCCTTCCTCCGTCCTTTGTCTAACTTACCTAAAAACTCCAACCCACTCGCCCTCTCTATAATCTCAAGTGGGACCTCAAACTCTAATAACTTTTTCCCATTTGGAATCTGCGCATTTGGTAATACAAACGCACCTACTGCCACATTACCTCCCACCTTCCCGTCCTCTGCTACAATAATTTTATAAAAATGTGTTGGAACAGCAACATTTGGAGGATTCCCAATCACCTCATACGAAACACGCCACTTATTATCAGGGTCTAGATGGGGGAGGTACAAGGGCCCTGTGATGATACGGACGGAAGCATAGTGACCAGCCAAGCGGCGACAGAAATCTTCAAAGTGGGCCCAGTAGTCGCGGTTGAAGCCAGTGCCGACTTGCGGACACATGTTGGTTAGAAAGAATGTTTCGTCCATAGCAGTTTGGGAGAATTTGGCATCGGCGGCGGGAGCTTGATGGCCACGGTCGTAGCCAGAGCGGGAGTAGTCTTTTAGCTTTGCACGGAACTTCTCGGGGACTGGTTTTTGTGTTAGTTTACTACTAATAGTAGATGCTTAATGGTGAGAGGGGGGGAGGGCTACTAGATTCATCCTCGACGAAGCTACTACGGTTACGGTCTCCTTCACGGGTGGCAAGGGACTCGGGGGTTATATGTTCTGCTACCTTGAAGGTGGTCAGTATTTAACCTCCTATCATCCAAATGAGGTGCAGTAGTACCCAGTGAGGGTTTCTTGTACGCCTATCAAAAGACGAAACGTATAGCTGCCGGGTCGCAAGGTCAGCGATGGGGCCTGGGAAGCCTAGGGATTACTGTTAACATATGACTCTTTGTGGCTCCTTATATTCCCCTCCTATGGGTTCTATACTCACCATATTGAAATAACCCCGAAGGATCAACTAGGCTGGGACCCTCAGTTGACCGTAGTTTAGGGTGCCTAGATGGGACACTGACAGGTGCAGTGGACTTGCGGGTGCTGGAGTAGTAGAAAGCAGTAGTAGCAGCGCCAGCTGCTGCTGAGGCAGCAGCGATGATACCAAGAGTGATCTTTGACATTTACTCGTTCCCCACTGTACTATATAGCAAGAGATGGATGATGTCTTGAGTTCAACGAGAAGGTTTCTATGATTTGTGCAGGGGTCACTTTCTGTGCAACCATTGCCTACCTACCTTATGTAAGTAGAGTAGATGAAATATGTATATGTTTTTGATGATAATGCACCATTTGATGATTCTAAAACGGTTCATTACTGTCATAGGATGCCACTCACTAATCATCCCTCAGTGGTAATGGCCTTTCATAAGTCATCACCCATAAACGGTGGTTGTGGTCAGCCGTTGCCCCGCCTGGCCCTGATTAGTAAATGGGGGGACTACCCATCAAGGTGCCTACCGCCTGTCTGAGCCCACCGGTTACAGCGAGGTAAGGTACAGACAACCAGCAACCATTCAGAGCAGAGGGAGATAACCCAGAGACAGCAGACGCTCTCTTTCTATTATTGTATCAAACAGTACCCAGAAAGGTGTACCCCCCTACAACTATCCCATCTATATAATACCTATAGACATTCCCACCCCCTTCTTCGATCTGCATCTCCTGCTAGTTTATCTCCGATCGTGGTTTGAATAGAAATTAAACATCCTTGCTATTTGAACAACCTTCCAGACTAGGTTCCGCTCCTACTTTATTCCCCGCATTGTAGTTCGCATCCTCCTACACGCAAATTAATCCTTTGCAGTTTTCACTTTTATGACTGTTATTAGTTTTATTTACAAAAACATCACGACTTTTCATTCCTAACTATCTTTGCTCTTGCTAGTTAGCCTTCCTCCTTTCGTGCCCTCAATAAACAATCTTCACCATGTCAGCCCAGGATAGAACAGGTTGGATCCTAGCCTGTGCGAGCGGCCTAGCTTGTGGTAAACCCTCCTCCCCCTCCCCCTCCCCCTCCCCCTCCCCCTCCCCCCCCTCCTCTCCCGTACTCTCCTTCGCTCCCTCTATCTCACTCCCTAAAGAAATGATCGAGTGATAGCTAATCATAATCTAGTTGCCGGCTCTTCAATAATCTGCCTCGACCTGATCTGTCGGCAAGTTCCGCGATGGAAACACTTCAGTATCCGCGAATCAACAACCTTTCTCTCTGCCTCTCTTTCTCTCTCATTCGGCGTCATGGTTTGTTTTATGAGTCTTCGCACTTCTATTACCAACTAACATATTATCAGTTCTATAGTGCTCTCTACGCAATGCTCCCTAAAGCTCATTCATATTTCCTCTCTGCTTCCCTCTCCTCAAGCGTAGCAGCATATGCTACCATTGGTGGCTTTCTCGCTGGTGTAGCTGGTCTCCAAATTGTCTCTGATATACTACATCACCTTCTACCCAGTAGCATCGTCAACTGCGAGGAACACACAGGAGGTGCCAAGAAACACACTGGGTCTTACTCTACCTCAGGACGCTCGGCAGAGGACTCACTGGAGGCTGGCCACGGCCACCACCATCATATAATCACTGAAACCACCCCACTCATTACACCGCCACCGCTATCCCGGAAGCCAAGTATCACACAGAAAATCACAGGGCTGGTAAAATGTGACGCAGATGGTACTTGTTATGGATTTACAGATCATGTATGTGAGCAGAAGTGTGACCCGGTAAAAATACTTGAGGTACTCGAAGAGGAGGCACAAGAGACTGTGGCAATATCCGCCGGGGCGAGTCGAAACGGCTTTAGCAGTGAAGAGCACGGTCATGGGAGTGAGAGTGACCATAGACACGGAGGTAGCCATAGCCATAGCCATGTACATACGAATCCTGAGTTGGATTCGAGTGGGCACCATCACGTTGCGAAAAATAAGTTTCTTAGCATTGGCGTTCAGACTTCCATCGCTATTGCACTGCATAAGATCCCCGAGGTATGTATTAATCCCCTAACGTAGTCACTCCCATAACTAACGGAAATCGGATAGGGCTTTATAACTTATGCAACCAACCACGCAAATCCCTCTCTTGGTTTCACCGTTTTCCTTGCCCTCTTCATCCACAACATCGCTGAAGGGTTTATCATGTCACTACCTCTCTTTCTAGCTCTAAAATCTCGCTTTAAGGCCATCATATGCGCCTCTTTACTCGGAGGGCTATCGCAGCCTCTTGGTGCAGGGATTGCTGCTCTCACCATGAAAGATGGAGGAACTGGAGAGGAAGAGGGCGGAGTTGGGTACGGGGTGTTGTTTGCCGTCACAGCGGGGATTATGGGTTCTGTGGGAGTACAGTTATTTTCACAGGCAGTACAGTTGAAACATGGAAGTCGAGTGCCGTTTGTATTTGGGTTTATTGGGATGGGATTGTTGGGAGTTAGTTTTGCATTGACTGCAGATCACTAGATGGTGAATAGGGCGGTTCAACGCTACTTTGCTGTATTGGAGCGATTATATATATGGATTATGTACGATATCATGCTGGATTTTCATTTACGGTGTCTAGTAGTTTAGGTAAATGAGACAGACGGGCTCTTTTAGGCTTCGGTCTTTTTTCTTTTTTCTTTTCGTTTGGGGTGGTGTTGTTTGGTTTGTATAAAGCATGGCTGATTTATTTATAATGATAGAAAAGGAGTAGGTAATAACTACATGTATACCTACCGGCACCATAGCAACTAAAAACTGATGAATAGACGTATACTAGATTTGGGGTTTTGTCTAGCTGTGAATCTTGGGGGATTACAGTTTATGGTACGAGCATTTCTAGTACATACTAACCAGAAGGTAGACCTGTGGTTTCTACCTAGGTACATATAAACCATTGGGCATCAGCAACTCGCAAATATTCTTTCGGAAATAATATACAAAAAACAACCTTGACCTTTATAGCCTTTTATGTGACACACCAAACAAAATCATAGATGAGATTTTAGTACATATGCATATATCTATAGCACCATGTTCTAGTAACTTAGGACTTTTCTAGGCTTACATCGTAGGGTCAGACTTAATCCGGGTGATATAAGCTGCCGAAACGGTATTCCAGGCAGCCATGTACTTCTGCATACAGTTGGTCAAGCAGAGCTATTGTCCCTTTTAGCACTATGTCCTCCAGTTTGTGGGCCACTATGGGGGAGGGGGGACATACAGTTTCGCCCGATGAGAGGCTACTACCAGGCTTAGGGATACATTTCTCAAAGCATTTCTCGTTGATTTTCTAGGGCCAGGGGGAGGGTTTCTTAGTCTCTTCCCACCATTCTACACAAGGGCATTTAGATACCTCAATTAACATGCGGGCGTTCTCGACGTTGGTCTCATGCTGGATTGTTTGCATGAATGCCTATTCACCCCCACCATTAGCACACCATACACAAATCAGCTTCTTTGCCGGATCTTCTTTATTAATTTATCTATCTAAAGCGACTGACTGACTGACTGACTGACTGACTGACTGACTGACTGACCTGTTTTCGCTCATCTTTACTTGAGTTTGGGTTCAACCCAAAAAGCCCACCGACACTTGACATTCTGGTGTAATATGCTTATTTTATTTATTCCTTTTCCCTTTTCCCTTTTCCAATTGGTGTTTTTGAGGTGTGACGTTGAGATAGAGTGTAGCGATACGCGGCTCTTCGGGGAGAAAGGAAAAAAAAAAAATGGATGTGTGACGCAATTATCACTAGGGCTGTGATGGATGCTACGCTGTAGAAGGTTGGTTTAGGATACTGTATTGGAAACCTAACCCTGATGTAATTTTTAGTCTAACTTATTCCCCTACTTTAACAGGTCGGTTGCTCTTTAGGGGTTATAATACAGTGCTCAGGCTCCAAGGAGGTACTATTTGTCCCGTAATTTACTATTCTTGTACTTGATTTGTATTAGCATACGGGAGTTATCCTGAGACTCCCGATAAACAACAGTAAGTGGATTACTATATGTATTATTAGTATTTCTTTAACGGTTATATAAAAAGGGTTTATAAGTGATTTTGTATGCGGTAGCTGGTTTATGAGCCTGTGGTTAATTAGAATCCACATGTAGTATAAACTAACCTTTATCTAAGTCGATGATTCTAGGGGGCTCACCTTATTCCCCCGGCTATTTCTAGGCATATCGATCCCCTTCTCTAGGGTGGATTGTTCTTAGTATTTTCAACGCTACTTTATATTTATACTTTAACTTCACGCTGCATGTATGTATGCCCTTACCATCTGATATAAAACCCCTTTTATGGAACTTGACTGCGGTCATCATTTCATTACTATCTATCTAGTTCCCATCCCACTTTGATCCTATTTGAGCGCAGCTGTTATTCCTAATCTCCCCTTTCCCCATACCAATAACAATTATTTTAGTAGGTAATATATAGTTACTTATATAGAAGAAAAGAAAAGAAAGCATAGCTGACAGCTCAGTTGGTAAATGAATCAGATATGATGTATACTTAATTCGGTTTAGCTTCAGCCCTTGAGGAATATAAATATAATACAGTACGAAAAAACGGGGTGTAACTACTACAATAGTACTACAGCATTGTAAGGGGGATACCGTATTAAACCGGAATTTAGACAACAATGCTGTAATACTCTCGTATTCTATACTATTTCTACAGCTTTTCTACAGTATTTGGTAAAATAGTGTACCCAATCCATCCCTCTTTTCGTACTGTAGTAAAGATAAACCAATTCCTTTTTTCAGAAACCCAAAATCATAATACATCAGAAGATAATTAATTACAATATACACCCTCCCTACGACTCCTATAAGCAAATAAACCCCAATCTATCTTACCTAACCCCTCTTCTTCGCCTCCTCTGCCTCCCTCTTTCTCTGCAAATACCGTTCCTTGGCCCCTTTAACATCATCCACCGTCTTCCTACTCTTTGATGCCCTCTCCAGCTCCTTCCTCTCCTCCTCCTCCTGGTCCAACGCCCGTTTATGTGCCGCCGCCAACTGCTCCTCTACCATCTTGCTCTGTCGGGAACGTGCGTCCTCTCTCCTCCCCCCAACACCCTGATATGACGCCTGTCGCCGCTCCACACCGGAATTACCTCGTGATGATGGCGGTGGGCGTAGCTTAGCGCTGATATTGAGACCCCCAGATAGGAGCTGCGTTTTATCGACGACAGCACCCTCTTCATTGACCTCAACACCCTTTTCGGCTGCAAGTTGTGCTTGTGTTTTTGTTTCGGGCGCGGGTGCGGGGGTAGGTGTGGACGCGGAAGGATCTCGTGGAGCGGTAGAGGCGGCAACCATGAGGGTGTGTTTGGACTCGGTTTTGTCGAGCATGTTGCGATAGAAGGTAGACATGCCTTGGGATTTTGCACGTAGCTTCTCTGTAGTGTATTAGTACCTTGTATTCTGGCTTGATGAATTAAATAAAAGGTCGTATTCCAGATTACACATACCTTCCTTTAGCCTCTCCTCCTCCTCCATCCTCAACAACTCCTGTTGCTGCTTCTTGTAAGCCTCCGTGACGAAAGCCTCTTTATCAGCAAACTCCTCCCCCTCAGCCTCCCGTTCCTTCTGTAGCGCACGCTCCTTCGCCCGTAACGCATCTCTTTTCCGAATCTCCGCAGCCTCGAGAAGAGAAGCCATATATTTTGGCTTACGTTCTGCGGCATCGGCTTCCTCTGCAACAGCTTTGGCCCTATCGACAGATTTCATGTCGTCCCAAACGCCATCGTAGTCGTAGATCTGGGGGTCAGCGGCTTGTTCAGCGGCAAGTGCTGCCTCGGTTGCTTTCTGGGAGAGGGTAGAGAGGGTAGAGAGCTGGGCATTGACGCGAGCCTTTTCTTTGGACGTTGAGGTCTTCTTTTTGTTTTTGTTGACCTTGGGATTGAGGAGGGAAGCGGGCTCTTCGTGATCGGAGTCGTCGTCGGCGGCAAAGCCGAGGAGGGGCTTCTTAGGCTTGGGGGGGCCGGTAGGCTTCTTTGGCTTTTGGATATTGAGACCGTGAGAGAGAGAGTTCATTATGTGAGGGTGTGCAGGTGTGAGGGTACGTATGGGGGGGGGGATTGAGTGACCGTGTATGGGATTGAGTGAAGATTGTATGAAGATTGTCTGTGTATGTGTGAGAATTATATGCATGCACGGGGTTGAGGGTTAGAGGCTCTGCATCTACAAGGATTATAGAGTACGACTACATACATTGTATATATTACACTATAAGAGGCTGTGTATCTCGACTATTCCTTTCAATTAAGTAGGTTGACTATTCTTCCCATTGCTGCGCGTCAGACTCAGGCACCAATCATACGTCACGTGTGTTGCTATCGAACTCCAAAAGACCGTCGTCATTGTCTCTTACTGCCTACATTCAATCTCTAAGTCTGCCCCACCCCCTCCACCTACAACTGTTATATATACACAACTGCCATTCATCTCTGGATTTATCTTGCTTGCAAGCTTCTTCTGATAGATAATCCTATATCCTATCTTTCTGTCTGTCTATCTGTCTATCTCCCAGGTTCAGTTTTCAACTCCCTGGCACATCTCCCCTCAAGGTTCAACTTCAGCTTCAGCTCTCGTGAACACCGTGGCCTCAACAACTTCCCCCTTACAGTTCACATCTCAATAATCTACTAGTCCTAAACTCTTCAAATCCTCCACACATACAAACACAGCTATGACTTCTCACTCTTCAGTCCCAGATATACCGGGCATTAAGGCCGACCATAAGCTCGCCCAGATGTTACGGAAGGAGGTCGCGGAAATGCTAGGGAGAAACAGTCCTTCATTCCCTGGTCAGTCTTACCCTTCTACGTCATTAAAGAACTCCCTAGTGCGTTTAGACACGTGACTGATATTCTACAATAGGCGCGCAACCGGTCTCGTTCGCGACGAAGCATCTAGAAGAGCTGAAAAGAACCGAGTATGTTATGACCTGAAGCTTCCCCAATTCATAATATGGTTACTGATTCTAAGTAGCTACTATCTCTGCGAAAAGTCTGACGGCATCCGATGTCTCATGTATTTCACACGCGATGGTGACAGAGAAGTACATTACCTAATAGACCGAAAAAACGACTACTACTGGGTGCGGGACCTACACTTTCCTATGCCTAACGATGACACGTTTAGGTCATTCCACACAGAAACATTGATTGACGGGGAACTTGTACTTGATGATATTGGTGATGGGAAGAAGTTGATGAGGTACTTGGTATTTGACTGCCTGATGCTGGATAACCAACGCATGATGCACAGGATGCTGGACAAGAGGCTCGGGGTAGGCTTTCCACTACTCCCAAACCCTCCAGTTGCTGATCTATAGATAGTACGTTATGGATCACATATATAAACCCTACAAACAGCTCTGTAAATTTTACCGGGACGAGGTGCAATTCTTCCCTTTCCAGTTAGTACCCCCCCTCCTTCCCCAAGAAGGGAGAGTACTAACCCCTGACAATAGAGTCGAGTTTAAGAAGATGGAGTTTTCGTATAGCATTCAATGGATGTTTGACGAGATTCTCCCAAAGCTCCCACACGGTAATGATGGGTTAATATTCACGTGTCGTACAACACCATACAAGTGCGGTACGGACGAGAACATGTATTCCCCCTTTCTCTTCTCTCTCAAAATCGTAGGTTACTAATACACTACAGCATAAAGTGGAAGCCCGTCTCTGAGAACTCGATCGACTTCCGCCTCAACCTCGAATTTCCACTAATCGCTGCGTCCGACCTTGAAGAGGAAGAAGATGATTCAGATGCAGAGTCACAAGTCCCCGACTTTGACGCAATGCCTACCTTTAACCTGTCAGTGTTTATGGGTGATGAAACTTATGAGAAGTGGGCGGAAATGTATGTAACGCCTGAGCAATGGGAGGAGCTCAAGAATATGGGGCAACCGCTGGACGACGCGATAGTCGAATGCGCCATGGATGATGAAAAGCGGTGGCGCTATATGAGGTTTAGGAAGGACAAAAAGCATGGGAATCATATATCCACTGTGAATAGTGTGATGGAGAGCGTTAATGATGCTGTGGGAAAGGAGGAGCTGATAGCGGTGCAGGGTGATATTAGGAAGGCATGGAAAGCGAGGGCGGCAATAGTGGGCGAGCGGCCTAAGGAAGAACAAGCCAGTAAGAAGGTGAAGAGGTAGTTTGGCACGTTGAAGGTTGGAAACAGGATATATTATGGCTAATGCACTCTTTATGGGGGGACTTTGTGCGGAGGTTTGTTTGGTGTTAAAGGTTGGGGGATCTATGCTTTCTGATTTTGTTGCGTACCCTTTTTTTTTCATTAAAAAAAATATAGGTGGAAGGGAAAGTGAAGACTTTACTAAATTCTTTAGGTGTCGATCAAATAGACACATGAGTGGTATGATCGGAAATTTTCTTCATATGGTCGTCTCTAAACGTGAATTCGTGGCTAGCCTATCTATGTAAAGAGTAAGGTGTATCATGAAATATCACTCGGTGACTGATTCAGCCATCATGATAACTCACTCGACAATAGCAACACTTTTGTTTAGCATCTAGTAGTTTCATCTAGTAACCTAAAGCTCGCATCTCGTATCAATCACTGGACTACAAACATCCATAACCCTCCTATCACTATAACCACCTGCAATGCCACGAGTCCGTACCCGTACCCGCTCCCACACCAAAAGTAAGCATCGCTCCAAAAAAACTCCACGACCTCCCAGCCCTACTAAGGACTCTTCAAGATCCCCCATACTTACTCCTCTTCCTATCTCTCACTCCACCCCCCGCTCTATCAATAAAGATTCCTTGTCTCATGACTGGCACAGCTCTACTCCCCTAACACCCGTCACGGCTGAACTTAAAGCTCTCAAGAGTGGAGCGGAGGATATGAAGCTTGTTCTAGAGAGATTAGAGAATGAGCTGGACCGTATTGGGTGTTTGATGGACTCAGATGGTGTATGGGAAGACGGAGTGGGGTTTGAAGTGGTGGTTATGAGTATGGGAGCGGAGGAGAGAGAGGAGTATGAAGATTTTACTGAGGATGTAGGGGAGAAGGGGGCTAATGTAAATTTAAAGAGGATAATTGGAGAGAAGGTGAAGAAGGGTTTGAATGGAAGTGCAAAGAAGGTGGGCTTGAAGAAGAATTCAAGGGGGGGGTGTAAAGAGGTAGGGTTGAGGAAGAGTACGAGGGCGAGGAAATAATTATAAGTGGATGTAGAGTGGTTTTCGCCTTTACCGAGTTTTCTTTAAAGGTAGGTTAATTTTTTTGAATAGATGGCTGGTATTGTAGTCCTTGGTGCGTGTATTTCTTTTGTAGACTTAGATCTAGGCTTAAAGTATACCCCGGACACTCGCTGAACTAATATAAGGGGCAGAAACGGATTCTAGAGGCCAGGGACAGGTCAATAATTCTTTTTTCGGTGGCTGTTCTTCTTCTTAAACCTAAAACATACATAGAGGCAAACTACGTGTACATAATTTACATGTGGTTCACCGATCTCTAGAAATCCTCTTTTAACAAGAGCTACACATTTATACATGTAATAACACTCAAACATCCTGCTAGTTTTAATAAAATACCTATATCCCCACAAATTTCCCAGAAAGATCTCCAATCATACCTTACCATGCATACTCCTCCTTATTAAAGATCCGTGTTTGTAGTATGTAAACACTTAAAAGGCCCGCAATGACTACATGTACTGTACCATGACCAACGCTCCATCGTTTTCTCAATGCCCCCAGAGACCCAAAGATAGAAACCACTAGTTCGGTTCCATCAAGACAGTTGCTCGGTTTTAGTGTAATGAGCCAATCATAGCTGTCCTACTAGGGGCCCTACTACACTGATGAAGCCCCCCCCCCGTCACCCCCATTTCGCCGTCAAAAAGGCCCCACCCCGTTCTACCCCACATAACACAAAATAACACAACAGTAAAATATCCCCCCTACCCAATCCTATGAGGGTAGAGCCCTAGCCCTTCCCTTAACAGGCGGCCAAATATTTTCCTCGCCAAGAAACCGTAAAAGTATATAAGTGCTCCACCCCCGCTCTCTCTCTTACTTTCCTTAAGGATCTCCTTCTGGGACAGCACCCTCCGTAGTCTCGTCGCTCGAGAAATATGGTGGGATTAACAGTAGACTGGAAGTAAGTTCCTTCTTTTCCTGATTTGCAATTTGTGAGTTCTGGGACAGATGTCTCTGTGGTCTTTTTTCCTACATGGGCTTGCTCGTGTAGGTTTTTTTAAATAATCCATGCTTAGTTAATTCCAGCGAAAATTTCATTGTTTCTTGGCTTCTATGCGAGGAAATGAGGAAATTTTTTATTTTGGTTCTCTTTTTTTTTTGTCTTCCTTAGGATCATAATTCTGAGAAGATACTTTTATTTTTTTATTTTTTTTTGGGGGGGGGATTAACAATAAGGCTTTGTGTGCTAGCTTTTTAAGCTGATAGACGTACTTTTATGTTGCTCTGTTCATTTCTGTGCTTACGTCTGGATTTGATGAAACTTCCCGTGTAGCTACTTAGTGAAGTGAGCCGTTAAGTCTGGTGGGTTAGGGTTAGAACTAACACATTACGCGTGGTAGGAGGAACTACTAAAGGCATTAGATGGAATAGTCTTAGCTAAGAGTCAGTTTTATGCACCATTTGAGGATTGACGTTCTCCTAGCTCTTTTTTGTTGACTTGATATGTAGCATGACGATCATCAACAAGAAGGGCAGGAAATACTAACACAACAATCTTACAGGATCATAACGAATATTAGGACTACTGACTTCTATCTCACACTGAGTCCTTATACCATAAATAATTCTGCGTGCGCATCACATCAAAAACCCCTCCAGTTGTCCACCAGCCCCTTCCAATTAATACCTCACAAACTGTCTCGACTTTCCCCCTCTCTACGCAGCCTATCCAACCTAGAGGCTTTGGTTCTACAGCTAGTTATCTAGGTATCATCAGACTCTTTGGCTCCATTATAACAATGGTTAAGCACTTCAATCCCTTCTCTACTTGTCATATTATATGTAGATCTAACGGTGATCTGGTAGTAAGAGCCCTTCCAGAATCTAGCTTTGTATCATAAACTGACTAGCTTAGTTTAGATATACAAAAAATTGAACCTCCGGTATAGCCTACCGAATATCTGAATCCTAGCATCTCTCATAGCTAAGGCTCTGAGTAATATAAATATCACAAAAACAGGTTTCTAAAAAAGGAAATGTGCCTAAATGGCTAGTATGTATATGGCCTACGGGAGTCAATAACATCGGATCTACATGCCAAGCGTATTTGTGTGACCCAAGACAAGCATTTGTCCCTGGTTCTCATGTAGCTGTACTTTACAAAGAGCCTCTCCAGACTCCGGACCTCATACACTTTAACACACCCCAAAACCCTACAACTACAACTCGGCCAACTCGAAAATAAAAATGTCTGGCCCAGACGGGACCCATTTCCCTCCGCGCTCCTCTTCTCGTTCATACAACCCTCCCACCCGCACATCCTATCCCGGATCCCCTAACTTCGAACCAGTATCATACCTATTCCCTGGTCACCAATTCGCTCTTGATGGAATTGCGCTTCGATCCGGTGTCCTAGGTATGGTCGGGACAGCAAGTTTGGCAGTCGCGTGGGAGATGAGAAACAGTTATTGGCAGCTACCTATGTTTGTAGCAGCGCTAGCCTTTTTCCACTTTATGGAGTTTTGGATCACAGCAAGATTTAATACCCGGAGGGCTGAGGTTAAAGGTACATATATCAAGAACCCCACCCCCCTCTTTAGCAGTGGGTAGTACTTAGAGTGCTATAACTAACAATTCACTTGCGCCTAACACAGCATTCCTATTAACTAGCAACGGTGCCGCCTACAACATCGCCCACGCATCAGCCATCACAGAAGCTATAATTGAAGTCATCTTCTTCCCATCTCTAAAAAGCCATCGTGTACTTACACTCATTGGTATCTCACTCCTTATAATGGGCCAACTCGCACGCTCCTACGCCATGGCACACGCCGGCACAAATTTCAGCCATCTCGTCGTGACAAATCGTGAGCAAGGACACGTTCTCGTCAAGGATGGCATCTACAAATATATACGTCACCCATCGTATTTTGGGTTCTTTTGGTGGGGTATTGGGACCCAGCTTATGCTTGGAAATCCAGTTTGTGTGGTTGGGTATGCGCTAGTTCTGTGGAAGTTTTTTTCGAGTCGGATTAAGGGTGGGTTTTAATTTTTGCTTGTTTCTTTTCCTTCTCCTTCTCTAGAGTAAAAAATGTGGGAGTCGAATGCTAATCAACAGATATACAGCGGAAGAAAAACTACTCATCGGCTTCTTTGGCGAGGACTATGTCCAGTATAGAGAAAACTCGAGGACATTGATTCCATTTATCAAATGAGCATGTTAGAATGAGTTCTAGGCTGTTTGTGTATGATTATTGTCGGTTGGCGCACAGGGGATGAAAGGAACATAATTTGATTTTTTTTTTCGTATGAAAGATATAAGAGCTCCCCACAGGTCATCTTAAGTCAAGATATCTCCCCACATTAATGGTATTTAGGCAATCTCAAGCACTCAATGGATTCAATAAGCTATATACATTATCTTCTCCTTATATATATGTAACCGTAGATAGCTAGAGACAGCGAGCAACTAGGAATACTATAATCTATTCCCATCAATAATAGCCAAACCTAGGGCCTAGTCATTTATAGATCCACCAAAATAGATTATGATACTTTGTGATTTAGGCAATCGTATTACATAAGCCTATTTATATAACTAAAAAAATATCTATATATTAACACCGATACATGTTGTGCATAAATGATATAAGAAATGCAAAATCTCCCTACGTATATTCTACAACATACTCCTAATACCCTCAACACCCTCTGGCTTACCAAAGAGGACCTTCTCTCGCCCTCCCATAGTCCACCACCTCACTGCGACCTCTGCCCTCTCCACATCAAGCTCACTACTCAAAACGTCCCAAAATCTTTCCCTGATTCTTAGCTTACTTCCAGGGTTCTCTACCATATCCAATAAACCTGCTGTAGGCTCGAGCCATCGTTCCATAGCATTAACTTGCATAGATGGGAGTCCATCAATCAGTGCAAGTATACACACATCTTTCTCACTCAATCCCACAGCTCCTTCGTCAACTAGGTTCGGCAAGGGTTCAGTTGAGGCACGCGCTGCACGCTCACACAGAATCTCAAGTATCACATCAGTGAGATGCGGCTGGAGCTTTGAGATCGGTTGCGGGGGGCTGCACTCTCGGATGATTGTCCCAAATGCTAGACGAAATTGCCGTGCTGAAAGAGAAGTCGGGAATGCCTCGAATGCTGATTCAATGTAGAAAGGGAGGATTCGAGAACCGAGTTCCGCCGATAACGGTGAACTGATTATGGAAAGCATGACAGAGTGTGCAGCTTCGAAGTGTGAATGTAGACTAGACTCTAGCCCACCTGCAAGATATGGCGATGCGGCTGGGATAACAATGTCTTCGTTAACCGCCTGCGATACGGCTGGTGAAAAGTGTTCGGCCGTGTTCAAGAAGAAAAGGTCCAGTATACGGTCCGGCAACTTCTTAGGAATGCTCCCAGCTAAAATTATATTAGAGCCTGTCAAGATGAACCAGAACCGTCGGTTGTGTTTCTTACCTTCTGTAGGTACAATGCCCTTAATAAACTTCTCTGCTTGAGGTGGGTAGGTTGATAGTATATCAATGGCAGCAAAATACACAAAATTATATGAAGAAAAGGCGTTAGGACCTAATCTTGAGGTGATAAAGTAGAATCCACGCAATACATGTAGTACTTTGGAAGATATCATGGGACCATCTATTGAAGTTAGCAAATTCAGCTTAGAAGGGCATCAGAGTCTGACATACTCTCGGAATCGCACAGTGCTGGAGACTCAGCAATTCGCGACATTAATTCCTGAAGTATCAAAGTAGACGCAAAGAGTATAGACTTCAGAATCTGCCAGACAACAGGAATTGTTGCCTTCAGTGAATCTTCGTCCACGAGATTCGCTTCTTCGGACATCGGTATCTCACTGAGCCCATTCATTTTCCATTGAGATGTTAAAATTTGAGAGAAATTCAGGAGGCTGAAACGATTCATTAGCTAAGGCTCATATATCCAGAGAACCTAGATTAATTTACCTTTCTAAGAAAGCATGTAGAACTGCAGGTTCCTGGGCATGTCGTATCGAAGCTGCTGCTAAACGAGCCAAGCCGCTCATAGCCGCAAACATGGGCCTTCCAGACCGTTGTTGAAGCTCAAGAAAAGAATTAGATTTACTCTAGGCAATAATTAGCAATTAACCTATATTTCAACACTCTTCGAGATACTATACCGGCCAAGCAACTTTTCCTTCAAAGTTCATAATATCATGGTCAATAGTAGATAGGAAGTAGCCAGACTGAAATCCTTCCCGAGAATAATATATCGATTTGATAACCACTGGCAGAAGAGCCTATTACCAGTTAGGTATACTTAACACTCGCTGAGAATAACTGAACTCACATCATAGTTAATAACCTCTTTCGCTTTCCTCGATAGGCTTTGCATAGCGTGTGACAGTATAAGACTCAAAGTATCCGCCTCGAGCTCTAACTAATATTAGCAGAACCTCCGATAATTTATAATCATGTTATAACTACCGTTTGTTTCGTTTGTTTCTACGGAAAGATTTACAGCTCTACAGAAAGCTTCCTCTAAACTCCGCCGGGTTACCCGGGGCAGATGAGACCTCTCCTGATCTGCCGAAAGGATACCCCCTAGCAATAATAAATGCTTCCACCGAGGTACTAGTTATTGTTAGCATAAAGTATTTTCCAAAGTTGATTTTAATTATACCATTGTTGTTTGCCCCTCGAACTAATGCATTGATCCATTCCTCGACACTTAGTACAGATATAGAGTCTTGGTTCTCAATCTTCCCCAGTGTTGCTGATTGAAACACGCCAAAAACTCGTAGACCAGCTTTGAGTCCATCAAAATTCTCCCATATGGCAGGTGAAATCAGTATTTGGGTTGAGAGTAAAGAAACATTTAGTGGGTTTGTCAAAGTTGCGAGTACAGTTGCTGCCGAGGCATAAACACTACATGTAGTTATAGGGTTAGCTTATGGCTCGCGCTGTGTAAGCAAGGGGAGTTCACAAACCGTGAAGCGTCCGCATTGTTTGGATCTGCCTGACCTGGCTGAAGTAGGATCCGGAGAATATTATCGAGACGTCTGTCAACTACCATTGTGATAACTTGTGTCCGGGGTGCTCGAAGCGTAGTGGAATAGAGCTCGGGAGTGTCGGTGGTGTCGTGTTGACGTACTCTGCCAAGGATTTCAAACTGCACCACATCCCGTGATGCCGGCAACGCCCTACCATCGAACCTCGGATGTGCTCTAGATGAACTTCCTGCCTAGATGAGGCTGAGAACGCGCAAGAAATGGGGAAAATAGAGCCTGCAATGGTCTCCTGGAAGTACGTTCCCTAAGGACTAGGCCCTTTACAAGCCTTTCTTTACTGACTAGCTCAATGACTACAGTTATCGCCTGAGTTCTATAGCTCCTATAGGCTACCAAACACCTCCGTTCCCATCCCTATACTGGCCCATAAGTCCGAAGTCAGAGGATCCAGCATACCTTTATTATAGTACGGATATATGGAGGTTTACGTTTTTTTGGACGTTGATAGTATATGCCGCGTTTCACGTCGCGGCGGGAGTTTGGGCGTTTGTAATGCACCCAACAAAGCTGTCCTTTGGGGTACCATTCTTGTACGCTATACTCGGGGGGATTGAAGCTGTAATGTCAGGAACAATAGTGGGATTCATGTAGGTTCCTCACACTACTATGCACATATCTACTAGATCGGCTGACACTAAAGAAATTTACAGTCTTGCAGCTGTCTATAATGCAGGTATACATCCAGAAAATTACGCGAAGACATGAGATCAATACAATACTTACTATCAACAGGTTATTTCCGAATGAGCACCTGGATTCCATTCGTGTGGTCCATCATCAACGTGATGGTCCTTCTTATCTCTTCTTTTTCTCTCCAGGGTGGATTGTGACTAGTTATTTTGTATAATTAATGTATAATTTTAAGGCATTGAGATTTGAGGTGCACTTCCAATTCCCAGATAAACCCGTGCAGATTAGATAAGATAAATTGGTGGTCCGGTTGCCGATGTACCCCCGCATACACCTCTTAATAAACTAGCGACACCCTTAAGAACCACCTTTCTTTTAACCCCACAGTCTCTAGATTCGATTCAACTACTACTGCTACTACTATTATTATTACCTACCCCAAACCCCCCCTTAGATAGACACCGCATAGAATAGCCACGATGGTAGTCGCAGGAAAGCTTCGTAAGTATACAATGGGTCAAATAATGTTGAAAAGACTACTAAACTCTCAATATAGAGAATCCAGTAATTCTGTGAGTATCATCAGTCAGCATGAGAGTTTTCAGGGCAATGGCTGATATACGTTTCCTTAAAGAATCTGCGATATGCAAGAGGGGTTTCGTCAAGCTATCTATGGATTCGAGCATTGGTATAACCTCCTAGAGAGTTCTTGTTTACAGATATGACTATGCCTCTAACTATTATAATTTTTCCTATAGTGTCGCTACAGCTTCAAAGCTTCTCAAAGCAAGTAATATCTCCCGCAGCTCAGTAATATCATAAACCTCTGGTGCCTAATATCAAACTCATCTAAAGGTCAAATCCTCAACATCCCCGTCTATGTGACCACTCAAAATCGGGCCCGCCTCGGGGAGACAATCTCTGAGCTTCCAGTCGCGCATGCAAAGGGCGACTGGGACAAGACCCTTTTCTCCATGGTCGTTCCTGAGCTCAAGTCAGCATTGTCACATGCCCCTCACTCTGTAGCCATCGTCGGTATTGAAAGTCACATCTGTGTCACTCAAACCGTGCTAGGTACGCCCCCTAGTGTCTCCCCAAAAGAACTAGCTAAGTTAGTTTCCTGTATTATAGACCTCATAGCATTGGGTCATAAAGTCTACGTGCTAGCCGATGGTGTCTCTTCTTGTAATAAACAGGAGGTCCCAATCGCTCTAGCTAGATTACGTGCTGAAGGGGCTACTATCACAAGTAGTGAAAGCTGGTTATATGAAGTTATGGGTAATTCTAATATTGAAGAGTAAGTCCTTTACTCTCAATACAAACATAAGTAAATTCTTTTAATTTTGATAACTAACCTTACGCTGTCTAGATTTCGGAGAGTTGCCTCCGTGGTGAAAGATACAAAGCAGTCAACCACAATGGCTCTCCAATCTCTCTTGTAGTATTTGATCGGAAGCGATTATACCAATAGCATTAGTAAATCGTAGATAGCTTAGTTCTCTGTTTTCTATATTCGACACCGTTCTGAATCAAGTCACAGATATAATTAACAAAGCTATCTCAAAGCCTGCTTTTTTACCTCTAAAGTTCGCAATCGGGTCACTCCATTTTCCATGATCATCCATGACCGGACTTGCTACCATACATTAAAGTAATGGTCCAAGACTTATTAGCCTCACCCTAAGAGTTCTTTAAATAAACCTAGCTGTTTTTCTACCTAGAAATCATACCTAGGCAGAAAAGCAAGAAAAATAATAATAAAAACAGAGCACAAGTTTATTTCGATAATCCCTATCACCTAGGTAGTTCCTAGAAGACGTCCATAAGAGCTCAAGCAATCCAAAGTCAAAGTAAAAAAATCATCTTAAATCCATACGCTTATTGTAAAGGGTTCAACGCCAATACTTCTAATGACTTACCATCCGATTCAGGTCTTCACTCTATCATCTACTCAGTGGCTGATGTCGAGGTTTTCGGAGCCATCCAGTGGAATGCTGAAGCGCTTCCGATCACGTTCGCTGACTTGGGTTTGGGGATGAGGGTAGGGTTCCCCATAGAAAACGATGACTGAACCTCTGCCGAGCTCGTCCTGCGCTGGGATCGAAATATTGTCTTCTCTCCTGTATTGATGCCGCTGACGCTCAAAGGAGGATCGGTCCTAGCGAACCCTTGAGATGGAGGAACTGCTCTTGAATTTGATGAATCGAGCTCGTCCACCAATGCGCCACCACCATCCTCAGATTGGTGACTTGCTCTTGCATCCGACAAAGAAGATGACTTGGATGTACGTAGAACCTTCATCCCACGTGAAGGTGCTTGGGTATCCTTTTTCTGTATTGCTTGTGTTTTTCTCCATGATTCCCAAACTCCCACAGCACCTTTCACATTCCCATTCCCGGTCCCGGTCCCGGTCCCACTAGACTTGATATTATTAGGATTCCAAAGGTTTCCTTCTCCATCACTCCTAGCTCTACGGTCGGTATATCGAGACTCTTTTGTGATTTCGTCATCGTTCAAAGCCCCAGTCTCATTTGGAAAACCAAACCCGATTGGGAGATCTTGTTTACGTTCTATCTCACTTCTCTTATCGAATCTACTTTCCCCAGAATAGTGGGTGCTATTTCTTCTATAGCTGTCTTTCCTTGGTGTTTCTTCATTAGGAGCTTCAGATGTTTCGGGCGGTGCAACACTACTGATAACCGCTGCTTTCCGGCCTCGGACAGGCTTCGGCGATGAGACGGGAACGTGAACCCGCGCTGCAGGCTCTTCCATGGCTATTCCCGAATCATCACCTTTTCGAGATTCATTTACACATCCAGGCCTGGGTTTAGCCGAAGCCTGTAGACATGATTCTTCCAATTGCCGCTCTGATAGTTGGTCGCCAATATGTATTGTGCAAACATCCGAAACCCCTACTTGGGCATCCGGGCGAGCAAATGGCACAAACATTTTCCGACCATCATCTACGTATAAGAGCAACTGACTTTGTGAAAACAAAACATCCCCCATATGATCCGACAGAACATCGCTCCCTAGAAAGATTCCAACCTCATTTTCTACTTGATTGGACTTTCGGCTGGGTGCTACAGTAAATTGGACTGTTAGCCGAGGTAGTTGAGTTTGGCCATTTCCTCTCGTCGGTTGCTGGATCGTCGCATCAGGGAGATATATGGCTAAACTAATCTTGTATTCTCCGTTCGTCCCCTTAACCATTTGGTCCTGCAACCCAAGCCGAGTGACCAGAGAAGTATCAACCAAAGACTTAACCGAACCCGTGCAAACTACAGCGTAGAGTAAGGAGTCAAATGAAGAAGTGGTATCGAGCCAACAACGGATAATTGCGGGTGCTGGCCCAGTGGTAGGTGCAGAGGGTCGATGTGCGTCGCAATCTAAAATATCGAAGTTCTGAAGCGGTGGGTGAAAAGGTACACCAATCTCACCATCAAAAAAGGAGCTGTTGTCGTAAGAACGCATGGAGCTTTGTCTTCCATCTGATTTGTAGTCGGACTTATGGGATGAGGATCTCTCAGTCATAGGGTATCCCCCTCCTAGGTTATTGTTGTTCCGAGGCCCGAAATAATCGTTTGAACTCTGGGAGTCATGAATCCAGTGACTCTGTATAGCACTATCAAAACGCACACTGTTTGCTCGTGAGGCACCTCTCCTCGGTACATCAACATCATCCAACCGCAATTCTGCTAGCAAACTGTGCTGTTGCTCTTCGTCAAAGCCGTTAAAATCATCAGCAGGTTCGGAATTTACCGGCTCTGTCAAAATAGCTACAATGTCAGCCCAACCAAGGCCAAGATGACTACAAGGAAGAAGGAGGGAAGGGACAAGCGAGAACCCTGAGAAGAAAGCCTACGTTGGGAGAACGATCCGGAGCTCAGTATGGGCGGGAATGGTGAGGGTGTGCTCCATAATGAACGTATCTTCGAGTCGTCCTGTTGCTGTTCAAGTCGGCTAATCCTCTCAGCATGTTGTGTGAGACGCTCAGCATGCTCGAATTGGACAGCCTTTAACATTCGTATTTCTTCAGTTAAATCGTGCATCCCCCAGAATTGCTGAGGTGCATTGGACAACTCCATCACCTAGGAGCACATGCACGACCCTTCTCGGAGGCAAGCCTCACTCTCTAATGAGAGTTCCCTCGCGATATATTCCCGTAGCTTCTGATGTCGTATATCTCGATAATGTAGAAAGTGCAACTTTTGCTATAGCAAATGAACGAGTAGAAGGCGGTGACACTACGTAATAACGAATAACGAATCGACACGATCAAGGAGAGTTATCCAAGATTCAAATAATAGTGAGTCCGAGAAGTGACCCAGGAAGCGCGATGGGGAAATGGGTTAGAAATTTTGTTGGGACTTCTCTCGGTGGAAACTGCTGTGGAAGTGGGGATATCGTGAAATTCACAACTAGGAGAGATGTTGAAGGGTGACCACAGTAACGAGGTACTAAAGCGTTAAGTACGATATTCTCCAGCTGCCGATTCTGTTCCTGGGATTGTTTTGGGGGATTTCTTTGTTTTCTTGGGACTTTTGCAACAGCTCAAAGTTATGAGGTATGTGCAACCGATCGAACGAACATGGTGATTTAGTCGGTGCAAGAGCACAGGGTGCTGGTATATCTACCTGTTCCGTACAGCACCCCCACACTACTATAATGGTGGCCATACACGCCTTGCATACCCCACCATCCAATCTTTGGAATCATGGTCTAAGTATTGCAGTTCTCTAGGTTCCTTTAATACATGTAGCTTATATGTGCTTAAGAGTATCCTACGGTTGTAAAATCTATGGTAATCATACAGTGCTTAGAGGTAAGATCTAATTTAATATCTTAAGGCGCTTTATTACGTATGACATAATCAGGTGTTACTGAAGCTGTCTACTAAGCCTCAGCTTTCGGGGCTATCTCCCAGCGAGGGTATACAAACTCCAACACCTCCGGGGCCAAGTCGGGATAATTTTCTTTGATAGTATTTATTAGAAGCTCATACAGAATCTCGTACCTTTAATAAAATTAGCATTTCTCAGAAGGATAATTTGTTTATGCATGCAAGATTTAATAGTAATAAGGATCAGATTACACAAACCCTTTTGGTAGAAAATGAAGGCCTGAACGATTTATCAGCCTTCGTCCTACACAAAAAGTTATGGAGGTTAGCTCACCATCTCGGAGTAGCTCTGCGAACTTTGGGTTCCTTGGAACCTCTTTCGACCCCGGTAGTGTTTTTCCTTCTCCTTCCCATCCCCCGGCATACTCCATAAAAGCTCCCCATAGGTTGATTGTTGGCACACCAAGATCCTTCCCAGTCATCAGTGCTGCATTAGCATATTCCTGTGTGGTGGCAGCTAGCCGCTGTACAAATTTTATTCCACGAGCAGCATCATTTTCCTGGGTACCATATTCACAGATCGTGGCAGGGCTAATTAAGATGAATTTTGAAGCATGGGCTTGTAGAGCTGGGTGGTTGATTATGCTACGTAGATTTTTGGTATATTGTTCTAGAGGAACATGCTGCGGTTGACCTGGGAGTACAGCATCATTGCTGCCCAAGAAAACGACCTGCCGCGATAATAAACATCAGAAGACCATCAAATAACTTTATGAGGAATTGAAGAGTAATCACTGTAAGTCTAATTCGGGATGTAGAACTAGGTGGAGGGATGATCTTTGGTAGAGCATGAAGTGCGTGAAGAGTATTGTATCCGCTATAAGGAGATCAGCAAAATTTGACGGCGAGGTATGTTCCCAATTATGTGTAGTTAGCAGCCGACAAACCTAAATCCCCGACAAACTACTTCTAGCCTGCGCCTGTACTCTTAAAAGAGGTATTAACTTCTATGGTACACGCAACCTAGAGATTATTGCCAAGCGAGAACTTACCATCTGATAATGCTGCGGCAAATCCAAACCCCCTTGGGAGGCCAACACTTTTTAGTACTGGAATATTTCTTGAGCAAGAATTCTGAAATGATAAAAATACCTGGTCTGCTCATATGCCTGTTCTGTGATTGAGTCGCCAAACAAGAGAATTTTATCGTAGTCTGTGAACGCCATCTAAAGGGACCACTAGCTGGAGTATGTTGTGAGGCTGGAGGCAGGAGGTTGGAGATGCAACAAGTGTATTTAGGTACTTTTTGTATCTAGTTTGTGGGTAATTAGATATGTTTCTCATCAACTCGAAGGTATTAGTACTTATGTGCTAGTAAGGTGAGGGGTCAGTTTAAGGTGGTGTGGGGCTGCAACTGTGAACCCCACCAAGTATCATGAGTACTTGGCGGTGAGAAGAATGGTGTTCCATCCCAACCTCTAGCGCCCTCCCAAACAGTCCATTTGACATATTACTTCCTAGCCAATGAGATTGTTTCAGTAATCCGAAGTGGAGAACTTTGCGGCAGCGACGTTTGAAGGGTGCACAAGGGTGCATGCAGCGCCCTCGGCCCGGGAGGCTCAAACGGTTTATTGTACGACCGCGTGCGTAGTACGGTCCAATATGATATTACAACTTGGCTTGGATTTTAATGTGCTCAAGCTGCTGGTAAAAAAAGCCATATCTAGGTATGTTTGGTCGGGTTTGTACGGGAATGATCATGGTTCTGATAAATATTCTTTCGGCAAGTGGAAAACAATTATGACGGCGGATCGCGTCTTGGGCTCTAACATCCCTGGGCCCCAATCACGCGTGCGCTTAAGACCACCCCCACAAAATAGATCACGGTAGTAGTTGAGGAGACCCTGTCTCTACTCTTTTACTTTCGTCTTATCCCCCTCGTCAAACCTTTTTATTGTCTAACTATAATCAGTACACTCTTGCACCCTTGGTTTTGGCCTCGTTTTACCGAATCGCTCTAGAACTCGCTGTGCGCGTACCATAGCGTACCTCTGTGCGATGGAAGACGAAGAAAGTGCTAGCAACTCAAGGCGTCGGGCCTCTGAGGAGGATCTAACTATGGGAGGTCGGAGGTCCAGAAGTCACCGTCGAAGGTTGTCGGTTTCATCTCGGAATACGGAGTGGAATGAGCAGTCCAGTTTACTTGGGGTCCAAGAGTCTCATGGACGTCGACGAGACTACTCCACAGTCCCATCAACACCTCGCCCACGGATTTCACGACATCACTCAACAGTAGATACTCAAAGCCGGATTCCTTCATTTACGCAATACGTTACAAGAGCGTTGTCGAGTTACGATATTAACAACACAACCGAGTCATTACTAGATGAGAGGGTGTGGTATGATCAGGTAGGCACCTCCTTAGCAGTAATGAGGGTTCTCAAGATCGTAGTGGTGTACTAAATTTCCTCGGTAAAATAGTTTACCTCTACTGGTACGTCCTTCTACGGCTCTGCGGCTATTGGGGTGGGGGATATTTCGGAATTCTGCTTACACTTATACTGGCAGATTGGATCAACGATTCTATCAAAGATGCCAACAGAGTCAAGGCCCTCAGAGCTCGGAAAGATTTCCGTGGTAGACTACATGCATGGTTTGACGGTGCCCAAGGGTGGGTTTTGGTTGCCATAATAGGCTTCATCGTGGCCTGCTTGGCATTTTTCGTCGATGTCACTGAGAATGTTCTCTTTGATTACAAGGAGGGCTACTGCACGAGTGAGTTTTTATGATTACTATTACTAATATTTTTCATTGAGACTAATATTTGGGGCTTGGTAGATGGGTGGTATTTTAGTAAAAAAAAATGTTGTTTGAGTGATAGCTGTTAGTGATCGAAAGTACCTTATCCCAACTAGCCTTACTAACAGTGCCAGTAGCAACATCATTTTGTCCCATGTGGAAGCACTGGTCACAACTAGTCACAGGCTCGGAGAGGCAGACCGAGTACATTGACTACATATTCTATGTGACTTTCACGGTAGTATTGGCTACAATTTCTTCACTGTTGACTATGACTACCCGAACAACCTACCCTGGTGCCCTCCATATCCAGAACGTAGACGAGGACTTAGCACAGTTATCACGGGCATATGGCGACGCACCTAGTGGTTCTGAGTCAAAGGCGGTAGATGCTGCTCCCACCGTATATTATTCTGCTGCAGGAAGTGGTGTTGCCGAAGTAAAGGTTATTCTATCAGGATTTGTTCTCCACGTATGTTCTCCACCTAGTATCTAGTTGACAGGAATGTTGACGAGCTATAAGGGATATCTCGGATTGAAAACTCTCGTGGTTAAAACTTTTGCTTTGATTTTAAGTGTTTCCTCTGGTTTAAGTTTAGGAAAAGAAGGGTATGGATGTCGATCATCGTTATAATAATCGATGGCCTATGTTAACATCTATTAGTCCATATGTCCATATTGCTACATGCGTTGGAAATATTGCCTGTCGTTTATTTCCTAAATATAACCATAATGATGGTATATTGAATCCTCACTTGATTGTTATATAATACTCATATTTCTTAGGGAAGCGTAGGGAAATGCTTAGTGCAAGCGCAGCAGCCGGTGTGGCAGTTGCTTTTGGTGCACCGATTGGTGGCGTTCTGTTTAGTCTTGAGGAAGTCAGGTAAGATCTGATAGGTTGCATTGCCACCTTGTACAGAATCTAATACCTACTAGTTACTATTTTCCGCCAAAGACATTGTTTAGGACATTTTTTTGTTGCATTGTGAGTAATTAATTTAGAGGTGTTACTATAAACAATGCTTACTCCCACAGGTGGCAGCGTTATCTTTGAAATTCTTGAATCCATATGGAACCAACAAAATTGTTCTTTTTGAAGTCCGGTACGTTACTGACTGGCACATTTTCGAGCTTGTTGCATTCGTCTTCCTCGGTGTATGCGGCGGTGTATATGGTGCTCTCTTCATCAAGGCCAGCAAGTTTTGGGCTACGACCTTCAGAAAAAATAAAATCATCAAAAACTATCCGGTCCTCGAGCTTAGCTTTGTTGCACTCGTCACTGGACTGGTTTCGTACTGGAATCGATATGTTAGGTTGGCCGTCAGCGAGCTACTTTTCGAGCTCGCAAGTCCCTGTACGGGAAGTGAGTCAAAGCATTCAGGGTTGTGTCCAGAGCCAGCTGAGATCCCAAAAACCATTCTATATCTCTTAGTTGCTCTCGCTATAAAGAGTGTCCTTACGTGAGTTCTACCGTCATAGGGCTATTTATATGAATAATAACAGTTTTAGTGTCATAACATTTGGGACCAAAGTTCCTGCAGGAGGTTAGTTCTCAGTTACTTATATATCTTAGCTACGCTTACGAAGTTATAGTTTACGTCCCTACTATGGTTATTGGTGGTATCATGGGGCATACTGTTGGCTTAGCTGTTGAGTATGCCGTCTAGTAAGTCTCCTCTTATTATTTTTTGGAATAACTCCTTAATATTATTCTAGCAAATTCCCGGACTCAGCATTATTCGAGTCATGTCCAGTTGGAGGTGCACCATCAGCTTGCGTTGTTCCTGGAGTTTATGCATTGGTGATTAATCTCGATTGGCACTAAACTCCTAAAGCTAATCATTTCCTAGGTCTGTGCTGGTGCCGTAATGTGTGGTGTTACTCGACTCTCAGTGACGCTTGCAGTCATTTTGTTCGAGATGACTGGTAGTCTCGATCATGTGTTGCCGTTCTCACTTGCAGTACTTGTATCGAAGTGGACGGCTGATGCTATCGAACCTCTGAGTATCTACGTTAGTTTCCACATACTTCTACCATGCAATAGCCATATAGTTAAACGTATATAGGACCTTCTCACGGCACTAAACTCATATCCTTATCTTGATACCAAGATGCGACCTGTTTTCTCTTCTCAACTTAGCGACATCACACCGCGACTCAGGCCTGAGCGTGTCATTGATATCTCAGATTCCCCTAACGTCTCAGCTGAGGAGCTCCGTGAAAAGTTACGGATGTTACAGATTGCTGGAGAGCTAGATGGCGGCCTTCCGATCGTTAGGGATGGCATCCTTGTTGGTCTCATACCTGCCCCAGATCTAGAATTCGCTCTGGATAACCTCCAGCCTGAGGACGAGGATGAATATTGTCTCATGGCACCGAAGGACGATTATTCTGATCATAGCTCTGATGGTGATTCGACTAAGGACCCAACTGACTTTTCACAATACATTGACCCGGTAATTACTACAACCCTGTTTAATTCTATTATCTTAGACCAAAACTTATTTATGGTTATAGGCACCTGTGGCGCTTGAAAGACATTCGCCTATGGAACTAGTTTATGAGTGTTTCGCAAAATTAGGCCTGCGGTACATGTGTGTATTGCGGGATGGAAAGTTTGCTGGAGTTGTAAGTCTGTATGACTGTCAGCCTCAAGTTCCCTTGCTGATATTTATGGTTCAAATAGGTTCACAAGAAAGCGTTTGTAAAGTATTTGATGGAGGTTCATGAAGGGAAAGCTCATTAGAAACGAGAAGATTCACCCCCCGTATCCAGAAGTAGAAATCAAAGGTTACAACCCCCTAAAATAGGGGTGCTGCAGAATAATTAGCGTTGGTATGAAGGGAATGGCGCATACATACGTTTACTTTTTTTTGACGGTTGTCAGCTTTTTCGGCTTCGATGTTAAATTTGTATGATGACTGCATGTATCATCGTCCCTACTAACCTATTTCTCTGTTAGTATTGCTTATTTATTCCCTTTTATTATTTTTTCCGATAATGCGTTTGTGCTTTCATCTTATCATTGCTATTGTTTTCTTGTAGTTTTTACCCGTATTTAGCGCAAATTGGCTTTGTTAATTGGTGGACCTACAGGATGAGAATGTTTTAGATTTGAAGTAGGTAAGGAGTGGTGCATACATATTATATTGGTATTTAGCATAGCGCGGACTTTTCATTATTTCTTGTATGTACCAATAGCCCGAAATAGGGGAGTCATAGATCAGGTCTTTAGCGCAGTTCATTGCTAAATGGTTGCGAAAACGTCAACGATTAATTCGGACCCCGGACATAATTTGTCACTCGGTATACAGAGATGATTTCTAGTAAGCTAGAATAGTGTGTTGACATTTCATTCTTCTCTATCTATCTCGCATTCTGCGCCGTACTTTCCAAGAGATTGTCCCTCCTTGTTCTCGCTACCGAGTCTTCCTCAAGTCGCTTTTGGAGGAGCGTTGTGATTTCCTGAACCTTTACCAATGCAACTCTCGCACATTGTAACAGTGCCAATGCTCCAATCGGCAAGCCACCCGCCTTCGCAATCTGACATACCTCTCCAAATTTATTCAGTGTAATTGTCATATCTCCATCTCTCAACTGTTCTTCTTGAAGTGTAGCATCAATCAAAGACACCTCTCCTCCATGATAGAATGAGTAGGTGACACATATAGGAATATGGAGGATTGAAAGCGGAACGGGTACACGCTCAGTAAGTGTGTGAATGATAACCTTCTCGCCGTCGACTGAGACATCAGGTCTACGATAATGTTGCAGAGCTGCAACAACAGCTATGCAAGATGCATCGACCAGCCCGCCATCGTGATGGAGGAAGTGTACATCGACACGCACTGCCCAACACTTTTGGCCGGAAACTATGCAGAGGGATTCAGTATCAATTGCATTCGAGCGGCGAATGGCTTTCTCAATAAGGCGTGCGAGGAGGACTTCTTGCTCTGTCTGTCTGTGTTTGTAGTTCTCGAGTTTAGCCTTTACGGATGTAGATAGAGTGAACGGTCAACCTAGAAGGAAGACGAGGCGTTGAAGACGAACCGACCGGTTTCGAACGCGGGAGAGGCCATAGGACCTAACTCAGTTGTGATTTGGAATATTCCATCAAATGGACGGTCCGGGAATGGTTTTGAGACCTCGGCGGAGACACGGGCGAGGACTCTAGGAAATACAAGTATATTGTCAGCCCTGCACTCAAAGTACCGCAGCTGTCTGAAGGAGCAAGGTTACCTAGTCTTCCCTAGTTTAACATCAGCAAGGCCATAGTCATCACCGAATGAAATCTCGAGCTCTCGGAAAGATTCAAAGTCGCGGCCATCAATACGGAGGTTTTGTTTGAGGACCTCGAGGACAAAGGTCTTCTCGCTTGTTGAGGGTTCAAGTTCCTTGGGCATTTCCGGTAATATTTAACAAGCAGATATAGAGGAGTTCATCAATTTGAGGGGTTTGATGTTGATGAAGTTTGAGAGTACAGATAGACAAGTGGGGGGTTCTGGGGAAGACGTGAACTTTTCGCGAACGCTGCATGCGACCTAATACGGCTAGTGTTATTAAATCACATAGCCACAGCCTCTTCAGATTTCAGAAACAGCTCCCTCTACTGTACAACAGTTTTCACTCGCATTCCTTCAGACAAACCTCAACCTTTATTTTACCCAGTAACCGCGATGACTACAGCTCATAGGTAAACATTCTGAACTCCGATTAGAGACTTTCTCTGGGGTTTGTTTTTGCTAATCAATGATCCTACTTATTACAGACCAACATTCGACCCAGCCCGCGGTAAAGAAGCTCCCAAAGGTCCCGCCTATCATCAACGCCTCCTCCCTGCACACACAAAACTCAAGGTTCGTCAACCTGGTCAAGGTGGCGAAGCCGACTCGGAAGTCCGCGATCTTCGCGCAGAACTGCTCAAGGCCGAGGCCGCCCATTTTGCGAAAATCAACGGCGGAAAGGGGGTACCATCTCAGCTAGAGGGCCCTGGAAGGAATTCTTTGTCCCCATCAGCTGGTACGAAGAGAGCGATTGAGGGTGGCGAAGCCAGCGGTAGTGAAAATGGAGAGGAGGAGAATGCTGAGGCAAAGAGACGGAGAGTTCTGGAAGAGACTAGGGATATAGACGCGGACTCGGATGGGGGAAGCGCGAGCGAGAGTAGTGACGAGGAAAGCGATGACGATGAAGAAGACGAAACCGCTGAACTACTACGAGAGTTGGAAAAAATAAAGAAGGAAAGAGCTGAAGCTCGGGAACGCGAAGTCCTCAACCCCCCCCCCCCCCAATTCAACCACAAGAATACCACCTAATATTCCCAAAAATCACAGGAAGCTGAGAAAGCCGCCCAAGAGCAAGCAAAGAACGAATACGATGTAGCTCGTGGCAACCCGCTACTTAACAGGGGATCTAGTGATTTCCAGGTGAAGCGTAGGTGGGATGATGATGTTATCTTCAAAAACCAAGCCCGTGGTACGGATGACAAGAACAAGAAGAAGGAGTTTGTCAATGATCTTTTACGTTCGGATTTCCATAAGCGGTTTATGGTAAGTTCTAATTTGACTATCCGGCTTGAATCGGACCCCACCCATGAGACATGAGGCTAATACTATAACCTAGAACAAATACGTGCGATAGAAGATTATTGGGTGTCTGACGATTTTTCTTTAGTAATTGTATTTTTAACGAAGTAGCCCTGAGCCCGTTGTTTCTGGTTTGCTTCTTGTCCTATAAGCATGCTGTCTGTATGATGGACATGAAAGATAAAGGATATTGAGATATTCTCTATACTCCGAAAAAGGCGCTTTAACCCTAAAACGGAGTGACAATAGATCGGAAAACATGATATTTAGTCCGCACTGAATTCTCATTCTATTTACACCCCCAGTTTCCCAGAATTCCAAGTACACGTTACGATGATAGTGATTTCCCAAGAACAGAGACATCCCATCCAATATACGGTCCCTATGACAATTTTTTATACATTATTCGAAAGTTGCTTGCAATAGACTGAACTGTTATCTTTCAAGGTTACTGGTATTTGAATATTAGAATTATGAGCTGGAGCCTAAGCAATACTAGTAGTTAAGCTACGTATACTTGTCGAAGGAGGCAAACTTCTTAGCTAAATAATCGAATTAGGATAGAGTATCAGGGGATAATACTCCATAGAAGTACCTCTTAAGGCCATGTGAATTAAATTGCTTTTTAAAAAATACTTTTTCTTAACCATAAATATATATCAATGAACTATACTATATACTATCTATAAAAAATTGCTAATATCCATCACGTAACAGCTTCTAGGAGGCATTTACTACATAAACAAGGTGCCGATATAGACAAATACAAACAAAAAATATTTTACATAGAAGCTTCTCGAGAATACACCTAAGATACTACATGTAATCATCAATACCTATAAGTCACTGGCTACAAAATTCTAGGCATAATATCTCACCCGGAGTGCATACTAGATACCTGCGTAACCAAAGCTAAAATTAGAGGTAAAGTCTATTACTATATTACTTAGAGAAAGCAAAACCATACCAAGTACTTCCATATCCTCCCGAGAAAAGAAGAAGAGGAAAGATGGGCAGATTCGGTGATTATATGGAGGGAATTTGTTAGACAGAGAGAACTGTTAGAACGGGAGGCGGCAGGATAGGGGGAAGGAAAGCAGCACAGAGAGCTAAATTGGAGTTTTAGGAGACTAGAGAGATATAAAGAAGATTTTATTTTGTTGTTAGTTATTGCTTTTGGTGCGCTTTGTTTTTATGTTTTTAGTGCGAGTACCATAGCTTTTAGGCACCATGTACGTTAGGAAATTTATTATTAAGTATTTACTTCCATATCCTCAAACAAGCTTCATTTAACCAAACCCAATAGAAAATCAAGTCAACATATATAAATACAGCAAATATATGCGATTATATAGAATACTTCCAAGTGCCAAAATTAGTTACTTTTAATACTACGCACTTAGTTCTAGCCTTAGTATAGCAAACCACAGAGTTAACTAGGGAGGGCATGGGGTGCGTAATTGACTGCCCGTCTCTACTAATATCCTACCATTTTCTACAGAGGAAAGGATTCCGAAACACAAAAGACATCCTTTAGAGAAACACCCTTATTTTCTCCTATAAAATATCCCAAGACCTCCGGGTATCTTATGCAGCAGCTACACTACTTATATATGCAGTACTATATATAAAATGAACGTAGCAATCCGATGATCTGGGCCGGTTCAAAATGCTTGGCAACATCCAAGCCCAGCGGTGAAAGCGATAACTATCTCGACTTGATATTAGTATCTACTTTCATCCAGCCAGCTTCTCCAATAAATATCTATCACTCGTTTAAGTTCTATATCTACAACTATGAGTGATCCTTCAATGGGCATCCGTTCAGGCCTTCAAGGCATGCCACCTACGCACAAACCAAAGACTCGTGCATAAAGGGCTGACAATAGTACAGGCCGAGTCAACAACAATCTAGATACTCTCCTCAAACGGTTCGAGAACATAATACAGCTAGCTCCGGTATGTAACCTCCCCTTGTCTCCCCTCCTCTTACCCCCCCCTCCTTCTCTCCTACTCAC
This sequence comes from Verpa bohemica, assembly GCA_033030345.1. Taxonomy (NCBI): domain Eukaryota; kingdom Fungi; phylum Ascomycota; class Pezizomycetes; order Pezizales; family Morchellaceae; genus Verpa; species Verpa bohemica. The sequence continues at coordinate 816,269 of JAUFSE010000009.1, read as the reverse complement.
CCGCATACGCTATCTGGAACACTCACAACCAAGGCCAGCCAGCGTCTAGGGGCATAAGCTAACCTACCCAAACCAGGTCGAGGGGAAAGGCCGCGAAATCACTGCGGCAGAAACTTACCAGATCGAATGTCACGCCTCTTCTATGATCCGTGCAGCAGAAGACTTGTTGGCTTTGACGAGATCACTGAAAGAGGCGTGGTTATTTGGACAGCTAGGCTCTGAGCTCGGTGTGGTTGATTCTGCGACTGATGAGAACGCGAAAGAGGTTGGAGAGGCGCTGCAGAAACTTGCGAGCAAGCCTAGGTCGAGCTCATGAGAGACCTATTGCTTTTTGTAAAGAGTGCTGCGCCTATATGCCCTATCCGCCGATATTAAGAATTCTAACTGTAAAATACGAAAGAATCTCTTAAACATCCTATTAGATGATTTGGGTACCTGGGCACAGTCACTATACCACTGTAACCCAAGGCCTATATCCAAACGGCTCATTAGTCTGTACTGCAAGGTCTTAATTATTTTCTCTATTACTTCTTATCGCCGCCATACATTACTCCTAATACGCCATACGCAATAGTTACAAAACTTAAGAGAAATTGTAGCAGGTAGAAATACTCTACACTTACTGTACCGTTTGTAGCGCTATAGAGCTCATTTAGGAGCCCTAGAAAGTTTAAGTCCTTACATATCTACTAGACTCTTTCTCATTACAGTTTTAGGAGTTCTATTGGAATGATCTTTAGTTGATGTAGCCTGCTATACAGAGTAGATCAATTCCTACCTAAGGATACTCTTCTAAACATTAACTCATGCAATAACCCACAGGTAAATACATGTAGTTCTATATTATTAGTACCGACCGTATATGAATTTTTATGAGAAAACCTAAAAGCTAAAAGTAAACTTCTTAAGTTTGAGCACGCATTTGTCCACCTACGTACGTACTGACCAAAATTAGTAAACCCAAGAGTTACCAGAGCCTCGCACGTACACCCTCTTCACCCCACCACTCCATCATGTCCTCCCTCACTAGCACAATGCCCACCCCGCTCACCCTTATCGTCGCGGCCACAACCCTCACACTCGGTATCGGTAAATCAGGAGGTCTCCCATGGCGTCTCAAAAACGAAATTGCCTACTTTGCTCGTGTCACTAAACGCCTCGTCCCCGCAGCACACAGCACCTCAAAGACAAAAAACGCTGTCATCATGGGCCGCAAAACATGGGAATCCATCCCAGCGAGGTTCAGGCCATTGCCTGACCGGATCAACGTTGTTGTTTCCCGGAGTAGCTCCGAGGAAGGTGGTGGTGGTGGTGGTGGTGGTGGTGCGGTGTGGGCAAGGTCTTTAGATGATGCATTGGAGAAACTGGATTCTGGGGAGGGTGGCGAAGTGGGGAGGATATTTGTGATTGGGGGTGCACAGCTATATGAGACTGCTATTAAACATCCGAGGACGAGGAGTATACTTCTGACGAATGTGCATCAGGAGTTTGAAGCAGATACATTCTTTCCAGTGGATATGAAGGATCCGGGGAGTGGGTGGGCCAAAAAGACGCATAAGGAGTTGGGGGAGTTTGTGGGTGAAAAGGTGCCGGAGGGAATGGAAGAGGGTGGGGTAACATATGATTTTGAGCTCTATGAGAAGAACTCATGATAGTAAGGCGTGCAGGACGAAGGTGTACCCTATGCAATAGTTGAGTGCCTTGGAGCCAATAAGTACAATAAATGAAGGGTATCATGATTTGAAATATCATTAAGCAACTTATACAAACAAGTACTCTGTTGTAGGTACAAAAAACATCATCCAATTGATTACAATGCATGCAAATTGATACCCAGACTACCCTACTACCAGTAACCAGTTTCATATATATCTTTGCCCCGCCTATTATTGTGTAGAAGCGGCATAACTCCCAATACTCACACCAAAACACCAAAAATAAAACCCCCCACCATACCTTTGCTAGTAATCACACGATTATCCTCCCACAATATACTCAATACCAGCTACCAGTGAATAATGCACACGCTCAAACGAAACGAAAAAAATTTGTAGGAATAAAAAAATTGAAAAGAGGTCGAGGTTCAGACACAGACAACTTTTCGCCAGTAAATGATTACTAGCCAGGATAATGCAGGACAGAGAAGAAAAACACAAGTCATCAAGTAAAATGAACCAGCCAGCCAGCCAGCCATAGGGAAAAGGAAAAATGTACGCCGCATCATATGTCCACTTCACTTGAGTTCCTTCTCTTCTATTTTACCTTGCCTTTCCACTGGAGATCCATCATCGAGAATAAACTGCCCAAAATGCTTCAACGCAGCTAAACTTTCGTCTCCCGCGGGGATGATGTTTTCCTTCGGAAGCAAGAATCCATAGCTTCCGGTATCCCTAAGCTTAATCTGGTAAGCATAGGGAACACGGTAATCAGCATAGAAGAAATCCATCATGCTTCCACCGGCACCTTGAAAACCTGCAAATCCGGTGCCTTCACATGCGGATGTTACTTCATAGTGTTCACCGGATTGTTGACGGATGGCTTTGGCGAGGCCAAAACCGAGCTCCTCAAGGTTCTCAAGGTCAGGAGGCATGTTATCACAGGAGTAAGAGTATGGGTAGAGGACTAGGAATAGATTAGCTAATGAACACAGCAAGGGTTTGGGCAAGGCTTACTTTGTTGAGAATAAGAATGAAAGTCAAGCAGTCCAACCACCGGAGTGCCCTCTGCAGATAGATTGCGCGCAAATTCGGCAAATGTCTTTGCTTCTGTGGCCTCAAAAGGGCTAGTACCAGGGAACACTAAAGGCATAATCAGTAAATTAGAACTTCTAAGAAAAGCATAGGTCTCATACTATCACTGCAAGGATTGCCTTGAGCTGAAGGAGATCCGTCAAAATGAAAGTTATAGGCTCTGTCAAGATCAATGCCTTTGCAGAATGATAGTCCGGTGGGCTGACGGTTCTTCCTCCATAGACGATCTCCCTCCCAGGTGTACGCATATCCATCAACATTGAGTGTGGGAATAAAAATCCAATCAAATTGGTCCACAATGGTATTGATATCCCTATCCTGCTTTCCGTATCCTGAAATAAGTGAATATGCTAGGTAGCATACGGTAGAGACACTAATCCATTCACGGGCATGGGCGGCTCCGGTGACGATGATAGTCATTTTCTTACTTTGGCCAAGATTTTTAGTTCCAAGTCTCAAAGCCTGGATTTCGCGACCTTCATAACTCTTTCCAATGGAAAAAACCTCTACGAAGCCGGGGAAAAGCGATTCAAGGAGTTTCATCCATGGAAGGATTACTGAGGGCGGTTGATAGTTTTGAAAAAAGAGACTATCGGCTCCCAGTTTTTTCATGTCCTCTGCGGTGTAGATATTTGAGGTCCCAGAATATGTATCCCGCGCCGTTTGAGCAAGATCATGCATCAGACGAAAATGTGAGTGTTGCATTGAGTCTGGCAAGAGACCAAGCAGAGAAGGTACCTGAATACACCAACTACATCAGTACAAATCATTAATTTGGATAAGCATCGGTGAGTCCATACCATATCTTCGGCCATCCTGATATCGGCATGTGTCTTAGTAGTAGACCACACATCTAAATACAAGATATTAGAAGCTTCAGCGAGCGCCTTCGCCTCCTCTGTCGATGACAAGTTAAACCGGAGTACTACGTCGCCATCATACTGCGAGACGATTTTAGTGGTTTGGCTCAAATGCTTCTGCTGTTCTCGCCTCCAACCATGGCGGTCGGACTTGCCGAACAACTTTCCAACGACAGTATCACGAAGCTTAACCGACCACCCCCGGTCATCGTGATCTTCGGAGCCTAAAGATTGCGGGATCAATTGTGGGACACTCGGCGTCGGTTCAGCAGCTGTGGACCGACGGATCACCGTATCGGGGATTATGGCAGCATCAGCAGATAGCAGGAGGCCTGCGGCTGCTGCTGCCACTACCGTGAGTACGTTAGTGTTAAAGTGCATGGAACACTAGCTTATAGGGATCGGAAGAAAGGTGAGCAAGAGCGATGAAACTGCGCGAGGATACGATGGCAAGTGTGGGGGGGGGGGGGAGTGGTTGTGGATGTCAAATAAGTATATGAATGGGTTCAAGTGGCAGCAGCCTGATGGGAGTAATCTGCTCTGGCACTCAGGCTTTCGACTTCTTTCTCTTCCTGGGGGGGGGGGGGGGTGGTGGTGGGGTGGAACAGTCAGATAGATTTATGTAGGTGTTGCAGACAAACAAGGCGCAGCAAACTGGCGATGCTGGCAGTGACACACACACTTGGTCTTTGAGGCGTTGAATCTCGCTACCACAAAGGGATTGTTACATAACTTGATGCAGGGCATTTAAAAGTAAATACTGTGGGCATTTAAAAGTAAATACTGTGGGCATTAAAAGGGTTTTCTTGGAGATGTGATATAAAAGTGGGGGTTCTCTCTCTCGTACGCAATCCTTTGAATAGTAATATTCTTCTCTTGCTTCTTTCTGGCCTGTCAGTTTGCTGAGGGACTTGTTTCTGGATGCTATTCGTGGGCTTATAGATGGAGACACCCACCCACCCACACCCAATAAACCCAGACACACACTCCAATAAACCCAGACACACCCCAATAAACAGAGTACATAGGCTCAATCCAATACAGATAAAGCCTTTCCCAGGGATACAGCTCCCGTACCAAAATATTCCCTTACCAATGAGTTTCCCATGGCTCCCAAGCCCCAATACCCCGTCAATAACTCAGATATAAGCTCATCAAAGGAGCCCAAATCATTAGAGAGTTAATTCGGCTCATCTGAAGAGATACATAAACCGTTCAATACTTAACCCTCACATTATCCTCACATTATCTTATACGGCATCACATCTAATCTAAGATTCTCTTTATGTGCACTCTACATATACACGCAGTTCCATACATGAACTCCTTAATGTCTCCGATAGATCTACCCTCAAATACATGTAGTCTTATCAGTTGGTCCAAATAAATTTTGTATGCGTGTAAAGTCTCTGATATAGATGGAAGGACCTCTAATTGCACATGCATTATAATAGATTGTTCATTATATATGAATTGAAGTTGTTTTATATGTACATGTACATGTACTTGCATTATATTTCTACTTCTCAAGGAGTTCTATCTCATATACATGCATGTTTGCAAACAAAATCCAGCTATTTCTACCTCACATTTGAGCATGTCTCCATCAGGTAATCATTTTGGATATTGACAGCTGTTAGTGACCTGAAATTCACTTAGGTGGCCGTTGCCAAGAAACCAAGAAGCAAGCTACATGTATGTACTTACAGAGCAATGTTCCACAAGTGCATGTACATAAACATTGTGCTGCAGACCAGCCCAAAGTCATGAGAGTCGAGTTATATTAAGATAAATTCATCTTATTTTATAGAGTTTTTATGAGTCTACCGGAGCCTGTATGTACATTAAGCTGCATATGGCAGATCGATAGCAATCCCTCAAACAGAACCGACACTTTACGTAACCGAGGGCACTACATTACCATCACAATAATGCATCTCTACATACACCTATGCCCACCCGCCCGCACTTGTAACCAAAGGGGATTAGCGAGAAACGAGTTTTCAACAATTTCCGTCGTTATGACCAGTATCATGTACTTTCACTTCCTAGTGTGGCAGAATTACCTCCGATATTATAGCTAGGGCCCGGCACTCAGATCGTCTATTATCCGGGGTAAGGCAGGGACTGGATCAAAATACTATCAAATGATCGACAGCTTTATGTCATTAAAAGTCGTATATTAAACCCTTGTATATATACATATACCTGTAGCTAAGTGGTTTTGTACAAGCGTACATGTAGCCATAAAAACAGGGCTTTCTACACCCTAAAGGTAAAGATTTATCTTTGTTACATCTGCTGATATACGGCCCTAGAATATCGATGCTAGGAAGTCAACGTCAAGATGTGCTCATGATCAAAGGACATTTAAAAAACTTAGATTATAGATAAAAGTTTACTAAACTACATGTATCTTGCATTAGGATTTGAGGGCCCTATAAATTACTTAAATACCCTAATTATGTTCCTCTTAGTAATATACATGTATGTAGTGACAACTTCTAGGCAAGAAAGTACATGTATTGCTGCGTGTTTATGTCTAGCTCAGGCATCTAGGACAATGATTCCAGTGCCAGCAAGGGTAGAGTCTCCTAGAAGAAAAGCTCATACATAGGTGCAGATAGGAATTATCAAAAAGAGAAGATTTTCTTAATTACATGTAGCCAGCTATAATCACTTCGGTTTTTAAAAAGAGTATATTATAATCACTTTATAAATATAAGATTTTTTTACATGTAATTCTTATGATCGAGACTTGGATAGGATAATTGACACAAGGGTTGTAGATACATGTACTCAACGTCTGATACTCGGAAACACATGTACCTACATGTATAAGCTTAAGCCCACGGGTTAGTGGATGGATTTGATTGATTGATTGGATGAATGATGTTGATATAAAGAAGGTACATGGAGCGGGCTTAAATACGTGTATCTATTTCACTACATAAGTTATTCTATCCCTAACCCGTTCCCACATGTGAGACCCTAGTGGTATACCCCATACAAAACGGCCGAAGGGCTAGCGCTCCTACGGTGCTCTTGGCGTCAGGGCTAGGGGTTTTAGGGATCAGCGTCCAAGCTGATACAGGAAGGTTGACCGTACATACGCACCTGTAAAACATTAGGACTTACCAGGGTGTCACGGATCTAAGCGTCTAGTATTGCACTGTTGCTTCCAATGTGTTTCACTATGTTTTATTACTATAAAAGCCAACCAAGTCTAGATCAAAGCTGGTTAATAATACCCTGTCTTTTAAGTTGCATAATTTACTCCAACAGGCTGCCGAAATCTAGAATGAGATACAGCTTGATTACCGGTGGCCTTGGCAACGGTAGAAAAGGATCACCCGGCCAGCAGCCGGCCTTGTTGCAAACCCCGCAATAGCGCCCGCATGTATCTCGGGTCAGTTCTCACATCCTTCTCCTCCACCAGTTCTAAGTTTTGTGTTTACCCTACCAATCAACAAACGGTAAGAAAATATATTAAAGTAGACCCTGGGTACCAGTGACAATTAGTGGAGGCACAGAACGAAAAATAAGGGATGAAATCACTGCAATATTGCTCAAGCATTGAAAGGAAAATACTAGATTAAGCTAGCTAGCTAGAGGTGTTTATATAACATATATACTATTACTACTATCTATATGTAGCTATAATACTTGGGAAGATACGTAGTGTAGCCGATTTATTCCCTCCTTTAATTTCGTAATATAAGTACGTATACGTACTTAGGAAAGTCCCAGAACCCAAGGTATTTTTAAGAAGTAAGGAAATTTATAACCCTATTCTTTTCGAGATATAAGGCCAGGAAATAGCTAGTATAAAAACGTTAAATCAAAACTTCCTCCTTGCTCCCTAAATCTTGTCACCCACCTGATAACTCAATATGTTTTGGAAGAGGTATATTTTGGCTTTGCAAAATACTACATGTACCCATGGCGGTCTGATTCAAACTCGACCTTATAAATATTACACGCCATGAGAAAGTGTTCAAGGTGGGCTGCACATTGGGGTTTGAGACCGAAGGTACCAGGTTCAGGATTCAAGTTTAACCGGGTTTGCATTGTATTCATTTGACACCGACTCGGACGGTGAGTTTTGACAAAACCCACTGGCCTAGACCTCTATTCTGCGCCGTATGTGCACTAAAAATACAATTGACACCGCTCACAATTTACTTTCCCGTGTCAAAGAGCCCATCAGTGCAAAAGGGTTCGGCCAAATTTTATGCCAATAACGTCGCGAAGCACAGTGAATTAATAGTTATTTGGATCACGGCTAATCACTCACCACATTTTTGGAATTGACCTTAATGATCGGCAATTTGTAAAATATGACTGGTATTGAAGTCGAGGATAAGATTAAGCGAGTGAGGCTCAAAACCTGGTAGAATCCTGTTTGGTAAGAATATATATTGTCGGGTATATAATCTGCCATGGTCCGAGATTATTCACCCGGTAAGTTGTCGTCATATTTTTAGGAGCTGAAAACCCCGGGGGGAACTGGCGTATCGACATGCTTTATACGTCACCAGCAGGACGATGTCTAAGAACCAACGGGGGTATATATTATAGAAGCCAGGTTTATGTGTTGACCGAAGTTCGCCCTGCCACGTTTTCGGGAAAGATTTTAGTACTCGCTCACTTTGGGGTAGATAAATTACTGTAAAAAATCAAGAGTAGATACATACACTTAGGTATGGATATGAACCAAGGATACCTAGAGTAGATAATAACATATTACGCTACATGGAATAGCGTGGAGAGTAGCAGACACGCGAAGTTTAAGTACATGCACGCTTGGAGACATCCGAGGACCACTTCAGAATCGGGGTGAGACTAAAGTACTTTAGGGAACGGACTCTAGGATCTGCCTAGAGTACCTTGCTGCATGGTAGGGACACAGGGTCCGATGTACGTGATCGGAGTGCAAGTGTGTGTGTGTGTGTGTGTGTGTAGGTATTGCTTCGAAGCTGAAGGTGCTGGTTTCCCCTACCAGACAGCACAAAGTACACTAGACAGTAAGGGATCTAAAATACTATACTCTGTGTATTTACTGACTTGCAGTGTGACAGGAGGGGTGTAACATTTCAAGGTTCCGGTGGACTGGGACGACGTTACTTGTGCTCTGTGCGGCGACAATAGGTTTGTCCGGCCGCGTGGCTCAGGAGGCGCATTAACCTGGGTTAGGGGGGGGGGTTTTTAACGGGAGTTTACGGGGGTTACACGGGTCTGCAGGCATCAAGATTCGGGAAGGAGCTAAGGCACACCTACAGCAGAGGATGCATAACAGACTTTCCTCATCTCACAGATATATCACTTTGTGGTGTCTGACAAGAGGCTGACCACCAGTTACAAGCATTCCACAGGGCACATTGGCATCCCATCCATACTCTCTAGACTGCCCATACTACCATACCCATCAACAATACTCATCATACCCCCATACCCGTACCATCTATATCCATCAATACTCAATCACATAACTTCTCTCCACACTTTGGGAGCCCTACACAACACACACACACACACTCTCTCTCATACTGCTTTTTTCGGGGGTGCAGTTCAACCAAGCAGTCTCCTAAAAGTCAGACATATACCCACACATACATGCTTCTCTCATAGTTGCTTTTCTTTCTCACGCACCCCATCGTACATACACGCATGGTAGTAGTTGAGATTGCTGCCGCTGCTATTGCTCCCTAAAAAGCCGGTCTTTTCGAGGTCTTGCTACACCCAGTTACCTACTTACCTAGTAGTAGCCCCCTCCCCTCAGCGGACTACAGCCTTCTCTGGCCAGTCTTCCCACCCCTCATCCTTGACCCGAGTTTCTCAGCTTTTCCCGTCTTTTCCACGTTTTCTCACGCAAAAAAACCATGTTGCATCTCCCTAACGCCGGTTAACATCCCACCATCTTTTTCTTTTCTTTTTCCTTTCCTTTTTTGCCATACACGTACTCTCTCTTTCTTCGCAGCAAGCAGCTTTCCCGGTACATATTCAACAATCAACTCTTTGCCCTGTCACGCAAACTTAAAACCGTCTTAAATTATGTTCAAGCGACATAATGGTAGACGTAGTGAAACGGACCTCCGGCTGCGGCGGAGCCTCGAGCAAACGAGAAACCTAGAGGCTACAAGAAACCTTGCGTATGCTCGCTCCAGTGAACAAATTTCTCGCAGGCCGTCCTCACCGCACCCAGATATACCGCAAATCATCACTCCGCACACAGAAAGCTATATAGCAACAGCACCAAAACAAAACCCTCGCTTCAGTTTAATGCGTTTTCGACATGCTTCGGACTCTGCGATAGGGCAGAAGGCTAAAAATTCAGATCTATCTGCTATCCCGACACCCGAAACCCTTACTCTCACTCCTTCAATCATCACCACAGCTCCTACAAACGATTTCCAGCCCCCGAAGAGGACAGGCACGATGAGATTATGGCGGCAGGGAACTTTTGGGAATAAAAATTCTTCTAGTCCAGCTGCACTTTCCTCGGAGGGGTCCTCCCAGCGAAGTTCATTCTCAAAAAGTAGGCGGAGGGATGGAAGCACATCGCGAACGAATTCTAGTATGAGGGCGAGCAGAGTTACTTTCGATGAGCCTGAACGGCCACGGACAAATCCCGCAGCGTCTCCCATACATGAGCCGCCAGCTTATGATGATCAGATGCCATCTTTACCAATACCTCCGCCCCGTCTATCCGAGTCTTCACGTTCAACTACTAGCTCTACTGATCACTACATTACCACAACCACTACACAAACGACTACTACAACAACAACATTCTTTAGGCTCCCCCGACGCAAGAAGAAAGAGACCAGTCTATTCCCACTTCCACAGAAGGTAGAACATGGAGGTCAACCAAGACCGTCGGTATCTGATACAGATCTTACTCCACTTGGGCGTCCAGTATCCATGGTATCTGGTTATCCATCCCCCGCAAGGAGCGGTTCACGCGAACATCATTTTGCATCCCAGATGCTGGCAGCATCCGGCCTCGGGTTTGCAGGGCCTGGCGGACCGGGTGTAGCCATCCTCCGCTCAAATTCGACCAATTCGGCTCGTTCTGCGCAGTCGAGTCCCACATCGCTCACACCAACACGTATCACGAAACGAGATCGTAGTTCAACAATGTCATCATTGGATCGAACAGAAGGGCGTGGGAGTATCGGTAGGAAAAGCTTCGGCGGGATGTTTGGGCGTATAAGAAGGGATAGCGAACCGATATTTGGGGGTGTGGTTAGCCGGAATGTGTCTCCGCAGCCGTATAGCTCTGGTCCGACATCGCTGGTTGTTTCGCAGGAGATTGTTACGATTCCAGAGAGGAATGATGAGGATACGCCGCAGATGTATCTTTCGAAACTTTTTGAGGCACTTAGTAAGAGTGTTGTGGCCTCTTTACTTGCGAGGAATGGAGATGTGTTTCATCTAGCAGTTTTGAAGAGCTATATGGGCACATTTGATTTTGCGTCTACCCCTATGGATATGGCGTTGAGGTAAGTTATAAATTTTTTGGAGGTGGGGGGGGGGATATAGGCTAATTGAATGATAGGAAGTTGCTTATGGAAGTTGAACTCCCTTCAGAAACCCAGCAAATAGACCGTGTTCTTCAAGCTTTCGCCGATAGATACCACGAATGCAATCCTTTCATATACCAAGACTCTGGTAAGGTGATATTTTTTTCTTCTTATTATATAGGGTTCTAACGATACTAGATCAAGCATACTATGTTGCATTCTCATTAATCATGCTGCATACCGACTTCTTCAACAAGAATAACAAACATAAAATGCAGAAGCAAGACTATATAAAAAATACATCCCAAGCAATCTCAAACGAAGGAATTTCGAGCGATATTCTAGAATGTTTCTATCAAAACATTACATACACACCATTCATTCGGATGGAAGATGAGTTTGATATTAATGGAGAGAAAATTGTCCCTCACAGGCCAAAACGAGGTCTATTTAATAGGGGAAGTCAGGATGGGAAGCGCCTCAAGGAGCCAGTTGATCCCTATACTTTGATCATTGACAACCAACTAGAGATTCTTCGACCAAGTTTGAAGGAGGTGATCCAGATAGAAGATCCATACACCTACACAGGAACAGCGTCGCGTTTAGAAATGAGTTCATTACATAGGGCCTTCTTTCGTTCGGGTGTTCTGCAGATCATGTCCGCTCGCTCGCGACCTGATGCGTTTTTGTCGCCTACGACTACAGAGAACCCAGAGGGTGCAGATCCTGGTGTAGTGGAGATTAAGGTGACGAAAGTTGGGGTTTTATGGAGGAAAGAAATGAAGAAGAAGAAGACGAGGAGTCCATGGCATGAATGGGGTGTTATTCTTACAGGCTCACAGCTTTATTTCTTTCGGAATGTCAGCTGGGTCAAAAATCTAATGACACAGTACGAACAACATCATAGGCACAACCCTGGGACCCCGGTCATTTTCAAACCGCCACTGGAACAGTTCAAGCCCGATGCACAGATTTCAACTGATGATGCAGTAGCTTTGTTGGATAAGACTTATAAGAAACATAAGAATGCTTTTGCGTTTATAAGGCATGGGGGCATGCAGGAGTACTTTATTGCAGACTCAGAGGGGGAGATGAATGATTGGTTAGCGAAACTGAATTATGCGGCGACATTCCGGACAGCAGGTATTAGGATGAGAGGGGTTATTGGTGGTAATTATGAGGGACAGAGGACAAGAGCGATTAGGAGGGCTGATGGGGTTCCTGATACACCAACTTCACCACAATTTGTTCAAACACCTTCTGGAGAAGTTTCCATCCTCAGAGGTGGCATTGACACGAAGTTGGCAGCAGAGATTTCGGCTGCTCGACGAGAGGTTATTGAACATAAGATCACTGATTCGGAGGAGAAATTGGCGACTACAAATCGACAACTGCAAACACTCCTCAGAAATGCTAGGCATTTATCAATACTTACACCAATTCAACCAAAGACAAGAGAGCAAGCAGTATTGGCTGCAGGGTCGCTGGCTGCAAAGTTGCAATGGGTTAGGATGGACATGTGGAAGTTGAGGTGCCATCGTGATATTCTAGCAATGGACATGGATGAAGAGCGAAAGTCGACGAAAGATCAAAAGAGAAGGAACCTTGAGATCGTCACACCCAATATCAGTCCTGAAAACTCACCTGTCGGATCAGTTCATGAAACAACACCACCAGTTTCTGGTACACCAACTCCTACGCAAGCGATGTTTGCGCCACCAAAGGCCCCAGCCTCAATTGGGGAGGATATTTCTCACGTTATCTCCAATACTTCTAGCAATAAAAATGCATCGACTACTTGGGAGTTTCCCCGGCGGGACGTTGAGCAGGGTGGAAGGGGGTCATTCTCTTCTAATATACCTCGGTCACCGTCAGTTTCATCCCTCGGAAATTCGAGGGTTGACGTTACGAGCCCGGGTAATGATCATGCTAGTATTGACACTGGACGTAGCTATCGTTCGCCTTCAGTTTCTAGCTTTGGTGGAGATGCCGACAAGGATAGAGATGATGAAAAGGATGAAAAGAAGAAGGAAAAGAGCAAAGGGAAGGATAAGGAGTCTAGTAGGCCAAAAATCCGCAAGAGCCTCCAGCGAACACTCAGGGAAACCCAAGGCCTTGGACACCGTAGAGGCAAGTCAAAGGATGTTTCTAGTGAGGATGGCAACCAACCTGGAGAGAAATATCCTGGTGACACTGAAGGACTGGCCCGTGGATCTGGAAGCTTCACAGTTCATGGTATGTTGAATTTATATTCTGGTACCTATGATTGGCAGTCACTTACTCTATTTTCTCGGAATATAGGTAAAAAAGCTAGTGTTATCACTTTCGGCTCGGAATGGCAGAATATGACGGCTGAGGACCGGTTGAGAAGGAATAAATCCGCTACGGCTGGAGGAGCAGAATCGGATTCTATTACGACTACTGATGCTGGGTCGGTATCCAACCCAGTTTTTGTCCCAAGTCGTCGGAGTTCACAGCAGGTTCAACCTACTCAGCTTTTCAGGGAATGTGCGGACGAACTTATGATACCTCCGTTACCTGCAACTTTGCCGGCGAGTAGGCGTGGTTCTCACACTGGATATATCCTACCCCTACCGAAGAAGGAAGGCGAGCTTCCAGATATGCCAGAGGATTTGAGTGCCCCTGGTGCGAAAGAGAAGTTAATTGCGGCGTTAAACGGGGTGAAGTCTGGCGAGGCGGCACCTACTGTTTCAGAGCCAACCATTCCAGTTCCATCTACAGAGTGATTGAAAAAGGGTCAGTATTTACGCATCCCCACTACCTGAGGATTTTATCTTTATTATTTTTTATGTTGTGGGATGCATTCTCTTGGTTTTTCTTTTGTCATTTTCTGGAGTTTCTTATTTCTTATTCCCTTACTAGAGGCGAATTAGGTTTTATTTATTTATGGCTTTGTAGCTTGGTTTGGGGGTTTCTCAGCGGGTTTCGTTTGTGTTGCTTTTATCATTAGTTTGGGGTATTTTTTTTTTTTCCTTTCCGTTTGTCCCATTTTCATCTCGTGTATTTACTTGCTCTTACAGCCTTTATGGATGAATTGTGTTTCATATATTTTTTTTGTCTTGTAATCATTCATTCTTTTGGGATTGATCGTACTTTTCTTCGTCTTGGGGGGTGGAGGTTTTGTTTTTATCTTGTATTCTTTGTGTATGGTAGATTGGTGGGGTCGGAGTGGAAAGTATAGGGTGAAGGGGCCTATCTGGGCGCGAAGAGCACCATAGACAAACCGTTTGTAGCTTGGAGGATATCTGACCTCTTTGCTTCTATTTTGTGTTAATAGAATGTATGTGTGAATCAGCCCTAGTAAATACTGTTCTAAAAAGTTGTATACAAATATATTCATTTATCTAACCAACCCACCGCTTACTTTTTTGGGGTAAACCTGTGAACCATGTGCGCCGAAAAGTGAAGTATCGTAATACAAGCACAGAAATTGTTCTCTCTCCTTAAAACTGTCCGCCTCTTTCCCCCTTCTAGTACATTACTTCCTCCTTTGTGTACCGTGAGGTTCCACCTGCTGTAAATATGGATGAAAGGCCACATGAAAAAAACGTAAAATGGGGCAATTATTTGTACAGTCTCAGAGTTGCAGTCAGTGGTTCCGGAAGTTTTTCTTTTGGTCTGTGGCAACTATTAGCATTATCCACAACATAGTGGCGGCCTCGGGGGGGGGGGGGAGAAGTTGTAGGAAAACTCACAAAACAGATCTGTCCTCGAAGATCCCAAATTGATAATCTTTGGACAACCATCACGATCCTTCTCAAGTCGCGTGCACTCGAAACAGTAGAATGCGTCCGAAATACCCTCCCCACCACAAACAACGCACTTGTTCTGGTAGTTTCCGAACGAACACTCGTCGCATATCCGTACGAGAGTTGTAGGACGAACGTAGGAATCGCATACGGGACATTTACCGTCGCATTTGTCGCAGAGGCGGCCGATGGCTATGCCGGATTGCTTACGGCACATTACCAAATCGCTGGTTTTCTTTTATTAGATCCTAAGGGAAGAGAATGGAAGATTTAGAGGGAGTACTCACGGGTGATGACGCGACATGACTGCGGAAGTATCGTGGGGAGGTATATATGGGGGATTGGTGAAGGTTGGAGTAGTATCGGGGGAGCTCTTGAGGCGAATATCACGGAGAGCTTACTCTGCAATACTCTGAGGGTAGGGATGGTTATGGTTATCAGATTCGGCTGTTACTAAGCAAGCCATCGAGTTGACATGCGAGTAAATGGCTTGGCCAAGGGGCCTGACTTCCGAGACCCCGAACTTTTGAGTCTCCCCCCTCCCAATACAGCTGTTTGATTGTTTCTCTTCTTTTCTGCGCCGATACTTTCCCTACCATAGTGTGGTATCCCATATGTCGGAAGATCAAGTGTAAGGCCCTCATATCCTTCGTCTACGCTTTTACTATATTCTTAATCTCTTCTCATTCTTATTGCTTCAAGTCCTCGGAGAAACTAACAGTGCTGGATAACTATAGCACAATCGCATCGGCAGTCGTCGTTCCCCATGATGGAAATATGGAAGTCTCACCTCCCGGAAGGCTCGTCAAGCGCAGACAATCTACCCTTTCCCCAGAATCCGCCAAAAGGGCTCGTCTTAACCATAAAGACCACAGTAGTAACAACGTCAAGTATGGTGATGGTGGTGGAGGGGAGTTACACCCCGAAACAGGAATAGCGACAGCAGATATAGATGCAGAGGAAAAAGCAGAATCAGATGATGAAAGCTCACGGCCTAGTAGACGACCACCCGGAAAAACTACCGGGAAGGAGGAGGAGCGTAAGCGTGGGAAAAGACTTTTTGGGGCTCTTCTGGGTACCATTGGCAAGTTCCAGCAGGACTCCTCATCAGCTAGGGCTCGCAATAGTGCTGTGAAACGTCGCGAGGTTGAGGCAAAACTGCAGGAAAAGTTGAAGCAACAGACCGATGAAATCGACGAGCGCCGCAAGAAAGAGGACCAGAATATCAGCTTACGAAGGCGTATGGAGCAGAGAGAATTTGACGAGCGTGCTGTGGGTATTTTCTGTCTAGGGCATTGAAGGGTTTGAGTCTGTTTGATTGGAGGGAGAGGAGGGAGGACTTATTTGGCTGATGATTTAATAGATGCAGATTCGTCACGCCAATGAAATTGCCCAGGCCAACATTCTTCACACAGCTGCACTACCTAAACTTGTACGTTATATGAAGCTTCTGAAGCTTGAGGTTGGAAGGGGGAGAGTTTGTGTGTGTGGAATGGGACACGTTGAGACTAACTTTGAGTCTCTAGTTCTACCTTCCCTGGAAACTGTTACCCGCTGAAGAGGAACGTATCAAAACCCAAATAGAAGAAACTGAGGACACCGTTGCTCAAGAGCAACGCAAGTTCCAGCTACGCCGTGAGCAAGAAGAGGAGGAGGATGAGCAGCTTAATGGTGGGGCTAACAACCTTAATGAGCCCGACTTAGCCATTGACCACCATGAAGATGATGTCTCCCCAATAGTTGAAGACGATAATGATCACGGCGAGGCCGAAATGGTAAAACCTGAACCTGAAGATACTAACCTTGACAATGCGCCCGTCTTCGATGAGGTTATAGACACTAGAGATGTCAGAAGACAATCTGATATCGGAGACTTGGGGGATATTGTCGAAGCTGGGGAGGATACGGTGATATATTAAAAACGTCATCAATTCTCGTTTTACGTGATTGTTATCATTATCATTCCATTTCCTCTTGGATATTTTTTTCTTCACCTCCAGGAGGAGGTTCCTGTTCTTTTTTCTCTCGTTGCATAAGGCCTTTTAATTAGCTACTCGTGGCGAAGTGAAGGTGTGTGAATGATTTTGTTAGGTTAGTGGGCCAAGGATCCGGAGGTTATGGGGTATATAAGGTTGGGATTGATATACGGGACAAGCGGACGAATTCGATGGACGAATTCCGTCTTGTTTTCGGCGAGTGATATTTTTTTTGTATGTACTACAGTCGGGATACTGCGGATGAACAGCAGAACTAACCCATTCACTCACCTTCCCGCTGCTAAGAGCTCTGATAGAGAACTTGGTAGGGGTTTCACGGAGTCTCTTTTTTGTCTCGGCGTACGTAATAACCCCCTGTTTGTAGCAGCTACTAAACACAGTAGCTACATGTATCTGCATGTAGTTATGGAGATTGGTCATGAGGCTTGGAAAGCTCGTATTCATATATGAATTTTCATTTTGAGTAGGAGATACTTGCTTTTCCTCAGTTCCAAGTACTGTACTGTAACTACACTTTATGTATCGGGGCGGTTTCATCTGTGCCTTGAATCCCTGGTTGCGAACTATTAGACCCGGTGTTCATGCCGTGATTGCCTATGTACAGATTGCCTATAGAGTACCACAGAATTCCAAAGCAGCAGACTGGCCGAGGCAACTCGTAGGGCTCGTCCATATCGAGCGGGGTACAACGTGAATTATTGCCAAGGCTGCCTTCAAAGAACTCTTGTTAGCCCCCTCATCACTCCACTTCTATGTAAATTTTCTGGAAGGAATAGTATAAATATCTACGACTATTTGCCCTAGGTAACCTCAAGAGTATCCAACCTGCAATTTCAACAGTACCAGCAGCTTTGCAAGATATTGAATTCGAAGTAATCCACCATGGGCCTGAAACCTATCGATCCGTATGATGACCCCCGCGTCACTCACGAGTATGCTGTTCTAAACGGAAGGAAATACCGTAAGTTTTCATCTTATTTATCATGGCCTAAATATCAATTCATCAATTCATCAATTGCATTATGATTTTATCGCCAAGTTTTATTTTAAAATCAGAAATTGACTGGTTTGGTATTAGATTACGTTCAGGGATTACCGAAAGAGAGTGCCCCAAAGGGGACTATTTTCTGTGTATGTACAATCGGGTGATTTGTATGATATCAATAGATAGAACTAATTGAAAAATTCTGGATGAATAGCTCCATGGATTCCCAGACTTTTGGTGTTCGTCCTAAATATCCATATCAGCATAATAATGAATTTTTTTGGCTAAAAAACTCTTTACAGACGGTTGGAAGGATATCATTCCCTATTTAATCGAGAAGGGCTTCCGTGTAATTGTTCCTGACATGATTGGATATGGAAAAACCGTAAGTAACAATTGCTTCACACTATCACTCGAACTTAGTTTTAACTATTGGGATGGGTTAAAATAGGACATGCCCAGAGTCCCACCAGAGCCAATCTCCGCCTACAGCTTCAAGAGTGTCGCGGATGACATGTACGAGCTCACCAAACACCTCGAGATCTCGAAGGCCATTCTTCTAGGACATGACTGGGGTGGTTTCGCATGCTACCGTGTCTACCTCCATCACCCGGAAACATTCTCACATATCATCACTGTTTGTGCATTTTTCTTACCTATCATAAAGGATTTCTACCCTTTGGATGCTATGGTTCAGAAATTGCCAAGCTTGACGTTTGTGGCCCTTCCAAAATAGTAATATTTGTAGCTAATGCGGGGAAAAACAGGTATCAAGTTGCCTTTAACGACCCAGAGACTGAGAAGGATCTAGATGACCCGAAGAATAGGGAGAAGCTGTTAAAATTCATGTACCGCAGTAGTAAAGAGTCGAGACCCGTAGGGAAATTCCAAGTTACCAACGGTATGCTCGCGGGGATTGGAGAAAATACACTGACAACCATGTTTACTGAGAAGGTGTGTATAGTTCTAGTGCACTTGAAAGCAGCTGAAGAATGGGAGAATGCTGATAAGAGTGAAATTAGGATTTTGAAGCCTACCTTGATGCGTTTTCGAGAGGTTTTCATGGTCCATGTAAGCCTCCTATACATAACCTAAAACAAATATAGGCACTAAAAAAACATAGTGAACTGGTACAAAACCCGTAAAGTTAACTTCGAGGATGAAAAGAAGTATGCTCTCTAACCCCTACCCCAAAAGAGTATATTTAGAACAAAAAAATTAATACGCTCCGTCATATAGACTCGAAACCACTCACGTGGAGGTTCCTACACTCTTGATTGGTGCTCTGAAAGACCCGGCCATTGTCCCGGAAATGACATATGGTCAGGAGAAATACATAACCAATTTGACCTTCCGTCAAGTAGACTCCTCGCACTGGGCGCTCACTGAATCTGCGGATGAAGTCATTGCACATATTGATCCATGGATTGACGGTGTTGTATTTGGAGGCCAGACCAAGCTTTGAAGGCTGTAATGTCTGACTGATCTCGTGTTTGATGTGGGTCATTGCAAGGCCACCTTGAAGAGGATTGATATTTTTCTTTCCTTTTTCGTTCCTTTTTCGATGCTCGGTTATCTGGAATTGGTTTTGTATTGACATATATGGGCAATCAAAAGAAGTCTGACTACCCTGTGAGATATCAAAGCTTAGCACTAAGAATTTAGTTTTGGTCACGCAGAGGAGTTCAAGCACAAACTTGTATTCTACAAATTTTCCAGGGATGACAAGGGTACTTCTCGTACCCATAACCAGGTGGGGATATTACCTTACTAGGGGTTTGCCCGCTGTTCCATTTAGTAGGCGTGTATCAAATATCAGAGATATAAAGTGACTAAATCAGCCATGTCCCAAGACTTTTATCGGTTCCCAACATTTATATCATATGGTCACATGCACGTCATTCAACAACAGTTTAAATAGCTTTGTCGGATATCACTCACGTACGATGGCTAAGAAAGAAATCGCTGTTCTAGGGTATATCATATAAAATCCCCAAATATTGATCCCGACTTACATTTACTATCAAGGGCTGGAGTAATCGGTCTACAGACCGCTTTAACACTTCTCGAGGCCGGGTTTGGAGTCACCATCGTCGCGAAGCACTGGCCTGGCGATGATGATATCGAATATTGTTCAATGAAGTAAGCTCCCAGTGCCAGCTTTCTATGGCTAATACTTACCCCAAAATAACAGAGCTGGTGCAGTAAGTCCATTACATCCCCATATTAGGCCGTAGCTAAGCACTATCTATAACTAGCACTGGAGATCCCATGCAGCCAGCGAGGATCTCCGCGCTCAAAATTTTGAGTCAGAAACCTACAAGTACTGGCAAACCCTTGCCGAAACCTTCGGCGTAGAGGGGGCTGGTATTGAAGTATTCCTACCTCCCTCCCTGAGCCAATGCACTGCCATCCCTAATATCTATCCCTAATATCTACAGGTCATCCACTCCCGCTACATCTTCGATCACCCCACCACTGAATCCCGCTGGTGGAGCAGCCTTGTCACCTCTTTCCAAACTCTTCCCGTATCTAAGCTCCCCCCCGGAGCTCATTCCGGCGTCTCCTGTGACACATTCTGCATCAATCCCCAACGATATCTCGATCACCTACTTGACCGCCTCGGTGACCTCGGTGTAAAAACAATCACAGCAGAAGTTGACTCCCTTACTGAGGTCTTTACACTACCTGGCATCGAGGATATTTCTGGGCTCGTGAACTGTACTGGTCTAGCAGCGGGAAGGCTATGTGGCGATAATGCTGTGTTCCCGACGAGAGGTCAGACCCTGCTGGTGAAGGGTGAAGCAAGGCAGGTGAGTATTAGGTTTGGGGATGGGTGGACGGTGTATGTAATACGACGCCCAGGGTCAGGGACTATTTTAGGAGGGAGCTACCAGGCTAGAGATTGGTAAGTATACTTTATAAGTATTATTTCTTATGCTAATAGTGGCAGGAATCCGGATGTGGATCCAGAACTGTCGAAGAAGATTAAGGAACGGTGTGCAGTACTGGCACCAGAGCTGTTGGTGGATGGGAAGTTTGATGTTATATCGGAGCAGGTAGGAAGGAGGCCAAGCAGGGAGGGGGGAGTGAGGATTGAGGTGGAATGGGTGCAGGTTGAGGGGGAAAAGAAGTTTTTGTGTCATCATTATGGCCATTCGGGGACTGGGTGAGCTGCTTCTACTTTGCGTAATAATGGAAAGAACTAACATGAGTTAGATATCAATCCTCATATGGGACTGCTCGGGAGGCACTTAGATTGATACAGGGGGCATTGGAGAAAGGGAATTAGATTTGGGATACTTAATGAGATGCGCAAGTGGTTGGCTATGAATATAATGGATATAAATACAATAAACGTACTCCACCCCAGTCTAATAAATTTCTATCTTCAGTATAATATCTTCCCACCCACTCAGCTAAGAACTGTACTCCAACGTCACTCTAAAAACCACCCATCATCTTCGTCTCGATATGAAATCCGCTACGATCCAAGTTCTTGAAGAAATCCGGACTCGCGGCTGTTGAGGGTGTTAACACACCACCCCCGAGTTTTCGCGCTGCAATATCGTCGTTTGAGATTAAACTGATTGCAGTCTGGACGAGGAGGATACCGGTGAGTGTATAAGTGTCTTTTTCGCAGGACATTGAGATTGTGGCTTTTGCAGCCTCTTCGTTGTCGTCGTCGGCTTCAGCGACGCCGCACCATTCTACACGATACTTGTTTGTGGCTTCAAGAATAGGGCCCTCGCCGGGGGGTTTAGCGAATCTACGAACGAGCCACCTAGAAAAATTAGCTATTTGTGATTGGTCTGTGGGGTGGGGGATATACCTAACAGGTGTAATATAAGGGAGAATTTGTATAGCGCTCATTAAAATATATATCATAATCGCCATCAGCATGTTCCTCGCAATTGTGTACTCCCTAAACATAAAATGCTGCCCATAATAATCTCCTCTGTCCGCCAGCCCCCAGCTCCGCATAACAACTTTCTCGTCGTGGGACGCTTGTATATTCTTAGTCAGAATACCCAGGTCTTCGTTGTGGTGGATTGGGTAAATGAAGGGTAAATCGTGGCCCTTGACAGGAGAGAGGGAATACGTTCGGCGCGCGTGAAACATCTCCTGAAGAGTTGCATTTTCCCAGACAGACAGGAGCGTCTCGATCATACCTCCGGATACGCCGGTTTTTAGCTCGCGGAAAGCGAGGACAATATTATCTGTGGGACAGTGGAGGCGTTCACGGATGAACTTGACGAGAGAATAGGCGGCGAGGTCGGCAGGAGCAGACTGAACTCCGCATTGGGGTATGATCTAGTAGGCTTTAGCTTGCTAGCTCACTATGAGTTGAGGGGATTGCCCTTACGATAGCTCCACTAGTTTGTGCAGACTTATGATATTTCTTGATCATCTCCCGGACCCAGAGAGTCTCGACAGTAGAATCAACATAATGGGTCCCATTAAGCGCGCACGCTTCTAGTACTGGTGTTCCGTATCTGAGGAATGGGCCAACTGTGGATATTAAAACTTTGGTGACCTTTGCGAGGGTCTCGAGTGTGTCTTCATTCTCAATATTTGCAATGAAAACACCTAATCCGAAACCATGTTAGGAATTATCTCTACGGGAGAGTACCAGGACTCATACCAACGGGGACTCGGTCAGGGAACCGCTGATTATATTCTAGTGCGAGAAGCTCAAGCTTGTTAGGTGAACGGCCAGCAATCGCCCATTTGAGATTCGAGGAGGTTCCGGTAAGGACTTGTTCAGCGGTCAGGCGTCCTGTGTAGCCAGTTGCGCCGAAGATAACGAGGTCGTACTTTCTACCAGTGTTGGGGGTAGATGTAGAGGATGATGACGAAGCCATAGATGAATTATGATGGTTTTGAGGTGTTGAAAAGGTGTGTGAGGTTAGGAGCTGAGATCGACGTGGCTAGATAGATGGTGAGAGCTTTATAGGTTTGATCTTAACCCCTTTGCCGGGTACACGGAAATGATAGGAAGAGAAATACCAGATGTTTTCTTTTGAGAATTGTTCTTAGGATGCCCTATCTACCATCGATACATGTTCAATATAATTTTAAGATGCTCCATCTCCATCAAAGCTCCCCTTGCATCTCTAGAAGATTCCCCCGTGCTAAATTTATCCCCGCCAAGCTGTAGTGGGCAGAGCCTCACCTTAACCCTGTCTACCGAATGATAAAGAAGATAGCGGGAGATCGGGGCTCTTATACAAAGAGTGTTACCGGCAATTTGGACCCCGGGCTTCAAGCAATTTGTAGGATATGTGAGAGATTACCCCCCCCCCCCCCCCAAAGCAACCTGGGAGTCCGATCTCGTACTGCAGAATCTTAGAAAACCGAGCTTGCCTCTATCTGTCCTCTTCGACTGGTTCTGAGAATGCTATTCTATTAACTCGGCTTCGAGCAGGATAATTATACGAATAAGAAAATCTTTTATGCGATTATTCTTGGCCCAGTCACTGATATTTACAGCAACTATAATACAGTAGTCTCCAAACTGTAGCGAATGCATGGAATATCACTCGTATTCTTAATGGCGCTCACTATCCTCACAAGAAGAATCCCCAAACCTAAAGATATCAGGTCGAATAGCTTCAGAGTTTTGGCTACATATAGTAATTTCTGATTTGAGCTATTGAATTAGGGGCGGCCTTTAAAAAATCCACCCCTTTGCCCTAGAAGTATCTATATTTGTATAAAAGTAAGTTGCTTGCTCATTGCAGATCCTGGTTGCTAGGTTATGCCTCATAGTGTAGGGCAAGTGACGAGGAATATGATAATGAAACATGTCAGCTAGGCCTTATTAAGGTACATGTTTTAAAACAGAGATGATAGAAAGCCTTGCTAATTTCCCTTCAAAGTGGTATAGAAGCATAACTATATACACGTATATGTAACTATATATTTCTTCCCTGGTTTGCACCCTGCTTGTCCTCACCCCTTGGGCATATAAGACTTGTTTCTTGCTAATGTATAAACAACGAGGCTATCTATAGGCTTTTATTACTAGTAGGGTAGTCTGGGGGTTAAGAGGTATTTAAGGGGGGCTCTTTTACAAGTCTTGATTCTGGTTAAGTGTTTTGAGCTGGTTTTCAATGACTTGGAATCGGTTACTAAGGAATTTTACAACCCCAAAACAGTATCCTTGAGCTACTATACTATATTAACAAGATTGTGAAGATCCCTCTATACAGTAGTAATTTACTAAAGAGATATATTCGATTTGGAGAATCAGTCTCGTACCTAGCTATAGGCCCACATATGAAACTTACTACATTATTTAGAGTAATAATAATAAATTTCATAACATACATAGAGTCTAGAGGCTATGGTACACATCATTTAGAGTTTAGAGTAACAAGATTTTAGACAATTTTTAGTCATGGCCTCTCTAAGAAAGATGGACGCCATTAAACACCCAAATGATAGCTCATGTACGTACTCAGCGTGCTGTTTTTAGCCAGTTATCACTAATCTTTTTTTTTACTCGCAGCACCACCATAGATTATACACACATATATTTGTTTTTGTTTTTGAATGGTAATAATAAAGGAAGTTATGAGGATAAATTTTCTTGTTACTGGAAGTAGCTGGGCATGTAAGGGATATGATGTAGTGTATCGGAAATGCTGCAGGAGCGGATAGAAGCTAAGGAAAAGCTTAATACATGTAGTCATAACTTGAGCGTAAACAAAGACATATAAGCAGTTACTTTTTTTTTTAGCTATGTAGGATAAGAATAGAACAAAAACGGGGAAGGGTGTTTTTGAGGCAGCAGTTTATAACTACATAGATGTTAAAATTTTGTGCCTAGAAATAATAAATTGACCGATATAAAAGAATTTTTTAAATAAAAGGAATTCGAGCATGGAAGCGCAGATTGGTCAAACCCTAATTTACCGCCAGTGATAATTAAAGTATAGAATACAGTATACTAATGTTGGAGGTTAGCACTTGTGTGTGAAAATGGCACTGGGGTCAGCATACTAGATCTTAAATTTATGATTTACCATAGGTACATGTAGTAAATTAGGTTTTGACCGATTTGCGCTTCCATATATACCCAGGTATCTGTCATAAATACATGTAACTAGAGTGTCTTAGGCTCATGACACACCCGGTACATATAAATGAGTAGACTTCTATGTCGCCCTTGGCTTAATACTCAACTATATGCAGGGCCTGTGTTATGGGGCACATTCGGTTTTTTTTCTATGCCTTGTACCAAGATAATCCTGCGTTGATGGCCCAGAGTAGACTCATACCCCACACTTCTCCTAACTACATGTAACTTAGATCCTGCAGTCCCCTGTATACTGGACAGAGCCTCGATGCTTGGCACCCATCACAAAAAATTCTGTAGAACAACCCACCACAAGGTCACAACCCCCCCCAACCTCTACTCTACCACAACTAACAATGGCACCATTAACAAGAGCACATCGTGCCCGTGCTGAAACAACAGGAGAAGAAATTGAACCTCTGTCACCTGCATTGACAACAAATACTCTTACTCCAACCCGTCCGGCGGGCAGTAGTCACCTCCGGTTTGATGAGGAGGATATGCCGGTTACACGGAGAGGGGGCGTTGATGAGGATGATACGGCTATCCAGGTCGATAGTCGCCAAGTAGATGAAATTGCGGATTCTCAGATCGGAAGTGACTCAGACTCGGAAGATGATGCACCAGAGGCAGTGTCAATGGGTGCTGGGAAAGAGGAGGCAGAAAAGCGTGAAGAGGAGAATAGGAAAGCTGCTGAAGCGTATACTCCCCACACACCAGTTCGCTTGAGTTAATAACTAAAATACGCATAGTCAGAAAGAGGCGGCTAGAAAGAAGCGGAAAGAACGAGACATAAAACTCAAGGAGCAGAAAACTGAAGCATCCGCCCGTAAGGAATTGAAACGTCGGAAGCTCGACGATGCAGAGGATGCCATTGCCTCTCAGCTGACCCGTGAAGCTACCGTGAGTGGAAATGACGAAGATCAATCCATTCGTACCACTTCAGAGAATCAGAAACCATCACTATTACTCCCCGAGTCACTGCTCGCTCAGGTCACTGCTCGCCCAGAGCTTGCAGACGATAACGAGGATTCTGACGAAGATATGGAAGATGCCACATTGGGATCAGTAGTTTCATCAACAAGGTTAGAAAAAAACCGGAGGAAACGTCAACAGAAGAAGCGAAATAAAGTGTTGAAGAAGGGGGTCGTGAACGTCAAGGTGTTGAAGGATGAAGTGGCTTCGAGAAAGATTATGGCTCCACCAGCATCTAAGAGGGTTGGAAATGTTAAGGAGGCTTGGCTTTTTTCTCGTAGGAAAGGCGGAATAGAGAGGAGGAGTGTTGGGGGAGGGTTTATTAAGAGAAAGTAAGCAGAGAGGTCTTGTGTAATAATATTTGTGGGACAAAAACTTTCCTTTATTTATTTCTCTTTGTGAATAGTTGTAATAAAATTTTCCAGTGAGTTTTAGAAGTAGAAGGCTGTAATATATATCTACTTTAAGCTACCGAGGCTCCTTATCAAACCTTTTTCGGTTTTTAATGAACCAAGTTCTGATCATGAAATATCACCCGGTAAATACGACGCCGTATTTAGTCCATTCTACTACTTTTTTTTCTTTTCAAAAGGATATCTCTGGAGCTTACAACAGAAGAATTACCAAGTACATATAGTTTTTTTTATTGCTTATTGTTCCGTTTTAGCCCACAATGTAAAATCACTCGGTATGCTTTGTATGGTGTATCAATGTTTGACCAACCTTATATGAAGTCCTGTTATCACCCCCTCCAAAAAAATTAGTAGCTGAACTAATAGGTCGTTACCCAAATTACGGATATCTTCAGCAACAAAGAAAGGGACTCCCGGAAAGCATCAAACAGCAGAGAACTAAGAGCTCTGGCATATAACAGGTAGCAAAGAGTTGAGTACGCGGGGGCCCCGAGGGTAACGGGAGAGATTTTTTTACTAGCATAATAGGGTATAGGGCGTGGGCAAGAGAGGGGGATTGAAGTATATTTTTCAGAGCTCTAGCTAGAATCATACATTTAGCTATTACTAGCATAGCAAATACTCTTGAAATGTATGATTACATGTCACAACATCCTATTTCTCATCAATCGTTGCTATATATATGCTAGTACAAGGTGTTTCTGTCGGCGTCCGGAAGGTCTAAATAACCAAAAATGCATACAGTACGAAAAAAAGGGGATGAATCTATGGGTATACTACTTTTCCAAATCGGTAGAAATCCTATAGCAATAGTACGGAATATGAGATTATTACAGCATTCTTGTTCAAATTCTGGTTTAATACGGTATTCTTTTTACAATGCTACAGTAGTATTGTAGTAACTTCACCTAGTTTTTTCGTACTATAATATAATTACCTCTATGAACAAGTAGTTTAAATACCACAAGCCCTTATTGTTTTCAAGTATAAAAGAACAAATCAATGAGAGTAATCTAGTTGAACCTAGTTAATTTCTTAGCAGATATTCAAACTACATTGACCTATAGCTAGGAGGAGAACCAGCAACCCAAAGCTACATATACATTACAAAGAGGAGAAGGAGAGTAGCAAGAGTATGGGGACTGAACGAAGAGGGACTGGAATATTTGAGAGAATAGAAATGGAGAGAATAAAATTGTGCGAACTATTAATTTAGTTATGTGTTACTACATATACATACGTACTTCTTTAGTTTCGTTGTCATGGGTTTAGTTCAGTGTAGTGTGATACTGTATATGTGTACATATGATGTATTATACATTAATGAATTAAAAAAAGGCTCGTGATCTGTCTTCAATCATCACTTCTCACTCGAGGACTCATTCAGTTTACTTCTCCCTACTCCCTATCAGTAGTAGTTATATTTCGATATACACCTTGAATATATGTGCCCACAATGAAACCCCAAAGAGAAGCTCAAAGGTCACTGATACGCTTGCTGGTTCCTCTTTGGTAGGCATTCTCTCACTCAGTATAACCATATTCTATATCTACATTATGAAACAAGCCCTACCTATGTCTCAATCTAACAAAACAATACGAATTCTTACCTACACCCTCAGCTAATAAAAATCAGAGGTATTTACATATTGCTGCGCAAGATATAAAAGATGCAGAGGGATAAGTATTTCCACAAACTACATGTATATCTTACCATACCGTAATATGTCCAGCCAATAAATACCAGTCCCATAAAATTCCGAATAATACTAGATATTTTTCCAACATAGAAAAGAAGAAATATATAAACACCCAGAAAGGAGGAAAACTCTAATCTCAGACCAACCAATCAATGATGATGATGGCCAACCTGTGTCAACAACGGTAACAACATTCCAAATACTGCGGCACATGTATCCTTCACTCCTGGTTTCTCGACCTGCGCTGCCTGCTCTTGCATCGTGTGCATTGCAACATACCTAGTGAAGAATAAGTTAGCAAAACCCGTCACTTCTAGAATTTATGTGAAAAAAAAAGCATACAAAAATGTTCCCCCGCTAAATAACAATAATACTCCAGTCCACCATTGCATACCCGCACCGCCTACCTCCTCACCACCCAATAGGTTGACCAACACCCATGTTACTATCGCACCGACTGGTGCCGCCATACTAAACACAATCAAGTGCATCTTCGCCTGCCGCTTCCCCAGTCCAGCTCTTAGGAGTACGGCAGAAAGTCCAAACGCAGCAGGTGCCTTATGCAACATAATCGCCAAGAAAATAATAGCCTCCAACGCAACATTGGAAGAAGTTGACGAAGCACCCAACGCGATCCCATCAGCAGCAGCATGGATCACGAGTCCAAGCGTCGTAGAAGACGCCTTAGAAGAATGTGAATGTGCAGGAGTATCTGGGGGGCTATTGAGAGAGCGTAGGGAGTCGAGGGCAATATGGTACGGTTGTGCTGTAGCATGCGTATGATTTGGGATGACGTCAATGAGATACATCAAGATGAAACCTGAGATCAGAGACAACCCCACCCACTTGTGAGCGCCTGAATCAGATTCGTGATCATGATCGTGGTCTTCCTCCTCCCCCGCCTCTTCTCCTCCCCCGTGTGGCTCGCTAGTGACTCCCCCGGTTGTTGGGTCGGTATGTATGTGATTATGCGAGCTGTCCTCCTCTCGAGGGTAAAAAATTGGTATATCCCGCGCTGCAGGGCTGAGACCCCAGATACCCCGTGAGTTTACTGAACTAGTTACGGTGGAAGTTCTGAGGGATGATGTTGTGGGTTTTGCGTTATAGATAGTCTCGATTCCTTCTGGGATGATGACTATCATACTAGTTCCTACTAAGACACCCATTCCAATTGTTGATATTAGGCGGAGCTGTGAGGGTGAGAGGGAGACTGCCAGTGGGAGCATTCCAGCCCCAAAGGAGCTAAAAGAAGGGGTCAGTCTACTTTGGCTGTTAACTGTAGTATAAATGAGGGGATATACGCTATGGCCATAATGGCACTAAATAGTAGTAGAGTGAAGAGGCCGTCCGCCATGTTGCGGAGGTCGAGTAGGTCCACAGGATCTGTTGAGGTATTTGGGAAGTGGGTGTCGATAAAGAAATGGAAATAGAGTGTAATTGAACTTAGATGAGGGTCATTAATTCGTAAAACTAATTGTTACAGTAGAGACTCTATATAGCCTCTAGGTTGGGGTGTTGGTGGGGTATCTCTATGAAATGTGAACGGTGAATGGCCGTTTGTTGTATGTAAATCTGTCGTTGTCGAGATGAGTGCTGGGAGATCTAGACAAAGCTTGGCTTCTTCCTCTTCTTCCTTCTCCCTTCTTCCTCTGCTTCTACTTCTTCCTCTTCTTCCATTTCTTCTCCCCCCCCTTCTCCTTCAGCCTCTACAGCCCACCCAATCCATATTCAGGGGCCATATGTGGGAGAGAGGATTCGTGTGAACAAAGAACCTGATTCTGGAAATGATGATAAACACCGTGATGCTCATCCACGTGGGGTCTATTCAAGACGGACAGATCCAATACCCAATACCAACATGCGCATACATACCCGTATGTCTGCATCGATCTGTTGGTTGCTGTAGTATCAGATCTGCCCGCGCGACGCGACCCCCCGAGTAATAGCCCATACACAGATATACGGTACACACTGCGACAACATCCCTCCACCTTCTATCCTCCACCTTCTCTCCCCTAACATCTACACACATACACACCTCATCGCTCAGATCAAGATCATCTGAAAACTACAATCACCATCAATAAATAAATCACATCTCAGATATTCACCCCCCAGTGCACACCCAAGCAATGGAACCAATCGACGAATGGTCTGTCGATGCTAACGAGGCTCTGACACTCTCCCTTAACTCCCCATCATCCGGAAAACAACTCTCTGCTTTCCACCCGAAATATACATACCCAATCTTTGGCGAGTCTGAGACAATCTTCGGATACCGCAATCTCAATGCACGCCTCGCCTTTGCAGCGGACGACATGGCTCCCTGCGTTGACGTGAGTTGGGATGACAAGAAGAAGCCCGTCGGTGAGGTCGTCGCAGAGGACATAGTAGAGATACTCAAGGAGTACCTCCCAGAAAGTTTGTTAGCCTACTCTGTGCGTTATAGTAACCGTAATCCTGATAAACCCTATAGAAGCCTTTGAAAGGGACCTTAAAGCTTTTGGAAACACCCTAGCAAATAGAAAACCCAACTCCTTCATCCCACCCGGAACCCTCCTTGAGACCTCAACCAACCTCAACAAAACCTATGAAATTTGGCAAACCACAGTCGATGACCCTCACTGCCGCGCTCTCCTCTCAAACATCCAGATCCTCATCCTTCTCTATATTGAAGGTGGCTCCTACATCGAGCTCGACGATGATGAATGGACAAATAAGCGCTGGGAGGTCTTCTTCCTGTATGAAAAGGCACATGATGGGGAATATAGTTTTATCGGCTATTCGACCGTCTACCGCTACTACTACTTCTCCCCAGCGATTGAAAACCTCTCCCGCGCCCGCATCTCCCAGTTTCTCATACTCCCACCATACCAGCGCCAGGGCCATGGCTCCCGCTTCTACGATGCTCTTATCACGCACTACCTTGAATCTCCAACTACTCTAGAAATCACAGTTGAGGACCCCTCGGAGTCGTTCTCAGACCTTCGCGACCTACGGGATCTCCACCGCTTGGAAATGTCAGGTGCGTTCTCGAAACTATCGCTCATGACAGTTTCCAATAAATCATTTCCTCTTGAAGCCGTCCGTAAGGCCGCGAAAATGCCGCAACGACAATTCTCACGGTGTGTAGAAATGGCGCTACTAAAGGGCCTAATGGAGCGAGAGGAGAGGGAGGGGGAAAGGAGTAATGAGAGGAAAAAGAAGGATAAGCAGTGGAGAATGTATAGACTTGTTGTCAAGGGACGAATTTACAAGCAGAATCGCGATGTCCTCGCGCAGTTGGACCGGTTGGAGAGAATCGATAAACTAGAGGAAACATACTTTCATGTCGAGGATGAATACAAGAGGCTCTTTGAGGTCATGAAACATGGCAGAGTTGAAGAGGGAGGAAGTGATGACGACGGGAAGAACCCTGTAGGCGAGAAGAGGGCAAGTGAGGCAGAGGAAGAGGTGGAGCTAGAGATGGGTGGGAGGCCGAAGAAGAGGGTTAGGGTTTAATCAGAAGCCTGTAGAAAAAGGGACTGGAAGGCGTTTTTACTTTTTTCCCCATGGTTTTTTGTTCGCTTTCTTCTAAGAGTCTGTTATAGGGAAGGAGACCGAGGTCCGTCCGGCTTTAACTTTTTTTAACTTTTCCATTCTTTCCCTCCCTATACCTTAATTTTATCCTGCCCCGTCATAATTTCCTATGATCTATTCTACTACGGAATGTATATAAATATATTTTGTGTCTACCAAAAAAATCTGAGCTACAATAATCTGTTTCACACCCAATCGCTCATAAAAGTAGGCTTTATACCACCGGTACGTGAAATCGGGCTAAGTGAGCCAACATGATGTTTGTATCATGACCTATCACTCGACTGAACAGCCCCTGCAGTCTAAAGTAATACAGCAGAGGGGAAGACACCTACTACTCCTACATATATAAGGGCCCCTGTAAAGCAAGCCTCCTGCATCATAAACTTAAAACTAGTTTGTATATAAACATGTCTCACCTATTCAACACCAATACTATAACCTAGTCCATAATCCTTATATTATAGGCACATCCTAAATACCTTATAATCTAATAATACCTTGACTATTTTTATTTAAAAACAAAAACATTGATCACTAGAAGGCCTAGCTAGCGGTGGGCAACTAGAAGAAGGGGGACCTTAATGACTGGTGGTAGTTTAGAGGGTGTAATATAGTATTTAGTAGTGAATTATAATCTCATCGAGGCTTTCATCATCCAGTAAACTGAACAATACCATATATCTAGTCTCATACCCAGCCCCACGGTTATATTTGCTGCGCAGCACCGTACCATATATCCATTTCCCCAGTCACATAAAAACTGAAATCTAGTCGCCAAGACCTAATTTCATTACGTTATCTAGCTTTACTCTTAGTTTTCAGTCATGTGGCTAAATAATCCCTAGCTTAGAAGAAAGCCTCTCAACCAATTACCTCCCATTCCCCAGTAATCCACTACACTAAGTATGGCTACATATAATAATCTTTGCTACCATCCTTATGGAGAGCTTAGGCGTTAAGGGTATCCCTAAAGAATTGTGCGCTAGGAGAAAATTCTTGTGATTACATGTAAATACCAGAAGTGCTTGGGGTACTAAGGTGCTAATTCATTACATGTATATATCTATGTATGTTATCTAGTAGTATCGACCCGCCATAATTGGGATTGATTGGCTGGTCCGGCTTTTAATGTTAGGCCGAGAATGGTTGGAATAGGTCATTAAGGTTAAGAGGAATGGGGTTTTATAGGCATGTAGTCCTAGTATTTTGGGTCAATGGGGAGCTTTGCATAGGTTTATAATTCTCAATTTGAGAGTGGTTGTTCTTATAAAGGGCGTGAGCGTGCTATCTTTTAAAAGTATTCTTATAGAGTTTCTAGTATACTGTAAATGAAGGATATTGTTGCAATCCAAAAAATAAAAATAAAAATAAAAATAAACTTACAGCTCCAGCTACGGTACTTTCCAATTTTTCTACTAGTTTATATTAAGTAGAGGAAGCTGGAATTTTAGAATTAGAGCCTCTAAACGCCCAATACCAAAAAGCTCGCCAGACTTCCAGTCGCCAGCCCGGCCACCAAACATAATCCCATAAACCCACCGCTCGCTTCTCTCTCCCCTTCTTCTACGATTTCTGGAGCTGCCATCATGGTATTACTCCCGATCCAACCGTTACTCATACCAAAAGTGAACTGTATCAACCAGTAAAAAAGATCACTACTGATCACTGCACCATTGCCTTTGATATTACAGAGGAAGTAGAGTGGGATGAAAACAAGCCTTGCAATCGATGCTAATGCGAGGATTGGGGGACTGGAGGTAAACTTGAACATATTGAAACCACAGACAACACGGCCCGAGAGGTCACCTAGATTCCAGATAAGGAAACTAAACGGAATGAAAACATCCGGTGTGAAAAATCTAGACTGGGTGGGGGAAGGGGGGCGGACGGAGACGATGGCTTGAGTGTATACGGGGAATGCCATGGTTACAGCAAAACATGCCCAGATTGCGAATGAAAGGAATTTGAGCTTACGCAAAAGCGTCCAGAGGGAGACGGGTTTGCGGGTACTAGGTGGTGCAGGAGTCTCGATGGGAGTATTAGGATTCCTCATTTCATCATCAACCTTATACTTTTGACTAGGTTTTTGACGGGAAAGAAGAATGAGAAATAGGAGAAGGCAGAGACCTGAGACAAATGTAGCAGTGAAGAAATACGCAAAGGCTGATTTTGGAGATGCAGCTTGATCATCAGAGGTTGGGACTACGAGGACCGAAACAATTTGAGCTATTGCTGGAAGCACTCCGGCGATTCCTTGACCACTATTCACACCATAGGGTCAGCCCAGGAGCTTTGCATGTAATCGGGAAAACAAACGTCATGACAGCCTGCATATATACTCCCCCAAACGTATTCACAAACGCAAATACACCGTTCTGACATAACCCTGTACTCCAACTCGCCATAAACACACATGTCAATACCACTACAATGTAGCTTTCCGGGCCCATTATAAAAAAGATCGTTGACAGTGCTAGTATGGTAGTCAAGACACAGTTCATAACTAAAGCCATCCATATCCGTGCTGGATAGTCCGCTGTGCTTTGTCGCCTGGAGAGGTAAAACGCAGACAGAAGATTTGTCACTGTCGACGAGGCAAGGATCAAAGACTGAAAGTTGTTTAGGAGGAACTCATTATCGGCGAAGCGACGTTGAAAGTAAGTCGCGCATGCCATAAACATATTCCAGCTCCATAGCCTATAGTCCCCATGAGCTTTATATCCCCTTTCCTATGATGAGAGAAAGAGCTTACATAGCACATCCTAGAAGTAGAAATACGAAATATTGGAACTTCGATACTTTCCCGCTTATTCGTTCCCTTTCTGCGTCTGAGGTTGGACTGTCAGGGTCATCGGCCAAAGCCTCGTATGCTTGGCTTTGACTAAACCATTTTTTGATGCGTTCCATAGTGTGTTTTGAATATATGATGGGGCGATAAACACTAGACGTCTAGAGATCTAGGTGAGATGAAGATGGCGAAGGTGAAGGTGAAGATGAAGGTAAAGGTGAAGCTGGGGAGGAGTCGAGAAGTGGAGGTATGTAGGTAGAGCAGGACCCAGTGATGCAGGGACAACTACCCCGGGGGGTTATTCGGATGGGGTTTAGCCGTGTCTTACTATATATCTAGGAACTGGCGATCAGCTCTTCAGCCTTCGGGTAGGTTACACAGATACGAGGGTGCGGCAAGCCTCGAAACGGGTGATCTCGAGAATATAAGAATATGGTGCCTGCATAATTAAGAGAGTATTTTCAATATCTAGAAGATAGGGTTTTGATATTATTAACTCTTACTACAAACTACATATATTTTAAGGATTCCTCGCACTCTAATAATTGTATACAACATAGCCCTAGCACAACTATTTTCCTAAGCCTTTTCAGCTACTAACTACATGTACATATATGCTTATATGAGTTCAACCTGCAAACGTTGTACATACATGTAGAATACTGTACCCAATAACACATACATGTATGTACACCTTAGGAGCCCGTTAAGCTCTCCGCCACCGTCGCCGGGGCAACTCCCCTTATCATGTGATCGTCAACAAACCCAGGCTAATGTTTACCCCACGTTGTCCATCTCCAAGTTCTCAACAAGCATCCACCTCTTGTCGACATCCAAAAATACCAACACAAGTACTAACAGAGTCGTCGTACCCCCCCCCCCTCATTATGACTTCCGACCTCTCAACAGCATCACGGAAGCCCGCAAACAAACAAAAAAAGACTTACGGAAAAAACGTCAAATCCCATATCTCGGGTTGGTTTGGCAGAGACCTCTGGAACGCCGTCGAACCCGTTGATTCTACCACAAAAAAGACAAAAGAACAGAAGAAAGAGAAGGATAATTTAAAGAGACAAAGTGTTGAGGAGGATGTAGAAATTGACGTGGAAAGGCAACTCGCGAGGGAGGTCGAGGAGGAGGGCCTGAAAAGGGTTGCCACAGCAGGTGAGGGCGAAAAACAGAAGGTTGAGACAGGGATAGTAGAATCTACTGCTGCAACAGAAGATGCAGATGCAGAAGCAGACTTGGAGATCCCGGGAACACCAGAACATGAGGAATTGGAAGCTGGAATACTAGCACTTCTAGACGGCGCGAAGAAGATCGGTGTGCCTGCCTCCAACAGTGGGTCCTCCACAAAACAGCAATCCATCAAAGGCGATGAAGATGAAGAAAAAAAGACACCCCCAACATCGACGGAGGATGAAGACCAAAAATCCAATTCATCCAAATCTCTAAAAGAGAACTCTGATAAAGAAAACGATGAACCCCCTTTCTCCACGATAGGATCCCGTAGGGCCAGCCGAAAGAGATCTCCCGATACATCGGCAAGCAACTCTCCTAGAGAGGCCTTGAAAGAGAGACCTATCTCACCGGAGAGAGAACCCGAGATTCTAGTTGAGTCACCTATCCGAAAAAATGGTGTGCGGAAGAAGGGGAGCATTGGACACAGAGTATCTATCAATGGTTCCGTCCCTTCACCTCTTAAGAGAGAGTCAACTACACCCTTGAGATTCCCGGACGGAAAGACGAATGGGAGAGAGGAGAGACAAGAGGATATCAAGGTATGGGAAGATTTGGAATCTGGAAATGCAACACCAGTGAAGCCGAAACAGCCGATATTCTTGAGGGATGCAGTCAACAAATCGCGGGAGAGGATGCAGCCCGTTGAAATTTCAGACTCTGAGGATGAACTTACGCAAAAACTAGCAAAGGTTAAGCTTGCAGAGGTGCTCAAAAAGGAAACATCTGAAAATAAAGCTGCTATTGTCCCTATTTTCTCTTCTAAGAAACTCACAGTGACGGCTATAGAACCCGTACATACCACTGGCAACAAAGAGACTTCAGTCGATGAGCGGGGCTATAGTAGTGATGATTCCGAATTAACACCACTGGAAGACCCAGAAGAGGGTTATTACTATTCTGAGGACCTACCTGTAGAGGATCTCCTCCATTATTGTACCATCCCCAAGGTCTTGGATTTCACCGAACACATCGATAGCCTTCTGCTCCAATCTACAATCCGCAAGCTAGGCGAGGCCTCTTACAGCGAGGTATTCATTCAGTCCCACCAACCGCACGCCTCAATTGCCACCCCCTTACCTACCGTCCTCAAAATCATTCCTTTCGGCGGGTCCGACCAATGTATATTATCGAGTATCATCCAAGAAGTCAGCATAACAAAATCAATGGCGACTATTAATGGCTTCATTGGGTTCCGTGGTGCTTATGTTGTTCGTGGTGCGTTCCCAGGAAAACTAATGAATGAGTGGGATATGTATGAAGAGGAGCGTGGGAGTGAGAATGAGAGACCAGAGTTTTACGATGAAAGACAATTGTTTGCTATTATTATGTTAGAGATGGGGGGGACAGACCTCGAACATTTTGATTTAAACGGATGGGAAGAGGCAGGAGATGTATTTTGGCAAGTTGCGATTGCACTAGCAATGGGTGAGAGGGAACGGGAGTTTGAGGTATGTTTTCCGTAGATAGAGTGGGACTTTGTGTGCATGTGCGTAGGACTAATAGGTAATTAGCACCGAGACTTACACTTTGGCAACATCGTTATTCGACGGGAATTGGATAGGAAACTGAAAGATGAAGACAAATATGAAGAAACTCAAGAACCGGAAAAACTCATAAGCAAACTTTCGATCAACGATGATGGCGGTCCTCTTGAGTCAAACTTGAAAGTCTCCCTGATTGACTACACCCTCTCACGCGCTATCTGTGGCACTACAGATTCAGATTCAGAAATTCAATTTGCTCCACTCGATGATCCTGCACTCTTCACTGGTAAGGGCGATTATCAATTTGACATCTATAGGTTCATGCAGACCCATATCTCTAGCGGGCTAGTTCCCCCTGACGAGGAGGATATCGACTGGAATATCTATGCTCCCAAGACGAATGTTTTCTGGCTACATTACCTAACAAACATTCTATTAAATAAGAAGGGAATCCCAAGGCCTGCTGCGAGAGGAAGGAACGCTGCAAGTGAGGGCGAAAAAAAAGCGTATAAAGATCTTGAGGCAATCGCGAAATCTGTTGACCCCCGAAAGAAAAGATTCGGCGGGAAGGGAGAGATTGGTTGTGCAGGCGAATTGGTTGAGTGGGCTATTGGGGAGGGGATGTTGAAAGTTGGTGTTTGGGGTGAGGATGACGAGTGATAGTGGTATATAACGAGTGATTGACTATGATTCGCGTGGAGAGTCGTGCAGAATAGGAGTAGTAATTGAGGGCACCTAGGAATACCGGTATTGGGTTAAGTGATGGTTGTGGATTTTTTGTTTTGTTTTGTTTTGTTTTCCTGTACTGGGTACTTTAAACTGGTGGGGTTCGGGGGACTTTAGGAGATATTCATGGTAAAATTTACGGCCGTAATTTCTTTATTTTTAGTTATTTGATACAATACTTTATATTTCGTCAATGTTAAATCCTGCTAAATGTGTACAGAAAACTAGATATTCTACCGCTAAATCACTAATATCTGGGTAAATACTTTTATATCAGTTTATAAATGCAATTAAAGTCTAAAACTAGTAGGCTAAAAATGATGTGCGCCACCCTGTGGAGCTAATAAAATAGTACCACAATCAGGAGGTGTAAGCTATAGATTAGGAGAGATTATCAGAAATTTCTCAATACTTCCACCTAGTAGGCGTCAATAAATAAATAACTACAAGACTACATTCACCATTCTTCCTTTAAATTTTACTCTAGCCTTAACTTAGGTTTCTAGCCTATGCTTTAAGTGGTATATAGTATAGATGAGGATTTAAGAATATAAGGGGGTATGCTAATATAAACCCTAGGAGTAGAGCTATCGATCATCCTCAGGCCAAGCACAGACCGCTTAACCAGAGGCATTTATCATTACATCTATATCCTAGTACATACATCTCATTAAGGCTTCATAAGTAAGCAACATTCCCTTTGTGTTTCCACTAAGCCCACCTACAAGATCTCCAAAATCAAGAAATACTTATAGGTATATAGAAGACTAAAGTAATATATAGTATTATAGACGTCATCGTAATAACATACTCTACACGACATGTTCTACAATATCTTTAAAATTTTGAGAAATAGTAATAACTAGACACAAGATGTAAATAGTAGGCCTTCCTGCTTCCACACTCTAGAAGACATCTGCCTTCTAGGGGCAAACAATAACCCCCCCATGTTTTGAAAGACTTCTTCTTGAAAAAAGAGATATGCAATCATTTCCTTTGCCTAGCCCTCTATAACACATCAGGGATAAACGAGCTAGAAATACATTGATATCTCTAATACCAACTCATATCTAAATACCCCATAAAACACTCATAGAAAGCAGCTTCCCACCATGACAAGAATTTGTATCAAATAAAGGGGAGATACAAGTATAAAGAACGCCAGAAGAGGGGAAATAAGAGGAAATGAATTACAAGGTAGATACCTGCTTCGCAAGAATTCGTCGAAGCCTTAGATCTACATACCCTATAATAAAACTAAAAGAGAAGAGCGAAAATACTAATCCTAGCAAAGAGAGCCAAAAAAGTATAAAAGACTAAAAAGTTAGGGGAAAAAAACGAAACCACAAAAAACATAATCCGGATAATCCCTATAAACAACCTAATAACCCCATTTCCAGCCGTCTCCTCACTTCTGATACATCTTTACCTAACTCCAATGGCTCTAGTAATTGCGGCAGAAACTCCAATCTTTCTCGCTCTCGCTTTCCCATTTGATAAATATTGGGATGATTTTAACCCCCACTTAAGTAGGCCATGACAAGAACACCAAATTACCCAAAGCCCTCTCAAAACCGCCCACGTCTTCTTTGCCATCTTAACCGTAGTCTGTACTTTCCTCACCCTTATCATAACCGATCCAGCAAAAAGCCTGAAAATTGCTTCCCATCGCTGATGGGATAGTGGTTCTCGCTGACAAAGATCGTGATGATTATGGACCTTGATGTTATTACTGCTACTAAACCCCCCCGAACTAGGAAAATGAATGTCAACCCCATGCAATCACATGAACCCCTGCCCCGCAGAAGATCACTTCTGCGGCCCCCAATTACATTTCTTGTGTTTATTTATACTGACACTTTGGCCTGCCTCTTTGCGGTACCGATGGAGGTGTTGTTGACTTTGGTTGCGAACTTAAGGGAAGTGAGAGTCTCGCTCAGATGAGCCTGCATTGGCGAAACCATGACGAACATGAGGCATTTGCTATTGCCACCAAGGGAGTATTGAAGTAAGTATGTGAGCTATTTCCCCCTTGTTAGTTATTATGCTCAAGGGGTGAGATAAAAGTAGAGATGGCCTACTTTGGAGTTCCTATATGGAATATGGGCTCCTTCCTTTCCATTCCCAAGCGCTGCGATAACATCACCGAGACAGCTCAAACTCCTGTTGATATTTTGGGTTTCTTTCAAACGCTCTCCAGTAGCCCCACTGTGTGCCAGCCTTTCACTTCCTGCCAGGTCCACCAAGTTCAATGTTCCCTCGCTCCTCTCTCCCGTGACCGAGTTGACACCCCTGAGTTTTAGAATGAAAACACTGTGAGATCGCGAAGAACGCTCATTTGCCTGAGTGGCAGCCACAGATCGAGTCTTCGAGGCACGGCTAAGAATAGATTCAACCCTAGCTGGGTTGTCCAAAACCACAGTATTGATATCCGTAATAGTAGTCTTACACTCCTTCGGGTCATGGCGAATATCATGCTTCTTTTTATCGAAGTCATCGGCTTGTCCGAGAAGATCATTGATATTTTCATTGTAAACTTCCACAAACTGCCCCTCCATGGTATATGTCCAACCCTTTTCTTCCAATTCTTTGGCAGTTGCATAAATCTGGTGGACAGCTTTTGGAATCATGCCGTCTGGAGAGGACATCGTGTATCTGAATGTGTTAGTATAACAGACTCAAAAGGTGGAAGAGGGAACAGAAAAGACACTCACGTCTTTCCGGAACCAGTTTGACCATAACAGAATATGCAAACGTTGTACCCATCCAGAGCACTCTGTACTAGCTGTGAAATTTCTTCAAAGACTTCGCCGTTCTGTGCAGAAGGCCCAAACACTTTGTCGAAAGAGAATGGATACGCTTTCGTAACAACATTTCCCAAAGCGCTCTTCTCCGCTGCACCTATAATCTGGATTTCCTTGCCTTCTTTATCCGTATCCGGAAACATCATTTCAGCACCACCATTGGCCTCTGCTGGGAGTGTTGGTCGCACACGACAGAACACCCTGATATTTCCTTTGAGCTCTTGTACCTGGTTATGCAGCTTCCTCCGTAAAGTTTCTTCAGCCCTAAGCTTCTCCTTCGCAATTGCAGTTTCCTCTAAGGCCTGCCTAAGCCTCTCTTCCAATTGAGCAAAAACTCGAGCCTGCGACTTCCCGTCACTTTCAAGCAACTCAATACGAGCCCGGAGAGCACGTGAAGATGATTCCAGAGAAAGAGCAGTAGAAGATGACTCAGATAGAGTGTCCTTCAAATTCGCTGTAATTGTTTTTTCTCGCTCAAGCTCACTCATTGTTGCTTCGAGCTCTGACTTTAGCCCTCTTATTTCCCGTGCACTTCCGCCCATTTCCATTTCCAGCTTTTGTCTTTCCATTGCTGCCTGTGTTTTTAGCTCCTGCACCTCCCTTTGTCTTGCAGCTCGCTCGTCCTCTAGCTCGTTTCGAGCTCTCCTTTCCAGGACCTCCATTGCTTCCCGATTAGATTTAATAAGAGATTCGATTTCATCACGCAACTTCCGTCGTATGTCGTCAGTCTCATCGCGTAATCTCCTTGTTGCATCATCTCGCTCTTGCCGGCGGTCTCGTCGCTCATCATCAAGAAGTCTTTCAAGTTCCGAAGCCTTTTTCAGGGAAGATTCTAGTTCAAACTGGACTTGGGTGTTCTTGGTTTCGAGGGTTACTCGCATTGTCTCGAGTTGGTACGCTGTGGGCCTATGTAAGAATACAACAATTTTGGGGGGTCAGATAAAGGGGTCCTCCACACCTTTCAGCTTATGGTCCTCGAGCTGTTCCTTAATGCTGTTTGATTCC
This sequence comes from Verpa bohemica, assembly GCA_033030345.1. NCBI lineage: Eukaryota > Fungi > Ascomycota > Pezizomycetes > Pezizales > Morchellaceae > Verpa > Verpa bohemica. The sequence goes on along the minus strand of JAUFSE010000009.1, from coordinate 774,578 downwards.
GTACGTTCCTGAAGCATCATACTCTTCATCATTTCAATCGCACTCTCGGTATCCTCAAGTCTCCCTTTCAGATCCCATGCTAGAAAGTTGTTTCTGTCAACGCATTGAAACCTAGAAGTAAAAGACGATGACGTCCGGTGCTTACCCTTCCTCCTCGGCATAGCAACCGTTGGATCTAGGCCTGGACCACCATTCTCTTGCCGATCACTCTGTGCACTTGTCGGTCGTGGTGGCGCTGCAGCTGGCACCCCCGTCCTGGGTGCTGGGGTCACCCCCCGTACGAGTCCCAGTGATGAATTCGGCCTACTACCAACACTCTTTGAGAACCCTGATGTAGAATTAGACCTCCCTACTTGGCCACTCGCGCTCCTTCCATGGCCAATGTTCTTAGACTGGGTTCCGGAAGAAGTTTTAGCGGTCGGGGGCTGGCCAGCCCGGTCGGCCAAGGTGATGCGTTTCTGGCCAGCATTCCCAGAGACTACCACAACATTCCCTTTAGTAACTTTCCACGGAAAATCTCGCTTATTATTATAGATGGGGATTGAACTAGGAGAGGTAGGAGCAACGCTGTTGTCCCGGGAGGATGAGGATGAGGAGGATGAGGTAGGAGACCGACTTGAAGATTTTTGTTTGAGGGATGCTGTTACGGCTTGGGACGGTGGGGGCATCATTGCGGAATCGTTATTCATGTTTAGATTATTACTGTTGTTATTGTTGCTGACACTGTTACTTGAGCTATGAGGAAGACCAGTGTAAGTGTTGTTGAGATTATTGTGGTTTGATGTGTTGTTGGTTGTGTTGTAGGATGGTAGTCGTGAATTTGGAGGAGCCATTTCATATAAGACTTTTGTTGTTGAGGGCGTTGGCGGGGGGATCCTACTACTCCCTGGCCGGGGGAGCGATGAGGACGAGTACATGAACTATGTGAGGGGTCAGCTCCTGATTGGTGGGTGAGTTGGGGGGGCATGAAGAAACGGCACGGCCTACACTTCTGTCGGAGTGGTCCATAATAATAAACAAGTGAGTGAACCCACACAGTTGAAGGGATGTAGTAGCGCAGTCAAAGTAGATAGAGCTCACGGCGGGGGGTGGGAGGAGGGGTGGAGGAGGGGAAGGGTGGATAGGAGGGGTGGATAGGAAGGAGATAGGAGGTATGTATAAATGAGATTCCAACAAAAGAAGTTCTTGATGGTTGGTGGGTAGGTGTATGTATTTATTTAGCTAGGTATGTATACTTTACAGTGGGGGGGGGATCAGTTAGCTGGTGGGCTGTCGTTGTCGTTGTCTGAGTGGGGCGCTACTGTACAGTTTGGGAGACGGGTTTACCGCACTTGGGGGTGTTTATCTGCACCGGGGATAAACAGAAACGAACCTAGGAAAACGTGTGTAAACAAACCCCTTGAGGTAAGTAGCTCCCACTAAACCTAAAGAGGCCTCCCCACAACTTCCAATAAGTCTTTTGATGGGCATATGCCAGCAGAGAGAATAAAGGTTGGCTTCTATCTTGTTCTCCGTAGCTCTGGGTATAGCTACTGTAGATCACGGATATCTCCCTTGGTAGGATAACAGCATACCTACTCTACTCTCTTTTCTCGGTGCATTATTTTTATTCTTACCCTAGAGCACACCGATCTTCACGGCTACTTGCAGACTGGCGTGTCCTATCGAATAGATACATACGTACTACCCTTCCTCTTACCTGATATGTATAACGTGGGTTTCATCGTCATACCCGTACCTACATATTTAGCTCCAGCTGAAGTGAGTGACTTGTGCTAGACTGGACTGGCCCAGCCCAAATCACGCATGAAACATAATTTATATAGATACCGAAATACGCGAAACGAAACCACGTGACGTTCCACACGATTGATTGCTTACTATCACCCGCCAAGGCCAAAGTCCCATAGTACCTCAGGCTCTATCTCCCAGACTCCTACTATGTAGAGGAAACAAACTCCAGTTCTCTAAACATGTCACACTCAAAACGCAACACGTCCTTAGCATTCTTCACGTAAGTATCCCGCAACATCCCCTCCCATCCCCCAATGCCTTAGCTAACAATTTTTTTGCCTTTCCTTAACAGCTCTTACGAACGCTCTCTCCTCAAGGGTGACTATGGAAAACAACGTACCCGTCTAACCCGTGATTCATTTAAGTCCCTGGATGCCTGTAACCTCTGTTTGCAAAGATGCCGCGACCCCGTATCCTGTGACCACGGTGACCTTTTCTGCCGCGAGTGCGCAGTCGAGAACCTCCTCTCCCAGCACAAAGAGATCAAGAGAATGCAGACTGAGCTTGACCGCCGCATAAAGGAGGAGGAAGAGGATCGTGAGAGAGGGGAAGAAGAGGCGAAGGAACGTGCCGTGAGAGACTTTGAGCTACTACAGATGGGATTGGAGATCAAGAACCGAAATGAGAAAGAGTTGAACCCGAGAGCAATTTTCGGGATGGGACCGCCGAAGGTTATTGGGAGGGAGAACGGAAAGCTTATTTTAGAGGAAGTCATGGCAGAAGATAGTGAAGGTGGTGAAGGATCATCGGGGGTAGTAGTAGAGGCAGACGAAAATGAGAGTAAAAGAGGAAAGAAAAGAAAATTTGAGCTTGACGAGGAGGAGTTGATGCGTCTCGCTCGGGAGGAAAGGCAAAAGGCAAAAACAATAATTAACAATGAGAAGGTACACTATCCTCCCTCCCTACACTTGCTTCTTATATACTAACGTCACCTTTATAGTCTGTAGCATCTATCCAAAAATTGCCCTCCTTCTGGGTTCCTAGCCTCACCCCCTCTGTTGCGGCCTCTGAAATTCCCCGAAAACCACTAAAGCTCAATCCTGTTTGTCCTGCCTCTGAGAAAAACAAGATTCATAACTACAACCTCAAAACTCTAATCGCTGTCCAATTTGCTGAAGAGAAAGACGAGCGGACAAGACATGGAGACCCCCAGCGGGTGTGTCCTAGCTGTAAGAAGGGATTGAACAACGCTACAAAGGCTATGCGTGAGTTCACTCCGGTAAACTATAATAGGGAGGCATATTCATTTCTAATCTGTGGTATGAATTAGTTGCGAAACCATGTGGCCATGTCCTTTGTAAACCATGTGCAGACAAGTTTATGAGTTCGCAGAACGATGACCCTCACGATACATCGCTAAAGATTATAACATGTTATGTCTGCGATGAAATCTTATCAGAGGCGACAGGAAAGAAATCGAAGAAATCGAAGAAAAGTAATATCAAACCGGGGTTGGTATTGATACAGAGCGACGGGACTGGGTTTTCAGCAGGTGGCGGTAATGTTACAACAGAGAAAGAAGGGATTGCGTTTCAATGTTAGCAATGGGGCCTTATGGGCATGAAAATGATTGTACTTTTATGATTTTTTAGCGCCAGCGAGGATAGGGCTTATTCTAAATTTTAGATAAATATATGTATTCTTCTAGAGCCTACTATAACCATAGCCTATGAGGTGCGCATTTAGGAGGTAAATATTTAGGACCCAAGCTATACCAAGCTTTCTCGAGATATAATAATAAACATGGTGTACCATGTGACTATGCGGCGCAGTAACGCAGTCATAAGAGAGGCAAAAGGAACTTGAGCATGCTTATTAGCAACTGTTTTTGATTCGCTCCCACAACTACGAGCTACTTAACACCCTAGTACTTCAATCCTTTTTGCCTTCCTCAAATACATATTGATCAGCATGGCCATTATCAAAGCCTAAACGGGGATCAAGTACTACCAAGATACACCAACTGAGATAGTGTGAAGTCGGCTACAAGGCCCAACCCATAGAAGGAAGTAGAACGTTGTTCCCCGCCTACTAGAGCTATCAGCTGCCTAGGCACTTGCATGACGCGTAAACAAGTATCTAGAAGAAAAAATTAAGTACGCGTATTTAGGGAAAGACACATATACCAAAGCACCAACAAAAGTTTATGTCAGATTAGATCAAGTAATTTTAAGGTCCGTCACAGGCAGCATCTAGAAACCCTTCCTTCACTCCTTCAACCATCGCCATACCTCCAACCGCATCCAACCACTCACAGCCTAGCTCATACCACGAAGACTCGCCGAAGGGAGCACAGGTTCACAGGGCGCAAGCAGTTATGGTAGAAGAAGGAAGCTAGAACGATAGTGAAGGAATGCCGAAATGATGGATAAACATCGTGGACCTCTAAGAGCTATCCTCGGGGCTCATTCTATCATCATTCAAAACTGTTGATGAAAGGAGAGGGAGAACGGAGAAGAGAGAAAGAGAGAGGTTGTAGGTTATGGGGTATGCACGGTTGGCCCATCAAAGCTCGCATGATGCAAGGATCGCTTTCTTTGATGGCTAGGGCTAGGGGAAACAAATGAGAACATTTTTCTTCTTTCCTTTTCCCGCAGCGATTTAAGGGTCTTGGCAGCTAGCTGTGGACACTCCTGTCGCAGGCCCACCAGGAAAGTAATATAAGGACACAACAGTTGCCCCCTCAGTCGCTCTCAGAGGATGCTCTCGCTTGCTCTTCTTGGTGTGCCGTCATAGTAAGCCCAGCACCCACATTCCGCCTTCTTTCTCCCTCCAATCACAACACACAACGTACGTTATACCCTGTTACAACGCCTTTCCAATTTGCCTTTACCTTCTTTGCCTTTCCCACTCCACTGTTTCCGGCAAACCCCGCCTCAACATCCCGTTTCTTCCACCCAAAACCAACAAACGGCCCCTGCAGCTAGCCCAGGGCCATCAATCGTATTGTGCGCACAGTCCCGTCACGCTGCGAGCCCCGCCTCACAACTTGCAACTTTAATAGTTGGTCCCATCCCCTCATAAAAGCCAAGTCCATTACCAGTCGGGGAAAAAATCAATACTTTTTTTCCCTCATTTCTACCCAGGCCCCGTCCCGTCCCCACACCAACAAAAAAGTCTGCCGAGCCGAGGACCCGAATCCCCCACCATCCTACCCACATATACATAATATACGTACTCACATATACACACACGCATACGTCATCATGGAAGCCTTCTACCCTTATGATCCCGTACACGGTGCTTTACAGCACCACAGCGTCAACGTTAACCATCCCCCCCACCCTACACCGCCACAGCAACCACTGCCTCAGCAGATGGACCTCGCATCCTCTCCTATACAAGAGAAGGCGAAACCAGGCCGTCCCCGCAGAAGTCGTACCAACAATGTTAACGTTAATAACATCAACAACGGTCCACCAGCTGAATCGAGTTCTGCAGGTGCTAGTAGCGGAATCACCACAGCTAGTGGAAGGGTCGTCGAGATAAAGACAAAATTTCCAGTTGCAAGAATCAAGCGGATTATGCAAGCCGATGAAGATGTTGGTAAGGTTGCACAGGTAATTATCCCTTCCCTTCTGCTCCTTCCATCATCTAATCATTTCTTTCATCACCTATCACTCGAATTCCCCACTAACACAATAACCTACTAGGTCACACCAGTTGTCGTTTCAAAAGCACTAGAACTCTTCATGATTGCCCTCTGTGATAAAGCCTCTGCTCAAGCCCGCCAACGCAATTCAAAACGCATCACAGCAGGCCATCTAAAACAGGCCGTCCTCCATGAAGAGCAGTTCGATTTCCTCGCCGAAATTATTGCTAAAGTCCCCGATATACCACTCCCCACGGCCGCAGACAGCGGAAATAACGGAAGCGGCGGCGGGAATTGTTCTTCCGGTGGTGGTCTCGAATCAGAAGATGCTGCCCCTCCAGCAAGTGTCAAAAAACCCAGGAAACCAAGAGCGAGGAAGGTTAAAAGTGAGGAATTTTAGGTGTGGAGGTTTAAAAGTATCATGAACAGTATCAGCAGAAAATAGGAGTTTTTGCGGTGGAGTGCTTGGGGGAGCGTGGAGTATTATAGAGGCAGGTTTGCAGGTGTTTGTCTGGGCGGTTTTTGTTTTTGCATTATTTTTTTACTTGAAGGAGAGAAAGCTTCTTCAGAACGGAGAAAAATTAAGAAACATAGCCCAGTCCATCTGACGAAATATCTTCTATCTTTTTTTTTCTAGTTCTGTTTTTCTTCCCTTTCTTTCTAGGTGTAGTATATATGTTATTCTATTTTACTTATTTCTTTATTATTACCTTAACAACCTAAGAGTTCTAAGATGCAGTAAGGCATCAATGAGAAAAATTCTGGAGAGGTGGGAGTGTGGGATTAAATCTAGGGCTACCTTCTTTTCATGTCACTTTTTTCTTCTTGTACTATTATCTTTTTCTTTCCTATTCCTGGGTTGGCTTTATATGTTTTCTTTCTGGTTTGATGACTTTTCTCTCTGGAGAAATAAAACATCATGTTTTTTTTTCTCCTTAGTCTTTGGGTTTGCTTCCTTTTCCTGTGGGGGGGAGGGGGGGTTGGTGGGTTATTTTATGTATCTGTCCTTCCCATTTCTCATTTGTTGGACTTTTTGTGAAGGGGTAAAAAGCAAAAAAGAGAAATTAGGAACACATTCTCCACGGATATTGGCGACGGCGTTATTGAAGGTGGTGTTTTAGGTGGTGTTTTATCGATTATCTGGGGTTTTATGGTTGGGTTATACGGGAATATGCACCAGTTTTGATAGCTTATGTAGAAGGCAGGAAGAGGGGTGTTAATAGTCAATAATCTATTTAGCAAGCTCCCCGAATCATAGGAAAATGTGGTATATACGGTTATAGAAACACCTATAACTACTTAAGTAACAAGTGCAGAAACACTCCTTGCATACTACATGTACTTAAGAACTAAATTAAGCTTACCAAAGCAACGTTTCCGACTCCACAATTCCCCCAAAAAGAAAAGGAAAAAAAATTCAACAAAAAAGTAACTAAACATTGAGTTAAAAGTGATCCATGGAAGGCCCCTTTTCCCAGCCAGTATAAAAAAAGTACAAGATATGCCTGCCATTAATTCTAACCTCATGGCTCTGTCGAATCCATATCTGCGGCGCGCATCTCTCCCGGAGAATCTGGCATAGGTTCCTTCAACTCCATATACTGTCCCCACCTCTGACTACACTCATCCTTGACCCAGCAGCCAGCAAAATGAACAACTAGGTCACCTTTCCCCCAACCCATATTCGGAACGCCAATCGCGTATGAGTTGAGGACACGTTGTCCGACAAGGCCAAAATGCTCCATTACCGTTGCGTGGCCCATTACCAGATGCATCTATCCAAAACTTTTTAGAACATGACTAGAAACAATCATATAGGTTTAATTCAGTAACTTACCACCGCATCCTGCTCTTGTCCAAGCCAGGCTCTTGTCACAAGCAGGGGGTCGGCCCACATATCTAAGAACCCACGAGACCACTGACTCCTCCGCATGAAGAAACTTCCCGCATTGATACCATTCTGGTCTTGGCTGAATATGAGGTCGATATTGCTCACATCAATCTCCTTTGGTGTAGAAATTTCCGATTTCCCTCCACCACTGTTATTGATAACTTCCCCCTTCAAGACCTGCTTCTCCAAGGCCTCGTGAGAAAGCAAAAGTTCATTCAAATCTACAGTCGGTGTCATAAGAATTGCATCCAAGTCTAGCCACCACACCCACTGCGCTTCGGGGTAAGTCTCAAATGTTTCGGCAATTGCAGGAAGCTTCGCCCATACGGGGTGCGCACCACCAATGTCATATTTAGAGATATTGAGAAAGTGGTACTTGTATCCATGGAGGTCTGCATATGCTTGTCTATTCTGCTGTGTCTGCCCAATCAAGTTCTCAATACCTCCGTTATGTCCCTTGCCATCGGATGCACAGAGGAGGATTATTTGATCTGGTCGAGGACCAGCAGGGTCATAGGTTATGTCGGCGGGGACGGAGAATTTGACCTGTTTGGCGACCTTTGTAGCTTCCGCTAGTTTTTTCTTTTCTTCCTCTTTCTTCCTCTTCTCTTCCTCCTTTTTCTTTTCGTCCTCTTCCTTTTTCTTTTCTTCCGATATTCTACCCTTTTCTACTTCAACCTTGCTTAATTCATGTGTCGCTGCTGGATCTAATATCGATGTCGAGGTGGATGTCAATTTTGAAGTTGGCTTCGTCGAGGTACCGTATTCGGTGTAACGTGTGTGAGTAGGGGCTTGCGCTTGCGCTGGGGCCTGCCCAACGGCACCTTTCAGTGCATCGTCCTTCGAGGCCGTCTCGGGGGTCTTTGTATTCAATAAGGAGCCCCCATAGTATGAATTCCCCGGTAATGAATCGAAGAAGGCGGCGAATGTGACGAAAAGGAAAACAACCACCAAAGCAAGAAAACAGCTCCTGAAGAAAGGGGGTGAAAAGGAAAATTCTGTTAGAAACCTCTGATTCTGCCTGCAAAAAGATAGAAGAGAGGGAGAGGGATGCTATTTACTTTGATAGTAATCGCGCCATGGTTGGAAATTTACAAAAACCGGTGGACCAGCTTGAAAAGGGAGAAATGATTCCTGTAGAGAGCAAAACCCCCGGGGGTGTGCACGGCTGTGTCCGTGCCTTCTGTTATTGCTTGTATGTACCTGGAACGTTGATAGGTTCAATATACTGGCGGATCAAATTGTGAAACAAAGACTCCGTTCTGATTCTCCCTCCTATCACTCACGTCTCTTGGGAGAAAGGTTTTCTATAGTTGCTATTGTGGTGATCGTGGTGGGGAGAGGTGGATAGATCTTCTGCGTAAAGGGGCAAGTGGTTACGACACCTCTACAGAAGAACATCGATCGGTCAAAGCCTCGAGGATCCGAAAACAGGCTCAAATAATTTATAAAAAGAAATGTACGATTAAATTGAACGATAAAAAAAGGACGGTAAAGGAGCGAATTGAGATAGTATGTACTCTAATAATAATAATAAATCGCTAAGTTGAGTATGAGTCGGGTAAGATTAAAGAAAAGAGGGACGGAGACGGAGACGGGGTCGGGGGGATAAAAAATGGGTATAGCCCCCCCCCCACACATATACATTGAATTCTCCGCTTCTAGAACATATTGCTCTTCAGACATTCCCGTATTCACGATTGTGGATAAGGCTAATCACCAATCATCCACCAGGGGTCCAACAATTCTGTTCCAAAAATGCACTGCAGTGAGGCAAATATAGAACAAAACTTGTGCAACAATAATGCTGACAGCTGATTACAGGGCTAGATGGGTGTATGTACCTCGCATCGAAGATTCTATTCCCGTAGAAGCCCATTACCCTATTACTATTCAAATCTCACCACGCGATTTCTTATCTGTATGTAGTATAGCATCTAACGGTTGACACGGAGTCACCGATGGGTGAGTTTGTCAAGGTTAGGGTTCAAACTTGATTAGGTCTCTTATGTGTGTGCGTGACAAGTACATGTACTCACGTGTACTATTAATCTCAACCCCTATCTAACAAATATTACCTATATTCTGCCACTTTAAAAATCCTTTTGCAATATATTGTCTTAGGTTATCTACATGTAGTAGTAGTAGTAGTAGTAGTAGTAGTAGTAGTAGTAGTAGTAGTAGTAGTAGTAGTAGTAGTAGTAGTAGTAGTAGTAGTGGTAGTAGTAGTAGTAGTAGTAGTAGTAGTGGTAGTAGTAGTAGAGTTGATTTCAGACATACAAAAACAACCTGCTCTAGGCCCAAATTCTACTATGATCTCCTTGATACGTTTCAAAATATTTCCACCTTTTTCTTAATCGATATTGCTGTTATTATAGCTTTCTATTAACTATTACTTTAGTCTAAACCCCACTGATAATAAAAGTATATGTATCTACGTACTTATCTTAATAGATATTGCATGCAGATATAAATCTGAGTGGCTTATCATAAATTACCCAGCAATATTCGAATCTTTTCCATGCATACCTGTTAATCATAACATCTAAGTCCTCTCTATGACTTTGATTTCTTGTCGCAATTTTCTTCTTTCTCAAGGTATTATTATTATATCTGTCTAGGACAGGGGTCCCGTCAAAGATAATCAAACCGACCGTAAAAAAGGAATCATAGTAGTACTTATTTCCCACAAACTAATCTTACTATGGGTTACTCTTATAAAGTCATCTTTCTATTAACAACCTAGTAATAATCGTGAAAATCATTATACAAGGGCAGTAAAACATATGAGTTTAAATATCAATATTCAGTAGCCCTTTTTAAGACCCTTATAGCCCGCCTTTCACCCAGCTATTACCATTTTCCGCAAAATTATTATCTCAACTTGAGCTTGAAATAGCAATAAAATCAATAATCTCAGTTGCCCCAAATCCTGAAACAGTCTCCCCCCCAAGCTTCCCACTCGCGGTAACATATCCCGTATAAGTCGAGGTCAACAGCCCTGAAATTCCAACCATCTCCTGATCTACTCTCGGGCTCTCGATCCTTAAACTCCCACCCTCAGGGCCCAAGAACTTCACATCCCACGCAGTTGCATACGTCAGGTCTAACCGGGTTGATTCATACGGCTTTGTGTAGTCCGCCTGGAAGTCAATCGGTCTTATGTCTAAGGACCCATCCTCATATCTAATCGTCGCGAATCTACTTCTTTGGTAGGGAACCGCATTATCGGTTGACCAGATACTGACTTTCGTTGACCCAAAGTGAAGCTGGAACCATGTAAAGTTCCCAGCTGTTGGTATTCCAGCCCCGAATTGGCGGTCAAGCCATGTAAATGAGTTATTTTCGTCGATCGTGAGGATTTCGGCACTCTCGCCGATCTGCACCGACCCTGTGGTGAGAGCGGAGGGTATACTGAATTGATAAGTCATCCCTGGCCCCCACAGGAACCCCCCAGTGCCAGCGTTATATATGATTGGCGAGGTAGGCTTGAATGTGATATTGAATGAGAACTCAGGGTTCTCCGCCCATGTCCTGAAAGCCGGTAATCCTTCAGAGCCCTCTGCCTGGAACCCATATTTATTTGGAATGGAGATTTTGAAGAGATCATTCTCGCTCGTTGAAATACCGGTGACAGGTTCGTAGAATTGCTTGTATAACGAAAACGTGTCGAGGTCAAGTAGTGACGCACGGTAGCACCCAACACCATCAATAAGCATGACATGTGAGATTAGGACGTAGTTGGTTCCGTTGGTGGATTTAAGGTAGGTGGATGTCCACCAAGAACCCCCGCCATTGTCGTTGGATGAGAGAAGGGGTTCACGGAGGTCATATAACGCTGGGAAACCGCGCTGAGCAAAAGTTAGCACTACATAAAAACAAAAATGAAAGGATAATAGGATTAATATACCCCGAGTGGTGTATCGAGAGAACTTGTTCTCTCAGGCACGAAAGTAGGGGCCTCATTGGCAGCTGCCAACGAAGCTAAACAGGATAATGAAAATATACTGGAGAGGATCTTCATCTTATAATATAATACCTAAAGTTATCGATCCGTAGTAAGATTCTTATAGTATTTCGAGGCATAGTACCCTGCTTAAATAGAAAAAGAATATCAGAGGCTACATGTATATAAGGCAAGAGTTCTACCTATATCAAACGGCAAGTCTCTCATCCGGCCCTTATCTGCACCTGAACGCAAATAGGAGTAGAAATTGATTTGCTTCCTACTGCCGGCCAATCATGCCTATTTCGTGGTCCCTACCACTGCCAGCACTTGCCTGCATAACTAGCTTATACATGACGAGTACCTACATGTGGTGTTAAAGCGATAAAGGGAAGAATCAAGGGACTTGTTTCATAATAATTATTGTCTCCGAATCTTTGTAGGTCGAGAACACAAGATTTGCCACAATCTTGTATAAATATGCGATTTCTTGTTTATAGATATTTACCTACATAAGTAGTAGGCTGTATTTCATGTAAAATCATAGAACTCGAAACGTCTAGGTTGGAAAAGGTACATGTATACATGCATACACAATACATAGCAAGTCCAAGACTCTATTTCCTTTCCCCAACTGAAGCACAAATCATTTGTTGGTCACTATTAGCTGACATGGATCGACTACATGAGTAACCTAATTAATCTTACCTCAGAAGCGGACAGGCAGACACATGTAGATATACATGTAGACTCTTTCTCAAGGGCCCTAAACTGATATCGGTCGTACACCGGCATTTCCCGGATGTACATACTATGGCACCCTGCTGCTTTATGCTTTATAACCAACATTCGCTTAGAGATTCCCGGTAAATAGTTGCCATGCGCTGCCGCAAGTCAGGATACATGTAGGTCATCCTCGGTACTTTCCCTTATCACCATTATGTAAATTTCTACAACTATAAACTTTCATGTCCCCCCTTTACTAATCACTGGGGTTCTTGTTACTTTAGAAGGAAATTTCGCCCATAAATTTTATTGTTCTCCCCCCCCCCCCATGATATCAGTAATCAGGAAGGAAGACGAAAAGATATATAACACATGGTAAGGACCAAAAGATCCCGCTACTCAGACCCAAAAGAAAAAAAAAAGGTAATAAAAAATAGAAGAAAGATAGCCCTTACTAACCCACTGGCCTATCATTGACACCCCAAAGACCCACTACCCAAACGAATGCACCCCTCTACCCGTGATATCCCAATGCACGTTAGCAGACCAGATATGAACCAAAGAAATAAGAAAAGAGACGAATTTATGAAGAGAAAACCACGATCATGGAAAGGAATGATTTTGAAGTCTCCTCATGAACGAAAAAAAAATATTTGTTAAAATGAAGAAATTTCCTTAACGTTTATCCCAGTGAACCTTGCCCCCACAATCGATAGAACACCACCCACAGCCACCACAGAATTAATGACTGGACACAAAAAGACAAAAAAAGAGTAAAAAAGCACAATCTCACACCTTTCACACAAGGAAGACACATACAAGGAAAAGCCCCGGTTCGATAATTACAGATCTTCTTCCTCCCAAGAGTTCTTCAGATCCACAGTTATCGCTCCTTTGATCCATTCCTCCTTCTCCACTGCATCTAGCTTCCATCGTTTTGAAGCTCTTTTCAGTAGTCCTTCGACGATCTTCTTGCCTCCCTCCATCCTCTCATCATACCCAATGTGCGTCTCACTCCCATTGACATCCACAACAATTCCAGAGTCTCCCGAGTCCTGTGGTTCAGCCGGCTTTGGCGCAAGTTTGACCCATTTCCATTCACACCTAGCAATCCTATGCGCGGTCTTACTTCGCATCTTCTGCTCTGTAGAGCCTGGAGGTGGGTCAAAGGGAAGTCGACCTTCCATCAATGCAAATAATAAAACACCTAATGCCCACGCATCTGTCTGGCGCCCATCATATGGTTGTGACATGATCAATTCAGGGCTAGCATAGTCATCACTGCCGCAGCGAGTGGTCAGCAAGTCGTCATTTTCGAAATCAACGCGGCGTGATAGTCCGACATCTGTAAGTGTGGTAATTGGATAATGTTGACCGTAGGGGTCGGCGGCGATTTCACGTAAACGTGGTCTTGAGAAGTTGATGAGAACATCTGGCACAAAATATATTAATATTAAAAGTAAAATTGGGGGGAAGATCAGATGAAAGGTCGATTATAAAGTGGGGGAAACATACTTTCTAACTTCACGTCACGATGAACAATGTTGTTCTTATGTAGATACCTAATAGCGCTAACAATCTCCGCAGACATCCGCCGAATTAACGGAGCTTGTAAAGAAAATGATGGGTCGGAAGCCAAGTCAAACAAGTCTCCACCTGAGCAGTAAGGCAATACTAGCAGAGCTCTCGAAGGCTCTATACTGTAGGCCCTGAGCCGTACCAGTGCCGGGTGATTGACACTATTGAGGATATCGAGTTCCCTTTTCAATGAACTTTCAACCCTCTCTTTAGAAGCCCCCCCAGCAGCTCCATGCTCAACGATCTTTACGGCAACAAGCTTTTTCGGATCCAGCGAAACAGGCTCCCTCTCGACCGTAACTTCATTCTCATAGACACAATCTACCTCCTCTGGAAGCTCCTCTGAAGTGGCTAAAATGACCCTACTGAATGTACCATGGCCTAATAGCCTAATCCCCCTCCATCGCTGAACCTTTTTGTCTGGCACTGTCTTTGCTTCAAAGCTCTCTAGCCTTTGTTTCTTGATAAGTCGAGCGTTCGCTTCCGTGGAATCTGTTGTAGTATCCACACTCGAGATAGACGATAATGATGTAGCACTCCCACTGAGTGCAGGACTTGATTCCGCAGAGGATATAGTCCATCTTCGCTGCGCCAAGAAATCCTCACGTCGTAAACGCGTCCCACCGGTAGCGTCTGCATCAATATTTGTGACTGTGCTCTCATCACCTGCATTTGCGTCACTCGGTGCAGTCCTGAAGAGGTCTCGGCTACGGCCATGTGGAACGGCTAAAGATGACGAACCCGAATCGTAATCGCCGCCGCTACGTGACACATTGTTATTATATGTGAATTCAGCACCTGGCGGTGTAGGACCTAAGCCTTGGTAAATCCTTCTTTGGCTTTGCGCCGCAAGAGCGGTTGAGAGCGACTCGCCTGTTGCTGTAATAAGAGCTGATTCGCCGCTTCCATTGATGCTCCTAGGCATTGATGACCGCGTCTGCGAGGGTTTTCGCGAGAGTGATCTACTCCGATATTTATTCCATGGGCCTGGGGAATCGTTTGTAATTATGGGAGAGGGGAGAGGTGTCATTCTTGCAAGACAGTCGAGACCACTAGGTGAGTAAGCGGATGTCGCAGAGGCGGGGGACAGCGAATCGACGAATGACGTCGACCGCGATCTCCCCGTGTGACTAGATCGTGTAGACGCCACGGTTAAGTTTGCAGTTTCCAGACGGAGGCCCGGCAACGGAATAGACGGCAAAGAGGTTTTGTGGGGTTGAGAATAGTTGCGGGGAAGTGGGGTTTGTGCGGGGGACTGGAATGATATGTGATGTTGCTGGAGCAAGGCAGCATCCTGCTGCTGCTGATGGTTGCTGTCCGGCACAGATAACGTAGTTGATGGAATGGAACAGGAGTAAGGAATGTGAGAAGCAGGGGAAGAGGGGGAAGAGGAGGGGGGAGTAGCAGGAGGAGCAGGAGGAGCAGGAGGCGGAGCAGAATGAAGAGGGCGAGTAGAAACGTGATGCTGCCCTGAGAGATGCTGCTGTTGGGCGGCCATAGTTCTGATGAGTGACTGACTGACTGACTGACTGACTGACTGACTGATGGGGGAATAACCCGAGTCTAAACGCAGAAGTAAGATGTATGTACCTGACCTTGTATGTACGAAGTCAGGTATTATTGATAGAAGAATGTTGCACAAAGATGGCCGGATTGCTAAGTATGGAAATGCGGGCAACGTTCTTGACCCGTGATGGAAGTTTTCTTTTGTGCTGAACTCGGCCTTGCTTCTGTGTTATAACCGTGAATAGAAGCTCGGAATTAGAGCGTTTCAAGTGTTCCTTGCTTTGGCCAGAAATTACCATGAGCGTATGAGCGTGACTTAGTAGTGGGCATATGCAGTGCTCGTGCAATACCTAAAATGAGTATGTACTCGTACATACTCATACATTTCCACTTCCACTTCCACTTCCACTTCCATTTCCACATCCACACATCCAGGACTATATCTACTGTAGTAGTTGAGTTGCTTACTGCGTGAGGACATCTACCCATGTGGTCCGTCTTGCAGGTGTGCGTAGCACTCACTGTAGTTGGCTACGGGGGACGTGGGGGAAAGAACACTGTTTTGTCCAAATTGATGATCTCTCTTAGGGAAATTACATACTCGATGAACTGAACCGGGCTCACCCAAATACAGTGAGGATCAGGGTTCTCCAGGATGTTGCAGATTACCCGTGATGATGATACTCGTGACAGTGTCCGAAACGGCGGAATAACCGCGGCCTACCGAGCCCTCAGCCATAACGTGGAATGGCTACATGTATGTACATACCTACATAGAATAGGTATAATGTACTTTACTCTACAACCCCTCCCTTCCCAGCGAGTTCCCTACTCACCGGGCTTTGGAGGTCTTGGCCACAAACACCTGAGACAAGAACTGCTGCCTCTCAGCCAATTGGGCATCACGAGCTTTTGAGTCGGTGCCTAAGCAGGGAAAGGCTGTACCCAGTAAGTACCTACTTGTACATACATGAAGTGCTTGATTAATTGCTTAATTTCTTACTTGCATTTGCATTCAATCTCTGCGCCTAATATTGGGTATGGGGTACGGGGAAATGAACATCTTGTTCCTGCCTCAAACATACGCTTACTAGAGTAGCAATAGGTACATATGTATTATGTTAAGAACTCGTCGAGAGTCATTTCTCCCCCATTGACCAGCTGACCTCCTACGGAATAGGTAGGCGCCAGCTTTAATGGACTCCATGAGAGCCATGACCTTGAAATTGTTAGTAACTGTTGTGTGGGGCTTTCTTTTGATGAATAGGCGTGCTCCAATATAGGAGTCGAATTACGCCCAGTTTCACTACCCGACCCCGTTCAGGTTTATTGACCGGTTCCAGCGCCAGTGCCCCGTTACGTTGGCCGTGTGACCGAGGAAAAGGAAACACCATCTGGTGTCCCGAGTGTTTCGCTTATTTCGGGCCCGTCGCTAGAAGTCTCCCCGTAGCCGCGCGCGGCTCTTGGAACGTGACCTTCTTTTAATCCATTCCTTTTGTGACATCCCCCGATGCACCTTGTGGATCATCGGTACGGTGTTGCGATATGCACCCGATCGGAGGTACATATACATTCAGTACATTAATTTTTACCGCAATCAACGCTGCGAGGTTATACTTGCTGGCAGTATAGCTAGCAAGAATACATATGATGAGTTTGTTTTGGCTCCCTAAAATATTGACTACTTTTAATGCTACTAAGCAAGATTGGAAATTGGAAGTTTTTTTTTTTTCTTATTTAAAACCATCCGAGAGTGGCGACAGCCCAGGATTGATTGTCAGTCCAATAAATTACCAGGGTAAAGCCTGCGGAAATTGATCTCAAGGATAAAAGGTATACCGAACAGGTGCTTTTTCTCGAAGCCGCGCCAACGGAGCTACTACCCAAACCTCAGTAAAACCTTAATATACATGGTATACCTATGTCCCCATAACTCATGCCTCGAGTGATAAGTCGTGAAGACACACTCTTGTATTTATTACGGCTGGTTTTCTTGGTAAATTCTTCCGGAGATTGCCTGTTGACGTTATCGTTTGCGTGTTACCCCATTGGCGCATAAAATTAACACTTGAGGTAGTCTACGTTTTCTAGTGAGAAAAATCATTGAACTCTTATGAAGCTGTCTGTAATTAGTAAGATGCCATTACTTGGAATCACACTTATAGGATCATCAAATATCACTCGTATATCTTATGGAGGTTTTCCATTCGTTCATCGTTTTTCTTCCCGCACATTCTTTCAGTTCGTTATAGCATACATTTAGTACATATATTTCTATGCACATGTAGCTCTGGATAGTCGCTACCACGTGACATGATGCGGCTCTGTCTGACTAAGGGAAAGCTTGGCGGGTCGTCGAGCTTTGACCCGCACCCAAACACCAGGAAATGAACAGCATCACAAACACGTCCACCAGCGGCTTCACCGTATCTGTACCTTGGATATGGATTTCGTATGTGCCCCTTATTTCTCTATAGGCCTACCTTATTCTAGCTCAGATTTTGGTCCCTGAAGGGGAAGAACATTTCAAAGCTTCACCATGGCTAGTAGAGAACACAGCTAACGCTCTGGGCAATCGTAGTGGAATCGTCTCATCGGAGGCTCTGGCTCCTCAAATACAGCTAGTAAACAGCCTCCTCCAACTACACCTCAACAAAGACTAGTTAAATTCAAGAGAGTCTGGCAATCGCTAATGGCATGGAATACAATATCTTTCTGGCACTTTTCTGGGAAAGGATACCAACTAACTGTGTAGCTTCCACGATTCAGCATTCATGGCGCAACGCGCGCGAAAATGATCATTCTTCCCAAGACCAGCTTCGGGGTCATGTTAAACGGCTTACTGACCTCCTGATTGAGGAAGAAAAGCGTTCTGCCAGACTCTGTATGAACTTCTGTTATGAGAACCAAGTATTCATATCACTCTCGCAAATCGGCCAGTCGGGTTCTGCCGCCGTAATTCGAGAGTGCATAGCAGCATTTTCAACTCTGATCGATAACGAGGAGGAAGATTTTTTAGCGCAGGAAAGCTTCGCTCAGAGTCTGATCGCGTTTCTAAGAAAGACAAGTCAGAGTAGTGATGCGATGTTTGAAGGAGAATTTGTCGAGTTATTATTTAGTATTGCGGCAAAGATTAGATTGAGTCCCGGAATATTGCAGGCATGGTTCATAACGAGGGGAGAAGAAGAGGGTGGGCGAGAATTTGAAAGTTTGGGGCCACAACAGAAATTTGCGGGGATTACGAATAAGGTGCGGAGAAAATTTCCATACCTAGTGGTAGAGAGGTAGGGGACTGTGATAGAGGGAATGTCTCGGATCTAACAAATATCTTATCTAGGATGATTTCCCGCTATTCTATTTGTTGATTGATTATGTCCACCACGAAGGAAGGGTTGGCGATTTTGCGAGGACTGGATTGTTATACATCATTGAGGCAGCATCAACATCCGGGGATCTAGAAAAATGGATTGTGGAGAGTGATCTTGCGACTTTGATGGCTTCAGGATTGGGTGCGCTCTACAGTCAGCTCAGCAGGTTGTTCTCTCTACAGCCTATAATTTTGTTGGGCGAATCGGTTGACGGAAGTTTCCAGAAAACTAGTCGTAACTTATCCCACAGAAGATCCTCCAACAATCCTCGTTCTTTCAGACTATTCCTCTAGTGCACCGACTTTTGGAGCTGAAAGTTCTAATTCGCCAGAGTTTCAGACACATTTGGAGACTTTCCTTTCATATTTGATATTTTGGCAGGATGTGCTAGAACATTGCAAGTCGGCAGATGTTAAACAGACACTTCTCGATCATTTCCAGGTGTTATTCCTGCAGCAGTTACTGTATGTTGGGTTTGTCGTTCCGGTTCTATTTAGGTTACTGAATCTTGTAGATACCCCTCTCTCCTCGAATCTTCCGACATAGATGGCGGCTCATCCGTGGCTGTCTTAACCTACGTTCGCGTTGTTCTTGATACCCTCGAGCATCCTGATCTAATACATCTAATCCTCTCTTACCTCATGGCTCTTCCTGATAAGCCAAAATCTCCCTCCTCATCACCTCAGTCACCTTCAATGGCCAGGCGTCGAAGATCACTTGATCTCTTATCGAAAGTTGCAGCAATGGATGACACTCCAACTCCAGATTTATTCAATCTTGTAGATTTGGTATTGACTAGTCTGAGATCCAGATCTCAGCAGACTGTTTCAGCGACTCTACGACTAGTCTCGACAATATTAAGAAAACACCATCCGTACTCGGTGTCTACCCTATTGAAGATTATTCCATTTCCCGATGGGGCGCAGATGAGGACCATTGGTGCCCACAATAAAGAAATGGAGCTATTATTTTCACTCGTGGGTAATATCTCCGAGGACAAAGATGTATCTGAGAGTTATAGTGAGCATCTGAAGGATAATTTAGTCCTGCTCGAAGCACACCCTTGTTCTGCAAAACACCTTATTCTCAAGAGTGGGGACGGTCAGGCACATGATGGTTCAAACCCTCGGTGGGCTAAGTTAAATGACATGTATACCCATACCATCCACCCGAACGACCCACTGCTTAGGAGTGTGATTGAGTTATTGGGGATGTTCTTTTCGAACACTGTTGAGACGAATTTGATCCTCACTGCTGTCATTGTTGATCTTGCAACATGTTCGTGGATGCGACCTGAGGGATGGTTGTTGTTTGATCCTGATAGTTACGAATTTGAGGGTAGTGATGAATCGGAAGAAGAAGGATGGGATGAGTTGGACGATGTAGAAAATGAGCTGGCAGAAATAATGGGGGACAACAACGAGCGAGATCTATTCGCTCAGAAAGAGCGAAAAAGAATTATCGAGTTAAAAAGGGCAAACAGAGTGCCGAAGTTCACCAGCACCCCGCCAATATTAGAAGCACTACAAGGGCTTGTAAGCCAGATCAGAGCCTACCGGAGAGAGATCCCAGACCTCAACGATAAACTTGCCGAGCGGAAACGTGCCTTCCAATTTACAGACGAGTTGAATGAGGCCCTTCTATCTAGCCCATTAGTCTCTCCTCCTACCCCCATTCGTAACCCTAAACTTGATGCTATTACCCCTCGGAACCTCGTCCGTCCTTCTAATGCCGCTTCTCCAAATGCTAATCGCCAACGACAGCCCTCAGGAGGCTCTGGTTACACTACCCCAACACAATCTTCCCGCATGCCTAGGGGACTTGCAACGACACCATCACCAGCACGTGGGTTATCGCCCGCCGCGGCAGTGGCCGGAGGGAGCCCAAGTAGCCCATTTAATTCTCATGTGACAGATACAACAATGCGCAGAATTAAAGTATTGCAGCCAGGGCAGGCAGGACTGCATTTACCGCCACCGCCAGAGGGTGAGAGTAGGGAGGGGAGTGTAAGGAGTGATACAGGGACTGCGCCATTGGAGGAAGGTGTGGGTGATTTCACGTTGAGTCATTTGTTAACCAATATCATGATTCTTCAGGTATGTTCTTTTTTTGTGTCTAGTTCTATTTCATCCAATTGTTTGAATTAGAAATAACAAGTCTACAGGAATTTATTCTAGAGCTTGCAGCTTTAGTGCAGGTTCGGACGTCTTTGTTTGGAGATGTCAGGTTTACATAGGTATACAGGTTAGGGATAGGCAATGGAATGCACTTGGCCGATCCCCAGCATCTTTTCTTCTCTTTCTATTATATTTGCTTTTTGAGATGCCTTTTTCTTTTTCTTTTTCCAAAGAGGCAATAAATCCAAAGGATTCTAGACAAATTGATTGGTTAGAACTAAAGGCGTAGGAAACAGGGTTTTGCGTTTCGTGTTTGCGTTTTGCGTCTGCGACTACCCATCTTTTATTTCTTATTTCACTTGATAGATAATTCTCAGGTGGAAGAGGGTTGGTTAGTTGAGCTCCAGTTCTGTTTTTTTCTTTTCTTTTGTGTTTTGTTTTCGTCCGTGTAAATATGATACATGCATGCAGTCGTGACTCCTTCAAAATGACCTCTTTGAGACAAAAGGGATGTTTCATCCCAACCTCCCCAAAGATATCATGGATAGTTATAGAACTACTTCTATCTACAATATTACTAGAACGCTTATTTAAGCATCGGTGATACAGCCGTGACTAGCATCTGACACTTGCCTATTTAAAATATTAGCACTTGCAATTGCCCTAAACAAAGTTTGAGTAGAAGGCCTTACTTTGAATATTTGTAAAGAGTGCCCTTTGTATACTTTAATGGTTTTGGGACAAACTCCTTTCTCCGTTCAATCAAAGTGGACTCATCGACTATCAGATCTAACTTTCTCCCAACTGCATCGATAACAATCTCATCACCATCCCTTACGAGTCCAATAGGCCCGCCCTCTTGCGCCTCCGGGACAATGTGACCGATCAAGAACCCATGAGAACCACCTGAGAAACGCCCATCGGTGATCAATGCAACATCCTGCCCGAGCCCAGCACCCATAATCGCAGATGAAGGCTTTAACATCTCAACCATACCAGGAGCACCCTTAGGTCCCTCATAGCGAATCACAACAACTGTTTTCTCGCCCTTCTTGATAGCGCCCTTCTCAAGGGCAGTGATGAAATCATCTTCGCAGTCATATACTTTGGCCTTTCCGGCAAACCTGAGACCTTCCTTTCCTGTAATCTTACCTACAGAGCCACCGGGAGCGAGAGATCCTCGGAGAATCTGGATATGGCCAGTTTTTTTGATGGGGTTGGAAAGTGGACGGATGATCTTCTGGTCTGCGGGGAAGCCGGGGACCTTTGCAAGGTTCTCCGAGAGAGTGTTTCCGGTAACAGTCATTATAGAGCCATCGATGAGGTTTTGCTCAAGAAGGTATTTAAGAAGTGCTGGAGTACCACCAATGGTGTGGAGATCGGCCATGACATATTTCCCAGAAGGCTTCAAGTCAGCAAGAAGTGGTATGCGGTCAGAAACTGACTGGAAGTCATCAATCGTGAGCTTAACGTCAACGGAGTGTGCAATGGCAATAAGGTGGAGAACAGCGTTTGTTGAACCCCCGGTGATGTTTACAACTACCATTGCGTTTTCGAACGCTGCGCGTGTGAGGATGTCACGAGGACGGATATTCTTCTCTAGGAGTTTCTTGATTGCAAGGCCGGCTTCGATACATTCCTGAGCTTTGGCGGGAGATTCAGCAGGATTGGAAGATGATCCAGGTAAAGTCATTCCCATAGACTCGATAGCGGTAGCCATAGTGTTTGCGGTGTACATTCCACCACAAGCACCAGATCCGGGGCAAGCGTGGCGGATGATGTCGAAGCGGGTTTCTTCGTTGATTTCACCAGTAAGGTATTGTCCATATGACTGGAAAGCATTGACGATATCTATTTCTGCGTTCCCCATACACTTTGATCTTCCGGGTTGAATTGTGCCACCGTATACCATGAGGGAAGGACGATTTACACGGCCCATAGCCATTATAACACCGGGCATGTTCTTGTCACAGCCAGGGATGGAGATGTTGGCATCATACCATTGACCACCCATTACAGTCTCGATAGAGTCGGCGATTAGGTCTCTGGATTGGAGAGAATATCGCATACCGCTGGTTCCCATTGAGATGCCATCACTGACACCAACTGTATTGAATTGGTAACCAACAAGACCAGCCTTTTGTACACCCTCCCGGACTTTGTTGTTTAGCTCTAGTAGATGCATATTGCACGGGTTTCCAGAATACCACACCTGGAATTCCATCCTATGAGTCCATAGCTTCCTTGATTACTCCTGATGTTAAAAACTCACCGATGAGATTCCGACTTGTGCTTTACTCATATCTTCAGTTGTCAGACCAGTCGCATACAACATAGCCTGCGAAGCACCCTGTGATTTGGGTTGGGTGATAGTCTGGGAAGTCCTGTTGATGCCATTGTCGGAGCTTCGTGGGATAGCAGTGGCAGAGAGGGGTCGACTAGAGAAATAAAGACTATCAGTACCCAAGTTATCACGAGTTTCCTTGGTCTGATTTCAGGCAGAGGTGCCTTACAGAGCGAACTTCAGTGTTCCATTCCGCCTTACTATTGAGGACGGTAGGCTCGAGGGCCGGAGACGTAGTCGGCAAAGCATTATTGCGGTATAAAGAGTTCCTTGTGAGTCAACTATATGTTAGTGAAGCTCCAACATTTAATCCTCCCATATTTCTGTTTGAAAAGGGAAAAAGAAGCCCCGCATCGTATTTATTAGAGGCTAGATGATGAAGGGAACCATACCTTCCAGAAGAACAATTCCTATTATATTATATTGATATCCCGTACCCAATTGACTACACGGAGGAGGAAGAGGGGAGGAGAAAATTAATTACCGGAGTTTTGGTGTGGAGGCTTATAAACATCTATTACTGATTGGTGCTGGTATGTAGCCGCTCACGTGAGAATGAGCCTCGCGCTAAGTAGAAATCATGATTGCTCACTCGGAGGGGATGCTTGGGTGTTATATACTGGGTATACATGTAGTTATGTAGCTGTAGTCAAGTAATAAAAAAACTTGCCCTTTATTTCTGTTTCTGGAACTTTATAAAGAGGCTTTAGTTTAATCATGTAGATACATGTATATACCCGAAGCGAGGAATAATATTTACTTTTGCCCCGAGTACGTAGAATCTCTGTTTTTGGGGCCTAAAGGTCTAGCCACTTTAATTCTATTGGGTGTTATAAGTACATGTATATATACAGAGAAAGGGTTAGACTTGTACCCAGGGTGTCTTGGGTGTACATGTAGTATATACACCAAATACATACATGTAGCTGTATGTACATAGAGACTTCTATCTACATCCTAGAAATAATTTAACCACTATGAAAGAATACATCATAATTGAACACGATGCGGGGCTAGCTATCTAGGAAGCATTTAAAGTAGGGGCAAATACATGTAGCTAAATACTACAAGTGATAATCTGGACGGGAGAAATGGAGATAAACCCATGTTTGCACTATCTGAGACCTGTTTTATTACGAGTGCCTTTGCATACATATACCCTGATTGTACTCTACACAATCACTGGCTCGTAGGCTGTGTGGTTCAATTCAGGCAACCAGCTATATAATTATAATCACACCCCGCCGCTTACCACAGTATGTACATGTCTCATATGCACCTCTGACAAAAAGGATAAGAGAAAATTATAGAGGCTTGGGCGACGTTATCTCAGCCTTATTCTTGAGGATTCTATATAAGGGTCCGATTTCTCGGTCTCGACTCAGTCAGACTCCATCGACCTAAGTATCATTACATTAGGAAACCGGGTGCTCTTAATCTTGACTACATTTAAACACACAATTTCCACCACACCTCCCAACATTATAACTAGATTTAAAAATGAGATGTGTTGAAACTAGCAGTGGAGAACCATTTTCTAGAGAACGTGAGATCTAGATCTTCCATCCCTTCTCCGCCTTCTATTTGTATACGGCCGATTTCTTGAGCACAGCTGATAAAATCTCCCAGGGTCAAATATCACACCATCTGGCCCAATAGCTGCCATAATGCTCGCAGGAAAGACTGGGTCTGGAAAAAGTAGCTTTATTAAGTTACTAGGTGGAAGGGACTCCAATGGGCAAGAGCCAATCTCAGATGGCGGGCTCGAATCTTGTAATTGACCCCACACCTTGAATCCTCAATTAGATGTATTTTGTTAATAATCTTACTCTCTCCCTCCCTATTTTTATTTTTATTTTTATTTTTATTTCTAGCTTGCTAAAATTAATCTCACATGAGTAGGCACGCCTAAACATACCATCTATACGACCAGGCTAAACAATCGCAAAATCATCCTTCTCGATACCCCCGGTTTTGACGATTCTGCCGTGGATAACCTCACAGTACTTAATGATATAGTCAGCAACCTCCACATGTTCGCTCTTCAGCGCGAAGAAATCAACACCCAAGGCGTTATCTTTCTGCACGACATTAGTGAAACCCGCTTTGGGGGGAGTCAGAAAAAAACGCTCGAACTCCTTAAGAACCTCTGCGGGGAAAAATCGATGCAGAATGTCATCATCGGGACAACAATGTGGAGCCCAGAAAATTCCAAGAAATTCGGTAAAGAGGTTAAAAGAGAGTGTGATTTCTTGGATAAGCACTGGAATGGGATTTTTAAGACTGTGCGTGTGCCTGACGAGGACGAGGAAGTGGCTTTGGATATGGTTTCAGATCTTCTAGAGAGACCACCAACGACACTATTGGTGCAAGAGGAGATGTTAAAGCCACCACATACATGCGAGAATACAACAGTAGGAAGAATTGCTATACCGGAAGGAAGACTTGAGGTAGAACGACTTAAGAGAGAGCTTGAACAGGAGCGGAAAAAGGCTGTAGAGGATATTAAGGCACAGGAAGAGAAACATAAGATGCAGCAAGAACTGGATAGGGCATTTTTTAACGAAGAGCGTATAAAACTAGAGGAGTCAGCCCGAAGATTAGAAGAGAAGAAAGCAAAGTTGAAAGAAGAAGAGCTCGAGCTACAGATACAAAATCTTAGGCGGATAAGCGAGATGGCTGCAGAGGACCGAAAGACTGCGTTAGAGGTGGAAAGGCAGCGAATTGAACGAGAAAATAAAAGAGACGAAGAGACGAATTTAAAAATAGCAGAAATGCATAGCAGAAATGATGAGTTGAGAGTTCAGATGGAGAATCGGGAAGCAGATCTCAAGAAAGAAATGGCCAAGGAACACAAGTTCTACACGGACAAAGTAGACGCAATGCAAAGAGAGCTGGGTAAGTTGAATGACAAGCTTAATGATGCACTTGAAGCAGCTAGGAAGAAAGCAATGGGTTATTGGGAAAAGCTTGTGTTATGGTTTAATGGAGTTTCAGAGGAAGGAAAGGGGAAGGGGAAGGGGAAGGGGAAGGAGAGCGTATGAGGTAATAGGGAGGAGTGTTACTAAACTGGTCCTTTTAAAATTCTTGTGATGGAGCATTTTATAAGTAATCACCTGCTCTGGATACTTTGTGTAGCTCAAACTCCATCAAGCAATGTGGTAGTTTTCTTTTCTTTTCCTTTGATTTTCTTCTAAGAGCGTAGGGGTATTTTTAAGAGGAAAATGTATTGAGTTCTAGAAGTTGGTTCTACTAAGACTACACAATTATATCAACGCCATCCCAATCACTATCTTCGATCACAACCGGAAGTGTCTTCTTCGGCCTTCTTTTAATCCTCTTCGGCCTACCCTCACCATCCACACTTGCTGTCTCACTTAAAACAGAATCCACTTCGCTATCTTCTGCCGTGACTGGAAGAGCTATCTTCGCCCTCCCTCTAGATTTCTTTACTTTACTCTTATCCTTCATATTTACCACCTTTTCAAGCATAGAATCCGAACTCTTATTCTCGCCTATAACTGGAGGGATCTTTTTTCCTCGTGGCCTTCCTCTCCCTTTTCCTACTTTACTCCCGCTCTCAATTTGTGCTACATGATCACTACCTCTAGAACCAAGAGCAGAATCCATATCCTTATCTTCTCCAAGTAAAGGAATTCTTTTCCCTTGTACTTTTGGTATCCGCTTGTTTGCTTTACGTGCACCATTTCCACTCCTTATCTTACTACTAACATCGCTAAGTGATTCTATATCACTAGCCCCAGTCATCTCGCCTTTATTTTTCGTTGTTTTCCTAGACTTCACGTCTTTGATTCTGCCCACAAAGTCGCTGAGCGCAGAATCTGTGTCTGTATCATGATCCCCCCACTCAAATTGCTCTCCATCTAATTCTTCAGGAATCTCAGCTAAATCAACCGCTGTGATAACTCCCTCCTCCTCCTCCTCCTCCTCCTCCTCCTCGTCCTCCCCCCCCTCGTCCTCCTCCCCACTATCGTCGCCATCACCCCCTTTCTCGCACTCTCTCAGCTCTGTTGCATCCTTTTTCATCTTCTGTTTCGTTTTTTCCTTCAGTTTCAGTTTCAATCTAGTCCTTGCACTGAGCTCTTTTACAAGATCCACCCAATACGTCTCTTTCTTGCATCCAGGGCATTTCCCATCTGTTGGTAATACAGGCCGTAGTACCATACCACCGTAACTGGGGGTTATACACTTCTCTTGTTGTAGGAATTCGTCTGCAAGGCATGTAATGTGTGCAATGTGCTCACAAAAGGCATGAGGGCATACTACTGCGGATGAATACCCCTTTAAAAAATGCCCGTGACATATATTGCATATAGGATCTGAACCTGACTGCAGAATGTCCCGAGACTTTTGAAGGTGCCGCTCTAGGTCGCTGTTTGATATATCTAGTCCTTGCACACCACCCTCCCCATTCGGACTCCATTTCCGCTTCCCCCTCTCCTTAGCCATAGAGACTTGGCTGCTCGGTTGAGGTTTATTATCGTTTTCGCCTGAGCTTTTTCTTTTCCCCTCGTCACGGCGCAAGTCAAGCACAATTTTGATGCCTTTCCGTAAAGTTGTACTTTCGCGTTGGCACCACAGAGTCCAGATATTGTATACGTTTTCCGTAAAGAAGTTCACGGATAGTGGCCACCTCGAAAAGGCATTTACTCGGAGCAAGAGATGAAGACTTTCAAGTTTCGCCGTTATGGTTTTAGGGGCAACAAGTTTCATGCGCCCGCGTTTCGTTTTGCGTTTACTACCGAAAACACGCTGATCACGAGGTATTTTAGTAGAAATATGTGGGTTTTGCCATGCCCATCTAAAATAATGTTAGTATGTGGTTTCCGATGTGGCAAATCATTAAAACGTAACTGAACAAAGACAAAGGAGGTTACATACTCAAATTGCAAAGCAGCAATACTTGATGGGAACCCTGCGACAATACATACCATTTCCCATGGTCTAAGTTTATTCCTGCTGGTTCTATTAGCGCCTCCTGGTGTCTCGCCATTGTGCTGTGCGAGTCGTCGGCGTGGATGAGGAGTAGAGCCGATGTATAAGCTCTTACTAGATACAGTAGATCTGAGGAGATATCTGTCCTTATCGTTAATACATGCGTGGGGATAATTCCTAAGGATTACTCACACGCAATAAAACGACTGGATAGGTCTTCGTTCCATCTAAGCTGTATCGACTCAGAGAGGTTTGTTTGTGGTTGTCACGAACCAACAACGCAGCCATTACTGTATGTACATACATAGGGGAGTAGATCATCACAGGGGGGGCCAAAATGCAAGGGTTGCTAAGTACTCTACGTACCTGCATACGTACATACATGTATACATGCACTTTCTACAACCTGAAGTGCTGCAATAACACTACATACATGTACTTACCAATTTATATCGAGGGAAAAAACTTATACTAATAGATTTCTAACATCCTCTTCTTTAGGTTTAAGTTAGGGTTTTTCTTTAATATGCATTCAGGTACTTAATCATAGATTTATCGACGACTCTATGTACATATACACTCTCTAAAAAGTCAAGTCAAATCTACATGTAGTTTGTGGATACATAATTTTTTGGTATGAAACCTCGATTACTTTATTTTTCACTGTTAAACTACATGTAAGTACATAGTACTGAGAAGTGTCACCAAAAAAAAAAAAACCTATACTTTTCATACCTTATACTCCCTTTTTTTTTTTTTTTTTTTTTATAATCATAGTTTCATTGTTTCTAGGTGTAACGGGGGAACCCCTTAAGAGGTACTGCCGTATGCAAAAGAAAACCCAAGTCTTCCTCTACAACGAGAAGCTTCAGCAGCAAGGCTTAGAACCGCTTG
The DNA here is from genome assembly GCA_033030345.1 of Verpa bohemica. Taxonomy (NCBI): domain Eukaryota; kingdom Fungi; phylum Ascomycota; class Pezizomycetes; order Pezizales; family Morchellaceae; genus Verpa; species Verpa bohemica. The sequence goes on along the minus strand of JAUFSE010000009.1, from coordinate 745,866 downwards.
TCGTTCTGAGGTCGACTAGGATCGAAGGATGAGGAAGGGTCTCTCTGGCTTCAATAACTAGAAATCTTAAAAGGCTTCTGCTTCCAGGGAAGACGAGGCGCCTTCAAAAATGGTAAAGAGTATGAGGGTCTCAGAACAACGCTTGTTCGTTGACTAGCAAGAGTTTTTTTTTCCTGCTCCCGGGGAAGAGCAAGCTTAAGCTATGGGACGGTTTTTTGAAGGGAGAGAATATGCCAAGCAGCGGGGTAAGTATTCCTCCGTGCTTGGAAATCAACACAGTCTGGACCGGGCTCCTAAGAACAAGCGGAGTAGGCCGACCAGTGGTAACGTTAGGCTCTTCAGTAAATGATCTGTAACTTCTGCAGTTTTGGTCCGAATTAAGATCTGATTTCACCAGTGTGTTGTTCTCCCTTTCATATACCCTCCGGATTTAGTTCAGATAGATGAATTTCCCTGACGCTCCGGGGGTTATTTTTGGAGTCCAAAACTTGTGTTTTTGTTAGGGAATCTGCAACTCAGAGGGGCCCCCTTTAAAAGTGGCGGGTGGCATAGCCGGGCACCTGCTATGTGTTAGGATAATACTCTCCTAGGGCAGGGTAACCCATGGGCTTCATGTGAAGGTTTCTCCCCAACTACCGGTTCTTCCTGGTCGCTTGCAACCGAGGGTTTGGCGAAGCGGTAATCCTGATCCATAAGGACGTTGGGAGGGCGAAGCACATATGTAGCCTCTGCACGTTCGATTCCCCAAGCGCTCAGTCTAATCTTTTTGACCTTCTGCTCATTATACTAAACACTGTTCCCCTAACTCCCGAGGCAGCATAGTTTAGTGGCCAATGGTGGACTTGTTTTATCCTCCAGTTTTTTGGAAGCGCTTATTCTTCTTTTGTTCATAGAGAATGTCCACCAGGCTTCTTGATAATAGTACTTATCCGAGCTTGTAGCTCTTGACGTAGATATCTAGTTCTCTCCTGGCATACCTCCAGTATGAGCTTCACAACATCTTGTGAACCCGTCGGTTCATTCAGAACACTGCTGTTATCTAGTAACTTTAACAGGTGATCCTTCCCTACTTTGGGTAGCTATCTGTCAAGAACCCCAAATTACCAATCACCAATTATCACTCAATCATCAACAGTCACTCGACTATCAGTCTGCCTCACTAACACCCCTTGTTTCACGTTGGTTTCATATAGAAAGGATGACATGGCAGGCCACGTGTCAAGAACACCCATTTCCTAGTCTGCCTTGTCTATCTCCTTGTTTCATGTATCGTTTCATATCTTGTAGGATTTCTATTATCATTGGTCATGTAAGAAGAATGCCTCGCAGGATGAGACGTCTATAGTTTCATGTAGAAGGAGGTCGCTCCTTCAGTTTCATATTGTCTCATTGTTGATTTCAGCGTTCCTCCAGAAAGGGTATAAAAGGGACGCATCTCTGCCAGTTAGTTAGCTCTTCACGCAACAATTTATATTGTTAGCATACTCTACTTTTATTTGTTTTATCCATTTCTTCTTGTCTCTCAATGCTTGAGCTCGTAGTCTCCCGATACTATTTCCAACCTTTCGATTATCGTCTGCTGTTCTACCAATAGGTGATCGGTTTTTACACTTTGTTGCGTTTACCCTACGCAGCACTCGATAATTTTTCAAACTGGATCATAACGTTTCGTTTGATCTGGAAACTATATTCGGACCACTTCTAGACGAAGTACCAACCAGGACAACCAGTCCTATTACTCCCGATCCTCAATCAAGAATTCCAACTCCAGAAACTCCGTTTCCCCCGGACATCAGAATGACTTCAACCCAAAAAACTGCCGCAGGCGGCAATAACCCAATTCAGATGAGTAATGAAGCTCTAATCCAACTCCTCCAACAAATCGAAGCTGGAAAAACCAGCAAACCACGAACTATGAAAATACCAGACGCCGATGAATTCAAAGGCGAACCTACCAAAATCCGCACATGGCTACGCCAGTGCGAGAACAAATTTACAGAATACGATGAGGCCACCGACATGCAAAAACTCATTTACATGAGTAATAAAATGAAGGACCAAGCAGGATCGTGGATGTTTTCTGTCCTCGAAAGTAAGACCTATACTACATGGGAAACATTCAAGGACGCCCTCAAGAAAGCGTTTGGCGAAGCCGACACTAAGGAAGCCGCCAAACAACGAATCAGAAACCTGTGCCAGACAGGAACCGTCAACGAATACTGGAGTAAATTCCAGACCGACATGGACCTACTGGGATGGAACAAAGAAGCCCTCAAAGTATCACGGTCGGCGGTGTCTGTGTTCGGTAACGGTGCAATAAAGTAACCAAGGTTCACAACCCAATGTTAATCCCTTAGTAGGATCCTACTATCCGCAGGAATACCAACTACTAAGTGAAAAACCAAAGAGAAGTTTCACAGTGGAACTGGAACAGTAACAATGTGGTTTAAAGAAATCAATAAAAGTAAGTAAGTAAGTAAGTAATTCATTCATGTCCGCGTAGGCTAAGCCTATTGCGTAAGCCTTTTTAGGGGCCGTCTAACTAACTCCGCCTAATTCTAAGTTTTTACATAAGTCCTAAAGGCTTTTCCTTCCCTGCGCCTCGTCTTATTTCCCTGCCTGGATACAAAAGAAAAACTTCCCCCTCCCAGGTCACCTTTTCTTTTTTACGTAAAGTGGGGTTGCTATAGCGAAGGCTAGTAGTGGTTGAATGTTTTCGTGGTTGATGATACTGTCCCAATCTTCCGTACCGTACGCTCGGAAGAGTCTGAGTCTTTCCGTTGCGTATTCCTGGCAGTCGAGAATAACGTGTTTGGTCGAGGTGGTGTTCCCGCATTGGCAGATGGTGGCTTTATTAAGTGGTGATTCGTCGAGGTGATTTACCTCATTGCGAATTTGTAGTATAAGTTGCGCGTGTCTTCTGTTGAGATTTGCGATAGACTTTAATGGTCCGAAGTAGCTATGTCCCATGCTGGTTGTTAGGTGGCGGTGGGGGAGGCGCTTTGAGCCAAGTGAGCGTTATTTTATAGTAAGTGTCTGGGCTGTTGAGGGCCTTTTTTGCTATGCTGTCAGCTAGGTCATTTTCGATTATGCCTGTGTGAGACGGGGTCCACTGTCCTTTGACACTGCAGCCTCGTAGCTGTAGTGCCTTAATTTCCTCCAGGCTTTCCTTGATGAATTCTTTCGCTGGTGCTTTGCCTTTCCATAGGCTGCGGAGGGCTGTTTGATTGTCCACGCAGAGGTGGATGGTGGTGTTAGCGGTTTTCTTTGAGTTGAGGTATGTGACTGCTAGGCGGATGGCGTTAATTTCTCCGTCCAATATGTCCGCGTGTTGTCCCATGTTTTGGGTTCCTGTGGCTATGGTTTTGTTGGTTCTAGTGATCGCGTATCCTGAGCTGACTGTTGCTTCCTTGGATCCGTCGCTGTATATCTTGATGTCTTCTTGGTGTCTTATGGCCCATTCTTTGTGGGCTATAGCTGTTTCTTCTTTGCTGGTAGGTGAGATGTGAAGATGGTCGAGGAGAAACAATTGTGGGTCGATGTTTCTGGGGTCTTCTATGTTTTTGTTGTGGGTAAATTGTTGGATGGCCGAAATTTATGCGGTTAATGCCTGTGCCGTTGCGATGGTGTGTGTTCTTGAGGGCTGTGAGAAGTTGTCCTTTGAGTACGTTGCTGTCTGGGCTGAGTAGGGTTCTTATGCCGTAGTTGAGGGATCTGTAGTCTAGCAGGTTTTTTAGGTCTGGGAGTCCTGCGTCTTTGAGTAGTCTGGTGGTGTTGGTGTGGATGGGGAGGCCGGTGATAAGTCTGGCTAGTTTGTGGTAGCTGGGTGATATGGCGTCTAAGAGGTGTCTGGCTCCTGTCCACCAGACCTCGGAGCCCCATAGCGCGTATGGTAGGGTTATTGTCCATACTAGTCTGTGTAGGGTTTTGGGGGTGATCTTGTATTTTTTCCCTAGGTGGAGAAGTCTGATCGTTGATGTAATAAGCCGGGATGAGGCAGTGGATGCCTGCTGTCTGAAGCTGAGTCTTTGGTCTATAGTGACGCCCAGTATTTTGATGGTGGGGGATGGTCGTATGGTGTGGGCGCCCAGCTGTATTGTGTTGTTGGGTATTTTTGAGCAGGGGGACATAAATAGCAGCTCGGATTTCTCTTCGCTGAATCTGATGTTTAGAGGCTTGGCTTTGTCCAACTTCATATTTAATCTTTCTTGAAGTCTTATGGTTGCGAATTTGGTGGATGTACTTCGCTTTAGAAGATGACGTATCGTCGATCGTGTATCACTGCTGTCCATTTCGTATTGGTTGGTGCTGGTGTCTACTAGGGGTTTGCGTATATTAGGTATATTATGGGGGAGAGGGGAGATCCTTGAGGGGTGCCGGATTTGTATGGGATCGGTGGGGATCTTTGTCCGTTAATGGTGAATGAGATGGTTCGGTCTTTGTTAAAGGTAGAGATCCAGTTGCAGATATATTCGGGGAATTTCTGCGTCCTGAGGAGGTCCGTGAGTCGGGTGTGGTTGATGCAGTTGAAGGCTCCTTTGATGTCGTTGGCCATTATTGCAGGTCTGTGGCTGGTATTTCTGTGTGACCATCCTTGGTGCATCCATGCTTGTCTTGGTGTAAGGGTGCGTAGGAGGAGTCTGTACTGGATCTTCCTTCCCTGGCCCCCATTTGGGCTTCTGATAGGGCTCCATTGTTTTGTGCGTATTTGGCTAGTCTTCTGGCCACAATAGGCTTCTAGTAGCTTGCTGATGCGTGGTAAGAGGGAGATGGGCCTGTAGGATTTGGGGTCGTGTAGGTCGTTTTTCTTTGGTTTCAGAATGGGTATGCATTTGATGATTTTCCAGTCAGGTGGCATAACTCCGTGGTATAGTAGTTGGGAGTACATGGTAGAAAAAAGGTCTGGGTTGGCGTTGTGGATGGCTAGGATTGTAGGCCATCTGAGGCCGTCATCTCCCGGAGCTGTTCTGAGGTTTCTTCTGAGGGAGAGGGTGACTTCGTCTTGCGTGACTGCTGTGAAGGATTGGGTAAGGTCAGTATTGATGGGAAGGTTGTAGTGAATAGGTGGGGGGGTGCTGTCGTTTCGGGGAAAAGCGCGGTGTTTAACTTAGCGCATTTCCCCTCGAATGTATCCTCGCCTTGTATAGATGGGATGTCCATCGTTGTTTTCTCTTTCATGAGTTTCCATATGGTGTTTTGGCTAGCGTTGTTGATGGAGTGGTTCCAGTAGTCGTTCTTGGCGATCCTTACTAGTTTCCTCCACTTGTTTGCGGTTGTTCTGAAGTCTTTTTTGTTGGCTTCGTTCTTGTTGTTCTGGTATATTCTTTGTTTCCTGTGGGTTTCTTTTTTGAGGTGGTTGATTTCTGGGGTCCACCATTTGTAGTATTTTTTGTTGGGTTTTCTTATGGGGACCGTTTTCTCGATGGTGTCCCATATTTCTCTCGTGATGCTGTCAATGGAGTCGAGGGTTGCTTGGGGGGAATGCCATGCTTTCTCTGCGATTTTGATGTTGTATATGTTGGCATGAAAGGTTTCCCAATTGGTTTTGCCCCATAGCCTAGTTGGTGTGAGCTTGGAGGGTTTGTCATGGTCCATATTGTTTTAAGTGCCATACGCGTGGTCTGAGTCGTGGGTTGGTCCATCATCCACTGACCATCCTTGTATGATGTTGGTAGCTGAGCCCTTGTGAAAGGTGAGGTCGATGATGGTTGGTCTCTGGTTGTTTTGGGGAAGTGGGTGAAGCTATTGTCATTTGCTAGAATCATGTGGTTGGAGCTGAGCCAGTTGGATATAGAGCTTCCGTGTGAGTCTGCTCTGATTCTGTCGGAGTATTCCTGTGTCTTGTTCTGGTACCACCATTCGTCGTGGGCGTTGAGGTCGCCGGCGAGGTAGCAGTTTTTGCGTAGGGGATGTTGGCCATTTGTTTAGCCAGATGTTTGGATTTTCCTGGTGAGTAAATATTGTATACCGTAATGCAGTTTCCATTTATGGTGATGTCTGTTCCCAAGAAGCTGTCGCTTATGGCTAGAGAGAGTCTTGGTTGGATATCTATATCTTTCCTGATGTATGTAACGCATCGGGGTTTGAGAGATGGGTAAAACATATGAAAGTTAAGTGTTGCTGGTGGTAGGTGGTTTTTGTCGTTCCATGGTTCTTGAAGTAATAAAATAAAAACGTTGCGGGATGAGTCCGCTTCCTGTAATACTGAGAGTGTAGTGGCCTGTCCTCTAGCGCAGTTCAGTTGCCGAACTAGGGCTATGCCTGTCGTGTGGATGTCGCTCATAGTTCCATGGCGTCTCTGGTTTCTTTGGCGGTTTGTTGGACCTTTGCTCTGTGTTTGCATGCGGGGTCAGAGGCTTTGTGTGGTTCGCAGTTGCCTTCGCTGTTTTTGCAGTTAATGCATCTGATGGGGGCGTGGGTGCATCTGAGTCCGCCTCTGCAGGAGGCGCATTTATGGTCTCTGGTGTGGTGGTCTTTTGCGCAGACTGCGCAGTTGGGTTTTTCGGACTTGCATTTGAGGGTGTGGTGGCCGAATTCCTGGCAGTTATGGCATTGTGTGGTGGGGCCGAAGCTGAGGTATTCGGTGATTCTGCACATCTTGTTTTCTAAGATGAGGTGTCTGGTTCCTAGGGTATCGATTGTGTGGGTGCCTGTGAGGGCGATAACCATGAATGAGTGTTCTTTTCCTGTTCTGTTCTCTTCCTTTGAGAGCCAATACGGGATTTGTGCGAACTTAAATTGTGGGTAGTTGTTGGTGATGATTCTGGTCAGTTTTTCACCTGCTTCTCTGGGGTTGGTGCCAATGTTGGTCGGTATGCCGTGGATGATGAATCTGCTGGACTTGGTGTTTGGTTTGGCTTCGTCAGTCGTGATTCCTAGTGAGTCGACTGCTGCGGTGATTTCTGTGGTGAAAGGGGAGTAGTTGGCGGCTTCCGTGTTGAAGGTGGTTTGGAGGACGATTGTTTTCTTTCCTACCTTGCGGGCCATGATGAAGGTGCGATTTGTTGTGCCATTATGGGCTCCGTTGATTTTGAAGAGAATGGCGTTGTTGGTAATAGTTTCCGGGATGTCTTCCTGTGCCGTGATTATGAATTCTCTGTTGATTTTAGAGAATTCAGGTTTGAAGAGTGGGGTGGGTTTCTTCTTTTGTTTTTTTGTTGCCAGAGCATTTGCGTCACGGGTTCTTTTTTTCGATCGTTTCGTGCATGTCTTGGTACCTGCTGCTTGTGCGTAGGACTTCTTTGCGGTGGTGTCGTTGACGGGTTTCTTATCGCACTGGCTTTTCTTTTCTTTCGCTGCTTGTTGCGGCTGGCGAGGAGGGCAGGGGGTGGGGCTGGGAAGTGGAGGGTAAGTTTGGGGCCGGGAGGCGGCTAGGCTGGTGACCTGGTTGTTGAGGGTGGTGATGGTGGATTCTTGCTTGTTAATGGTTTCCCTCAAGAATTCAACCGTATGGGCGAGGTCTTGGATAGCCTCATTTAGGGGTCTGGTGGTTGCTCTGATGAGCCAGGCGAGGTAGTGGACGCCCTTAGAAGTTTTGATGGGGGCGTTTCCTTGCGGAGAATCGGTGTTTGGATCGTATGTGTCCGTATTCAAGTCGTCCTTGTCGTCGTCAGACTCTGAGTCCGAGGCGTCCCTGAGGATTTCCTCATCGTGTTCGAAGTTTGGGTTGAGCTGGGCGGTGGTTGGGAGGGTGGGGTCGGGCATCTGGGTTTCGGTGGAGGTGGGTGTGTGTTCCGGGCCACCGACCGTGCCGAAGGGGAGAGTGGATTGTTTGGACATTTTCTCTGGGGAGGTTGTCCTTCTGGCTCTGGGAGATGTTTCTGAGAGGGTTCTCTTTCTTCCCGCCCACTGGAATTGTCCGAAGGGGGTTTGTTTGGGGAATAAAGGGGGGGTTTTGGGGAGGGGAATCTGCGATGGGTCTGAGGGATCCACGCTGAACGAACAAAAACTTTCTCTTTTATCAACGTAGCACGGTTCCTATCCGGAACAATCAAAATACTAAGTGATTTAGATAGGTAAAAGTATAATTCAGGTATTTCCGACCGATAAAAACTTTTTCGCTGGTGGTGATACTAAAGGTTGGTGTTGAGTTTTCGTAGCCGAAGGAATAAAAAGGTTGCGTGGAGAACTAACTACCACGGGCGGAACTATCTACTTATATACTAATTCTCCACGCAACAGCCAAGCCCCTTTTTCGAATACAGTCTAATCCGATATCCTATCTTCCTATGAGTCAACCCCTTGACTCATCCATAATAACCGCGTTCCTCGCTATCTATGAGTCAACCCTGTGATTCATACTTAACCTGATTTCCCAATCCGATCCTTACTAATGGCTGACACATCCAGCCATGCCGTGACACACACTGGTGGTATGCCAGAGAGAACTAGCTATCTACATCAAGGGCTATAAGCCCGGATAAGTACTATCATCCAGAAGCCTGGCAAACATCTTCTAAGTGAAGGAAAGATAAGCGTTTCCAGAGCTTTGTCAAGAACCCCAAAATTCTCCTATGTCTTTCCCTAGGTTTTAACCCTAGTGCTCTATTTCACTATTTCATTTAGTTATCATGTTTCATGTCGTGATAGTCTGCCTCGCAGGACGCGTCAGCTATTAGTGTTTCATGTATTGAGATGACGCGTACCCTGTCCACGTCATTTCCTTCTCCTTAGTTTCATGTTGTTTTATTACGCAAGTGCGTACGTATTAGTATACGTCATCAGGGCCCAGCGAAGGATATATAAGGGCCATGCTTCAGCTAGTTAGTTAGTTCTTTACGCAACAACTTAGTATTATTACCATACCTACTACAACGAAGCTTCCATGCACCGTTTTCCTTTCGTGATACTTAAACTGTCCAGTATCTCGTTCATTCCTTCATATAGTAATTCCGCTTACTATCCTCGTATCGTTACCTGCTGTACCTTTTCCAGGTATCAGGTTTTTACAAGCTTGGAGAATCAATGTGTTCGCCGTATACCATTAAGCTATGAAGCTCGGAAGTTAGGAGAACAGTGTTTCTTGTAAAATGTGCAGAAGGTCAAAAAAAAATTAGACCGAGCACTTGGGGAATCGAATGTGCGGAGGCTACATATATGCTTCGCCCCCCTAACGTCCTTATGGATCAGGATTACCGCTTCGCCAAACCCTCGGTTGCTTGCAACCAGGAAGAGCCGGTACTTGGGGAGAAGCCTCCAGATGATGCCAATTGGTTACCCTGCCTCGGGAGAACATTTTCCTAACATGTGGCAAGCGCCCAGCTATGCCACCCGCCACTCCTAAGGGGGGCCCCCCTGAGTTGCGGAATCCCTAACAAAAACACAAGTTTTGGACCCCCAAAAATAACCCCCGAAGCGTCAGAGAAATTTGTCCGTCCGAACTAAATCCGGAGGGTATATGAGGGGGAGAACAACACACTGGTGCAATCAGATCTTAATTCGGACCAAAACTGCAAAAGTTACAGGTCATTTACTAAAAACCCTTACGTCACTACTGGCCGGCCTACTCCGCTAGTTCTTAGGGGCCCGGTCCAGACCGTGTTGATTTCCAAGCACGGTAGAATTGTTACCCCACTGCTTGGCATACTCTCTCCCCTCAAATACGACCCATAGCTTAAGCTCGCTCTTCCCCAGAGCATTCTACTCTTGCTAGTCAACGAACAAGCGTTCCGAGATCCTCATACTCTTTACTACATTCTTGAAGGCGTTTTGTCTTCCCTGGAAGCTGAGTCCTTTTTAAGTTTTAGTTAGCCTGCACTACTTAAAGACCCATCCGAACTATCCTTCGATCCTAGTCGAATCTCGTAACGATTAAGTGTCTGCTCTGTGTGCTCGAAGCTTCTCGTTGTAGAAAGAGACTTGGGTTTTCTTTTGCACACGGCAGTACCTCCCTGGAGGTACCCCCGTTACACCCGGCCCCAAACCCACCTCCCCCACTACTCAGCCCCGACTCCCCCTGCCCTCCCCCGCCAGCCGCAACAGGCAGCAAAGGAAAAAAGGACCCCGGAGAAGAAACCCACCAACGACGCCACCACGAAAAATCCTACACAGCAGCAGCCAGCACGGACGAAATGATCGAGAAAAAGAACCCAGGATGGCAACAAGCCATAAACAAAAAGCAGAAGAAGAAGCCCACCCCGCTCTTTAAGCCAGAATTCTCTAAAATCAACAGAGAATTCATAATCACAGTACAAGAAGACATCCCAGAAGCCATCACCAATAATGCCATTCTCTTCAAAATTAATGAAGCCATGATAGCACAAAAAGTCACACCCTTCATTATGGCCCGCAAGGTAGGAAAGAAAACAATTATTCTCCAAACTGCCTTCAACACAGAAGCCGCCAACTACTCCCCCCTCACCACAGAAATCACCGCAGCGGTCGACTCACTAAGAGTCACGACTGATGAATCCAAACCAAACGCCAAATCTAGCAGATTTATTATCCACGGCATACCTACCAATATTGGCTCTAACCCCAAAGAGGCAGGCGAAAAGCTAGCCAAAATCATCACCAACAATTACCCACAATTCAAGTTCGCACAAATCCTGTACTGGCTCTCAAAGGAAGTAAACAGAACAGGAAAGGAACATTCATCCATGGTCGTCGCTCTTACAGGCACCCACACAATCGACACCCTAGGAACCAGACACCTCATCCTAGAAAACAAAATGTGCAGAATCACTGAATATTTCAGCTTCGGCCCTACCACACAATGCCACAACTGCCAGGAATTTGGCCACCATACCTTTAAATGCAAATCAGAGAAACCCAACTGCGCAGTCTGCGCAAAGGACCACCACACCAGAGACCATAAATGCACCTCCTACAGAGGAGGACTCAGATGCACCCACGCCCCCATCAGATGCATCAACTGCAAAAACGGCAAAGGCAACTACGAACCACACAAAGCCTCCGACCCCGCATGCAAACATAGAGCAAAAGTCCAACAAACCGCCAAAGAAACCAGAGACGCCATGAAACTATGAGCAACATCCACACAACAGGCATAGCCCTAGTTCGGCAACTGAACTGCGCTAGAGGACAGGCCACCACACTTTCAGCACTACAGGAAGCGGACTCATCCCGCAACGTATCAATTTTACTACTTCAAGAACCATGGAACGACAAAAGCCACCTGCCACCAGCAACACTTAACTTTCAGATGTTTTACCCATCCCTCAAACCCAGATGCGTTACATACATTAGAAAAGACATAAATATTCAACCAAGACTCTCTTTAGCCATAAACGACAGTTTTTTGGGAACAGACATCACCATAAACGGAAATCGCATCACAGTATACAACATTTACTCACCAAGAAAATCCAGACACCTAGCCAAACAGATGGCCAACATCTCCCTACACGAAAACTGCTATCTTGCCGGCGACCTCAACGCTCATGACGAATGGTGGTATCAGAACAAGATACAGGAATACTCTGACAGAATCAGAGCAGATTCATACGGAGGCTCCATATCCAACTGGCTCAGCTCCAACCACATGATTCTAGCAAACGACAACAGCTTCACCCATTTCCCCAAAAACAACCAGAGACCGACTATTATCGACCTTACTTTTCATAAGGGCACAGCCACCAACATTCTACAAGGGTGGTCAACCGATAACGGACCAACCTACGACTCAGACCACGCCATGACACAAACAATATGGGCCATGAACCCACCAAGGCTCACGCTAACCAAGCTATGTGTCAAGAACCCTAAATTCCCTACACTCCTTCCCTAGGTCTTAACCCTAACTTTACTTGTATCTCTATGTTTTGCTATTGTTTGTCTTGTAGATAGTCTGCCTCGCAGGACGCGTCAGCTATCGTATCTTATGTATCTGGGTGACGTGTCCCCTGCCACGTCATCAGCATTTCTTAGTTTTATATTGTTTCATTACGCAAGTGTATACGTATTGGTATACGTATGAGCACACGTCATCAGGGCCCAGCGAAAGATACATAAAGGCCATCTTTTAGCTAGTTAGTTAGTTTTTCACGCAACAACTTATTGTTACTACCATACCTACCTTGTACACCTTCCGCTCTGTACCTTCCATCGTGCGATACTAGTCCCGCCTAGTATTTTCTTCCTTTTCATATAGTAGTTCCGCCTACTATACTCTGTATCGTTACCTGCTGTTTCCTTTCAGGTATCAGGTTATTACACTATGGGGCAAAACCAACTGGGAAACCTTCCACGCCAACTGTAACGGGGCTACCTCCAGGGAGGTACTGCTGTGTGCAAAAGAAAACCCAAGTCTCCCTCTACAACGAGAAGCTTCAGCAGTGTCACGGCGTGGCTAGATAAGTCAGGAATGAGTAAGGATTGGATCGGGAAAATCGGGTTACATATGAGTTACAGGGTTGACTCATAAGATAGCGAGGAACGCGGTTGTAGTGCATGAGTCAACAGGTTGACTCATAGGAAGATAGGATATCGGGTTAGATTGTGCTTGGACAAAGGCTTGGCTGTTGCGTGGAGAATTAGTATATAAGTAGATAGTTCCGCCCGTGGTAGTTAGTTCTCCACGCAACCTTTTTATTCCTTCGGCTACGAAAACTCAACACCAACCTTTAGTATCACCACCAGCGGAAAAGTTTTTATCGGTCAGAAATACCTGAATTACACTTTTACCTATCGAAATCATATAGTATTTTGCTTGTTCCGGATAGGAACCGTGCTACATTGATAGAGAGAAAGTTTTTGTATTGTTCAGTGTGGATCCCCAGGACCCGTCACAGATCCCCCTCCCAAAAACCTCCCCCCTTTTTCCTCAACAAAACCCATTCGGACAGTTCCAGTGGGCGGGAAGAAAGAGAACGCTATCTCAGACATCCCCACAGGCCAGAAGGACTACCTCCCCTGAGAAGATGTCCAAACAATCCACTCTCCCGTTTGGCACGGTCGGAGGAGCAGAAGACACTCCCACTACTCGGCTTCCCAAATGCCCACCCCCACCCTCCCATCTACAGCTCAACTTGATCCGGACAACGCAATGGAACAAGAAAAAGACTACTTCAGAGACCGCTCCGACAGTGAAAGCGAGGCAGACGAGGAAGATCTTAACACCCTCGCCTACAACCCCGAAGTCGATTATCTCCAACAAGGCAAAAAGGACCTGAAAACAGGGAGAGGAATTCACTACCTCGTCTCGCTAATCAGAGCCAATACCAACCCTTCTTCGAGGCTATTAGGGAACTCACCCACACAAGTGGATGATATGAAAAGTATCATCAGCGAACAAGCACTCACCATCACATCCCTGAAAAACGGGATCCAGAACATCAACTACTATCAACCAAAGACACCCGGCACCAAAACCACCAGGACCAATTCAACAAGCCCCAAAAGCGAACAAGACCCCCCCACCACCACCCCCAACCCGCCACAGGGAAGAAAGTCATACGCAGCCGCAGCACAAAGCACAGACGAAATGATAAGAAAGAAGAACCCAGGATGGCAGAAGGTCACCAAAGAGAAGAAGAAACCTGCCCCCCTATTCAAGCCTGAATTCTCCAAAGTAAACAGAGAATTCATAGTCACAGTACAGGAAGATATCCCGGATCACATCACCAACGACGCACTCTTATTTCGCACAAACAAAGCCATTGAGACACAAAAGCAACCCCCGTTCATCATGGCCAGGAAAGTGGGCAAGAAAACCATCATCTTCCAAACGAGATTCAACCAAGAAGCAAGCCCCTACTCCAACTTTACCACGGAAATCAAGACAGCCATCAACGCACTAGGCCTCACCACAGATGAGGCCAAACCCAACGCGAAGTCCAGCAGATTCATCATACACGGCATCCCCACCTCTATCGGCACCACCCCAAGAGAGGCAGGAGAGGCACTGGCCAAAAAGATCACCCTTAACTATCCACAGTTCAAATTTGCTCAAATCCCGTACTCTACCGCAGTAAAGAGGAGAAAGAGATAAGAGAAAGCTGAGCACTCCTCCATGGTTATCGCACTAACCGGCACCCACACCCTAGAAACACTAGGAACCAGACACGTCATCCTAGAGAACAGGATGTGCAGACTCACGGAATACCTCAGCTTTGGAGCCACCACCCAATGCCACAACTGCCAGGACTACGGTCACCACACCCTAAAATGCAAAGCAGACACACCTCGATGCGCAGTCTGTGCAGACAACCACCACACAAGAGACCACAAATGCCCCCTCTGCAGAGGAGGCATCAGATGCAACCACATGCCCATCAGATGCGTTCACTGCGCGGGCGAATCCCACAAATCCATCGACCCAGCATGTAAACACAGAGCCAAAATCACCGAATCAGCTAAAGCATCAAAAGAAGCCATGGAAACATGAGCGACATCCACAGAACAGGCATAGCCCTAGTGCAACAACTGAATTGCGCTAGAGGACAGGCCACAACACTCTCAGTTACCCAGGAAGCGGACTCATCCCGCAACACACTTCTTCTACTATTGCAAGAGCCATGGAACGACAAGAACCACCTACCCCCACACATAGGAAATTTTCATTTGTTCACACCCTCCCTATCACCTAAATGCGCCACATACGTTAGAAAGGACCTGGAACTCTCAGCCAGAGTCACGACCAGCATCAGCGACTCCATACTAGGAGTCACAATAACTATCAACGGAACAGACATTACAGTGCTCAACATATACTCGCCAGGAAAATCCAAATTCCTAGCTCAAAACATGCACAACATCCCCATACATAGGAACTGCTACATGGCGGGAGACTTCAACACCCACAATGAATGGTGGTATCAGAAAAAGACCCCCGAATACACAGACAGAATCAGAGCAGACACACACAGCAAGGCAATAACGGAATGGCTCAGCCTCAACGAATTCGAACTCGCCAACCAACCCAAATTCACCCACTTCCCAAAGAACGGACTAAGGCCCACCATCATCGACCTCACCTTTACCAAGGGCACCGCAACCAACATTGTGCAAAACTGGTCATCGGACGACGGCCCAACTAATGACTCAGACCACGCCATGACCCAAACAATATGGGCCATGAACCCCCCCAAACTATCACCAGGACGCAACTGGAAACAAACAGACTGGCTGGAATTCAATAGGCAAATCGCCCGTATCAACTCCTCACAACTCTTCCAACTCGACAACACCCACCTCCACCCTTCAGAACGTGGAACTTATCACGAAAAGGATATGGGAAGCCATCGAAACAACAGTCCCCCTCAGAAAGCCCAAAAAGAACCACTTCAGCTGGTGGAACCCCAACCTCACCAAACTCAAAAAAGAAACACACAAACTAGAAAGAGTAGCACGAAGCAGACCCTCACCAGAAAACCGGAAAGCATACAGGAAAAAGGCAAATGAATGGAGGAACAAGGTCAGAGAAGCAAAAAGAGACCACTGGAACATCACCATCAACGCGGCCAATCAAAATACAGTGTGGAAAATCATGAAGGAAAGGAAAAACATGGACATCCCAACATTACAAGGAGAAGAAACGTTCGAGGGGAAATATGGCAAGCTTAATGCAGCCCTTTTCCCCGAAAACGACAGTCACCCCCCCCCAATTAACTTTGAAATCACACACAAAACTGATCTCAGCCAATCATTCACAGAAATCTCAACAGAAGAAGTCTCCAAGGCGCTCACCCGCAACCTCACAACAGCACCAGGAATAGATGGCATCAGATGGCCGACCATTCTAGCAATCCACAATGCCAACCCCCTACTACTACCGGTGATCTATACTCAGCTCATCTACCACGGCACCCTTCCAGAAGAATGGAAAATAATCAAATGCGTTCCCATTCCAAAACCCAGGAAAAACGACCTCAGTGACCCACAATCCTACTGCCCCATCTCCCTATTACCTTGCATCAGCAAACTACTGGAAGCCATTATAGCGAAAAGACTGGTCAAATACGGCACCGAAAACGGGGGACTCTCAAACTCCCAGATGGGAGCTAGGGAAGGAAGATCCAGTACGGACACATTGCTACGAATATTAACCCCCGCACAAGACTGGCTCAGAACCAAATACCATAACAGAACCCACCCCCTGAGACCAGCCATCCTAACCAACAACATCAAAGGAGCCTTCAACTGCATCAACCACCATCGGTTAATCGAAATACTGGAAAAACAGAAATTCCCCCAGTACATCTGCAAATGGATCAACAGCTACAACACGAACAGAACCATTTCATTTGCGTTCAACGGAAAAACCTCACCCACACTGCCCTATAAATCAGGAACCCCGCAAGGGTCCCCTCTCTCCCCAATTATCTACATGATCTACGCAAACACCCTACTCCCCACAAACAACCCCAAGAACGAACTGGATAGCGTCTACATGGACGATGACGCCATGCTTCAAGGAGGCACCTCCACCAAGTTTATCAACCTCAGACTTCAAGAGCGACTCAACGAAAAACTCGAAAGAGCCGCCCCCCTCAACATAAAATTCAGCAAGGAAAAAGCAGACCTCCTACACCTCATTCCACACACCAGCAAGTTTTCAACCCCAACAGAGGGCGTCCACCTGTCAGGATTCGAAATAAAACCCGCGAAGTCAATTAAAATGCTGGGAGTTATCATCGACCAAAGGCTCAGTTTTAGAGAACAAGCAGCAGTAACAGCATCAAGATGCGCCACCACTACGGCAAGACTACAAAATATTGGACAAAGATACAAACTCAACCCAAAAACACTACACAAACTAGTTTGGAGCATGGCCATCCCCTATGCTTTCTGGGGATCAGAAGTATGGTGGACAGGAGCCAGACACATCATCGATACCATCACACCCAGCTACCTCAGACTAGCCAGACTTATCACCGGCCTCCCCACTTGGGCAGGAAACAACGCCACACTCAAAGAAGCAGGACTACCCCCCCTCGAGAAACTACTCAACTACAGGAGCCTTAACTACGGAGTCAGGACCCTCCTGAGCCCAGACTCCAACCCCGCAAAAGCCATCCTCACAAAATACTTCGGACAACCCACACTCCAAACAGGCACAGGATTCGACAGAATCGCCAGCCTAATCCGCGAAACAACACAATTCGCAACAATAGAGAAAAGCTCGGACATCAGAGCCTGCTACCTACCAGAAAACGACCTAAACATCTCTTCGCTAAGCAAAGAAGAAGAAGGGTTAAAACACCAACGATGGGCAAAACTCAGCCAGTCGGATGTAAAAATCTACAGTGACGGATCCAAGGAAGGGTCAGTATCATCAGGATTTACAATACTCCACAAAGGACGGGAAATCCATAAAGGAACACAGAACATCGGAGAACAAGCAGACATCCTCGACGGGGAAATAAACGCAATAAGAATAGCCATCAAGAAACTGGCTCACGACCACAACATCTCCAACACAAGCATCCACCTATGCGTGGACAACCAGAACGCACTCAGAAGCTTATGGGGGGGCAAGACCCCGGCTAGAGAAATGGTACAGGAATGCCTGGAGGACTTGAAGATGCTACAGCAAAGGGGCTGCAGCATCAAAGGACAGTGGACACCCTCTCACGTAGGGATCATAGAAAATGACACAGCTGACGCACTGGCAAGAAAAGGACTTGCCGAAGCAAACACACATAACAAAGTCACCCTGACTTGGCTCAAAAACCTTCCAAAAAGACAACTCAGAAAAGAAATCGGAAGAAACACTCACGGACCTCACCCAGCAATAGCAACACTCAAAAAGGCACACGCACAGTTGATATTACAAATACGCAACGAAGTCACATACATCGACCCCAATCCCATCCAAGAAGATACAATCTGCCCATGCGGAGAAAAGAACTCAGCAAAACATCAAATCATACACTGCATCAACAACCAAACCGACCAACTCCGCCTATTTCGAGACATGAAAACGGAGAAATGGGAGGAAATTATCAACGCCAACGACATTCAACCACTACTCTACTTTGCGCTAAAAACAAGTATGTACCACAGAAGGTGACCTGGGAGGGGGAAGTTTTTCTTTTGTATCCAGGCCGGAAATTGCTTTAAGGAGAACATGACTAGGAAAAGGAAACTAGGAATCATAACACGCATCGCTGTATTAAAAAATCTTTCCTTTGTATTTTCAGGCGGATAGTTAGGCGGACATGTAAAAATGTCTCACGCAATAGGCGAAGCCTACGCGGAAACTTAAATATATTATTATTTTTATTGATTCTTTACCTATACTGTTACCGTTCCTGTTCCATCGTGAAACTTCTTTTTGGTCTTTTACTTAGTAGTTGGTATTCCTGCGGATAGTAGGATCCTATTAAGGAATTGACTTTTGGGTTGTGAACCTTGGTTACTTTACCGCATCGTTACCGAACACAGATATTGCCGACCGTGATAAGCAGCGAGGCTTAGAACCGCTTGTCGTTCTGAGTTCGACTAGGATCGAAGTGTCAAGAACCCCAAATTACCAATCACCAATTATCACTCAATCATCAACAGTCACTCGACTATCAGTCTGCCTCACCAACACCCCTTGTTTCACGTTGGTTTCAGATAGAAAGGATGACTTGGCAGGCCACGTCATCAAGAGCCTGGAGTTATGTTTCAGCCTTGTTTCATATATTAGTATGACGTGTACTATGTCCACGTCACCATATCTTCTTTAGTTTCATATCTGTTTCATGTTGGAACACTTACGCGTTCCATTCTGCATCTTGTTTTGGCTTGTACTATAAGTACAAAGCTTTCTTCCATAGTTTAGTTTAGTTCCTCACGCTTCAACTTGTATTCAATACTAGCACACCTGTCTAGTACTCTCTGTCTTCCCTCCAGTTCCTGTGATTCCTATCCAAGAACGCTTGACCATATGGCATCACCTGTTGTTCACTACTAGCAGGTACTAGGTACTTTTACACGAAGGATAGTTCGGATGGGTCTTTAAGTAGTGCAGGCTAACTAAAACTTAAAAAGGACTCAGCTTCCAGGGAAGACAAAGCGCCTTCAAGAATGTAGTAAAGAGTATGAGGATCTCGGAACAACGCTTGTTCGTTGACTAGCAAGAGTAGAATGCTCTGGGAAAGAGCGAGCTTAAGCTATGGGTCGTATTTGAGGGGAGAGAGTATGTCAAGCAGTGGGGTAACAATTCTACCGTGCTTGGAAATCAACACGGTCTGGACCGGGCCCCTAAGAACTAGCGGAGTAGGCCGGCCAGTAGTGACGTAAGGGTTTTTAGTAAATGACCTGTAACTTTTGCAGTTTTGGTCCGAATTAAGATCTGATTGCACCAGTGTGTTGTTCTCCCCCTCATATACCCTCCGGATTTAGTTCGGACGGACAAATTTCTCTGACACTTCGGGGGTTATTTTTGGGGGTCCAAAACTTGTGTTTTTGTTAGGGATTCCGCAACTCAGGGGGGCCCCCCTTAGGAGTGGCGGGTGGCATTGCTGGGCGCTTGCCACATGTTAGGAAAATGTTCTCCCGAGGCAGGGTAACCAATTGTCATCATCTGGAGGCTTCTCCCCAAGTACCGGCTCTTCTTGGTTGCAAGCAACCGAGGGTTTGGCGAAGCGGTAATCCTGATCCATAAGAACGTTAGGGGGGCAAAGCACATATGTAGCCTCCGCACGTTCGATTCCCCAAGTGCTCGGTCTAATTTTTTTTTGACCTTCTGCACATTTTACAAGAAACACTGTTCCCCTAACTCCCGAGCTTCATAGCTTAATGGTATACGGCTAACACATTGATTCTCCAAGCTCTGGAAATGCTTATCCTTCCTTTGCTTAGGAGATGTTTGCCAGGCTTCTGGATGATGGTACTTATCCGGGCTTATAGCCTTTGATGTAGATAGCTAGTTCTCTCTGACATACCACCAGTGTGAGCTTCACAATATCTTGTGGGCCCGTCGGTCCTATTCAAAAGACTACCGTTATCTAGTAACCTTATTCAGTGGTCCTTCTAGACTTCGGGTAGCTATCCTTTAGTCATTCTGGCACCACGTGACTCTCTTACATAAGTACATCAAAGCCGGTCATAATGGTTGTTTTTAGCCGTTACACAATGAAAGAGATGAAACATGTAAATATAGAAATAGGGCTTAGGGTTAAGCCCTAGGAGAGACATAGAAAAATTAGGGTTCTTGACACTGTCCTTTTCCCAGGTACTAGGTTTATTACATTCTTGTCTAAATTCTGATTTAATATGGTATTTCCCTTAAAATGCTGTAGTAATATTGTAGTAGTTTCACCCCATTTTTTCGTACTGTATATATATATATACTTTAATTGTACTTAAGCACTTAATTAGAAATTAATGTATCTACCATGAATCAATACATATAACACTCAAGCATCAGAGTTTCATAAAGCTGACAATTGTAATCAAGAATTAAACTCTCGAGAAGGAAAGAGGGAAAAACAGGGGACCTGGCCTTTGGTTCAATATATTACATGCAGTGTACTGGAGTTTTCAATATTTCAACGGCTGCCCGGGAACTTAGCAAAAGCTGCTTAATTAAAATATTAATATTAGCTTGTATTAATATTTCTCAGTACAGTACATGTAGTTTAGGCAGTTTGTTACACTCAACTCACGTACACATAATATAACGACCAAGAAATTATAGGCCCGACTCTAGATTTAGCTCATATTAGGCTATTCTCTCGTATATTCTATATGCTTTCATATGATTTAAATTGGTGTCCCCGAGAAAGACTGTAGTACGTACATCAATATAATCACATCTAATTAATTCCTGGTCCCAATGAAGGGGGAGTTAATATATATTTAATTACTTAGGCGAGTCCACAGAATAGCCACTCTTTTTCTTTACAGAATATTTCCACAATTAAACCCAGAAACCCACGTAAGCTTAAGATCTAGGTATACGTACATAGGTGGACATATGGCATACACTCCCCACCCAAAAAAAACTACATACCGGCATGAGAATATACCAGATCCTATAGGGCGGTCAGCTAGTAAATTAATTAGGCTTAGCACACAGTATATACGATCCACGTGACCCCTAGTCATGCACTCATTTTGATATTGCATGTAGCTTTGATCAGCACTATTATATGGCCTTATCCATAAGTTTTTTATGGTACAGTGCAGTCGCCCTGTAAGAATATGAAAATAGAGTGAACCTATATTCTTATAGGAGAATACTGGTGCACATAAAATAACCCCTGTCCGGGTCGAACCACGTATTCTTATAAGGCGAATATTCTTATAACCCGAATTCTTATAGGGCGACTGTGCTGTATATGTTATGCATTGAATGAGCCGAATACGTTTTTAACCTTCAATAGCCTTGCCAAACTGTCTAGATCATAGTCTCACTGAAATTTTATATAATCTAATATCTATTAACCATAATTCTAGAAAGATCACATAATTCTACATAACAGTTCTCACCTCACTCCATAAAAGTACACCACCGCCCTCCCATCGCTCCTCTCATTACCCTAATATTCTCCCTCAACTCCCCTACTACCTTCCCTCTCTCCTCCCTAATCTCCTCCGGCGTCCCCTCACTCTGTCTACATACCACAGTCTCCACACCCCTCCACGATCGATCCCACTCTACTTCCATTAATGCCCCATAGAATGCAACTGAGCAATCCGATACATCAAGCCATTTTAAACAGAGCAAAGCGCGTGCGAAACGTTTTAATATGCTGGGGCCAGTGGGATGGGGCCAACCAGCAAGAGAGAGGTGGGTTATGGTGGGTATGAAGTGTGTAAATGATATGAGGCGTGACCAAGAGGCCACGGGTGGGGGTGGGTATGAGAGGGAGAGGTGGGTTAAAGAGGGAAAGCGGGTACGGGCATGTGGTACAAGATCCCAGGCGTCTACTTCATCAGAAGTGAGCTCTGCAGAGATGCACCCCCCAGCCGTGTCGTCGGGTGGATGAAAAAAACTATTCAAGTCTTTGAGCGTTAAATTCGGGCCTAGAGCCCGGGAAAGATCCATATGCTTGAAATCCTCAGAATCATCATCCTTGAATAACACCCGTAGCCCACCGATCTTCACCCCATCGGAGTTGTAAGCAGCTATATACGTCAACAATGTACTCTTCAATCCCGAGCGTATAATATAGAGGTAATTTTGGTCATAAATGGTGTGGAAGTCCCAATTCCTTGCAATCGCAACCAAAACTGCATGTGCGAGTCGATAGGACTCAATATGTGTTAAGTCTGGGAGATGATATAAATCATGACCCTTGCTCTCCACCGTGAATGTTGCTTCTTCACTAACGATTTCGCTAGTTGTAGAAGTAATCCATGACGCCGGCGGTGGAGGCCCGGGAATGCGGTTTCGACGAGGTACACCAACCTGTACGCGGGGCCGAGGGGGTGGTGGTGGTTCAGCATTGGCAAGGATCTGTTGTAGTGAAGGGGGGACAGAAGGGATAGTGCTACCAATTTGGCGCTGAGGGGCATCGGAGCTGTGTGGTTGGGAGACACGGAGGTGAGCAAGGAGGTCATTTACACTCCTATCTTTGTTTGAGGAGGAGGAGGCAACATTTTGTGTGGAGGATACATGGGAGGAGCTGCTAGATTGTGGTTTGAGGAACTTTGGGCGGTGTTTCTTGGGCATAGAGTGATAGTGTGTGTGTGTGTGTGTGTCTAAGGAGGGAGGTGTTTAGGTGTTGTTGATTGATGAGATGAAGTGAGGTGGCTAGAGATGAGGTCATCACTGGTGGTAGCTAAAGTCATATCTGCAGCCACAAATCGAAGCCACATGCGGGGACGCCACTTGGTGGGGTGACTCAGGTGTAAGATAGGATGACGTGAATCACCGTGAATCACTCGATATTGGCACAAACATTCGACCATAGATATATGTCAGATGATTAGTACGACTCATCAAATCATACATGTATCTCTAGATTTCTATTTCATAGTCTAGAAAAGGAGAGGGGTTTCTGTTGGGTTATCGACCCATATTACACTGATACTATACATGTGGTATGGTTTGTCCTTCACCCCTTTAAATTCCCACAAACGCCACCACAATGATCCACCTCCTTTTCCAACAAACACGGCCATACCCGTGCACGGTTTTCAATGGCCCGAGAAGTCACCCGAATAACGGATAAGTCTCTTCCTCTCCCGGCACCGTGACAATCCCTTTCTACTCTACTTGTACCTATTACCCGGCGCTCGGTGTTTCCAGGAGTTCCCCAAGAAATTCTATCCTGCATTGCATAAATAGCATAGGTTAAATAAACAATATGTAGTATAATACATGTAATTAAGATATCCACATATGCATAAATTCATAAACTTATCTACTTCTGATTGTCATTGAGGATACATCATGCATACTCCCCACTGGAGCTGTAAAAGTGAATGTACCTCGGGCTAATGGAGAACTTTCAAGACGCGTACACTTTCTTGGCACTTGTATATCTGATGCGGACGCTCCTTCGATACATAGTAGATGAGATGCATAGCATAAATGTATTTAGTGGGGAAATCATAGCAATTTATTACCATGGTTATCCCTCTAAGCGAAAGTTTTAAGAAGTCGTGACTTCGGTCCGGACCCCGTGAAGTACGTACACTCCGCGTCACCACTTGAAAAAAAAAAACAGGAAAACGAAACAAAAGAATTGAGGAGATATCCGGTATCGCTGCAGACTCCGATGCTGGTGCCAGTTCATTTTTGCTTATTCTTAACTTCGCAAGGAGGGTTATAAAAGATTGTATGTTATGCCTCTAGATAAAGGGGAAACAATCCCTACATGTAGCTAGCACTTAACCCCACCATTCAAAAAAAATTTTCCCCAATGCAAGGAACCGAGTGCTACACCCGTGATTAAACAGCTTTTAGTTACCTGCAGTCGGCGGAGGCCGGCTTAGTGCGACTCGGGAAAAATAGGAGTTTCGGACGATGCAAATAAAGTTATCAGATCATGCTGGCATGTCTTTGTGCTATCTACTTTCGGCCTGGTGGGGTCAAGGCTAGGAAGGACACCCCGCGGAAGGCCGGAGATTATCAGCCAAGGCGCAATCTAGTACAGTCTGGTATGGGCGAAAAGTAATTCGTGTCTTTAATAGAAATTCCTCGCGATCGCTAAGGTGTCCCCCCCCCCTTCTTGCCGAGAAAACTTTCGTGGGGCTTGCAATTGCGGTCATATGTGCATGATTATGTGGTGAGATCATATCTGGGGGGTGCGTAGTCTGAGTCTGCTAAAAGTAGTAGGAATTTTGAGTGAGATTACGAAGAAATGAGCAAAAGCTGATAAATGGGTTCCTTGGATGATCCGAGTTGAGCCCCAGGTTATTCCTCAGGTTATTGATCTTATGTATAATCAGTCGATTATCATAGCAGCGATTACTACTTGGCCTTAAAGGAAATTTGATGTGAAATAGAAACATGGGTAGACTATGCACTCTTAGCAGAGTAGCAACCCAAGTGTAGTTTTGGAATATATCTCCTAGTGAGGGAAATCAAACAAAAAAGGGGGAAGGGGGCGTTTCCCATCGGTTGAGGGTCCTGTTAGGTTGATAAGCTCGGTAGACTTTTTTTACCCTGATTGTGGAGGTGGCAACAAGAAGATCAGCACTAGAATAAAGGGCCACTCGTAGCCCCTCAATAGAGTCTGGATCTTGAAGTGTGTAACCCAATAAAGTCTTCTTCTTGTCCTCCTCTTCCTTCTCTTTCCTCTCCGTCTTCGATATCCATCATTCATCATCAATCACCCATCATACATAATACATATATATAACCGGTAGACGAGTACCTGTGTTTCTGACTATCGCTTATTCACTACTTACAATCTACTCACTCTCGAATTATAATATCTCTGGCCACGTTCTCGCTATACTACGATTAACAGTGTCTATAATCCAAAAATCACTTCGTTCTCTAAGCCGTGTCGCAACAATGAGTGAGCCTCTTCCTTCTTCCTTCTTCATTATTTTACCTAGGATCCAAATTCTTTAGTGTGGATTTACATTAGTTATTGTTCTGTTGAACCTGACTAATTACTTTCCCCCACCAAACCAGCCGACGTACTTTCTCCTCAAATTTCCCACCAGCACGTCCATCTTCCCACCTCACCCTCGCTCACCAGGTCTTCAATGGCAAATTCCTCAAAATTATCAAACGGCTCTGTATCTACCACGCAAAAGTCAATTCCTAAAGAACCCCACAACCTCCCGATAGCCTCGGTAAATCCTCCTTCAATAAGCGGGAAGGATGTAACAGATGTCCAAGTCGATAACCTCATCAAGAAGATGAAGAGCCCAATTCTAGGAATTGACTTCACACGCTCTTCTAGGCCGCGACGAGGATCTACAAATTTAATTTCTGTAGGAGTTACTAAAGAATCACATGGTGACCTAAACGACTCCTCTGCTACAAATATTGTTCCTAGTGGGTGTTGTGGGGGCGGTTGTTGTCGCTTGCCAGGAAACCAGATTACTAGCATATCTAAATCCCCTTCATTACCCGCTTTTGCGGTGCCGGATAACAGAGCATTCAAGAGCCTTAAGCTGAAGCTTGCGCCTCTCAATTCGCGGAGTCGATTATCTGGCACTACCCCATTACCAGTGCAGAAGATTTCTTTGGAGCCCGCAGCTTTAAAGACTTACAAATCAACCGTGTACACTCACCCACCCGCCTACGTCACTCCCCACCCACCATATAACGTCTTCTCAGCTAAGATCGACGGCACTCGTGAGTTGACCAAGCCTGGCGCCGAGAAAAGGACCTACCACTTTGATCTTGACGTTACTAGCTACCCAGAGGAGGATGCTGGGGTCGATTTCCGAGTCGGTGGTGCGATCGGGATCTGTGCGCCGAATGATTTCGACACGGTTAATGAGATCTTTGATATTCTTGGTGTTGAAGAAGTGGATCGAGATGCACCAGTGACGCTGCAGACGCAAGGGGGAAGGTGGCCAACTATTTGGGGACAAGAAGAAGAGAGGTCCTTGGCGACTACTAGAAGGGAACTTTTGACTTGGACAGTCGATGTCCAGTCATACCCCCCGACCAAAGAAATCCTCCGTTTGATGGGGG
Source organism: Verpa bohemica (assembly GCA_033030345.1). Taxonomy (NCBI): domain Eukaryota; kingdom Fungi; phylum Ascomycota; class Pezizomycetes; order Pezizales; family Morchellaceae; genus Verpa; species Verpa bohemica. The sequence goes on along the minus strand of JAUFSE010000009.1, from coordinate 719,861 downwards.
AATATGCGAATGATGATAATGAGAAGACAATTCTGCTTTATCTGTGTTCTGAGCAGGGCCAAGCCGCATTTTGCGAGTGAGTTATTCCATTGGTTTTTTTTTGTTGCTATTGATCTTTCTTATCAGATCCTTTGATTAATTTTCTACCTAGGCTTCGGACAGGACCCTATGTGTCACTTCTACAACTCCTCAATGCATTCCCATCCTCGAAGCCAAAGTTCGATCATCTATTATGTAGCCTTAGGCCTTTAATGCCACGGTTTTACTCATTGTCAAATGACCCACATGAATCGAGGTTTGAACATCGTCGTATTATAGAGATTGCAGTTTCAGTTCATGAGACCCAAGAGGACTGGAGAGATGGAAAACGTACTGGTGTTGGTTCTGGTTTTTTTGAGAGGTGTGCTAGGAAAATTATTGATGGTGGCGAGACTGAAATCCGTGTCCCAATGTTTCGTGGACTTATGGCGAATCCGCTGGCTAAGGAATTTGTCACTGATGGACCAATGTTGTTGATTGGTGCTGGCGTTGGTATTGCACCCTTTAGAGGATTCGTCCAAAGGAGGTTACAGAGTGCGAATTGTGCAAATAAAGTTTGGTTAGTACTTTCTGCCCTATCGCATAATATCATCCCTTTTTTGCGCTGTCTAATTTAATGTATTCAGGGTTCTCCAAGGTGTTCGTGACTCTCTTCTCGATGAGCTCTACTCAGGCGAGTGGGGCGCCCATGAAGATAAGATTCGGAAGGTTGTTGAGTCCCGCGTCGGCACGGGACGCTACGTGCAGGAGGAAGTCATTGCACAAGCCGATCTTGTCTGGTTTATTGTCAACTCTCTTGATGGTCGTGTATTCGTGTGTGGCTCCTCCAAGGGAATGGGTGAGGGTGTCGAAGATGCTCTTGTTAAAGTTGTTATGAGCAAGGGTATGCTGTCTGAATGGGAAGCGAAGGAGTTTTGGAGAAAGAAGAAAGAAGGTGGTCAGTATATTGCTGAAACTTGGTAATTCGGTTTGACTCGGTGCCTGGGGTGTGTCTTTAGTCTAGATGGGTTTCTTGTATGATTTTTTAGATGGTGGGGTACTTTGAGAGTTTTGTTTCTTTTTTCAAACCCTTTGCTTCTTTTGATATCTTGTTGAGCCATTTAGCAGTCATCCTATGGCCCATCACTACATAGTTTTTTTTTTACCGTAAAGAAAATCACTGTTTTTAGATTAGAGGGCGGAATTTTTTATATATTTTTGGGCTAGTTAGTCGTTTATGTATGCTGTTATTTGAAGAAGTTTGTGTTTTCAGAGGGAGTTGGTTTTAAACTTTTCAGAAACATTCATTCCCCTTTTCAGTGTAAAAGAAACATACAATTACCTATTTAGCTAGTGATGGGGATACCGGACGCAAATTATATATGCACCAGCCTTTATTTCCTAGACTACAGACTATAGAGCTACGCAGCGTTTCTACTACACATTCACAAGAGTCTAGGGGAACCGCACTATTATTTATTGGGGGAAAAACATAAATAAGAACAGAAAAAACTAAGGCAGCCAGAGGTCCAACAAAATGCTTTTCCCAGTATCACCTCATTTTGTTTTTCTCCCACGCTTCTACAAACGCAATCTTCTCCTTCACACCCAGGTTTAACCTTTTACTCCTCCCAATCCTAGCTAGTGCTTCTCCACCTTTCTCTGAGAGCCTGCTTTGGTGCTCCTCACTGTTACTGAGGGGTGGTTTCTCATCGGTTACGGTATCGCTTGAGGAGCTTGATAGAAGCCTTGTTTCTTCGTCGGTGTCCTCGGATGAGTGCTCTGAGTGGTAGTCTTCGATTTGGCCATAGTCAACCAGGGTTTCCTTCTCAAGCTTATTGAAGATAGCTTCTGCGATGCGGACACGGATACAATGTGTTGGTCTACTTAAGAGGTTGTAGAGGGTTGAAAAGTATGTTTCTGGGATGGGTGTAGTTACATCAGCGGGGGTGTAGCGAAGCGAGATTGGGAATATCGCAGTATGCGCTGGGGTTGTATCGAGTGATGGAGCGAAACGTAAGATCCCACGGCCATTGGTGGTGGTTGCTTCGGGGAATACAACAATAGTGCGGGTGGGGTTGGACTTAAGGAGGAAGGCAACAGTATAGAGCCTTGCGCCTTTTGGGGGTGAGAGGAGAGGCTTTGAGAAAGCTCGGAGGATGGCAGTGAAGAGGGTTATATGCTCGACTTTACGGGTAGTAGGATAGGAGGCGGTGAATACAGGATCAAATATGGCGGCAATGTATATCGCGTCGAGGGGGGAGTTGAAGGATGAGAGGATTATGGTATTTGGTCTGGGGAGTTTGTTGGATTTTTTAGATAGTGATCTGATTTAATTATTAGCCATCCTGTTTGGGGGGAGTCGTAGGGGAAGACGCCATACCCTTTCTTGACCCCCTCAACCTGCAAATCGATCCACCATACCCCCGAGGAGAGTAGTATACTCCATAACCACGCCTTCCTGATGAAACTCCCAATGGGTAGCCACTGGAATACAAAGAAGTACGATATATTTAGACACAGAAAAAACGGTAGTCGGAAAGCAAACAGCAACACACCAGAGACACTCTGAATGATGGAACGGGTGCCATTGATGGGTAGGAATGGCGCGATCTGAGTGCCTGTTTTCAAGAATTTAGCAACCTCATCACCTTTCAAGAGTTCAACAGGGGAGCCAACCCACCCCGATCACGAAACTGCGAGAATTTCTCCATAACTAGAGATGTATGAACGAAGAAAGGAAGTGTTATGAGTGATAAACGTTATAGGAGCATGGCCTAGAGAGGCTGTAGGTTGACGTGTGGTTCAGGAACTTTTGGGTGGTGCTTGGCATTGTTGGGCACAGTTATCAATATGTGGCATGTGCAAGGGAATTACACACCACGTTACCCGGCCTTTGTGGTTCCCTCTTTTACTTGATTGCCTTTTTTTCAAGACATTACTTCCAACAGGGCGTCATTGTATACATTTATTGGAGTTTTCTTTTTCTTCTGTATTTCCCTGATCCCTCAATCTAGGGGCATACTCATGACGATAAAAGCGCTGCGGGATCCGTTATGGCACGCTGCATCTACCGCAACAATGGCGACGACAGCAATAATATGCCGCCTGTTCCTTTACGGAACACAGCACATTAAAGTTAGCGGAATGGATAAATTTTTGGCGTTACTCAAAATGAGGCAGAAAGAGCGGAATGCTGGGTTGCTGACAGGTCTGTTATTTAAATTTTATTTTTTTCTTTGGGATAACTTTGAATCTGACCCTGTTGGTTACAAGTTTCGAATCATTTAAGTGTGTAGGTGTTTTTGGTTTTTTATGTGCCTTTCTAGCATAGTTTGATAAGAGAACTTACATTACGGTGGTGTGAGGCCATTCGGCTCTGTGGATTTCGTAGGATGGATGACCCGTTGATATGGGGGCTTTTGCCCTTTTCGTACATGTTCTCACCGCGAGACATGAGGTATGCTCTGGGGAGTCATGATATATGCTTTAAAAATAAGTAAGTTTAATTCACCAGGGTTTCCTCGGAATTTTGTGCATCCATTTCGTTTTCCACTTGAGCGTAGAATTTTACAGATTAGTTCACCAAGGACAGAAGAAGTATTTGCAGAGTTTCAATCCCTTCTGATTTATCTCATTTTTAATGTCAATATTATGGCACCGAGTGACTGACCATGACTCGGGATCTCAGAGCCCTAGGCAGCTTCTTCGCAGCCGGCCAAGTTCTCCCCACCTTCCGTCTCCACAAAGACCCCCGTGGGGGCCTTTTTCAGCCTAGTATATACAAAGCAATCTCCCTCCTCGATGCTCCCTACCATAACTGGGTGCACATATTCCCTGAAGGCCGCGTTTGTTCCCTGCCACCAAATAATTTACTAACTCTATATACTAATAATGAACCCTATAGGTTCATCAAAACCCAAATTACGAAATGCGATACTTTAGATGGGGAGTATCCCGTCTTCTCCTCGAACCCACTACTCAGCCTATATTGGTTCCCATGTTTATTTCGGGGTTCTCTGATGTAATGCACGAGTCTCGTGGCTTCCCACGGTTTCTCCCCCGTGTAGGAAAATGCATAACTTTGCATATAGGAGATGTAGTGCCAGAAGATAAGTTCCTGGATCTGAGGCTTGGATGGAAAGATCTTAAGTCTCGATACTTTGATGATGTAGAGTACTTAAAGACTGGGGAAGAAGCAGTAGAATTAAGAGTCGAGACGACAAGGAGGGTTAGAGAAGAAGTTGCAAAGCTGAGGAGAAAAATTGGGTTTCCTGAAGAGGATGAGGCTGCTGCGAAAGTGGAGACTTATAGATTGGGGGAGATGGGGAAGAACTCAGAGGAATTGGCAGATGGAACTTGGGAAAAAGATACATAAGTGGCTTTACAAATAAAAGAACCTGTTACCACCATGTAGGTCTAGTCCACTTGTCAGGAATACCATGCTAGTCCACTGGCAGTCTATTATCCTATTAGTGGTTTAACGATTTAACAATGGTGGTCTAATTGAGGACTAGCATGGTATTCTTAGCAAGTGGACCGGGCCTGGGTAGTATTCCAGTATCCAGTCCAGTATTTGAGTATTAATCCAGTATCTAAACCACTAATTCTCCACTAGTGACAATTTGCCTCTTTATTAGACCACCATGGTATTCCTGACAAGTTGACCGGACCTACATGGTATTCCAGCATTTGATCCGCTACTTCTACCACCGGTGGAGTAATTGAATTTTGACACATTTACGCTTCCATAATATATGTAGTTAAACCACTAACTTTGTTATATGCCCCGAAATATATTAATTCTAATAAAATTATAGAGTGCAAGGTTCTAAATAGGTTTAATACAGGCGGCAAATCCAGGTTTTGATTGATTTGAAGATTTATAATTTATAGTGTTTGAATGTGAAATTTTCATTGAGCTTAGTATAGAGGGCGGGCTACACGAGGCTTTCTAAATTCACGCATTAAATCCTTTTTACCTATAGTATCTCATTAGTTATATAAAATAATTTCCTACAAGTAGAAAAGGGCGATAAAACCTGTTTCAATAAAGGTTCAGCACCCAATCCAACCCAACCATAGTAAACTATTAAGTGAGGAGAATGATATATGGGAATTATAACTGTATATTGGTTGCGCACGGGGAGTTCGCCCTAGAGTAAAGATCCGCGGCACTTCTAAAATCTCAGGAAAACATCAAACCAAAGCTTAAGGATGAAGTAGGGATATATATTATCCTTAGTATTTCATGCGTAGTTCGCAGAATTTATTGAGTCTATTAGAATTCCCTAGCAGACCCCCTAGTTTATATAATTATATAAGCCTAGCTCCGGATATCCCCTTAGTAGTTAAAGGGATAAGAATGTACTGAAGATGAACAAAGCACAAGGCAAAAGAATGGATATCAAAAAAAAATCACTAAATCAACCATCAACGCCAATATCTAGATACTAATGCTTTCCCGTGACAAAAAAAAGATCATTTCAGCCCTTAAAACCCCTCCAAACCCTACAGCGGAGATCTTGTATATATGACTCAAGAACTAATGAGTGAAAAAAAACACAAAAATTGTATAGATGTCTGGTCATAATACAGCTATTAAAAAACGATGTATGACACCGAGGAGAAGATATTAACGTCTTTCTCATATGATAAATCCAAAATTCCGTAGAAAAAAAAAATGAAAGGACGCAAAAAGCGTTACAGAAAAAAGCTCACTATTTTAATATATCCCTTGTGATAAGTACTGGAATTGATCGTACTATTTATAGGCAAAGTTAGTATTCGAAAGAAACACAACAAGCTAAAAAAATGAAGATAGCTCTTACCATTCTTGTGGAATAGCTTCCTAGTGACCCCCGGATTAGAACATCATCGACAAACGTTCCCGCCTCTGCTTCACTAAGGTGTATTTGAAACCGTTGCCGTAACTGTGAGGTTGCATATACCACTCCAGATGAGAAGCATGGCATTCGAGACTCCTTGCCCATTAGCTCTACCAGGTCTACTAGATTATCCGCGGATTTCCGTAATGCTAAATTCTTGTTAGATAATAATAAGGTATCAAGGATAAGGGTAGATCGATATTTACCTTGAAAGGCTTGCTTGCACAATTTTCGGAATTTCTCAAATTCCGGTGACTGTGCACCTCCGAGAACATCTACATACTCCTGTGTAAGCTTAAAAGGTGCAGACTCAAACCCCACAGAACCAGGGGAGTTTGAGAGCATAAAACCAAAATCGATGTGGATGATATCTTTGGGCTATTAGCATAAGATAAATTGTGTTGGGAAAGTGTTTTCTACTCACGTCCTTGGTTGTCGATTAGTACATTGCCGTTATGCCGATCTTTCAGTTGAAGAATATAACAGATGACACTATATGCAGCCAATGATCTCGTGAATGCATCCACAGCGGCTTTGTATGTCTCTGAATCAGGCTCTCCAAAAGTCTGACTTGCTATCAGCCTTGACACAGCTCATATGGGTATCATGGGCATACCTTGACAAAGTGTTCTTTTAGTGAGGCAATTCGACCTCTGGGGTTCTTGCCCGAAGCAATCGATGCAATAGTAAGACTTCGTTTCAAAGAGTGTAAAGAAGTGCCATTCGTAATAGTCTCAATCAAACCCGCCGACTAACTTCATGTCAACAAATAAGACACGTAATATAGCTGCGGGGGGGGAGTTCCGCCTACCTCTCCAGTAACAAGAATCTGCATCCTCTTTATCCATACTGGCACACCGGCCTTCTTCCATATCTTACCACAAACATGAATGAGCTGGCACGCGAACGCTTCTTGCCTCAAATCTGCACCAGTTTTGACAATTACGCTTAGCAGATCCCAATTTTTACACCAGCCATAGGGCGAAGATTTTCTGATTCGTTCTTTTTTGACTGTCCACTCTTCCCCAAATGTCGCTGCACTAGGGTCATCCCGGTCTGCTTTCCGCTCCACGCCGGAGGTCTTTTGGTCATTTTCCATACGAGCTGCTCCAGCTTCAGCGTTTAAGTTAGATGAAACTGTTGCTTCACCTTCCTCCGCCCCCTCCACTGGTAGCGGGGCTGTAGCAGCATTTGCCATGATAGTGTCGAATGTTTGTAGGGGTGTAGTTTCGAGGAAAAAATTTTGTTCCTCTAGACTTTGCATACTAGCAATAATTTTTGATTTGATAGCCGCAACTTCATTCTTTGGTCTTTTTGAACTACTAGCATCTAGCTGAGCCAACATAGCAGCTGCTGTCCTCATATGTGTTGCAAGAGCTGACAAATCTGGAGCTTCACTATTAGATCTTGGTGGAGCGTACGACTTTTTAGGCCCAGGACTTCCGGACCGAGTGACAGAACGCTCAGAAGTTCCTGAAGATGCCCCGCTAGAGAGTCGTGGGGTCGGTGTTGCAGTTTTTGCCATAGGTATTTCTGAGTTGCTAGCTTGTGGTACATCTTCACCCACCTTTTGATCAACTATTGGTGTAGTTCCAATGTCTCCTGTAGAGGGCTCGAAGACGCTATCTACCCCATTCTCACCATTGTCACCACGGTATGCAGCTCTTGGAACCTCGGATAAATCAAACATTCTCCGCCGTCCACCTTCTCCCCCCTCCTCGGAAAGTAGGGCCGAAAGTAATCGTTCGTTATCTGACTTTTCTGGATCAAAATCAAAATCATCCCTCAATACCTCTACCATAAGTAGGTAAGGCACTCTTTCTGCACTATTTAATACAGTGGCTTCTGCTGGGTTAATGCGAACAACCCTGTGGTGACCAGTTTGTGAGCTACCCTGACCAACAGTTGCAGGGCAAATGACTGGAATATCAACTTCTGCAGGTAAATAGCCATTGAGCAAAGCTAGCTCTGTTCGTAGAGCACTGAGTCGGATTGGCTTCGGCACCAGGACCATCTTGTTTGATATTTCCTCTAATGCTGACAAAAACTGTGTTTGATTGCGGAAATAGTTTGCCCTTAACATATGTACTTTCTTAGAAGTAGATAATTGTGATGATGTTAGAGGTATTTCTTTCCGCGTACGACGAACATTACTAGACCCAGTTGATTGGCCAAGTGTGACACTACGTTGCATCCGAAGATCTGGTAAAGAGGATGAAGCAGTAGGTGACATATGTGGTATATTGAGGGTATCTGTTTTGAAAGATGAGCGTCTTGATAGTGAAAACGACCTCCTCTCTGGCCTTGCTGGCGAAGATGGTGTACTATGTGGAGACTTTGGAGATTTAGCGCGCGAAGATGGGTTAGAAACAACTAAAGCTGAGTCAGAGGTTTTAACTCGTGGTCGCTCTTTCTTTGGTCGACTGGACTGTCCAGATGCAATAGTTTTACTTCGAGTAAGTTTTCCGGGAAGATCTGTTATAGATTGGTAAACATGCGGTTTTCGAGCCTGTGCAACGGCTAATGGTCCCGCGAACTTCGGTAGGAATGGCGCTGCAATACTACCTATCACCAAGCTTGCCAGCAAAGTGACCGGAAGGACATTTTCCTTTAACCGTTCCCGTTTCTTATTTTCCTCCCCGCCAAAAACTATATGCTGCACCTTGTTGTAAATTCGCCTGCATGTCTATAAACCATTTAACGTCAGAAAACGACGTCCTACAGATGTTTATTCCCGAAGACATACTTTGAATGCACTTGACTGAGGATTCCCAGCGAGGTCGTGCAGATGAGTCTGGAACAGCCAGAAGGTCTATGGGTGGTTAGAGCTATGACGTGCATTTGTTCCCCTATAGAAAGCTAATACCAGAAGAGCACCATGCGCTGATTTCTCGCACAACTCAAAAATAAACTCCTCCAGCGCCACAGATTCCGTATTCTCTATGCTGACGAGAAGATGACATAGTTGCGGAAGGAAGAACTCGATCTCCTCGTAGCTAAACTCCCGTAGCTTGGTACAGAGGAAATGGTGTATTCCTATCTGACCGGAATAGCGACTAGCCCAGAAACCAATCAAGTCAGTTTAGCGATGCGAAAACAAATCATTCAGTGAGGGGGTGTATCCGTACGCCAAATATGCCACGGCGAGAAAGGGGTCATCGCTAAAGTGATCAGAGGTAATCAAACGATACAGCAATTGCGACATCTTTAGCAAGGGAAGTATCTAGAACAGTTCCTTTAGGATTTCGCTATGAACGAAGTGTCAAATTGCGGGAAAGACCTGTCCGGAAAGACCTTCTAGACAGGAGCAGGAAGAATGGCGTGCTGGGCACAGAAGATTCAGGAACCGGGGGTGCGGACAGAGAGGAGTCTCAGACGGCGAAGAAGAGTTTCTTATTTGTAGGGCCGACTGATGACCGGGGGGGGGGGGCGTCAATCGGAGTTGCGGGATAGCGAGGGGTGAGCGGTATGTGTGTCAACCCCCCAGGGTCTCTTAGGAACGAAGAATCCTACCTGGTGGTTCAAGGTTGGAGGTTGAAGTTGATGCTGCGGTGTGGAGAGATGCAACCACATCCGAACACCAACTACTCTACTTAGCACTGACTGGCTGATGACTGAAGTTATCATGTCGATAGTAAAAGCCAGGTAACCAAAGTACCACAGGGGAATAGGGCTTCCTGAAATCTATAATTTCCCATCAGCCCACTAAGAATCGAGATTACGATTTGCCTTCCCTTGGGGAGATCATAATAAGGGACTTTTAATATGCCTAGAGTAAGGGTCCCGTCAAAGTCCGAGGGAGGAAGGGAAGAAAGAAAGGGCTGAGAGACCAGAGGTATGGCTATTTGCCAAAAGAGCCTTTCCTTAACTTTGGTTCCTTTTATTAAATCTCTTCTTGAGCCGAGAACCGATCCTAGACGTCCCCTTGAACTCTAAATTTTGTAACACTTGATCTATGGTTGTCATGATACAATATGAGGCTCCGCTAATCCTTGGTATTTATTATGGCCATTTTGGGGAGCATCTAGAGAAAAAAGGAAGGAGTCCTAGTGATCAAGTTTGATGAGGACATTCAATAGCATGGAAGAACACCTCCATCCCCATCCGCAAACTTTAGGGTATTATTGAACAGTGATAGTCTGTGGTAGCAGCTGTAAGTACTTTAGAAGTACTGGGATTGGAGGATAAAATTGCAATTAATTTACTATATTGCCTCAGCCACGTAATATCTACGAGATTGAATAGTATGTATGTATACTCTTATAGTGCCAATAAGTATCCACCATAGTTATAGCAAAACATGCGCAATATCCCCCGAAACCTTTCGCAATCCCCTCGCTCTCTCCTCTTCGTGGCCCCCGAGGAACAGAACTGCAAAAGGCCATGCGTGAAGACTTTCATCCTCATGACAGGTCACTGGTCCAATCCTCTCTAGCCTTTTCGCCATCGTCCGAATACTTTCACAAAAAACCTCCTCTGATCCGTAATAAAAATGCATTCCTTTGGTCGGCATCGCCCGCTCCCACCATAGTTCATCAATACAGCATCCAGGGGATACTAACGGGTCATATACTCTTTCGAGACCAGCATATTGCCTCGCAAGATCATGTAACCGTTCAACGTTGAGATAGTCTGTGGAAGTGTTACGATTCAGTTCGGAGACTAGATTGGTCCACGGCGAAATAAGAGTGGCTAGCACTGGCTTTTCCTTGGGGCCTCTACTTGCAAGATTAAGCAGAAGACTAAGGATAAGCGTTCCTCCAGCACTGTCCCCGCTTACAACAACTTTATTGGGATTGCCGGCGATTGAGAGGATGTAGTTATAACCAGCAAGGGTTTCCTCAAGCTGATACGGATATGTTCTTTCTGGGACCAGTGTATATTCCAAGGCGAATATTGCGGGGTTCGAGAACCCGTATTCTTTAAGAACTGATATCCAAGTGATCAAGAATTCAAGATAAAAGTAGGATGAACCCATTGCAAAGCCCCCGCCATGGGAATAATAGATGAAGATATCTGGCTTCTTCTCCTGGTCCTCAACAACCCATAGTCCTTTCAACCCATCCTCATTCTATTATGAAATGTTAACAATGATTAAATAACACTCAAGATTATATTTAACCTACCCGATAGATTTCACTCCAGATTGGGTTCATAAGCTGCTTAAAGTACCCATGACGTAGCATCCTGAACCTCAGGAACGGCAACGCAACACCTCTTGTGAAGAAAACTTGGGTGATTCTGCTAGGTATGTTGGAGAAAGCATAACGCATACATCTGACAACTAAGTCTTGGAACAATGTAGTCCTTTGGGTAAATGGCAGCTGATATTTCTCGGCAGTCAAGTATCGCTCTCGTACAATGTCAACCGGAAGTTGAAGTACTAGGTAGATGTAAGTTAACATGCCTATGCATATGAAGGGAGGCGATGTAACTTACTGAGGAATGGAAGTGCTTGGACTGCGCAAATAAATGTATCCTGAAATCCAATATCTCGTAGAAGATATATTGTAGCGAGACTAATAAATACGATGATATCTATCCAAGAAACCGGTCCTAGCAGCATGGTCGCAGTTGGAAGACTCCTGGGTTGTTAGGGTCTCCCGACAGTGATATCTACGCGATTTGGCGATGCTTGCCGCTCACCCGAGCTCTTGGAAACCTAGGCAAGAAAACTCTAGGAGGAAGACCATTGACTTAGGATTCCTTTAGAATATTAGATAAATATATCGCTCTGAATTGCAAAAGTAATGATAGGCTATGCTAATCCATCCATAAGTTGGTACTGATTGTAGTTAATTAATGATTGAGCCTTGATGCGAGAAAAATTATAAACGTTTGATAATACAAATGAGAGTAATCGTTCACATTATATACACCTGGTAGGTTCTGTTAGTAAAACTCCTATGTAACCTACATGTACTCTAGTAGACCCTATCATTTCTAAACAGTGACCCAGTCATCAGCCCTGTGCCCTAACCGAGGAAGCATGTACATGTGCTGTATTAAGTATCTCACTGCTTTCAAACTCGTATGCGGAAATATTTAGAGTAAAGGGAAGCAATTATCTTATTTCTAGTTAAAGAGTAGTCTCGCAGTTAATTTTGCTCCCTTGTGAGCTTCATTTACACGCTGTTCGTGCATTTGGTGGTTCCAACATAGTCGCCTCCGATTCGGTACAAGCTCATCCGTTTTCCCCCAGCCTCCATGCTCCGCACCTCAACACGACTTTATCAAAATTCCCGACATATCCACGACATCGTCAGCGCAACGTCAATTCTGCTCCGAGTGCTACAGAACTCACGGAATCCCTATTTGCTCTCTCAGAGCGCCCCTCTCTTCACGGCATCCTCCTTAAAATCACCCTCAAGCGCACGTGTGGCTCACAGAGATGGCAACGACACAAGAGCAGTCAGCGAACGGGCTAAGGTGAGAATTTGCAACATAAACGTGTAATATTGGAATCTCTTACTGAAATTTTCCCCCTAACTGTAACCAGCTCGATCCCGCTGCCTGAGATACCTGTCAAACTCCGATGCACTATTTGCAGCGAGCTCGCACGTGGCGCCTCCCGCCTACCTTGCTGTGAACAATCAATATGTGAAAGCTGTGAGTAATCTAGCTTTTGGGATTGTCTAAAAGTAATTTTTATCGCTAATGGTTTTCATCTATCAAAACAGGTCACACGAATCTTCCAAACGTCTGCCCGGTTTGTGACCATAGTCCACTGAGTCCTGACGACTGCAAAGCAAATATAGCCTTGCGAACGACGGTAGCAGTTTTCCTACGAACAGCAGAGAAGAAACACAACTTGATGCTCCAGAAAGAACAAAAGGAGAAAGCAAAGCCGATAGAACTTAAGATTGAAGTTAAAGGTGTAGAGCCAGAGCCAGAAAAAATTGTGTCCCCTGTGCAAAACCCTTTAACACCTCCGCAAGAAGCCGACGATACTACTCGGGCTGAAGGTCAACAGGCAGTTCCTCAGGTTCACCAGGTTAGTCTATGCAGGAACTTTCAATGAACTGTTCGATGTTACTAAATACCTCTAGGAACTTGCGGAGGTAGTACATGAGAAAGTATTGGTGAAAGCTCACAGTGAGACAGTTCTACCTGATGTTCAACAAACAAATGGCTTTGTCGGCCAGCAGAACGCTTGGTTTAATCAACAAGACCCTAATCAGATAGATAACAGTATGCAGCAGCAAATGCAGCAGCAAATGCAGCAAATGTTTCCTGGGCATGATTTTTCAGGGCCTAATGGGTGGAGTGTCTACAATCAAATGATGCAGCAAGATGGCTGGATGAATGGATATGGAACTACTATGATGGGTACGTCATGCACCTAGCCGTGAAGCTGTGATAGTGGATATTAATGATTTCTCTTTTGAAGGTTACCCCATGAGCTCGGTAGCACAGGGAGGTGGGTTTGGTGGTGGAGGTTTTGGGGGTATGGGAATGAATGGAGCAGGAGGGTTTCATAACGGGCATGATGGAATGGGATGGAACACTGGTTGGAATGGTCAGAATAATGTGGCGTTCAATCCTGGAATGGAAGGTACACGTAATGGTGGATATTATTCTGCTGCATCTGCTGGTGGATATAATCACCAATCTCACGGGAATCTTCAGATGCCCACACAGCAATATCAAAATCATCATTTCCAGCGGCAACAGTCTTATCAGCGAGGTGGCCGTGGTGGTTTTGGTAATGGGCTACGTCAGTTTCCTCTTGAACGCCAGCAACAGCAGGTTTTTCAAGATACTCAATTCCAACAACAGTTACAAGGTATTGATGAAGCTCGCGCTGCTGTTGTCAGTTCTTCAGGTGATGAGAAAAAAGGAGAAAAGATTCCGTCTATTGTGTCTGGCGACCCTGAGAATATAACTGATCCCAACGATGTGCCTACTGATACTTCATCTACTGTTTTGGCTGGAGTGGATCTTGCCACTGAGGACCTCCCAGACTCGCAAAATCAAGCAGCCCCTGTGAATCCTGATATGGCTCATTATTTCCCCCCTGATGACTTTAGAGGGCCAGGCTACCAGCCACAATTTTTCCCCGCGGGACCTCGCGGGGGTTCTAGAGGAAATTTTAGGGGTACATATCCGACAGTAAGAGGCGGATTCCAGAGTGCTGCTCCAATCCCATCGGTGATTGGAGACACGGAGCCCGATAAAATGCTCGGTATAGGGCTAGGTGTTGAAGGGGCACCCACTGGTCCCAAAGCGCTCAGGGAAGGAGCAGCTCCAGCCCGTGGAATACCTATTAGAGGTGGAGCATTTGGTCGTGGAAGAGGTGCTTATGCTGGATCATCATGGGCTAGGAGGTTTGTACACCCTATAAATTTTCCACTAATACCTGGAAGACATTCTTATAATATGGGATAAAACACAGTATGTCTCCCGGGCGCGCAAGAGCTTGTTCCCGGTCAAGGTCCCGGGATGGTAGGCGTCGCTCTAGCGCCACAGGTCGTGACAGGAGTAGGGATCTAAGTCGTGATCGTCGTAGAAGATCTAGATCCCGGAATCGAGACCGAAGTCGGCACCAGAAGCGCCAATCTCAAAGTGTTGAGTCTGACTGTGAACGCCACGGGCAGTCCCCAAAGCTTGATACTGAGGAACCAATCTCACCCGTTCAAGCTAAGATGCTCACAGATGTTGCTACTATTGAGCAGGATAATATAGATATTACCCAACCAAGTTCTACTGGCCGAGGCAAGAGGTCGCGCGAGGATTCTATTAGTAGAGAAAGAGTGCGATCTACTTCAAGGTCTCGAAGCAAGTCGGTAGGTGGGCATCACAAGCGCAGCCGCCGGCATAGAAGAGTCAGTCCTATTCCAGAAAGAGATAGAGAAAGCCGGGATAAAGAACCCCGAGATAAAGATATTAGAGACAAGGATAGTAGTCGGCACCACCGCCGAAGTCATAAGCACAAAAGTAGCAGAAGGCATCGTTCCCGCTCACGTTCTAGATCTCTAAAGGACGAATACTCAATTGATGACAAAGCTGCTACTGCACGGGATGTCGACGGAGTAGATAGTAGGAGTAGGAGAGACTCCCGAGAAAGGAGACATAAGCGACGAAATAAGAGAGAGGAGAGCCGTCATCACTCTCATCGCCACAAATCTAGCAGACACGATCGTCACGATAGGCACGACAAAGATGATAAATACGATAGAGATGATAAGAACGACAGAGACGATAAACATGACCGGAGAGACAAACACGAAAAAAATGAACCGGAAGCCATTACGGAGAAAAAAGTCGAGAAAGAGCGATATATAGAAAAGGATCCGGACCGAAAGATAGCAAGAGATTCAAGGTCTAGGAGAAAATTATCATACAAATATGAAGATGAAGAAGATCTCGAACGGAGAGCAGAGAGGGATCGAGAGGCAGAAAGATGGGGAGGAGCTAAAAAGTGATGTTGACGGGTTTGTGAAAAATAGTACTTCGTCTGTTTATTTTTTTGATTTTTTCATTCTCTTTTTCTAGGGTTTCCTTCACCTTTTGGTTGATATATAATGTCTCTCTTTTTTGAGGTTATATCCTCTTATCGCCCCCTCGTATCCATCTCCTACCCAAAAAGCGAGATCTAAGGGGCAGGTTGTATTTCAAGTTATATGATTTCCGTGTTTTTCTTTAGATGGGAGGCTAGATTCATTTTTTTGTTTTCCCCCTTTCTTCTCTTTATGTTTTTGATCATAAACCAGGGTGTAAAGAAAACATTCTGGCAGTGTAAGAAAAAGATGGGGTTGTAGGCGTATAAAGAAGAAAAATGTATGCGCAATTAATTCTTCTGGAAAATAAGAATATTACGTTTGAGGCCACTGTCATCGAGTTTTTGTAAGAAATTGAACCCAATCTCTTGCAAGATCGTTTCAAAATCTTCGGGCCGTAAACCGAGCCTTTGTAAATTTTCCTTGAGAACTTTATTCTTTTTTACTGCCCGCTCATAGGATGCCCACTCTTGGGGTTCTAGAATAAAGTGACCAGATGGACGCAGAGAAGAATAGACCTTGGCGAAAAAACCCCGTAACCCTTTAATCATAAGTATAAATATAGTCTGGGGGGAATCCTAGAGGAAAGGATGCTAGAAGGCTAGCGTATTCCATTTTCACTTACCTTCGTCGGAGCCCTGAAGATGTACCCATTTCACCATACTTAGTGCGAGAATTAGATCGTATGACCCCGGTTCCGAGATAGGACTCTTTGCCCAGTCTTCGCACCGGAAGACTACGTTACGAGGAAATTTTGCGGGGTCAAGCTCCCCATGGTAAGGTCGGTGCCCATATTGCAGTATCGACGAGACTGGAAAATAATTATTCCGCTGGCTAGAATCGGCCACAACAGTTTCCTCTGGGGCAATCCTGGAGTATCGGAATGATAAATGGGATTTTGCTTTTCGGACTAGTTCCGGATCGATATCAACGCCGGTTAAACTTGCCGGGGAGAAAGAGATGGCTTTTCCCACACGCATAACATATACTGTTAGCTACTTCCAGCTTTGCCGCTGGCCAGCATACAGCCCTTAGATCAGGTGGGATGGTAGTACCTAGATGCACAGATATCGCCCCATTATTGCAGCCTACATCTAGGATATCCTTGCCAGTGAACAGATCTGGAAAGAAATTTATGAGGGCTTGCAGACGGTAATCAATAATATGCGAGGCAGAATTTTGGCCATCGTGGCGGCTTGCTCCCTGGTAGGCTATTGCACATACATATATCTGTTAGCATCTAGTAAGGGAGAATATTGAATTTTCGTCTTATCATCACATTAGAGTGTATGTGTATGTGTATTGTGATGGTTGATGACATACCTTTGTAATTCCCATACGTTGTCATCCTAACCGTTGTGTATCTGTCAAAGCTCCTGTGACGTTCGAAGAAGCAATGGATGGGTGGGTTAGGGCTCGGATAGCTGGCGTCAGGCTGGTCCAGTCTGAAATGCTTGTTTTGGAGGTGGCTTTCCCCACAACCTTGGCGCACGGGGCGGCTCCAGTGACCGGAGCGCTACTACATGTATCTATGAGGATGTAAGACATCCAACACCATCAAATCAAACTCACCGCAACAAACAGAACAAGTACATTACTACAAGATTCAAACCGCTAGTATCTTGTGGTTGGATAGTTTTCTGCATACATATTGTCCCCCCCCCCAAGCGAGGGTGTTCCTCGGATCGGACCTGTAATAACTCACTTAAGTCAACAAAAAGCGATCCGGTTTGGGGGTTGGTTACTCGCTCGATATTCTTATCTTGTCTCTGCTGCACATGCGGTGTTGCTTCCCCTCAATTAGGTACATGACATGCATAGCCCGTTCATACCTAGTTGTACTTACACACTAATTAGATCTGAACCAACTAATCGGTCCCTAAATCCATCATATCTAACAGACAGTTGGAATGTCAATAAAGTAAATAAAATTTTAGACGGAAAACTCAGTGTTCACTGATTCTATGGCAAATAACTCGCAGACTCCTGTGCTTCTACGCACGTGGCACAAGAGACAGCAGAAATCTTGTGCCTACAGCCAATTATGCCTGTCATGGGGTTTTCCGCAGGTTTCCGTTGTTGTCGGTCGACTAAATCCCAGCTATTTCAAGCGGGTCAAATGTAGCCGAAAAACAAATTGACTCGGAAAAAATAAGTAAAAATTACACCGGAATGAACTCCTGAGGTGATCGCCAGGAACACAATCCTGAAATTTTTATTATAGACGTGGCTTTTATGTATATCTAAAGTGGAAAGTGGAAAGTGGAAAGTGGAAAGTACATGTAAGTAGGAATGGTCTGATCTTTGAAATTCGCTTACTCGCCATTTCTAAGAGGCTACCCTTTAACCTTTCCAACATCTTCAGTCCTGCTGAATCCAACTAATTGGCTTTGTTTGAAACTCTTAATGATGTTGAGCTGTCAGTCTTGGCCAGCCAGTTTGGGGCGGGCGATGCCATGGGTCAATGATACCATCGGTCAGCGCCGACACAACAAAGCCAGGAGGTTGAGTTGTGTCGGGTTTAGTGAAAAAAAACCCCGGCTAGTACATGTACATATTCTTAGTGAGCTTCGCGGACTTGGAGGCGAACTGCCGAAGCTGAGGGATTTTCCGATTATTCACAAAAGATACGGCCGGCACTTTTTAATGTTGATCAGGGCTAGATGCGTACACTTATATTCCCATTACCGGGAAAGAGGCCATTTCCCCTTATTGCTGCATCGCTAGACACGGGTAAGACGAGTCTTCATCGCCTAAACCTGGATTCACCCCATTATTCGTCATTACTACACAGGGAAATCCCCCAGAAGCGGCTCTCAGTGGCCGATATAGGGCTTAAGTTTATGAAGCGTGGTATCTGGGCCGCAGATGCTGTCCAGGAGGTGTCTTCACACAAATGAGTCGTAACTACATGTAACTACAATTATACCCACCACTCGAAATTTCCTGGATCAAACAAGGCCAAAGTAGGGAATTTATCCTAATACATGTAAGACCAAACATCTCTATTTAGAGGTTACTCTAATGATCAAGTGAGAATAACTTCCCTTGGCCACCATCTGTTTCTATTATTACCGAGCGTATTAGATAGTAGAAAATTTCCCCAAGTACGTATGTATATATGTGCGTGCTTACATACATGAGCTATAGATTTATTAAGATTGGATGTTACAAACAGAAAACACATGCAAGTCTAGGGGAGTTTTGGAGGGAGTGTGTGTGGTCCCCTTTCTTGTTCATGGGTCTTCTAACTACATGTACTTAGAGCCTAAGATATAGAAGGCATTTTATCGCGAGCCATCATATGAACCCAGCCCATTTGGAAGGTTATACATACATAATCGGTTTGATTCACTCTTACATAGTTGTACAATTATTTGATTACATGTAGTCTAAGAGGTACATGTAGATAAGAAATCGAGTCATTTAAGCCTTTTTATCTAGCTCAGTGTACAAAACAGGACAAAACAAATCGGAGAGGGAGAGGGAAAAATAAATAAAAAAAAAGGGGGGCGAGTCCTATATTCTAGATTGGTGATTCCTATAGGGGACCTGAAGATCATGAAAACATAAGCCTCATAATATTAAAAGATTATATTCTATTCTGGCCGTCCGAACCTCTTAACCGCAAGCCATCGGGGTAAAATCGCGACTCCTAGTTGCTGAAATTGGATATATGCACTGGTAGGGAATACAGGAAATTGGGAACGGGCCGTTGTACCTGCATATATCCAAGTTAGCATAAGCATTTAATGGGCTAAGTACCTATGTCCCTCTCTATTTCGCGCCTTCAACCCTACAGAGTTTCAATATGAATTATATATATTTTTGAATATTGATCATAAAAATACATGTATGCATGGGTCTTTAGAAACTGGAAGCACATGAGTACATAAGTTATGTACATGTAAGTACGGACCACTATGCGCCCAGAAGGCCAAGACCATGTGAAAGTCCGTAGTTTCCGGTTCGGAACGTTCCGAACACAGCGAAACACACAGACCTTGCGATCTTACGACACCGGCTTGAAAATTTGTCCATAGCGGACCCGGGAGTTGCACAGCAACGTTCCTAACCGACTAAGACCCGCATCAACCTATATCCGATATCCATATGTACGAGGATGGCGTCAGTCGCGCGGCATCATTAGGCTGAGATCCTTCGTGTAACTAAAAAACGAACCTCGGGGAACCAACCACTGCGTGTCCATGTTCTCCTTGTGTCTCCTTGTGTCTGTGTTTACGAGTGTTTTCCTAAGGTCTCATCGCCAAGTCGCTTAGCATCATCTTTCTTACTCTAGAGAATACCAGTTATGTAAGTACCTCAACAGTAGTAATACTGACTTGTATTAGGCACAAGGACCGCCGGTCCGACTATCCAGCAGCATCCAATTAGCCGGGTTGAGAGGGAAAAAAAACAAAAAAACATCATGTCAAAACGGAGACTTCTGTCAAAACGGGAGCTTCCAGACACCAGCAGCTGACTACTTTCAAATTTCACTCTCGAGGTCAAAGGGGATCCCAAGAAATATATCACGACTATAGTTAGCCTCAATATACCAAATAAATTTAGCATGGAATAGTGGTTGTGCAGCTTGGTGTCGCCAATCAGCTACTCGTTGAGGTAAACGACCCCGCTGCTCTCGAGTCTATATTATCACACTATTAAGCTATAATATATATTACATCGACCGGATGTGGTCATTTAACGGAGGGAAGCTTCGAGGAAGGGAAAAACCCCGGCCCTAGTGATCTAAGTACCTGGAACTTGTTGAAAGCCCTGTAATCCTGTTCCCAAGGATTAAAAAAAATCTGACAGCTGAAAGCGAGTCTAGCAGTGGCAGAAATCTTTCTATCGATTGCCTTGCTCCGATCCTCGTGCTATGTGTCGGCCGATCTACCTTCAATAAACATCCCTAACGCTCAAAGAAAATAGGGAACCCATCCACCTATTCATAAATACCAAAAATTCGCACTTGGCTGTGAAAAGTCTTGATGCACGTAGAGGCTTGCGAGTCACACTTACAACAGATAAAATGTATAAAAAAACAGCAATATTGGGACAAGAGCCACGAGTTGGTCCTTGCAGCATTAAAAAAAGCAATTTTTCAGGCTCAACAGGGCCTTTTATATCCTGGGCTGTGGGAATTTCGTTGATCGGTCATTAGGGTCCGCACTAACCCCAACATCAACATCGACATCTTTTTGCAATCGGGGTTTCGCTATACGTGGAGGCGTTCCCTATCTTCTAAGCCATGTGCCATCGTAGATGCAAACCCCTGTTTATGGGGTTTTGCAAATATCAAAAGGATGTAGCCGTTTTATCAGGAAACGTTAGGATAGGGTAAGCGGAACAAGAGCCGAAGCGTGCGTGAATCCTGACCCGGACCAATCTCTTAGAGTTCGTTTGTCCGCCTTACGAAACATCCATACCATATCTACTCTAATGTTCGATAATAGTAATATTGATGTTGATATTATTATTACTATTATTATTACTATTACAATATGCCCGTGATATGTACGGTAGTAAATCCATGTGCGTTCAAGTATAGTAGCCGTCAACCGATAGTAGGTTCCAAAGTGACAACATACAGGTTTGAATGAGGGGAAAGCTCTGTGTTTCCGTCCTCGGTTTCATTTTATTTTATACAAGCGTGTATCCTGTTTTCATCCCTAGATATTTTTGAGAAGGGGTATTTTGAATAGTGGGGAAAGGAAAGGAAAGGAAGGGAAGGAAAGGAAGGGGGGGGGGGTGGGGTGGGGTGGGGTGGGGAAGGAGAAGATTCATTGGAGTCATCTGCCAATGATGAGGTGTCCGGGGAACAGCAGTGGAATCAATTTCCTTGGATCAAGGATCCCCGCCGAAGCGAAGTTGCCAATAATCTTGAGGCGGGTCTTAGCGGGATGAAGCGTGAGCAATCTGCGTAGAGTGGTTGTCCGTCCCGGGTTTCGACTGTCTATTTCCCGTCTCCACACCGTTCCTCTAAGATAGAGCTCGTGTGAAACAGAAACATGACGTTCCCCCATGGGTTTTGCCTTGGGATGCGCGGCGTGGGGGATGATATAAGTACATTAGAATAGGATAGACCCTGGAATAAAGGCACCGACAAGTTACCCGCATACATATTCCTTGGTTTTTATACCCCGGCTGAGGGAGTACAGGTGTATGTGCTAAAGTATTAGGTACCACATGAGTTAAGTGCAGGAAGACCGCGGATCAAGCGTTAGAAGTGGCCCTGTGGAACTGGGGCGGATATATTGATTTCCCAAAGTCATTTCAGTAAAATTTATTGTTATTTTTATTATTTTTATTATTTTTATTATTTTTGTTGTTTTTTTATTGTTATTGTTTTTTTATTGTTATTGTTATTGTTATTGCTATTTTTATTTTTATTTTTATTTTCAGAGGATAATCTATTGGTACCTTTCTTTTTTATATGACCTCCTCGGTGCTTGCTGTGCGGTGATGGGGGGTTTTATCGTTCCGACTTCTCGACAAGACATACTTTTCTACTTACCCTGGCTGTTTTTGAGCTTCGCCGGTACTGTTTTTGTCGCTTTCGTCTGACGGCGTAACCCGACCCCGTGGAAGAGTGTGGATTCGGAATCTGTTGAACGAAGCAAAGAAAGTTGTGAAGAATGGAAGGAGCATAAACATCAAATTGACTGCATCACATAACCACGCATCCCGCCAGACTAGCTGTATAAGCTTCGATTTTTTTTGTGTGGAGTGTTTATTTATTTATTTCTTTTCCTAATTGAATCATTGAGAACCCCCCCCCTAGAGATACTTTCTTTCGATATCGGCCGTTGGAAGATTTCCAGTGCCTTCTCTTTCCATTTCACTTTTAGAGAGCGCGTGGGAAAGACATTGAGGACGAGAGGGAGAGAGAGGGAGAGAGAGGGAGAGAGACAGGAACACTCAATCAGCCAGCCAGCCAACCAGTCAAGTCAATCAGCCAGCTGGTCAAAAAGAAAGATTAAGGTACAAGGTACGAGATACGAGGTATGTATTGAGCAATTTTTACTATCAGCCAGTCTACTTTATCATAAGCCTCCAATCCCTTACCCCGTCAAATATTGGCCCAAAAATAGCGAGGGGCTGCCCAATTTCCTACACTCACCAGTTCCACTCTTCTTTGCCAGTCCTTTACCTTCGTCTCCTGTCGTAGTTGCTGTACTATAGACGAACCTCGCTCGCTCTCATTCCCACCTTTACTCTCACTCACTCACTCACTCACTCACTCACTCACTCACTCACTCACTCATTCATTCATTCATTCACTCTCACTCACACTCGCTCGTCTCCTCTACGCTCTGCGGGAAGGTTATCGACTGGAGGTAGAGGTGGAAGAGGAGAAGGAGAAGGAGGAGGAGGAGGAGGAGGAGAGGAGGAGGAGGAGGAGGAGAGGAGGAGGAAAAGGAAGAAGAGGAAGAACAAACGGGGAGAACAAGAACAAGAGCAAGAACAAGTAAAAGAAGAGGAAGGGATACTTGCTGTAACACTCATTCTTTACACATCCTGACCCTCATCATATTCTCCCTTCTCTTGTCTTTCTCCCCTCTTCCCCCTCTCTCCCTCTTCCCCTCCCCTCCCCTTTCTCCTCTCTTCTTCCACATCTCCTCCCACCCCTCCAGCAGGAGTGCAGGTGTATCACTTCCGTTCTCTCCACCCCCCCCCTCCACCCCTCCACCCCTCCACTTCCCTTTCCCCACCCACCCCCCCTTCCTCTCGTTCTTTCCTACATCCCTCGTTCTCTTCTTGTTACGCCGACACTGTTTCTGCAGGATAATTTTTCTCGGATACCCTCGACTCTCGTTCTTTAAGCTTCACTGCGCTCGTGGATAGATTTGTTTCCCGTACATAAACACAAAAAGTACAACACGAGATTACGGTGCACACGACTTATCACGCTCGCCATCTGCAAGCATTTGTTATATTCCCATTTATTATTATTTCCTTTTTTCCCCCCTGGTCAACTTTACTTCGATCTCGATCGCATTCGATTCGCTCGCTTGCTCCCCGGTTTCCATAGTTGCCGTCTCACTATTGTTACAAAACGATCTCGGAACCTTTCGGCCATCCCCAGCAATAATCGTCTACGTTGGAAAGGAAAGGAAAGGCAAAGAAAGCACGGCCCTTTTATATAAATATTTTTACCGCGTCTAGCGAACCTAGTCGTTCGCATAGAGTGTGCTTGCCCTTTGCGCGACACAACACTTGCGTTACCTTTGGTGAGAACTTATCCTCTGGAGATAGGATACGGGATTACCTCTATCAAAAGAGGCGCACACGCGCGCCATTGAGCTTTATTGCTTGAGATTTGCAACGCCAACTTCCACTATACTGCCGCCGGCCTCTGCTCTAACCAGCTTCTCGTCCTATTTGTTGCAGCATCTCACATACGCTGTTTTCGGCCACCGGCTTGTAGGGTCGGAGATTCGAGCCTGAATGATGTCGCCTAGACCCCCTCCCATCATCTATCCACGGGCTACATTGCCCCCATCATCTTCAACAATGGCCGAATCACCTCGACCTATGGCCTCCACAGTCTTCCAGCCTCATCACCATCAACTTCCGCCACCTATACTTGGAAATCCTTCGGGTCAAGCACCACGGTTTCCAGGTCCAGGTCCTCTATTGGCGCCTCTTGCAATTCCAAGTTCTAGCGGATCTACATTGCCGCAACCCCCTGTCCAGCAATCCAAGCAAGCTTCACACATTTCACCCCCACAGCATTCACACTCTCAACACGTACCTAGCCCCTTGCAAACTCCCCACAAACGTGAGGTCAGACAAGTATCAGCTACCCCCTATGGGGGGGGTATCATAACGTCGCAACCGTCTTTCACTTCTCCTGCCCCCTCTGGGTTCTCATCACCAGCTTCATTTAACTTTGATCCGAGGTACGATGAGAGGAGGTTTAGTCAAGAGTCAGACCGAAGGTACGTCAATTACCAGTATTCACACTCTTTAAGTGATGGACTAACACAATCCTTAGATCAAGTCTAAGCACTATGATCCCTTCGCCAACATACACAGTCAAGCGATCACTGGAAGAAAATTTCGTGGGAGACCAACAACAGCAGCAAAACTATCCATCAAGGTTCACGCCCACTTCAGTGGAAGATTCTACCACAAACCGCCGGGGAACTCGTTCACAGACAAGGTTAGTTTTTAGCCCAAGGCAAAAATTATACCATATCTATCATGTTAACATATGCACAGTCCTGGACGTTATACTATTCAAGTACGGCAACAACCTGTGGCGGCTCGAGCATGCGGCTTTGGTGAACGAGATCGACGGGTTATTGACCCACCGCCGATCGTTCAGCTCATCGTAAACGACCCAGCCGGTCATTCAGATCCTAATGAAATGCGGTACCCTTTTAACGTGGTGCACTGCACTTTGTGGAGTCCGGACGGAAATTCGGATGAAACGGCGCTGATAGGCGTGGACAGGCGGTTAACACGACGACTAATGGGTACACTGGTCTCTTCACCATTTGTAGGACAGGACGAGGAAGGGAAGGAGGGCTGCTTTTTCTGTTTCCCAGACTTGTCATGTAGAACACATGGGAAGTACCGATTACGGTTCGTTCTTATGCGACTAGAACCTAGTGATCTACAACCAGAAGGATATACGCCGATAATAACGGAGGCCATGAGCGATGTGTTTACAGTTTACACGGCGAAGGAGTTTCCAGGAATGCGACCCAGCACAGCGTTGACAAAGGCCCTTAAGCGGCAAGGATGTGCAATATCAGTCAAAAAGGGCAATGAGAAGGCGATTGGGGCGCCAGGTGGTAGTGGGAAAGATGATGGGAGTGGAGATGATGAAGCGCCTTCAACAGCGACCGGAAAGCCGAAGCGGAGAAGGAAAGCGTGATTGAGGAAGCAGGTGTGAATGTATTTTTTATCTTCAAGCAGAATTTGCATTTGTTTGAAGTACTTTTTCTGCACAGATTCTTCCCTATCTTTTTCTTTGGGCTGCCCGCTTGGCAGAAAAGAAGACAAGAAAAAAAAAGAAAGAAAGCTGAGCAGTGTCATGCCTGGGATGAAGGGATATCAAACCTGTAGTCTCTCTTTCCACGGACGTCTGCCTGCGAGACGATACTATGGAGCTACGGAGAAATGATTGGTGGTTTGCAGAATTAGTTAGGCAGTCATGGGCGCATATGGGCGAATGCATTTCTGGGCGGGGAATTGGTATTTTTTTTTTTTTTTTTGGGGGGGGGGGGGGTTCTGTGCCTTTTATTGGTCTTTTAGCAATACAGGGGAAAATCTATGGCTATGTTTCTATCTATTTCTTATCTCGTATATGTTTCTGTATGTTTTTTATATATTATTGTTATCTATTTTTATTCTCTAAGTGCTTTTTCCCTTTCAATATCCCTGATTCGAATTATACTGTGTCATAAGGAATTATACCAGTGTGTGCATCCCATAATCATACTTTGTGGAAGGGTACTTGTGGGCGACATACTCAGAGGTGAGAGAGCTCTAAGTTGAGATTTAGAAAATCTGCATACATGTACTTACTGTAAAGGTAGGCCTTCACTCAGATCATGAATTTCTGGGGTAGCTCGGCGCTCCACAAAAGTTCAGGTCTGTATCGGCTAAAATTTACCTCCATCCTGGTGGTGGTAGGCGATCAGCAACAAGGAAAAGCTCTCGTGCATGGTCATTGTTTACTCTAGATTATATAAACACGGATAGAGATATAGTTCTAGGGTGAGGGTGAGGGGGTGATGTGGGGGGGGGGGTCAAAAACTACTCTATTTGTGACGGTTTCCCGGATGCTCCTCTTCTCCGACTAATTGTATCTGAGACATAAGTGTAGTTTCTACTTTTTCTCCACTATAAGAACCATAGCCAGCCCTGTACTCGGAACATCCCAGCTCATCAAGAACTAATTTTTGCTGTAAAAGTTGGGGCAAGTAGTTTCACAGATGCCCGGGGGCATCGGGAATTGCTAGCGCGAGACTCCGACGAAACGGGATAAATGCCGGAGCCTTGTGGTGGAGCCGGGGGGTGGAAACAATATATAGCTATGCGTGTGCAACATCGTTTCCTCTCGACCCTTCATTTCTTACCTTTGTTTTGTGTTTTGTGTCCTGATCTACGAGCACGTATGTGTATATGTAACTACTTACGATCTGCATGAGTGAGTACTCTACATGCTTTCAAATTGCGGAGAGAGTGCTACACTATCGGATGAACAAGGCGGGGAAACCCCGTTTTGAGTGCCTGGGTTGAAACAGGATGGTAGACCTGGGGAATTAATGTACTCCACCGGAAAAATGGAGAGGTGCAGAAAATACTAATTGTTGGGAAATGAAAAGGGAGGGTTAGAAGGGCTAGGGTTCCCTTCAAGGAAGATAATCGACTGGTTGCTATAGCAACAACCGATAAGCTTAATGTTCGTCATATCTAAAGCCACACCTTATCACGACCTCACTTGATCTCTTTACACCATAATACTCCCACCCCACCCCTTCTAATCGAGTGGTAGTTCTTCACTTTCCCGGAAAACCCCCCTTGAATTTACGTATCTATATAATTCAGTTCTCAATAATGTCGGCTCCATCGTCTTACGCATCCTCCCATGATCCAAGTATCCCTCCGGCGCCGCCCCCGAAGCCAACCTCTTCAGCAACGGGGTCACGAACAGCATCCCCGATGCCAGTCGGCGGCTCCTTGTTCCCTCCAGTACCACCCCCACCGCCTCCACCCTCAAACGAAAATTTCACCCCATCAATCCTACAAAACAAATCGTACCTTTTTCTCTATCCTTCGCACCATCCTTCGCCGAAACTAACCACTAGAGGGTAGTCGCGATGATCTAGAGTATCTATTAGCTTCGCCAAAACTTCTAGATGCTCTTTTCGCAAGTACACATCCAGCTTATATACAAGGTCATCATGCATTATCGTCTAGTCTCCAGCGGAATGCAGACTTAGCAGCACGTTTAACAACACTAGAACCACGATTACAAAATTCGCGCGAAGTAGCAGAAAGGTCATTGCTGGAAGCAAGAAAGCTAGAAAGGGCATGGCGCAGTCGTGAGAAGGACATGTATCAATCTCTACAGCCTTTTTCGTCGCCAGCGCTCTATAGCCGTCTTGTGAATGCTGTTGGGGATGCAGAGGCTGTCGCAGAAGCTATGGCAGAGTCATTCCTTGAGGAGGGGGGTGGCGATGGCAGGGACGTAGGTGAATTTGTGAGAGAATATAGAGGTTTGAGGAAGACATATCATTTGAGGAAGGAGCGGAAAGAACGATGGGATGAAGGGAGAGTTGGAGGGTGGAGGTAGCCGGTTTCCGTTAAATATTTGAGTGATATTAAATGGCTTAATCTAGTCTAGCACTGTCTTTGTAGGAATTTCCTTTCCATTCATAGAAATGAACGTTAACTTCCCCTCGTTATAGCGGTACCACAATGCTCGTTCAATAAGGTAGTAACTATGTGACCTGTAGTCTCCCCTAGTTTTACTAGGGATACAAGTTCATTGTATACAAATATCTCTCTTGAAAGCACCTTCAATATTTGAAGGTTGGCTACTATGTATCGCATAAGAGGTATATTTAAAAGAGTATTTCAAATAAATTCTTGACATTTCTCTACCTACGTATAAAACAAAAAAAAATAGCAGCCTATCGTATCTGAAATGCAACGCAAACCTCCTTCCATCGCTCGCTAGTGCGCTCATAGGAACAGAAACATAAACGGACAGAATTTTTGAAGATAAATACTTGAACAGCCGCGGAAAATATAGAACAAGAGAAAAACATACATCTAGCTCGCGCTAACTTTGTTAGCTTATTTCAATAGCACTCGTATATTCCGTATCTTCGTACTTTATTTATTGGCTATTGTTGTTCATCAGTCACAAGTCATCACTCGACAATAATAACAACCACGCCCCCGTTGCCATCTAGCCGCATTCCGTTTCGTACGTGCGACTGAGCCCTAAGAGGCAGATTAAGACTTCGCCTCCTCAAGCTCCAGCTCTAGTTTCCTGATAATTTCATCTTTCCTACTACTTTCTTCGCTACCTCTCGCGTCGACCTTGTTCTTTAGCGCATCCAACTCCTTGGTCAGGTCGGAAATATGCTTGTCTTGACTGGCGAGCGTCTTGTTCTGGATCTCCAGCAGCGATGTGATACGCGCTAATTGTTCTACAATATTCGCATCTAGTGGTGTTGATGGAGGAGCTTGTAATAATGTTGCAGATAGAGGCACGCTTGGGGGGGTCTGAACCAGCTGTCTGGTAGGGGTAGAGGTAGGGCTGGGCTTTGGCGAGATGCTACGGTTCGGTATATCTGGAATCTTATCGGCTACCTTAGCAGTAGTTTCGACGTGAATTGGGCTAGGTATACGCTTCTCTGTTGAGGTAGGTATCTCCTTGGGGGGAGTCGAGGTGGGTTTAGTAGGTGCTGGTTCGGTAGCTGGCTTCGGGGGAACAACATTTGTCTTTGTTGGTGCTGGAGTTGTCGGGACAACTGAAACAGGAGTCTTCGGAGTTGACGATGAGAGGACATCGGGTGTGTAAAGAGTCTCCATGTCAAGCATTTTAGGCTCTGCGTCGGCGCCACCGTACCATGCGTCTGCCGCAAGAGCTGCTTCGCCGCTATAGGCTTCAGGGTAGATATCGCTATAGAGAGGTAGTTAGCAATCTAGTACTAGTAATCCCGAAATATTTAGATACCTTTGGAATGTCTCAGCCCTTCGAGGAACAACGAACGAAATTGGTTCAATGTAACTGTCGTTGACAGTCTTGAACGCCCGCATAACTTCGTTCTCGTGAACCTACTTTAGTCAGCATATAAACATAACATCTTAGGCCTTTTACAGGCACTGCTAAAGCCTATGAACTCACAGCTACACCGCGTTTGGGTAGGAAAGCGATACCACGCTGTGGATCCCCGCTCTTGTACTCTGACAAGAAAATGAACTCGTCATTTGAATATTCGAAGTAGCGAATGTTTCCGTCACTGCCCAAAAATCAGTATTCCAGTATGTATTGAATTTCTTTCGTTCATTTTATCTCCTCACCCTTTCCCGGCCAAATAGATGCACTTGGTGCCTTCATCCCAGAACGGCATACAAACTCCTGAGATAGTATCCAACATCTCAAACCCATTTAGTGGTCCATCCGCAAGCAATCTCAAATCCCACAATCCAAGTTGGCGATCACTCATCTTGCTGAAGCCAGTGGTAGCGATCTTGTCATCCCCGACACCAGTCAGCCATACAGCACGGCTATTTTTTGCACCCGTATGTCCATTAACTTCATGCACGGCATTCTCCTGTCGTGGATCCCAAATACGAAGCTTCTTATCACGGCATGTTGTGACAAGCATAGAGCCATTAGTAGACCAGGACATCGACTGAACGACTTCACTGTGCTTGAGGGTGTAATGAGGGGTTCCAGTGGAGATGTCCCATAGCTTCACAGTGTAATCTCCCGAGGAGGTTGCTAGCACGTTTTCGGCGGTCGGGTGAAAGAGAACATGACCAACTTTCCTTTGATGGCCGGAAAGCCTAGAAATAGGCTCAACATCCTTCGGACCATCTTCATCGTCTGTAAGGAGGGAGAAATTATCCGGAACAGTCCAGATGAATACCTTCCCGTCGTCCGAGCCAGAGGCGATCAATGAGTCGTTGAATGGGGACCAGTCTGTGTCGAGGACAGGGGCAGTGTGACCGCGGAAGAGAGGAATCTGTTCAGGAAGACGTCCGCGTTGAGAAAGTGGAATAACTGCAAAAGCACCACCACCGCCAGACTCCCAGTTGACAGAGAGGTACTGTGGATTTGCTTTGATTATATTGGAGTCCCAGGCATTTTTCGAGATATGGCTATAATAAAATTTGTCAGGATTAGGCTAACTTTGGGCCTAATAGAAGTAAGGGGGAGGGCTTATTACAGGTTATCGTAGCATTGTTCCTGATAGGTACCGTGTTAGTTATATCTCGAATTTATTATGAGGAGAGGGAGAGTGTACCTTCCGAGTTGGTTTCCCATAAACGTGTCCTGACAACGTGTTAGATTTATTACGAGATATGTATTTATTAAGTGCACTTACGGAATTTCGAAGACCTCACAAAACGACCAGCCATTGTAGAAAACAAAAAATAGGCTCAAAGGTTCCAAGAAGAGTAATAATGGTAGGAGGAAGTGTAGAGATATGTTGATGATTGTTGATGGGAGCTAGAATAGGAGGTAGAAGTCGAAACTGCCGGTGGAGATGGAGACAAGAGATAGACTGAAGGGGGGTTCTGTCGCTCTTGGCAACAGCACCGCCACAATATAAATCCCCCACGAGTCTCAGCCTCATTCAGCGTTATCTGCCAGGAGGCCTCTGCTCTCTTGTCTCAGCTTCGTCCCAACTCTTTAGTCCAGGCAGATTTAAAACGGTCATCTTGCCTGTAGGGAATCTGTAGGGTAAGGTACTGAGGAATAAAATGGACTAGAGAGAACCCTGATCCATCTAAGATATTATCGGGGTAGGTTGGTACAAGGCTTATAGATTATGTACATATTGTGATGGTCCACAGTGTATGTCCTAGGCGCTTCAGGTGTGGGGTGTAGGGTAAAGGGCAAGGGTTATAGTCGTCCATACATGTAGTTTTCTAGTGTCTTTAGTCAAGGGAGTTATGTGGAAGGTGCCCTCTTAGTGCCTTCATTTAAGCGTTCACAAGGTAACATGATCTCGCTTGTGAACTTCCCCGAGCGCCTTGAGTACTCGTGTCAGGGGGGAAGTATTGGGACACACTGAAAAGGGAAATACAAAAATTGCACAGATCCGTGGCGCAATAAAACACAGCAAAAAGCAGTGAAGCACGGTGGTAGCAACAGAGCAAAACTGTGACCGCTCAGATCCGTGACAGCCTGGTCTGTCCCAATACTTTACCCCAGACACGAGTATATCCTAAATACATGTAAGTACCAAAAATTACTGTAGTACCTACTACATGTATGAGAACACATGCGTTCCTCTCTTATTGGCGTTTCTCGTTCCTGGTTTCGCCGAAAATTCTTCCCAGCATGTGATAGTTTGTGCATGAGCATGGTAAATTCCGATTATGCCCGCCCAGATCCAACCTCGGGCCGTAGGAATTCTAAGATTGACAACAGCAATAACAATAGTGACGTCTCGGGGGAAATCTAACTCAATTCTAGTACTATTTTCTTTCCTCCACAATAGAACCCTACCTCACCCCGCTGGCCCGCACCGCTGTATTCCATACTACCGGCTGATGCAGGGCACTGGTCCCTACTCTCAATTCCCCGGAGAGAGAATGGAGTCGACTCAGATAAAGTATCTCTCGGTTCATCCTCGGCTCTGGGTTGGAGGGGACCTGGGTTTGCAATATCAAACCCTTTGTCCAGCTTTCTTCTAATTGAGCTTTAATACTCACGTTCACTCGTTCCCACTTAAACGTACCTATCCGCCCTGGGTCTTTTGCCTTCTGTCCTACTATTTTTCTATCAAATACCTTACTAACATTTGATCTTGGGTTTTATTAAGCTCTTTGGCTGGTATTTGGTTTAACTAAAGTCCTTGCGATATTCTCATCAATCCATAGCAATCCATACCAACCATGCCCCCTGCGGAACAAAGAAAGAGGCCTACAGCAGCAGTCAACCTGATTGGTACTTACCTCCAACACTATCCCTATCTCCCTATCCTACTAACATTCATACCGTCTAGCTGGTGGAGGGGCTGGTCTTTGTGAGGCTCTAGCATGTCATCCCCTAGGTAAGTAGTTCTAAATCATATTTCACAATACAATATAACTAACAAGCTGCCTATAGACACCATAAAGGTACAGTTCTAAAAAACAACCATTAAATTGAGACTATTAAATAACTTATTGTCTAATTATAGGTACGAATGCAACTGTCTAGGCGCAACCGTGCCCCTGGGGTAAAACGAAAAGGCTTTTTCGTTGTCGGAAGGGATATAGTTAGGAAGGAAACGCCGTTAGGCCTCTATAAAGGTCTCGGTGCCGTTGTAACTGGTATTGTACCTAAGATGGCTATCCGGTTCTCGAGTTTTGAGTTCTACAAGGGATTAGCAAAAATCAACCCCGATACTGGTTCTATTTCAGCAAAGGCAGTTTTTTTATGTACGGGTCCTCACACACACACACAAATTACCATATATACACTGACATTCATTTTAACGTAGCCGGTCTCATGGCAGGAGCAACCGAAGCTGTCGCCGTCGTAACACCAATGGAGGTCGTCAAGATTCGACTACAAGCCCAACACCACTCTATGGCCGACCCCCTTGATATACCAAAATACCGCAATGCTGCACACGCCGCCTACACTGTTATCCGCGAGGAAGGATTTTTCACACTCTACCGTGGGGTTACTCTTACCGCTGTTAGGCAAGCAACCAATCAGGCTGTAAATTTTACGGCTTATACATATATGAAAAAATTTGCGCAGGAGCTACAGCCAGAATTAAAGGAGCTGCCGAGCTACCAACATCTACTGTTAGGTCTGGTTTCAGGGGCTATGGGGCCATTGTCGAATGCGCCGATCGACACTATTAGTAAGTGGGTCTGGGCGTAAGGGTATGAATATGTAGTACTAAAGGAGTTTCAGAAACACGTCTTCAGCGGTCGACGGCAATTCCAGGGGAGAGCGCAGCGACTAGAATTATTGCAATTTCGAGGGACATGTTTAAGCATGAAGGGTTCCGTGCATTCTATCAGGGAATTACCCCTAGAATCATGCGTGTGGCTCCAGGACAGGTAGATCAGCCTATTACTAGCTTTATAAATACATCTCTAACTTCAGAAACTAGGCTGTGACATTCATGGTCTATGAATTCATCCGCGGCCATATTGAGAAGTTGCAACACTCTAAAGAACATGAATATTCAGAATAAATAGAAAAATAGAGTAAGAATAATTATACCAAGTGAGAGCACTCGTTTTTTTAATTTTTATTACCTATAAAACCTTTTAGAAGGAGGGTGCTTTATACCTACATTGGCAGATGGAGAAGTACAAAATTTTGAGGTGGATCCCATTGGCGTTTATTTCTGTCCCATTTCTAAAAGATGTTTATACTATAGGTTTCGCACATCTTATCTACTTGGCATCATAGGAAATCACTCGAAGAGTTTAAGTATAGTGCGAGAAGTCTTTAACGTGTACCTATATGTAACCTATAATTCAACCATGCAACCGAGGTTTTGGAGGTTTTGGGGATGACTTTTTAAATTTTTTTCAATAAAACAGCTTTAAAACAGGCTATCACCATACAGTTGGCCTGTAATTTGAGTTACTGGTGTCTGTAATTTTTCAAAGGTTTTATTGATTTTTTTGAAGCAGTTTTAGGGAGGCCTGGGGGGGGTCTAGTACAGCTCACCTCCCAAAATGTTGCAATTTTGCTTTTTTAGTGGTGATTTCTACCAGAATACCACCTAAATCCCAAAATCCCAGAAGTTTATAACACCATGAGAAAAAATCCTATTAACAAAAGCTCTCTGACCAGACCTTATTTATCACCTTGTACTTGCCTGTATAGAGAGTTTTTATCAAAATCTCTATTTGGCTTGTTGTTATAACTGAGTAAAAAATAGTACACATTAATCGATTCACGCACATATATCTTTAGAGTGCGGGGAAGTATAAAAGCACAATGAAAAATAAACAGTACATATTAAACAATAATATGTGATTTTAGAGGTCCTTGAGAAGATAGATAGTACATAGAAAAATATCAAATGGGTGATACCTAGATGCTAAGTTACATGAGTTCTGTTGCCTGCTACAATTTCTTTTTTTATTTATACCTATACGTATACATGTAAATATCAAGGTATCCCTTAGCTACATGTTTTATAGCCCGCCTATAGAATTCACAACTTTGCCGCCCCTGTTGTGTGTATGATCAAAGAATTTACCTTTATCTTGTACAGCCGTGTCCAATAAACCCAGGAGCCCCCCATAGCAACGGCAAACCCACAAACCTCAGCACCACAAATGCTGGTATTAATGTGAGAATATATTTAAAGAGCAAAGAGATTATTCGGAATACAAATGTATAAAAAAGGTCCAAAAAACTATCGCCTTGGGTGCCCTTTGCCTCACTAGGTGATGTAGTCCCCACCGAGTCCTGTCATCACACGATACCTCTCTTTGCATC
The DNA here is from genome assembly GCA_033030345.1 of Verpa bohemica. Classification (NCBI taxonomy): domain Eukaryota; kingdom Fungi; phylum Ascomycota; class Pezizomycetes; order Pezizales; family Morchellaceae; genus Verpa; species Verpa bohemica. Next base: position 685,278 of record JAUFSE010000009.1, on the reverse strand, counting down.
TAGGACCTTTATGGTTGTTTTTGTATCACATACAGCAAATGACCCCCATTTCTATAAAGGTCTCTAGGAATTAGTTGGGCACGGCTGTATAACTAGAAGGGTGGTACCTATACAAACATCCCATTCTTCATAGACTAACGAAGGGACTTGGCGGGAATTACTATAAGAAAAAAGATACTATATTAAATATATAGGAAAACTACTATTCGGAAACGAGAAAATAGGCCCTCACGCCAAGCATTGGCGATTATCTAATGCTAAAAGAGTATTTTTATAGCCTAATATATATAATGCCTCAGATATCGTGAGTGCCTGTACGTATTAAGATTTTACTGAGGCCCGAACTCAGGGAGGACTTATAAGGCTATATTAGCTAACGTACCCTAGCAGCATATCTTTTGGAAATAGAGTTACATTTATGAAGATATGCGATAAGACTTTATTCTAAAGATTTTCTAGAAATTAATCGCCCTGTGGCTAAGCCATATTATAGCTTGAAAGGAAATGTTTTATTTACTATAAAGCCTCCATAGATATAACGTCTTATGGTTTAAGGTGAATGGCGACCTAGATTGTATAACAATGAATATAATTTATATATTTACAGTACTCTATCCTGCTTATGAGTGTCTATTGACGAATAAATATTTTTTTTTTAGAGATAAACGCTTCATTATATATTAATCCCTTAGGGGATGTTTTCCTAGCCTATATATATATACATACTAAAATACTCTGCCCCAGGGTCCCTTTATCTAATCACTTACTTTCATCCACCTATCATAGAACCATATCTAAATGGTATCTTATGGGGGGGGGGGGCTTTAACAGCTATTAGGAGGTGGTGAGATGATACGAATCCTACTTCTAGGGCATAGGCTTAAGCTCGCAAGGTATTTGAATAATGTAAATATATCTAAATATGCATTAGCTAAGAGGCTCCTTAGGCTTTTTGAATAAAGGGGGAGGTTCTCGGCTTAAAACTTCATAGATAGGGTTCTATGAGGATCATTATAAGCTAAGCATAAACTTCTTTTTTCTTCGGTATTTTGCTGTAGTTTTTAGGAGCTGTCGAAACGAATTAATCAACCCACAGAAGCGCACATTTGCCCGCGAACAAATACCTTTTGAACCAACTAGGTATTGACATGAATCTTTCGCTGGCAAGTTGATTATCAGTCAAAGGAGGCGAGATTCTCGTACACTGACCTTCATCACACCTTCCACCAAACTTCCTAGTTTCAACTCTTGAAAGAAATATTTAGAAAGAAAAAAGCAAAAGCAAAACGCAAAGGAATTAACAGCTATCAGAGTAAAGAACGTAAAGCCTATGAACAAAAAAGTAGGGAAATTTTCAAACTCCTCACCCGCGCCAAACTAAAAATCCGAAACTAGTCCCAAAACACCAAACTGGATCCAGAGTTCAATTCAATATAAAATAATCAAATAGAATATTCTGGCAAGGTAAAAAAAATATAGAAAAGAAATTCCAAAATAATGATTACAAGCACCCCACAGCCAACATTACTTCCTCCTCTACAACTTTAATCCATTTTTCCTTATCGCTTGTCACGTCAGAGTTCTTATCGGCTTCTACAAGCTGGTATAGCTTGCGGGATACACTCTTGTTAATTTGGGTGAAGTCATCCTTTGATAACTTTTCTGGATAGAAGGGTTTGAGAACTGAGCGGACCATATTTGCTACATCTGCTTTGACCTGTGGCGTTATTGCTGAACTCCTTTCTTCCGAGCCCTTCCGGTGGTATCGGTTCCTTTTGCTTTTGGAATCAGTATCAGATGAAGATGATGCTCCGCCTCGGGCATCATCAGATCCTGGATCTTCATCCAACAATGTACGCTGCTGTTGTCGCCGAACTGGAGAATTTGCCCGACTAATAGGTGATGAATATGATGGTAAATCCCATGGCCTTGTAGGAGCTAATTGGATATGGGAAGCAATTGGTGTCCTACGGGTAGGGGATGATGGGGGAAACGGTGTCTGGTTAGCCTCAGCAGGCGAGTGTGGCCGACTCCTGGGAGGAGATGCCATCGTATATGGCGAATTACCAACCGGGGAAGTGGCCCGGCTGCAGGGACTGGTGGCGATGGATGGCTCAGGGGATAATGGTCGCATCTTACTGAGATTAATTCCCCATAGCCCTACCTGAGGTGGGTCAGGTGTTATTGTCTCTGCTGATTTTGCAATACTTTCCAAGATGTACCCCAAATAACTTCCTGAAGTAGTAGGAACAGTGCTTGCTTGTTCTCGGTAACCTGTACCTATAGTTGCCACATTACTTGAGGGTTCGCCATTCGTGTTATTGCCCTCAACTAATTGAGAATCGCGTCTGGTCCTTGGCCGTTTCCGCCTTGGTTTCTCATCATCTGATACAGGGTATTTTGCCATCTCTTGGTTATCTTTTCTGCTTCTCTTTTTGGGTGATTTCTCCATTCCTTCAGCAATATCAAACATTCTCCACGCAGATTGTTCCTCCTCACTTATAGGTTGTTGAGGATTCGGAAATGTTCTCGGTCTAGAAGTGGGTATCCTCCACGCAAATGGCTCATCAAATCCATTCCGTCTCCCGTCGGATTGGGCAGCTGCCACCTCGCGCCGACGCATCATACGCTCTACCTGACGAGCACGTTGGCTTCTTATTTGCTGCTCGGCTAAGGAAGCCGACATTGTATGTTCCTCAAGGTCTGAGTCTAAACGTTGCCATGCATTCTGCCAAGCCCGATCCTCGCGTGATATAATATCACGCCGATTTTGCGTTTGTAGACGGCGGATTGCGCCAACAGTTCTGACGCCTCTTCTACCAGACAGGGTACGCTGACGTCCTGCGACATGCATCGCTATGTGTCTTTCAGCACATCCTGGACAGTACCAAATGACTTGCTCGGGGATAGCATCGAGTCCGAGGCAATAAGTATGATAAGATCTGTCGCAGTCATCACAAACCAGCAGGATGTCCTCGTCGCTACCACGTATGCAAACTTCACACGCTCCACCTTCCTCCTCACGATTAGAATATTGCGCCTCATACTCCGTAACCTGTACTTTATCTTGAACCGGATAGGTTTCAAGAGTATGACCTAAGTCCCAAGAATTAGAAAACATCGTAAGTTATAGGGTATGAGCTAACAACGTACCAGAAAGTGTGGCGGAAACCGAGACTTTGTTAAAAGTTGCTCGACAGATAGGGCAGCTATTAGCCCTCTCCATCCAAGGCACGAGGCAGCTGTTGTGCATAGCATGATTGCAAGGAACTAATCTAGCCACAGGATCATACTCCCCAACGACTGGGATAGAGTCTTGCGGAAGGTCACTGAGGCATACGATGCACGTGACGGAGTCCTGATGTGGATCTGTGGCTGTCAAAGAATATGCCGTGGGAGGCGGCTTTTTAACATGTGGCGCTGGCTGTTGTGGCGCATCTAGGTCTAGATCAGGGCTAGTTGGCTCATTCATGTTGGCAAAAAGTGACTGGTTGCTGGGACGATAGGACGGAGAGGTGTTTGGGCTTTGGGGACGGAGCAACAACGACGAAGAAAAGAGGATGCGTTCTTCATGAAAGTCTAACTATCTGTGAAAGTGAGGATTCACAAGGAAGAAGAGCTTCTTCAAAGTGGGATGCCCGCCTCTTTAAGTAGCTCATTGCCAAGCAAAGGAATTATTGGTTGATATAATTTGGCCAATTAGAGTCTTGTATCACCAATGGTGGTGTGCGGCGCGTCTGCGGAGACACAAGCTACCCAGCCTCGCCATCCAACTTCGTTATACCTGCATGTATAATTCTTACGGCTATTAAAAATCAATTAGAGAAGAAAGGTCAACATAAAATTTTCATCTATATCCCCTAGGCCCCTTCTGAATCATCTAAGGGCTGCATCTCAACATCCTTAGTTTGAGTACTTTTGTTGTCGCTTTGAGTGGCTGGGATAATCCCCAAGCCCTGGTGACACGGTGTCATTCACTAGGAACGACACGACCTGACAGGCTGTGGGGAGCGATGGGCTACCATAAACATAAGTATAAGACCATAAGACTGGGGAATAAAATCCGAAAATTTCCGTGACGATCGAGTTTCCATAAAGTACCTTTCTGTGCGACAAAGAGATCGAATACGTGCATTGGTAAGACTTATACTCAGCTATAACTACGCAGTATAATAAATATAATTATAAGCCGGCCAATCTCCTACAAAAATATATAAATTCTTATTCCCTTAGCTATGAATCTAAGTGGCTAAGCCATTTTAATATATGGCTTTTAGAGAAGGTTCTATAGACAGGAACGTAGGATTCCGTTCTCTACGCGTACGCAGGGGGTTACTCGAGGGCTTTTGTAGATGGCCAGTTTATGAGAGCGGCCCTTTTTATATCGGGGAGGCCATTTACAGTATCAAACATATGGTTGGTATCAACGTGTAGAGTACCCTGTGCTCGGTGTGAGCTGGGAATAATAATAATAATAATAAATTTCATAACGTACATGGAGTCAGATACTATGGTACTCGACTAAAAAACAAAACAAATTTTAACTTCACATCGCCCAGTGACAAAACAACTTTCGATTTACCCCTTCCTCGTGCGGTGCAAGCTGGGAATTGAGTGGCTAAATATCAAAATACTCTTCTAGGCTTAATTATGCACTTCTGCAAATTATTGTGGAGTCTTGGAGATTTCCTCCTTGGTAAACTACCTCCATATTACCACCTAAACTAGTACTAAGTAGATATAAAATAAATACCTTGACTATATTATATACTATACTAGAGGCTCTCGGGCTTCAGCAGCTTGAATGCTCAAGCTTTAGTAGCTGCACCAAACCCCCAACCAACAAGCGTACCTCAGTTTTCTAGTCCCTTATTGCTAGGCTCATAAACATTAGTGGTCAAAATATATAGGGAGTATCTAGAAACTCAAATTCATACCATTCTAACATTAAACAACTAAAGATATTACTTTTAGGTGAAGTTTTTATTATGAGGTTTTAGTATTATGATTATGCCTACTAAAAGTGCAGAGTACCTTTTGATATAGAGTTCTACCTCTGCTAAGGGTCGGGGGAACAGCTGATTTAATTGAGCGCAAAAAAATAATATAATTACAGCATACAATTATTGGTCTAGTTATAAAATTATTGTAGGTATAACTTAATTGTAAGAAATTGTGGCACAGGAAAAACTAGCAGTTAAGAAAAGATTGTGGTCTATTACTTATAAAATAAAAACAATAAATTTATAAAATATGTATATATATCTATAAACTAATTTTGTTGTTTAAATATATAGCCTTTTTTCAACTTCTAATTTCAAAAAAATTCTTAGTGTTAAAAAATAGTGGTTATCATATAGCAAGGTCTAATAGTTTAGAATCTAGTTAGAAACTAGTTTAATTGTTGTAACGGGGGTTCCTCCAGAGAGGTACTGCCATATGCAAAAGAAAACCCAAGTTTTCCTCTACAACAAGAAGCTACAGCAGCGAGGCTTAGAACCGCTTGTTGTTCTGAGTTTGACTAGGATTGAAGAATAGGATCAAAGAGGTCTTTTAGTTTGCAAAATAATTGAAACTTAAAAAGACTTCTGCTTTCAAGGAAGACAAGGCGCTTTCAAAGTAAAGAGTATGAGGGTCTTGGAACAACGCTTTTTGTAACGGTTAGACAACCGTTATGACTGGCTTTGATGTACTTATGTAAGAGAGTCATTGTAACGGGAGCCTTCGTTGTAACGGGGGTACCTCCAGAGAGGTACTGCCGTGTGCAAAAGAAAACCCAAGTCTCCTTCTACAACGAGAGGCTTCAGCAGCGAGGCTTAGAACCGCTCGTCGTTCTGAGTTCGACTAGGATCGAAAGATAGTTCGGATGGGTCTTTAGGTAGTGCAGGCTAACTAAAACTTAAAAAGGACTCAGCTTCCAGGGAAGACAAAGCGCCTTCAAGAATGTAGTAAAGAGTATGAGGATCTCAGAACAACGCTTGTTCGTTGACTAGCAAGAGTAGAATGCTCTTGGGAAGAGCGAGCTTAAGCTATGGGTCGTATTTGAGAGGGAAGAGTATGCCAAGCAGCGGGGTAACAATTCTTCCGTGCTTGGAAATCAACACGGTCTGGACCGGGCTCCTAAGAACTAGCGGAGTAGGCCGGCCAGTAGTGACGTAAAGATCTTTAGTAGATGATCTGTAACTTCTGCAGTTTTGGTCCGAATTAAGATCTGATTGCACCAGTGTGTTGTTCTCTCCCTCATATACCCTCCGGATTTAGTTCGGACGGACGAATTTCCCTGACGTTCCGGGGGTTATTTTTGGGGTCCAAAACTTGTGTTTTTGTTAAGGATTCCGCAACTCAGGGGGGCCCCCCCTAAAAGTGGCGGGTGGCATAGCTGGGCGCTCGCCATGTAACGAGGGCCTTCGGTAGAAGAACTGTACTGGGTAACAGTATGGCTGTCGTTGCAAAATTGAAAATATTGAGTCAGGTTGCAAGTAAAGATTCTATCGCTTAGAACTCAATAATCTTAAGGGCTCTCCTTTCGAATACTAAGTCTGGATCCTAAAGCTTGAGAGCTGGAATCAAGTTCTCGGGCAGTAGAGGTGCCAGTAATTATACTGTTGTAGCACTCCCCTACCATCACTTCGAGTTCTTTACTAAGTTGCAGTGGCTTTCCCAGCGTTCCCTAGAACCCCCGATAGCCCCGCTTCTGTGAAGAGATTTCACCTGCAGTACAACCATCGGAGCTATTACTAGATCCACTGTAAACCCTTAGTCAAAACCTATAGATGCTCTGCCGATAGATTAATGCATAATCTACCCTGACTAGAGTTACTACTCTTGGTAGTCATCGGTTTAAATTGCTGTAAGAGTGTTTGCATGTCCGAGTTATCTGCCACTGCCTATCAGTCTCTGCTGATTAGGAACTGCACAGAGTACTGAGGATCGGTGCCTTCCTATTAGTTTCTGCTAATAGTGAGCCCACTACCTTGATGCAGGCTGGTACTCGTCAGTACCATCCTCTTCAAGTAGTTCCTACTGACTAAAGAACGAGAAGTAGTTAACTCTTACTACTGGTAGCTAACCACTGTAGTAGGTACTTGCTTGCCTTCGCTCACATGATACTAGTAACAATCTCTTAAACATGTAACTGCCTTGTAGGTCCGTTACAGTACTTCCCTCTCCTAGAACTGGGTCTCCAAGTTCTAAAACAATTTTATTCTTCTATAAGTCTAGAGTAAAGAAATCCCATATAACGCCGAGAGGAAATGATAATAACGACTAGAAAGGCTCACAGACCAACCACTCTTTTATCTTGTGGTTTCTTTGGGTACCTTTTGTGAAAATCGATCAGGGCTTCTTCTCCTGTCTTCGATAGGTGTTCCCATGGTTCCCAAGTGGCATCCTCGTTTTCCCAACCTTCCCATAGCACTAGGTACTCCACTCTCTTTTTCCGCTTATTTTCTCTGCTACCTGCTACTTCTGACTATCCAGGTTCTCTTCTCCTTCTATGGCTTCCTCAGGTGGGGGAACTACTGCGCTCCGGGTCTTGTGGCACTCGATATGGTTCTAGGAGACTGACATGAAAAACTGGGTGGATTTCCATTTTGGAGGAAGACTGAGCCTTATAGGCACGCTTTCCTACAGCTTCTAAGACCTTGAAGGTCCCATCTTCTTGTGATCCAGCTTGTTCATAGGTCGCTTTGTAAGTACATTGCGCCTGTCCAGCATCACTTCATCTCCTGGCTTAATCTCTGGAGGTGTGGTAGTATGTTTGTCATACCATCTTGCCATCCGGATTCTAGCCTTTCCTAGACTTGCTTGCATTTGGTGCCACAATATTTCCCACTGAGAGATCATGACTTGACTCATTTGGGTTATCCCAATCGTCCTCTCTCCTTAGGTACAGGCCAGTTGGTTCTTGGTTCAAATCCATAGTTGGCATAAAAAGCCGATACTTTGGATAATTCAGATACCGGCGAGTTGTAGGCATACTCTGCCATTGCGCAAGAGGTCCGCCCAATCATCCTGTTGATAGGAACAGTAGCTTCTCAGATACTGCTCAAGGACCTGATTGACTCTTTCCGTCTGGCCGTCCGTTTGGGGGTGGAATGCGGTGGAAAGGTTCAGCTTGATGTCTAACAGGCTCGTGAGTGATTGCCAAAAATGCGAGATGAACTTGCTATCTCTGTCCGAAACTATGTCATCAGGAAGCCCATGAAGTCTCCATACTTCTCTAAGAAACAGCTTTGCCATGTCCTCGGTTTTATTATGACTTGGAAGAGGGATGTAGTGAGCCATCTTTGAAAAGCGGTCCACTATTACCCAAATCCGAGTGAATCCATTAGACTCTGGCAATCCCACAATGAAATCCATAGAGATACTTGACCATGGCCGATAGGGTACTTCTAAAGGCTGCAGGGCACCATACTTCTTGTGCCTCGAGGTTTTATTCCTCTGGCAACTGTCACAGCTTCGGACATATTCCTCAACATCTTTCTTCATGTTGGGCCAGTGGAAGTTGGCTTTCACCCGCTCATAGGTGCTTTGAACCCGCCATATACAATGACCTGCCACCTGTAGAGTACGATCTGTCATCGAAGCATCTCCAAACGGAGCTTCCTATCATCTGGGATGTACCACCGATTCTTGTATAGCATTAAGCCATCCTTCATTGCCATCTCTGGGTCAATGTTTGCTTTCCTAGTCTCCAAGGAACTGTAGATGGATTGATATTCCTTATCCTGAGCTGCTGCTTCTTTCAAGCGCTCTAGAAATGGGAATTGCAATTGGTTCACCCTGATGGCCGCTAGCCTTCCCGGATCTAACACCAATTGTCCAGGCCTAAAGAACATCTGCGCTTCTGGCTGTGCAGATTCACCTCCCTCTCCTAGGCGGTGATCCCAACGCCTTGATAGCACATCTGTCTTGCCATTCTGTGTTCCTGGGCGGTAGATGACCTTGAAATTGTAGCCTGCTAAGTCTTCTGCCCATCTAGCCTGGCGCCTTGTCAATACTTTAGTACTGTTAAAGTATTCTAGGTTCTTGTGGTCTGTGAAAACCGTGACTTCCTGCTCACAGGACTTAAGCAGGTGCTCCCATTCACGGAAACTGGCCACAATAGCGCCCATTTCTTTGTCATGAATGTCATAGTTGATCTCAGCAGAAGAAAATTTCTTGGAGTAGTAGGCTACAGGATGTAACTTGCCATCTTCCCCATACTGAGAGAGCACCGCTCCTTTTGCGAAGTCACTGGCATCAGTCTCTACAATTGTGCGCCTGGCTGGGTCAAAGTGGGACAGCACTGGGGAACTAGTGAAAAGATCTTTTAATTCCTCAAAAGATCTATCACAAGCGGCGGTCCAAAACCATTTCCGGTCCTTCTGCAACAGGTCAGTCAGTGGCTTGCATATCTTGCTGAAGCCCTGGATAAACCGCCGATAGAAGTTTGCAAAACCCAGAAAAGCTTGTACACCTTTGGTATCTTTAGGAACAGGCCAGTCCTTAACTGCTTGAACCTTGTCCTCTGACATTGATATGCCTTTCTCGGAGATCTGATATCCCAAGTATTCTACTTCTTTGACATGGAAAGAGGTTTTGTTTAGGGAGGCAACGAGTCTCGCTTCTCTGAGCTTATTGAGAACTCTTTTGACCAGCCGTTTGTGCTCTTCCATTGTTTCCGAATATATGAGTATATCATCTATATAGACAATAACTCCTTTGTCTAGAAGCTCTCTTAGAACTTCATTGATCATTGCTTGAAAGCTTGCAGGTGCATTGCAAAGACCAAAAGGCATGACATTGTACTCATATAGACCATAGCGGGTCCTGAATGCAGTCTTCCACTCGTGGCCTTTTGCAATCCTGAGAAGGTTGAACCCATTCTTGAGGTCAATCTTAGTGAATATCTTAGCTTTGCCCAACCTATCTCTGAGTTCGCTCATCAGGGGCAAGGGGTACTTGTCCTTGATGGTGATCTTGTTCAGGCCTCGATAATCCACACAGATGCGAATGGTTCCATCACTCTTAGGTATGAAGATGATTGGGGCAGCTGCTGGGGAATTTGATCTCGAGATCTTGCCTGTTTGTATCTCTCTAGCGAGATATTCTCGGAGAGCTTTGAGTTCTGAGGCTGAGCAAGAATAGAGAGGACCAAAAGGCGGTGATGTTCCAGGCAGAAGATTGATAGCATGATCATAGGAGGAATGCTCCGGTAATTGCTCAATCCTCTCTTGACTGAAAACATCTGCCCATTCTCTGTAGTCCCTAGGTAAGCGAAGAGAAATATCTCCTCCTTGATCATCATGCCAGACTGCCGCACCAATGTAATAGATCTGGTCTTCTCCCATGATCTCGGTGTCTGGTATGAGCTCTATCTTCACATCAGCTGGGAGACAATGCTTCTTGCAATAGTCACTTCGCCAGTTAACTGTGTTGTACTCCCAATTAAAATCTGGGTTATGCTTCCTAGCCCACGCTATTGGCAAATACCCAGAGACTCCTTTCTCCAAATTGGCTATCTCCCAGCGAAGAGATTCTTCATGCTTTCCCATGATCATGTCGGTGGGTGCAGTGAAGTACTCTCCAGCTCCCATCATGAGATCTCCCTGTGCATCAAACATAGCCAACGGATTCTCCCGTTTGTGAACAGGAATCTTCTCCTTTTTCACGAATTCTTCGCTGAGAATTGGCCCTGTGCAACCGGTATCAAAGAGGAATTTACCATGGGCTCTCTCCACATGATTCTTCACCTTCCAGGTGAGTATTGCTTTCAGTATAGGTCTCTGCCCATGTACTGGTTCTGGTGGCGGAGACTCTAATCTCCTGCGCTTGTTTGTAGGCTCCTGAGAGCGGGATCTGGGGTGTTTTCTTTCCATTGCTGCTAGCTTTTCGACAAAGTCTTGTGAGTCCCGCAATGTATGTATGATAGTGATGTGAAATGAAGTCAGAGGCTGGCAGATATCTTTGTTAAGTGTAGTCCTTTTTCTCACTTGTATCGGCCAGCGATTTCGGGTATTAAACCCATCCTCAGCAAGTGTGCTTTTTAAAGGAAATGACTTTTATTCTTGTGGTAAACCTTTACCCCCAAACTATAGAAAACTTGGTGAACCTTCACCAAAAAAAAAAAAAAAAAAAAAAAAAAAAAAAAAATATAAAAAAAAACCCGGTATCTTGTACCAAAATGAAATGCCTGGTGAACCTTCACCACATATGAGATAAAATTAAAAGAGAATATCCTGGTCAGTCTCATCCTGAGCTGCCATAACAAAAGAACTGTTTTCACCCTGAGCATCTGGCCCTACCGCTAGTACTGCCGCTACCTTGGTCTTCTTCTGTCCGTCAGGAGGGCCTGATGCCTCTCCTCCTCTGCCTCTTTTCTTGTATCTTACAGCCGCTACCCTGATGGTGATCGGCTCCTTAGTCCAGCAGTCAAACCAATTGTGCTTCCCCTTGCCGCATTTAAGGCAGAGGTTAGCTTTCTTTCTCTCAGACAGGATACTCTCTGGTATACCTTTGAGCTCAACAGTCTTATCCTTCCGCTCCTTCTCTGAGGAAGCAGTACCTGCAGGTTTGTTAACACCTGGGTTTGAAGGTTGTTGGCTTCTGCCTGTAGATGAGCGATTAGTTTTCTGCTTCTGGGAGACTGGGACTTTCTTCTTCCTGTTGTACCTCTCATGAGTATGACCTAGCTCCCTTAGAGCGGCAATTCTCTCCATGAGTGTACCAGGTTTGGGATTGAACAGGGCCCAACTAAGACCTAGGTCTTCGTTCAAAGCACCATTGATCTTGTCATCCACTGTACTTCCCTCATACCCTGTTTTCCACATCAACTGGATGATGTTATTTAGGAAGGAGTCTATTCCTTTCTCCAAGGTATGAGTGAGAGCGTTCCACTGGGCTACTGCTTCATCCCTAGAGATAGATTCGCCAAAGGCTTGTCTAAACGAGAGGACAAAGACTCCCCACTGTTGGTACCTCTCATCTAGGACCACTTCTTGTCCTGCTATCCGGTTTGCGGCTTCTTGGTCAATGGAGTTGTGATAGGCCTCATACCATTTAGTGGGAGCTGTTCCTTCCATGAGATTGCCTGCGTAACGGATTTTTGTATCGTCCAGGTGGAAGGAAAGGGATTCAATCTGAAAAACGTTTTCACATTGCCTGATGAAAGACTCTACCTGTTCTGCTTTTCCAGTGAACTTGGTAGGTGCTGGCGCTTTATTGCACAGTTTGTCTTTCCTGACCGGTGGGGAGGTCTTTGATAGTTCGCTTTCTCCAGCTTGTTTGTTAAGGAGTTCCACCCACTGTCTATTCTGCCGTTCCTGTTCTTTCCTGAAATACCTTCTCCATGATCTTGGATCATTTCCTTCCGGCTCGTCATCACTGCTGTGATCACTTGGAGGGTTTCCCCCAGCAGCGCCACCTGGTGGTTGGATAGGAGGGGGTCCTTGCCCTCCATTTCCTCTGGCAGGCGGTGGTGGCTGTCCTCTTGAGGATCCTGGTGATAGTGGTGCTTGCTCCTGTACTTCCTCCTGTTCCCTGAGGATCTCACTCAAAACTGGCGAGGGAGTTCTTCTTCGCCTTTCTCTTCTAGGTAGGAGGGGAGGATTTGCTAGAGCCGAGGGAGTGAACTGAGGTGTTTGAGGGTTTGTATAGGAAGCCATAGTGGCTCTTGGTCCTAACCCGCCAAGCGCAAAAGCGCTTCCAAATGGTCCACTTCTCTTACTAGGAGGAAGCGGGGATGAGATGGAAGTTAATCCAGATATAGAAGCGGGTATTCTAGGTGAGGGTGCTGACACTGGTCCGGTCACTGGCTTGTTTCTGATAGGAAAGGAGTTGAAGGGTGACTTCGAGATTCTTCTTCCTGCTCTTGAGGCTGTCCTGAAGATGGGAGTATCTGGTCGGTCTATGATCAGTTGACCATTGTCTATTGCCTTCTGAATCTCCTGCAGATAGTTTGGGGGCATCGCTGGGCTGGTCCATTCTATTTCCATTAGGTCTTCCTGTTGGAGATCGTCCTTGTCCTGCTGTTTGGAAAGGATGGTTGTTAGTTCTTGCTGAAGAGCAGAGACTTGCTGGCTTAGGAACTCGGTTGCTGCTTTGTGAACAGCATTCTCTGCGTCTCTTCGGTTCTCTACCAGTACCAAGGCTCCATGGGCCTTGTGGATCTCTGCCTGAACATAGTTCAGGATCTGCTCTTGTGCTGTGTTAAAGAATTCTGCTGCCGACACGACCGAGGAGTCTGTCCAGTTAGGCTCCGCTCCTGGGAAGTAATTTTGTAAGGCAGTCTTTGGGTTCTTGACTGTTAAGGCTCTATCTGAGGAATCGCCGCCTTCGAGGAGGGGGACCTGGGTCCATTGGATTCTGAGAGGGTCTGCTACTTCTGGCAGTGCTGCTAGCATCGCTGAGGTAGATGAGGATGCCATTTCGCTTAGAATAGGTGGGATAATCGCAAGGTGACTAGAGCTTAAGATTATACTGTAACGAGGGCCTTCGGTAGAAGAACTGTACTGGGTAACAGTATGGCTGTCGTTGCAAAATTGAAAATATTGAGTCAGGTTGCAAGTAAAGATTCTATCGCTTAGAACTCAATAATCTTAAGGGCTCTCCTTTCGAATACTAAGTCTGGATCCTAAAGCTTGAGAGCTGGAATCAAGTTCTCGGGCAGTAGAGGTGCCAGTAATTATACTGTTGTAGCACTCCCCTACCATCACTTCGAGTTCTTTACTAAGTTGCAGTGGCTTTCCCAGCGTTCCCTAGAACCCCCGATAGCCCCGCTTCTGTGAAGAGATTTCACCTGCAGTACAACCATCGGAGCTATTACTAGATCCACTGTAAACCCTTAGTCAAAACCTATAGATGCTCTGCCGATAGATTAATGCATAATCTACCCTGACTAGAGTTACTACTCTTGGTAGTCATCGGTTTAAATTGCTGTAAGAGTGTTTGCATGTCCGAGTTATCCTGGCCACTGCCTATCAGTCTCTGCTGATTAGGAACTGCACAGAGTACTGAGGATCGGTGCCTTCCTATTAGTTTCTGCTAGTAGTGAAGTACATTCACTACCTTGATGCAGGCTGGTACTCGTCAGTACCATCCTCTTCAAGTAGTTCCTACTGACTAAGGAACGAGAAGTAGTTAACTCTTACTACTGGTAGCTAACCACTGTAGTAGGTACTTGCTTGCCTTCGCTCACATGATACTAGTAACAATCTCTTAAACATGTAACTGCCTTGTAGGTCCGTTACACGCCACATGTTAGGAAAATGATCTCCCAAGGCAGGGTAACCAATTGGCATCATCTGGAGGCTTCTCCCCAAGTACCGGCTCTTCCTGGTTGCAAGCAACCGAGGGTTTGGCGAAGCGGTAATCCTGATTCATAAGGACGTTGGTATCACGGTCGGCGGTGTCTGTGTTCGGTAACGGTGCAATAAAGTAACCAAGGTTCACAACCCAATGTTAATCCCTTAGTAGGATTCTACTATCCGCAGGAATACCAACTACTAAGTGAAAAACCAAAGAGAAGTCTCACGATGGAACTGGAACAGTGATAATGCGGGTAAAGAAATCAATAAAAGTAAGTAAGTAAGTAATTAATTCGTTTCCGCGTAGGCAGTGCCTATTGCGTAAATCCCGGGGGACCGTCTCCGTACTTCCGCCAAACTAACTACTGGAGTATCTATGGTCCGATGCCAACCGCACATCCCGTTACAGGGCAGCCCGAAGAAAGTTAAGTACATATAAGAGAAGTAAAAAAAAAAAGAGAACCGCAGAAACATGTCGCGGAGCCAGATTGCAACCAAGTAAGAAGAAAAAACCTAAGTAGGAAAAACTTTCATAACCAAAGCAAATTTACCAGGGATATATCCTGGCGACCCAATTTTGAGAAAAAAAAGTAGAAAATGTTAACCTATACCGTCATGTCCATCTGTTTATCCTTCTGGATTCTGGTTTTGGCCCTTGCTGGGTATGCCGGATCGCTAGCCTTGTGTCCCGGGTTCTGGAGGCAGTTGATGCATTTAATGGGGAGGTGGGTGCATTTGATGCCACCTTTACAGGTGGTGCACTTATGTTCGGAGGAATGATGAGGACCGCCGCAGACTGCGCAGGCTGGGTCGTTCTTACATCTGATGTGGTGGTGGCCGAACTGTTGGCAGTTTTGGCACTGGGTAGAGGGGGTAACGGGCACGTATGACTCTAGTCGGCACATAGTGTTGTTGATGATGAAGTGGCTAGTGCCGAAGGTCTTAATGGTGACTCCCGCATTGAAGGAGATAACCATAGAAGAGTGCCTTTTTCCATGTCTGTTCTCAGATTTGCTGAGCCATCGAGGAACTTGTGCCAATTGGACTGAAGGGTAGTTCAATTTAATGAACTCCGCAACAGCTACCCCTGCCATAGTACCTTCGCCTACTACGGTGGGGACTCCATGGAGAATAAATTTGGACCAACGGCTGTTGGGTTTTGCGGTGGAGAGGGAGAGGCCTAGGGTTTGCAGTCTGGAGGTGATGGTTTCCGAGTATGGGACTGCTTGCTCGCCTGGGATGTGAGGAGGGGTAACGAGGACTATGTTGTCCTTGTTTGTGAATCTGCATAGGAGGAAGTAGACTCCTGTAACGAGGGCCTTCGATAGAAGAACTGTACTGGGTAACAGTATGGTGTAACGAGGGCCTTCGGTAGAAGAACTGTACTGGGTAACAGTATGGCTGTCGTTGCAAAATAGAAAGTATTGAGTCAGGTTGCAAGTAAAGATTCTATCGCTAGAACTCAATAATTTTAAGGGCTCTCCTTTTGAATACTAAGTCTGGATTTTCAAGCTCCCGAGCTGGAATCAAGTTCTCGGGCAGTAGAGGTGCCAGTAATTATACTGTTGTAGCACTCCCCTACCATCACTTCGAGTTCTATACTAAGTTGCAGTGGCTTTCCCAGCGTTCCCTAGAACCCCCGATAGCCCCGCTTCTGTGAAGAGATTTCACCTGCAGTACAACCATCGGAGCTATTACTAGATCCACTGTAAACCCTTAGTCAAAACCTATAGATGCTCCGCCGATAGATTAATGCATAATCTACCCTGACTAGAGTTACTACTCTTGGTAGTCATCGGTTTAAGTTGCTGTAAGAGTGTTTGCATGTCCGAGTTATCCTGGCCACTGCCTATCAGTCTCTGCTGATTAGGAACTGCACAGAGTACTGAGGATCGGTGCTTTCCTATTAGTCTCTGCTAATAGTGAGCCCACTACCTTGATGCAGGGTGGTACTCGTCAGTACCATCCTCTTCAAGTAGTTCCTACTGACTAAAGAACGAGAAGTAGTTAACTCTTACTACTAGTAGCTAACCACTGTAGTAGGTACTTGCTTGCCTTCGCTCACATGATACTAGTAACAATTTCTTAAACATGTAACTGCCTTGTAGGTCCGTTACAACTCCTGTCCCTTCTAGGGCCGAGTTGACGCTTTTGAGAATGGAGTCTTGGTTGACTCCTTTGGGTGCGGGTTCAGAGAGTTCGACGATAAACTCTCTGTTTATTTTGGTGTAGTCGGCCTTGAAGAGAGGTTCTGCCTTCTTCTTGGCCTTGGTCTTGTTATTTTTTACCGTTTACTTAGTTTGTTATTTCCACTTACTCTTTTTTCGCTTCTCTCTACGGATAATTGATGGTTTATTGGATTACAATACTGATCGTATTTCTCGGTTACATTTTACTGTATTTTTACTTCTATTTTTACTTACGGGTTTTGGGCGCTAATTACTGCATGTTACGAGTCACATATGTGTCATATATGCATGTATATGTTTACTCATACACACCTTTTCGCTAAATGTCACATCTGTTTACTATTCATGTATTTCCTATGTCTTGGCACATTTTCAGGGTCAAATGGCTTTCCCACCTCGTTTTCTCGGTCGGATGTTTGGGTTTTTACTTTGGTTCTTTTTGTATAAATACTGGCCTGTTTTCCCTCCGGTTGAGACTTTTGTTCTATATAGATAGAGACTACAATAGACGCCTTATACAGTAATTCTTATGCTCCTCGAAGTTTATTTCTTCCTCGTCTTCTGTTTAATTATTTACTACACCGAAGACATCCGCCTAAGACTGTTTATCTGCATCATCCCGCAGGTGGTTTCATTAGATTTAATCTCACGATTAAAGCTGTCCTTCCCAGCCTCCGCAAATCTTTCTTGTCAAAGATTTTCAGGTTATGAGCCCGGCTGTCAATACAGCAATCTAACACCAATCTGGCGTCACCGATTTCCTCTGCCTCCCTATCCGACTCTCGTCCGGTTTCTCCAGTAGACCTACTCAACTATCCTGACCTACCTCCCTCACCAAATCCAGACACCATGTCCTCATCAAAAGAAGCGGCTGCATCCTCTGAGAAGGTTCCAAATCTTTCCTCCTCCTTCTCCGCAAAGATCGGAAGACAAACCTATCTCCATCAGACTAGACAACATTCCTGTACTTAAAGGACAGGAAAACTACACGACATGGGCAGCTATGATGAAGGTCATCTTCAAAGGAATGAAGGTATGGGACATAGTAGACGAAGGACTAGAACCAACCGACGATACGAGCGAAAAGGAACAACAGGCATACGAATCTCTCTGCTATCAAGCGGCATCCATATTTCTACAGGTAGTGCAACCCGATATTCTAGAGAAAATAATCGAGCTAGAGCACCTCACCTCATGTGGACACATCTCCGCTCCGAATTCTATCGTGATACACCCTATGCTATGGTCTCCAGATCATGACTCTGGTAGAACTACCCAATAGCTATGATCCCTCCAAACCAATGTCCGATTTCATCTCCCGTTTCGAAACAGAATGGTTACGTCTCAACAAACTAGCCAAAGGATCCTCAGACTCTTACCGACAACTTCTCTCCAGATTTCTGGACGAAGATAAAGCAAAAAGAGACTTCCTTCTCGGCTTTATAGTTAGACATCATCCAAACGTTGTGGACAACTTATCCACAAAGGATGACCTTACCTTCTCTGATATCAAGCTTCGGCTATTCGAACTGGATCACACCTCTCCTGCTTCTTCCTCAGATCAATCTGCACTCGCTGCATACCAGCAAAAGCCAAAATCAAAGTCAACCTCTTTCACTTCCTCCTTCCCCAAGCCAAAGAATAACAACTCTGGCAAATCCAAGAAGCCTTTCTGTAACTGGTGCAATAAACACCGTTCAGATGCATCTCAGAAGGATAAAGAACATGACTGGCAAAAATGCAAGCACCTACGAGCGCACAACGAAGAGAAAAAGAAGAAAGAAGAATCGGCTCACGCAACGACAGACAAAAACACTGAAAACGTAAGGAGAAACCCTTTCTATTTTGACACTGGAGCAACTTCTCACATGTGCCCCCTTGCAGAACGGTTCGAAACTCTCTCGTTTTGTTCCGGAACTGTGAAGTCCTCTTCAAAGGCTTCCATGCAAATCAAAGGCAAAGGCACTGTGGTGATAGACTCTGTGTTAAAGGATGGGACCATTTCTTCTTTTCGTATTTCTGATGTTCTTTTTGTACCTGATCTTGAGCGACCGTTACTTTCTTGGAGAAAATTGGCAGACAAAGGTTATAAATCTACTATGGAAGGGAATTTCATTTCAGTTATTAAGGGCAATAAATTGGCATTTCAAGCGGTATCTGATGGTTCTCTATTCAAAATTCCCGAAGTTAGCGACCAAGCATTCCTATCATATGAATTCTGGCACTCTGCACTAGGACACCTGGCCCCATCTTCCATTCAGAAGGCAAAAGACCTATACACAGATGCGTCATTCATACCCACGGAACCTAACAACTTTCACTGTCCCTCTTGTTCCCTCGCCAAGTCAACACACAGCAAACCCAAGTCATCAAATTCACGAGCATCCTCTAGGTTGGAACTAATCCATTCCGACCTATGCGGACCCTTCCCTGAACCCAGCTATGGCAACTCACTCTACTATATCTCCTTTATCGATGACAAGACCCGTGTCTCATGGGTCCGCTTTCTCAAGAAAAAGTCTGATGCTGTGAAAGCAATTGAAGACTTTGTCAGAGAAGTGGAACTCCAACACAATCTCTCCATCAAAAGATTTAGGACCGATAACGGAGGAGAGTATGTCAACAAACAACTTAAATTGTTCTTTGCCGACAAAGGGATCGTTCATGAACTGACTCCACCATATTCTCCGGAATCAAATGGTGTTGCTGAAAGACTTAACAGAACAATGGGTGAAACAGTTCGAACAATGCTTCTTCCTCTCAACGATAAACGTCTATGGGCTGAAGCAGTCGCCACCTTCATCTATTTGAAAAACCGTCAACCTCACAGTGCTGTCAAAGATCAGACACCTTTTGAGGCATTTCACGATAAGAAACCTTCGATCTCCCACCTACAGCCCTTCGGATCTGAATGCTATGTGCATATCCCTCAGAATAAACGGCTCAGCAGGAAGCAAGCTTTCTCCAAGAGCTCAGCTAGGTATATTTACCGGATACACCAACGTTGACCACCACTATCGAGTATTCCTAAAGGAAGAAAAACGCTTCACTGTTTCAGGTGATATTTTCTTTCCTCCATTTAAGCCAGAAGGAGTGGTTTTCTCGTCAAACCACCGTACCCAACACGCTACCCCAACTGCTCTACCTCTTCCTTATCAGGAACAAGTCTCTTTCAGTCAAACTGAAGGCTTCCCAACTGACGAGATGTGGTATGACTGGATGGACCGAAATCCTGAGCATGCAAATAAACTTATTTGGCTCTGGACATCCTAAGGTCACCAATCTCTTTCAGAAGGCATATGAGAAGGGCAAACGTGATGGCTTCCTAGGACCTCAATTCTGGACACTTTCAAGTCCATCTCCTTCAAGACAACAATCCTCTTCTAGCGATGACTCAAGTCTATATCGCGATCCAAATGCAGCACCAAATGACATTCCACCTTCACCTTCACAGTCCGCCATGTTCAAGCAATCTCAAGAATCTTCACTAAGACTTACTAGAGACAATCAAGATGACTCCATGCCTGATGCACCGTCACTTGAACACTCAACTAGAACACCTATGGACACTGAATCGGACCATCCAGAACAACCCAATCCACAATATCCAAGAGACGAATCACTCCCGTCATTTCACTCGTCTTTCAGACCTATCAGGACACGCTATGGAAGAGATATTAGAGCACCCAGAGAATGGTGGAAAGCTGTTGAAGCAGCTCCAATCCAACCA
Source organism: Verpa bohemica (assembly GCA_033030345.1). Taxonomy (NCBI): domain Eukaryota; kingdom Fungi; phylum Ascomycota; class Pezizomycetes; order Pezizales; family Morchellaceae; genus Verpa; species Verpa bohemica. The sequence goes on along the minus strand of JAUFSE010000009.1, from coordinate 665,071 downwards.
GACTCAATTTCTAATGCCATCTCTAAATCCACTGCTCCTCCTAGGGATGACTTCGAAGCTGAAACCATCAATTCAAACGAATCAACAGTCCTACTAAGTATTCTTGAAGTCAACGAACCTAAAACCTATCGTCAGGCTATCCATTCATCGGACTCTGACAAATGGCAAAAGGCTATCGATGATGAACTTCAATCACTAAAAGACAATGATGTTTGGGATGTGGTTTCTCGTCCTCTTAAAAGGAAAATAGTGGAATCCAAGTGGGTATTCAAGGTTAAAGGCAACGCTGATGGAGAAGTTGAACGATACAAGGCAAGACTAGTCGCAAAAGGATTCTCACAAGAACAGGGTCTTGACTACGACGAAGTCTTCTCGCCAGTTGTTCGTTTCGACTCTCTCCGTCTTCTCCTTGCCATTGCCTCTATCAAAAACTGGAAGGTTAAACAATTGGATGTCAAAACTGCATTTCTTTATGGGATGTTGAACGAGGAGATCTACATGCAACTACCTGAAGGCAGCAGGTTAGATGGTAAAGTTGCATTGCTCAAACGTTGTATCTACGGTTTAAAGCAAGCCCCAAGGATGTGGTACGGCAGGCTGGTTACCTACCTCCAACCTTTCGGTTTCGCTATATCTGCTTTTGACCCATGTGTCCTAATCCACAAGTCAGGCAATTTCTTTGTGGCTATTTATGTGGATGATATAACTCTCTTTGGACCCAACAGTGATTTAGCTGATCAAACCATTCGTCTCTTGAAGTCTGAATTCAAGGTCAACGATATGGGACTACTTCACTATCTCCTTGGTATTCAAATTGATTATACTAACGCCGGTATCACCTTGTCTCAAACAGCGTTCATTGACAAGATTCTATCTAGATTCTCGATGACTTCTTGCAACCCTGTCTCCACACCCATCGACTCCAACCACCGTCTGATGAAGAGTTCTGATGGAGATCCGAGGGCCGATGCAACTGTCTATCGCCAGATCATAGGATCTCTCATGTACCTTGTCACTGCAACAAGACCAGACCTAGCGTACACAATAACTCACCTATCACAATTCTGTTCCGATCCCTCCATTGAGCACTTAAATGCTGCCAAACGAGTACTCCGCTACCTTCAAGGCTCTAAGAATGCAAAACTTCTATATCCTAAAGGCACCGATCTTTATCTATCAGCTTATTCCGACTCATCTCACGGCAACTGCTTAGACACACGAAGAAGTTTCTCTGGATATCTATTCCAACTAGGACTGTCTCCCATCTCATGGCGATCACGAAAACAACGCTCTGTTGCTACCTCAACTGCTGAAGCTGAGTACATGGCAATCGACCTCACAGCCAAACACTATCTATGGCTAATTCGTGCCATTCGGGAACTCCTAAAGACTGATATTCCACACACTATCTTATGTGACAACGCCGCCGCCGAAGACCTTTCACGGAACCCCAAGCTTAACGACAGATCAAAGCACATTGACCTCGCTTACCATCACATTCGGGAACTTCTTGAAAATGGTGAAGTGAATCTCATTCATGTTGCTTCAGCTGATAACTACGCGGACATCTGTACCAAAGGACTCAACAAACAGATTCATGACCACTTGTGTAGTCGGATATTTAACCATACTACAAAGTGAGAAGGAGTGTTATTTTTTACCGTTTACTTAGTTTGTTATTTCCACTTACTCTTTTTTCGCTTCTCTCTACGGATAATTGATGGTTTATTGGATTACAATACTGATCGTATTTCTCGGTTACATTTTACTGTATTTTTACTTCTATTTTTACTTACGGGTTTTGGGCGCTAATTACTGCACGTTATTTACTGAGTCACATATGTGACATATATGCATGTATATGTTTACTCATACACACCTTTTCGCTAAATGTCACATCTGTTTACTATTCATGTATTCCCTATGTCTTGGCACATTTTCAGGGTCAAATGGCTTTCCCACCTCGTTTTCTCGGTCGGATGTTTGGGTTTTTACTTTGGTTCTTTTTGTATAAATACTGGCCTGTTTTCCCTCCGGTTGAGACTTTTGTTCTATATAGATAGAGACTACAATAGACGCCTTATACAGTAATTCTTATGCTCTTCGAAGTTTATTTCTTCCTCGTCTTCTGTTTAATTATTTACTACACCGAAGACATCCGCCTAAGACTGTTTATCTGCATCATCCCCCGCAGGTGGTTTCATTAGATTTAATCTCACGATTAAAGCTGTCCTTCCCAGCCTCCGCAAATCTTTCTTGTCAAAGATTTTCAGGTCTTTGGTGGGGAGGGGTTTTTTGCTGGTGCGCTAGCAGCGGCTGCTGCATAGGAAACCTTTTCCCTGGTCCTGGTGTCTTTCGGAGGGGGAGCCTGTTGTCTGGGCTTTGGTTGTTGTGGTTGTTGTGGTTGGGGAGGGGGTGGTGGTGGTTGTCTAGGTTGGTTTCCCAACCTAGCGACCGATGATTTAAGCGAGGTGACCTCCCTAGAGAGTTCGCTTATGATGGTGATGAGGGAGGACACGGCGTTCAACACAGAGCTGTTCACCAACCACGTAGTGTAGTTGGAGGTGCCGGGCTTTGCTTGGATAGAGGGGGGGAGGTAGTTGACCTCTGGGTCGTATGGGAGGGTGAAGTCGGGAGGGGGGATCAGGGTTTCTTCCATGGTGGAGTCCTGGTCTGTTGGGGTGGGTGTGTAACGGACCCACAAGGCAGTTACATGTTTAAGAGATTGTTACTAGTATCATGTGAGCGAAGGCAAGCAAGTACCTACTACAGTGGTTAGCTACCAGTAGTAAGAGTTAACTACTTCTCGTTCCTTAGTCAGTAGGAACTACTTGAAGAGGATGGTACTGACGAGTACCACCCTGCATCAAGGTAGTGGGCTCACTATTAGCAGAGACTAATAGGAAGGCACCGATCCTCAGTACTCTGTGCAGTTCCTAATCAGCAGAGACTGATAGGCAGTGGCCAGGATAACTCGGACATGCAAACACTCTTACAGCAACTTAAACCGATGACTACCAAGAGTAGTAACTCTAGTCAGGGTAGATTATGCATTAATCTATCGGCGGAGCATCTATAGGTTTTGACTAAGGGTTTACAGCGGATCTAGTAATAGCTCCGATGGTTGTACTGCAGGTGAAATCTCTTCAGAAGCGGGGCTATCGGGGGTTCTAGGGAACGCTGGGAAAGCTACTGCAACTTAGTATAGAACTCGAAGTGATGGTAGGGGAGTGCTACAACAGTATAATTACTGGCACCTCTACTGCCCGAGAACTTGATTCCAGCTCTTAAGCAAAAAAAAAGGATTAAGACTTAGTATTCAAAAGGAGAGCCCTTAAGATTATTGAGTTCTAGCGATAGAATCTTTACTTGCAACCTGACTCAATATTTTCTATTTTGCAACGACAGCCATACTGTTACCCAGTACAGTTCTTCTACCGAAGGCCCTCGTTACAGGGTGATAGTGTCATTTTGAGCGGGGTTGCCGGCTCAAATGAGTCGGAGAGGGGTAAAAAGGTGTTTCTGCTGCTACCAGCAGTGGAGGAGGAGACTCTGGGTTGTTTCGCCGGAGAGACAGACCTGGTAGTTTTGGAGGAGGGGGTGTTTGTTCCAAACCGAAGCTGGGTTTGCTTGGGGAACGTGAGCTGTGGAGTAGAGGGGGAGGAGCCAGGTGTCGAAGCCATGACTGCCAATTCGTGGCGACGAATGGTTTCCTTCTTGAGGAGGTCGGTGATAAAGTTGTAGCAATTCCATTTCTTCCCTGCGGGAGGAAAGTTGGAAGCAGCGAGTTCTTCTTCACTGTTCCGCCTCACTTGCAGGTGTTGCTGGAGAATACGGTCGGAGATGGTGGTGAAGTCTAGGTCTTGCTTGTTTTTACTGAAGGCCATTTGGGGTTCAGTGTAGCTATCCCATCCTTCAGGTAGAACTAGGTGAGCCATCTTGGGTACGCTGGTCCAAGAGGATCGTGAAGGTTTGAAGCCGAAAAATAAAGAACTTTGCTCGCTAAAGTTTTGCGCCCGAAGGTTTGCGACCGAGGAGAAAGGAATAAAAGGTTGCGTGGAGAACTAATTACTACGGGCAAAACTATCTACTTATATACTAATTCTCCACGCAATAGCCAAGCCTCTTTCCAAATACAATTTAACCCGATATCCGATTTTCCTTATGGGTCAACCCCTTGACTCATGCATAATAACCGCGTTCCCCGCTATCTATGAGTCAACCCTACGACTCATACTTAACCCAATCTCCCGATCCAGTCCTTACTCACTCCTGACTCATCCAACTGCGCCGTGACAGTTGGGGGGCGAAGCACATATGTAGCCTCCGCACGTTCGATTCCCTAAGCGCTCGGTCTAATCTTTTTGACCTTCTGCTTATTATGCAAAACACTGTTCCCCTAACTCCCGAGCTTTATAGCTTAATAGTATATGGCGAACACATTGATTCTCCAAGCTCTGGAAACGCTTATCCTTCCTTCGCTTAAGAGATGTTTGCCAGGCTTCTGAATGATAGTATTTATCCGGGCTTATGGCCCTTGATGTAGATAGCTAGTTCTCTCTGGCATACCACCAGTGTGAGCTTCACAATATCTTGTGGGCCCGTCGGTCCTATTCAAAAGACTACCGTTATCTAGCAACCTTATTCAGTGGTCCTTCTAGACTTCGGGTAGCTATCCCTTAGTCATTCAGGTACCACGTGACTCTCTTACATAAGTACGTCAAAGCCGATCATAACGGTTGTTTAGCCGTTACAAATACGTAGACATATATGTAATAAGACAATATGAAACTAGAAGATCCTGATGACGTGGCACTGGACACGTCATCCAAAGTACATGAAACATGATAGCTGACGCGTATCGCGAGGCAGACTATCCATAAGACCAATAATACTAAAAGAGATGAACATAGAAAAGTAGAAATGGAAACTAGGATTAAAACCTAGGGAAAAGACATAGAGAAAATGGGGTTCTTGACAACGTTATCCTAATACATGAAACAAGGCTAAAACGTGACTCTGAGCTCCTGATGACGTGGCCTGCTGTGTCATCCTCTCTATATGAAATCAACATGAAACAAAGGATGTTGGTAAGGCAGTGTAATAAACCTAGTACCTGCTAGTAGTGAACAACAGGTGATGCCATATAGAAACGTTTTTGGATAGGAATCACAGGAACTGGAGGGAAGGCAGAGAGTACTAAACAGGTGTTCTAGTATTGAATACAAGTTGAAGCGTGAGGAACTAATCTAAACTATGGAAAAAAGCTTTGTACTTATAGTACAAGCCAAGACAAGATGCAGAATGGAACGCGTAAGCGTTCCAACATAAAACAGATATGAAACTAAAAGAAATATGGTGACGTGGACATAGTACGCGTCATACTAATATATGAAACAAGGCTGAAACGTAACTCCAGGCTCCTAATGACGTGGCCTGCCAAGTCATCCTCTCTATATGAAACCAACGTGAAACAAGTGGTGTTGGTGAGGCAGACTGATAGTCGAGTGACTGTCGATGATTGAGTGATAATTGGTGATTGGTAATTTGGGGTTCTTGACAGGCAGACTGATAGTTGAGTAACTATTGATGATTGAATGATTTGGTGATTGATGATTTGGGGTTCTTGACATATGAGTCAACAAAATGATTTAACCTTGATTCTTTCCGCAACCTATTATTCTGCCGTTCCTAACCATCCCTGCGTGTTGTTTTGTGAAATGAATCTAGAATAGGCATGGAGGGAGCAAAAACCAACAATGAGAGAATTGACACCAGAGGAGGAAGAGGAAAACTTGAAAATTTTGAAAAAAGAGAAAGAGAGAAAAAAAAGGGAGAGAGAAAAAAATAGGGAAAGAAAGAAAAAAAGAATGATAAAATCAAGAAAGGAAGGGGAAAGGGCTTAAAATTGCATGCACTGTGTTTTTTGTTTTTGTTAAATTTTTGTTTTTGTGTATGTTAGTTTTTGAGAGTACCATAGCTCAAGTGGCTGCATGTAAGTAAATAAAATTTATTATTATTATTTTACAGTATTTCCCTACAATGCTAAAGTAATATTGTACCAGTTCCACCCCATTTTTTGCACTGTACATAAGTTAATAGCTGTGTTTATTATAGGTATGTTATTTATTTCTGTAGATTATACATATACTTAAGCAGGGGCTTTTGATCACCTTGACCAATTATATAATAAAAAGCGTAGTCCCCAACATCTTGACTTAATTCATAAAAAATCACTCGGTATATCCAAGTTTGGCATAAAGACATCGCTCCGAATATACACCGTTTCGCTTTTATAAAATAGAAATATAATATAAACATATTTTTAGGAGGGCCTAGGGAAAAAGGTCCAAAGATTGGCGAAAGCCATATACATGCATGAAACGAGTTAAAGAAAGACAAAATGGGGCAAGCCACCCACCACCCACCCTCAGCTAGGGCGAGAAATCATCCCCATACCAGTTTTTTTTTAGATATAGTACAGATGTAGCATTCAATAATTTCCCCAGCCACAAAAAAGGAAAATTAAGTGAACATAGTAGAAAATTAGCAAATCAGTATCTAGGAGAAAGTTTAGCACTTTAAGGGTTTGATGCATGTTTATGGATGGTATTCATCATCTACAATCTTCATCCTCTTATTTGTCGATTGGCCACTCATCTGCGCATCATTCCTGAACATATCTGCCACATCATCGTCCAGACCTTCGAACATATTCACATCCTCTCTTTTATCTCGTTTCTGCCCTCCACCATTGAGTGGGGCAGATAAGCTTGCAAGCAATTCGGAGGCGCCTTGATGGAAAACATGGGGAGGTTCTGGTGGAGCTGCAGGGGCTGTAGAATGCTGATGGTGAGCTTCGCTGGCAGATGGTGGTGGAGGGGGCTCAAAGTTTGTCTGATGCGGCGGAGTGAGGGCTTCAATTTCGGGCGATTTCAGGTCGTCCGGAGATGTAGAAGCGTGGCTTCCGTGATTGGTGTCCATTCCGTCACCACCACCATTTTTCAATTCTTCCATGTCTCTGAGGATCATCATTTCAACCTCTTGCTTGGTGGATTCAGCCCGTTGTCGTTTTTCGGTTATATCGTGAAATTTTTCCTTCTCAGCTTCAAGTGCTATTTTGCTTGCTTGTAAGAGTTTCTCAAGATTTCTGATATGCGCTTCTCGAGCTTCGATGGCCCCTTTAACAGCAATATGGGCATTGTCTAACGTTTTAAGAAGAGATGAAAGACGTGCTGCGTAGACAGGGGGAACAGGGAGTGTATCGGAATCGAATTGTTTCTGATATTCTGTGTTTGCCATGCCAACTGCAATAGTGGATGAAGAGAGTTTGGTCTGGAGGCCCTTGTGGCTGTTGATTATGGGTGTAAACTCTAGTGGAATATTTGATGCACCACCGCCACCAAGGCTACCACCACCAAGAGAACCACCAAATAGTCCTCCTCCACCAAACTTGCGAGTTCCCGCACCCGAGGAAGTGTTGGACTTGCCGTTATCGATATCTGAAATAATTAGCTGGATTTACATAAAACTAATAGGGGGGCTATAAATACCGTCTAAACGCTTCTCGATGCTGTTCTGGACATCAGTCTCAAAAATTGAACGCTCACGCCAGACTTGGACCACACGCTTAATCTTGTTTTGAATCTCCGGGGGTGCCCCTTTATATGCGATTTCACACGCTTCTGGAATAATTGGAGAAAAGGCGACGACGAAGTCTGTTTTGCGGCGAGCTTTTGATTGTTGAACAACCTCTGAGACGCAAATATATTAGTAATGATGAGCGGGAGTGCGTTAATGAGTGCGAATCCCAACCATTCGCAAGATAAATCAAGTTTAGCTTTTTATGGGGCGTAGATTCTTTCAGACGCTGCAGCCAGAGTTCTCCGGTACGTTTTGCGCTCCGCCTACATCAACGATTAGCCATGTCTTATTTATGCCTCCGAAGCCTTTCTCCATTCCCCCACAGTTTCCTCAAGGGCACCCGCGTACCTGTGGAACATGATCCATTGAGCCGCTGTCATTATACCCTCCTGTGTCTCATTCAGGGCGCTGAGTTTTGAAAGTACTTGTTCATCATTGTATGATGCCATTTCTGCCAGCGCGGTGGGGAAGCTTCGGGTTTGGTGGCTGAAGGGTGGTTTACAAGAATAGGCTGGGCAATAGAGCAGGCCTTTGCCTTTGTCGCGTCGCGTTAGGGGTTGATGAATTGCTATGAGTATAGTTTACGAGTAGGTAGGCGAAACGCGGGGCCCTGAAAGGTGATAAAGGTGGGTAGAGAGGGGGTTTGTAGTTAGGTGGTCAGTGAATTATGATGACTTTCAATCCTAGAGGCTGTAATGGACCTCTCGTATGATAATGTAAACAGGACCCTTTCCCTTCTCTCTTTCACTGGTTGTTGGTGAACAAAGATAGCCGTGTTTGCTGCGTGTATTTATGGATGTGCCAAGCTATGTCTTGGCATACATACCTCACCTTTAACTCCCGGCTGTTGCCTGGGACACTACATGTAGCATTAAAAAACCTTGGAGTTGGGCACCCCAGAAACTAGAAAGATTTAACGTAGTGACTTACCTGAGTACTTTACGTTATAGATAGCGAGCGATAGGGAGTATCTACTCTTCAGTATATACACATATATGTTCAAACAGTAGGCGGATAAACGTATTTCAAGATTTTACTCAACCACTCAATATACGAAATGGACTCTAAAACTTTATATAGGTAGATCCTTCTCTAATCACCCTTGTTATATGTTTTTTTTTGTAATAAATTATCTTATGTTACACTGGGAAGGTTGTGAGGTTGGCCGTATTGTGGTTTTGTCGCATTTTTGACCTTAGGGTTGGGCTGTCTCAGAAGTCAAATTACAAAAACCCTTCACCCTAGATATAAATAGGAGGATTTATTGGGTGATTTTTTTGATACAAAATTTTCGCATAGAATATATAGATATTAATATAAAATGATATATTAGCTCACTAATTAGTTGCGGCTACATGGTTTTTGTGGTCATTTACACTCATATATCTACGTACTACTAACATGGAATCTCCCCAGGGAGGGGCTCCTATAAGAAACTCAAGTCGGATTTTTCTTGATGATTAAAATCCCTATTAGCTCTTAACCGAAATTGTGACTTATAGCTGTGTCTACCGTAAACCCGATAGATTGGAATCTCGAAGATTTGTTTAGACTAGATGGAAGGAGATTATTTTCTAAAATTAGGGGCCCTAGGATTTAATGGCTAGGTAATCATGTTATACTTATATATAGCTAGGGGAGGAAAGGTATTGGTTTGCAGCTTACAAGTAATCTGGATGTCTACATGTAGTTAGGACTATGCGCTAGGTTATACATGTATTTCTGAACTAGCATGAAATATATAGCATAAAGTTACATGTAAATATTCCACAACCTGCTGATATCAGGCTCATCTCAAGGGTTTTATAGTCTCCACCTACACTTGTAATTTACTCATGATATTTGGTGTTTTTTTTTGGGGGGGGGGGTTATATATGCACTGGTTTCTGTGTATAAATACTAGTTTGTGGCTTAGGGATATCTTAATTGAATCCTACATCATATATGCCTAAAAATATTATGTAACCAAAATTCCGCTTCTAGAATTTATCTTAGCTACAAAATACTTTGTTCACTTCTCACCTAAACACATCCATAACTGAGTTGCAGCTTTTAGAACAATTAACCTGCACCCGTATACTATTCGTCTTCAAATGGGAAAGAGAAAACTATATTCCGACTTGGTTCGAGAGGAGGTAGAAAGTACTCGAGTACTTCGGCTGCGTTTCATGAAGACAAGCCCCATAGATTCTTCGGGGGGAGTGAGAGAAAAAAAACTCCTTCCAGAGATGATGGGGAAAGGGACCTCCATCATTCAAAGTTCAAAACTAGCCCTTTCTCTTTCTTCCCTAGATGGGTCTACGGAAAAATCGCCTCCTTTGAAAGAACATTCCAGAAGCCTACCGCTCAAGATCCCAAACAAACCACCCGCATCATACAATATTACTATATTGAATATCCTCACTGTGATATCCAAATCTCTCTCTGGCCTCCGCCTCCGTCAAAATCTAGTACTGCTAAACCGAATTCACCCTGATTTTCAATCCTACGCATCTGCTATCTCACGCTCTGCACTTCTCGCTGATAAGCTACTTGCCTTCCGGACGTCGGGACCTAGCTTCAATGCTATCAAGACTACTCTTCTGCCCTCCCCAGAGACAGAGATCAATCAACTATTCTTAATCCGCTGGATAATCATGCGTCTCTACGCTTTCGGTCACCCAGATTTAATTACCTCCTTGGGCACGATAAATTCTCTAGAAGATGTCCTCAAAGCTAGGGAAGTATATAAAAAGTCTACTGGGTTTAGTATTAACTCACTTCCGGTATACGGGAATGTTAGGTTTGATCCGAAACGGATCTCAGGCCATCTCAGCCAAGTGTTTAGTAACGTGCCTAAACTATTTGCTACTATTACTAAATTAAGGCAGCAAAAAGGCAGCGCCATCTCATTTAGGGAGGTCATGGGGCTCATTGGGAAAGCGAGTATCCCATATTATAGCCCCGGCTCAATTTTTCAGTGGTTGCTTGCCTGTGATCTTGCGGAACTCGATGAGATTGTGGTACCACCTACGGCAAGAGACTTGGCTATGAGGATTGAATGCTTTGTGAAGGAGAAAAGGGGGGGCTCGGGGACTTGGAATGGATTGGTTAAGGGTATTGAAGAACATGACTGGCCAGAAGTGTCGGTCGATGCCTTGACAACTCATCTGGAGTGGGTATATAATAACACTCGGGAGAATTTGTCAACTCAGGAGATACTCTTTCGGAAAAAGGGGTTCTGGTACTCGGATTTGGAGCATTGCTTGTGCAAGGTAATCCGTTCTGAAAAGTACTAACGGTTCAGAGGCATGTTGGAACACTTGGGCGCAGACCTGTGGCCAGACAAATATAAATAAGAATGGAAAGCAAAGGTACCTTGGCTATGTTATTTGCAGCTGTAATCATTTCAATGGGTTCAAATGAAGAGATGGATTTAGATTAGAGATTTATATGTCTGCATATAGTACCACTCGACCAGCAACTAAGAAGCATATATGTACGCTGATAAATTCAACCGTACATGGCAACTAACCATGAAATGTATGAGATACAGCAACCACCAACACAAAGACTCTTGTAATAATGCTAGAAAAGCAATTAAGTGCTTCTTTAGGAGCCTTAGCTTCCTATATAAAAAGAATAGGGAAGGAAGGATGGAGGAAGTGGCTTAAATTTACTAAGTAGCTATGAAGATAGTTGTGGAATTCTGTACTGTAGCATTTAGATAAAAACTATTTTATATCATGGTTGTAATCTGTATGGTTTTAGGGTTAGATCTTTAGCTAGGAGTTATTAAACTTTTTCATGTGTTGGTCTGTTGTTGAGAAGTGTTTAGTTTTCTTATTTTAACCCCGACAATATTAATAATTTGGAGAGACTAGATGATAACTTGGCCTCATAGGATATGTAGAGTTTGTCACTGCATACTAATTTCCTATCCTGTACTTTATTCTAGGTTATCTTTTTTTGTGGTTGTTACAGGCTTAGTTATATTGAGTTGTTTGTTGCACCCGATGTACGGTTTAATTTGTTAACGTACTACAGTATTATTGTAATCACGTGATATTACTCAAAAATTATTAGGGAAATACCAAATTCAAGGTGCTGTGCCCCTATCCCTAACACCTTCTAGTCCCTTAAATATTTGGTAAGATGTGTTGAAAAAGATGAGTACTAAGAACATAGAAAACACGAATGTAAGAAATGCCGCTACGAAAAGTGCAAGTACTAATAGAGGTTTTTTATAAAAAAGACACCTTATTTCTTTCCTATGACCCAAGCTTCAATAATCACACTACACTTACCAAATAGTTAAAAAAACGCATAGTATAGTAGCTTAAATCAGATTGTGTATTAATCAATCAATCAACCTCTTCAATAACCGAAGGTTCTGCCCTCGCTTTGCCTTTCCCCCGCGTTTCTGCTTCTGTTGCGGTGGTAGTACCATCTGTGCTATCTGAATTGTTTGCTCTTGCTTGTCTCTCGTCTTCTTCAATTTGCTTAAGTTTTTCCTTTCCCTCTTCTGTAGTAGCGTCAATAATCTGGCTTTCGAGTGATAACATGCCCCCCTGAATCTTGTGAGTATTTTATCCTAAATTAAGGTTAGGTATGATTTACCTCTCCGAGGAGCCCAACGACCTCCTCTGCTTCCTCCACGCTCATTTTCCCGAGAACTTTGTTGACTTCGTCTAAACTCCCGCTTTCAAGAGCTCTCTGTAAACCTGGAGGGAAAGATTCGAATATCTTTCTTGATCCTTGGATCTCTGGATCTTCTGAATCAATCGAGGGAACAGCAATAGTAATTTGGGTGTTAGGGTCTACAGCGTGTAATTGGATTTGTTCTACTCCAGCAGATTCACTATTACGCTCTTCAGCCATGGTCTTGGCACGCTCGCGGATTCGCTGGTAGGTTGTTGTGACATCTTCGTGGAAAACCTTTTGTGCTTGGTGGTTTGGTGTTGTGATACTAGATGTAGCTACGTTAAAGACGGCGGACATGCACATAATCGGGAGATTTTTACCGTTTGAAGAACAGTGCAACGCCATCCCTTCCTAACTGACGGCAGTACTGTAGTAGCAGTGCCTGGTGTACACACTGTTTCGCATAATCGTCTTTGCCATCAATCTGTGAGTTAAAGGCTTCAATTAAAAGTCCATCTGTCTCTCTCTCTGCCACTACTGCCGGATTACGCGAGACATATTCCATACACTTCCGGTAATCGCCGATTTTGATCTTAGAAAATTCCCGGCCTAGCCTCGTCGGCTCTATGTGATCTTCATTATCATCCTCAGCTGATTCTTCTAAGTCTGCATCAGCACCGGAAGATGCAGAGTCATTTCGAGATTCCATGGGCTTGGCGCCAGGGTTAAGTTGCTCCACTGCATGCAACTTTTGGGTTGTCTTCTTCTTCTTTTCTGGGGCAGTTGGAAACTGTACAGTCTTATTGACGTGACCAGCAGAAAACCCATCGTGAAGTTGATCACTAGTAATTTTTGAACTCTCTTCCTTTTCGAGCTCCGCCAGCCTCTTACTAGACTGGTTGTAAACCTCAGTAAGTTTCGTCTTATGCTCCTTAAGCTTATCTAGGAAGGCTTTTGCACGGTTTACTGGTGATTCCTGGTCAATTTCCCGCTTTATTGAGTCAACCAGTGATGCCATCATTTGAGCATATGTTGGTGTATTAGGTGGGAGTGGTGGTGTTTTTTGCTCGCCTTCCTCAGACGAAATGTCGACAAGTGCTTGAAGCACCGTTTCCTCCGGAGATTTAGAGATTGTGCTAGATTCTAATGTGGAAATAAGATTCGTTAAGCGTTTGAGAAGGACATCGTTCATCGAGAGTTCCATGCGTAAGTTGCTGATATTTTGCTTACGCACAGCACGTGTCTCATGGATCTGGCGCCGTTTGGCGTTGATGAATGAACGTTTATCGACGTTGGCTGTACGAAGTAATTTTAGCTAGATTTTAGAATCGAGAGGAACTTCTATACTTACGGTGGACTTCAATGTCGGAATCATCTGATAGCTCAATCCTTTGTGCAACATATATTAGTTTATGGGGGGTTATCCTCTTTGAGGAAAAAGAAGAAAAAAGAGGGTATATGCATAAGCTAGCCGGGGTATTTACTTATCCCACTTAGAGTAATCGAGAACCATAGCTAAATTCTGAGATAAAAAGGTAGGTGGGGGTGATGATGGTGATAGTAGAAGTAGTAGCACTAGCAGTAGTGGTGATGGTGATGGTGATGGTGATGGTGATGGTGATGATTTGTGAAATAGGGAGTGTATGAACAGCTGATGCGGGTTGCTGCAGGATAAGCGAAACAGAGGATTGAAGTGGGGCTTGATGTGGGGCGGCACTGGGTTGAGGAGACAGAGGGGAAAGTGAGAGGTGGGGGGGGGTCGTGTAGAAAGCGATACACCAGCAGGTTTGTTAGAGGATTATATATAGAGAACGTAATTTAAAATTTCCGAATTGGAGGTACACTATTTGTATCGTGAGATCTTGAGTCGTCTAGGCACTTCCATGCAGCATGCATCATTACTCCCGTCAACTTAAAGTCTTGGCGCATGCGAGGAAGGACGAGACCCCACCACTAAATTGCCCCTAAAGACGTGGTACAGGTATTTCCCTTCGCCATTGCTCAACCTCTTAACCGCCCGTTCGCCCTAAGGTCATCAGTATCAATATTATCGAATTTTTATCTACTATTGTTCCCATAAAGCATTGGGCTGCCGAGTCATACCCTAGGCTCTCGTGTGGTCACTTCCGGGGTCAATTTCCATGTCATGCGCTCGTTGATCCCCCCTCTGCGTTTAGGGCTCCGAGGCTCTGTATTCTCGGCTCCCTCAAGGGCACTCGTTCCGTTATTAGCTCCACAAAATTGTTCTTATGCTATTCATACTCCATCAAGTCTCAGCAGACTGTTCCCGAGAGGTTCTGTCTCGTCTCAGGTAGCGTTATTACCCCCAGCAAGGGCCTCGAAGGTTCCCCCGGGGGTCTCTACCCTAAATTATGTCTCCTGGAAAGCTCGGACTCCCCAAAGGCACCTACTCTCTACATCACGAATATTACGCTCCGTTAAAAAGTACAGTAGCAGCAAACCTCTGAACCAACAACAAGATAATTTACCAGCTGAAGTTGAAGGTTTTGGGCGCTCTGAAAAGGCATCTCGTGCAGCGCAAGTCAATCTTTCAGCAAGGCTTAATAAAGATGGATTACCAAGTTCAACTAAACCAGGAATGGGCGAAATTGTTCGGCTTTTGAAAATTGCTCGTCCGGAAGCAAAATGGCTTGGAGGTAAGAGTCTATTTATATGGAAATTTTATATATTAGGTGCTAAAAATGTATTATAGTTGCGTTTCTGTTTTTGCTGGTTAGCTCCACGATTACGATGTCTATACCGTATGTAATCCCTGTAGTCAATGGATAAGAAATGATGACACTGAAAATATTACCCTAAGGTTCTCTATTGGGAAAATACTGGATATGGCGACGAAACCTGATGCTGAAGCGGGGACTCTGTTTGGGTTGGCACTTCCCCAGTTCTACATGGCTCTTGCAGGGGTAATGGGAACCCCAGAGCTTTATAGTTTTGAGCACTTGGTTGATAATTTTCTAGGTTTTATGTATGGGTGCTGGGGCCAACTACGCTCGTATTATTCTTCTCCGTATTGTTGGTGAACGTATCGTTGCCCGCCTCCGATCTCAGCTTTTTCGCCGAACTTATGTCCAAAATGCCGAATTCTTTGACGCAAATCGTGTTGGAGATTTGATCTCACGCCTTTCTTCAGATACTGTCGTTGTTGGTAAAAGTATCACTCAGAATATTTCCGATGGCCTTCGTGCCCTTGTCACCGGTGGGGCTGGCCTAGGGTTGATGGCATATGTGAGCTTGAAGTTGACAGCAGTCATGACAATCATGTTCCCCCCAATTGCCATTGGTGCTTTCTTTTACGGCAGAAGCATTAGAAATCTGAGTAGGAAAATTCAACGGAACGTCGGAACTTTGACGAAGATTGCTGAAGAACGCTTGGGTAATGTTCGGACTAGTCAGGCATTTGCTGGAGAGATCTTGGAAGTCGGAAGGTATAATCGGCAGGTCAAGAGAATTTTTGGCCTTGGAAAACGTGAGGCATTGATTAGTGCAACATTTTTCAGTAGTGTGAGTAAGCCTCTTTAAATTAGTAAGGGCGGATATGCGATTACTCGTAGAGTTTTCTTTACAATCGCAATACTAATCGAGGCGAGTTTCAGACAGGGTTAATTGGAAACATGACTATTCTTGCTATTCTTTATATTGGAGGGCAGCAAGTTAAATCAGGTGCAATTAGTATTGGTGAACTGTCGTCCTTTTTGATGTATGCTATTATTATACTTTGATTCGAAGGATCTTGCTGAATGAGGAACTAGGTATACTGCGTACGCTGGGTCAAGTCTTTTTGGACTATCTAGTTTCTACTCGGAACTCATGAAGGGTGTCGGTGCTGCTAGTCGGCTGTTTGAGCTACAGGACAGAAAACCCTCAATCTCCCCTACAGGTAGTTTCTTTTTACTACCCGCTGAGATAACCTTGGATAGAGTCTTTCTAATCAAGATGATTACTAGTTGGAAATCCTGTGACCTCCGCTCGTGGAAATATCAAATTTGAGGATGTTGTTTTTAGTTATCCGACTCGCCCTGCGGTCAATATCTTCGATGGACTGAACTTTGAGATTCCTCCTGGAACAAATGTCGCTATCGTGGGTTCTTCGGGAGGTGGGAAGTCCACAATTAGTAAGCTCTTTTATTCAATGTTTTACAAAAACAGTCTCTAAATTAACTTGATAGGCTCCTTGTTGCTCCGATTTTATGCTCCTGCGTCTGGTTCAATCAAAATTAACGATGTTGACATTTCATCATTTAACCTCAAATCACTCCGCCGAAGAATTGGCGTGGTCGCACAAGAACCTGTCCTCTTTTCTGGGACCATTGCCGAAAACATCGCATACGGAAAACCTAATGCCACAAGGGTTGAAATCATCGCGGCAGCAAGAAAGGCAAATTGTCAATTCATCTCTGATTTTCCAGATGGCCTTGAAACTTCTGTCGGTGCTCGTGGTGCCATGCTTTCTGGTGGACAGAAGCAACGGATAGCTATCGCCCGTGCCCTTGTCAAAGACCCCGACATCCTTATTCTCGACGAGGCTACGTCGGCTCTGGATGCTGAGTCTGAAACAGCTGTAAACGAAGCCTTGACCAAACTTATGCGTTCTTCATCCACAACTATTAGCATTGCCCATAGACTCTCCACAATTAAGAGAAGCGATCGAATCATTGTTCTTGGCTCTGATGGAAGGGTTGCAGAACAAGGAACATTCAAGGAATTAAGTTCTAGGGACGGCCCTTTCAGTAAACTCATGGAATGGCAGCTTCATGGTGGAGAGATTTCACCAAGACCACCACATGGGCCACCGATAGAGGTTGATACGAGGATGGAGCCGGAGGAGACAATAATAGAAGAAGAAGATGATGAGGTTTTGAAGGCGAAGGGGTCTTCAGATGAGAATTTGCACCAGCACTGATTTTGTTTCTTATTATATTGTGTGGGTTGGTAGGGAAGGTAGTATCCATAGATAGACGGGCTGGTTATAAAAGTGATTTTGCAATAATTCCTAGAGACTGCTAGTTAATGGCTGAGTAAAGGGCAGGCATTTTGAATTCTGCCTATTAGTCATATATTTATCATGGTCTTGTGGAAAGGCTTTAGGGGTAAATCGACATTGGAAGTAAAGGATTGATAATGTGCTGTGACCCCTCCCCCCCATTTGTAAAATAGTTTCTTTTTGCTGTATTATACAACTCTGCTCGAGCTCTTAACTCCCTATTTGATCCCCCTCACCCTTTTTTTACCTGATTGTTGGATGGATCAAAGAAGAGGAGGCTCTTAGCTTCCTGTCCAGTTTATTTTTATGACGTGACACTTATATCACATTACATCAACCCTAGTAGGTTCGCCAAGTGGGTTATGATAGTGAACTCTAAGTATTGCAGAGAGTATACATGTATGTATGGTGTGCGCGGCATTAAAGGTGTACCGAAGATTAGGGTCAATGTTACGGCACTCATGTAGTAATATTGTGGGGGGACAAAAATAACCGTGGATTGACACCTCAAAATAATCACAAATTTAGATGCAGCACCACAACCACAACAGGAGTTAGATTAGTGCAATAAAATATCAGTATGTAGAATAGTACTAGGCCAATAATTCTACCTGGATATAATTCCTTATTGGCTACCCAGTCTTATTCTATTGTGGGCTCTACCTACCTACCAAAAATCACACAATGTAATAGGACCCACTACTCCACCCAAACTTCTTTTTATTAGAAATAATAGAGGCTATATCAAATAAACTCTAAAGTATAATTTATAACTAGAGTAGTATTGTTATTTACTCAGTATATTTTAAGGGAAACTAAAAGTGGTTTCTGACCACCAAAGTGCCTATATTAATGGGAACTACCATCTAACACATCAAATTTTCACACTTAGTATAGAATAGTGACTAGGAATATATTAGATAATACCTGTAAAGTTCTCAGGCTTTCTTAATCTTTTTGTTGACTTCCAAAGCTGGAGACTAGGTTGTTACCACATGCAATCCACAGTTAATTTTGTCCCCCTACAAAATTATCAAGAACCCTAAATTTCCTATGTTCATTTTTCTCCTAGGTATTAACCTGTAATGGGGGCCTTCCTTAGAAGAACTGTAGAAGATGATACAGTAAAGCTGCCGTTGCAAAAAAGATAAAAGTCAGGTTGCAATTTAAAATTCTATCGCCAGAACTCAATAATTTTAAAGGCTCTGCTTTCTTGATGCTACTGATTCTGGAGTGCTCGAATCAAGTCTTCAGGCAATAGTGGGGCCAGTAATTATACTGGTTTCCTTCGGCTATTATTTCTCCGAATTCTTTACTGAGTTCTATGGCTTTCCCTGTGATTCCTAGAATCTCTGTGTAACGGGGGTACCTCCAGGGAGGTACTGCCGTGTGCAAAGGAAAACCCAAGTCTCCCTCTACAATGAGAAGCTTCAGCAGCGAAGCTTAGAACCGCTCGTCGTTCTGAGTTCGACTAGGATCGAAAGATAGTTCGGATGGGTCTTTAGGTAGTGCAGGCTAACTAAAACTTAAAAAGGACTCAGCTTCCAGGGAAGACAAAGCGCCTTCAAGAATGTAGTAAAGATTGTGAGGATCTCGGAACAACGCTTGTTCGTTGACTAACAAGAGTAGAATGCTCTGGGGAAGAGCGAGCTTAGGCTATGGGTCGTATTTGAGGGGAGAGAGTTTGCCAAGCAGCAGGGTAACAATTCCACCGTGCTTGGAAATCAACACAGTCTGGACCGGGCCCCTAAGAACTAGCGGAGTTGGCCGGCCAGTAGTGACGTAAGGGTCTTTAGTAAATGATCTGTAACTTCTGCAGTTTTGGTCCGAATTAAGATCTGATTGCACCAGTGTGTTGTTCTCCCCCTCATATACCCTCCGGATTTGGTTCGGACGAACGAATTTCCCTGACGCTTCGGGGGTTATTTTTGGGGTCCAAAACTTGTGTTTTTGTTAAGGATTCTGCAACTCAGGGGGGCCCCCCTAAGAGTGGCGGGTGGCATAGCTGGGCGCTTGCCACATGTTTTAGGAAAATGTTCTCCCGAGGCAGGGTAACCAATTGGCATCATCTGGAGGCTTCTCCCCAAGTACTGGCTCTTCCTGGTTGCAAGCAACCGAGGGTTTGACGAAGCGGTAATCCTGATCCATAAGGACGTTGGGGGGGACGAAGCACATATGTAGCCTCCGCACGTTTGATTCCCTAAGCGCTCGGTCTAATCTTTTTTTGACCTTCTGCTCATTAAACAAAACACTGTTCCCCTAACTCCCGAGCTTCATAGCTTAATGGTATATGGCGAACACATTGATCCTCCAAGCTCTGGAAACACTTATCCTTCCTTCGCTTAGGAGATATTTGCTAGGCTTCTGAATGATAGTACTTATCCGGGCTTATGGCCCTTGATGTAGGTAGCTAGTTCTCTCTGATATACCATCAGTGGGAGCTTCACGATATCTTGTGAGCCCATCAGTCCTATTCAAAAGACTACCGTTATCTAGCAACCTTATTCAGTAGTCCTTCTAGACTTCGGGTAGCTATCACTTAGTCATTCAGGTATCACGTGACTCTCTTACATAAGTACATCAAAGCCGATCATAACGGTTGTTTAGCCGTTACATCTATCGACGTTTTATCAGCAAATACAGCAACATATGCAAACCACTTACACAACTCCTCAAAAAAGACGTTAAATTCGAGCTTAATCCCCAAGCTCAAAAAGCATTCGAAACACTAAAGAATGCCTTCACCTCCGCACCTATTCTCCAACACTTCGACCCCACCAAGGAAATTACGGTCGAAACCGATGCCTCCGACTATGTTGTAGCAGCAGTCATTTCCCAACCTAACGATGAGGAAGTACTCCACCCTATCGCCTATTATTCCAAGAAAATGGATTCAGCACAAATCAACTACAAAATCCATGACAAGGAACTCCTCGCCATTGTCTCCGCCTTCCGCGAATAGAAACAATATCTCGAAGGAAGTACATATAAAATCAAGGTGCTTACTGATTACAAAAATCTCGAATACTTCTGTAACAGACCTACAAGGCAGTTACATGCTTAAGAGATTGTTACTAGTATCATGTGAGCAAAGGCAAGCAAGTACCTACTACAGTGGTTAGCTACCAATAGTAAGAGTTAACTACTTCTCGTTCCTTAGTCAGTAGGAACTACTTGAAGAGGATGGTATTGACGAGTACCAGCCTGCATCAAGGTAGTGGGCTTATAATTAGCAGAGACTAATAGTAATGCACCAATCCTCAGTACTCTGTGCAGTTCCTAATCAGCAGAGACTGATAAGCAGTGGCCAGGATAAACTTGAACATGCAAACACTCTTACAGCAACTTAAACCAATAGCTATCAAGAGTAGTAACTCTAGTCAGGACAGATTATGCATTAATCTATCGGCGGAGCATCTATAGGTTTTGACTAAGGGTTTACAGTGGATCTAGTAATAGCTCCGATGGTTGTACTGCAGGTGAAATCTCTTCACTACAGCGGGGTCATCGGAGATTCTAGGAATCACTGGGAAAGCCATAGAACTTAGTAAAAGACTTTGGAGAAGTGATAGCCGAGGGAAACCAGTATAATTACTGCCCCCCTATCACCCAAAGACTTGATTCCAGCTCTTCAGAATCAGTAGCATCAACAAAGCAGAGCCCTTAAGATTATTGAGTTCTAGCGATAGAATTTTAATTGCAACCTGACTTTTATCTTCTTTGCAACGGCAGCTTTACTGTACTATCCACTGCAGTTCTTCTAAGGAAGGCCCCCGTTACAACTTCATGACAACAAAAGAACTTAATCGAAGACAAGCCCGCTGGGCAGAAACCCTGGGAAACTTCGACTTTATAATCACTTACCGACCCGGCAATCAAGGACAAAAACCTGACGCCCTGACTAGAAGATCAGGCGATCGGCCTCAGAAGGGGGACCTACACCTCGTTCAAACACTTTTTAAACCTGAAAATTTCAAATTAGCCGCCACTTCCTTGTCAATAACTATCGACAATACCATTGTTCAAGAAATTCAAAAACAACTCCAGTCTGATCCCCTGACTCGCCAAGTCATAAAGGATCTCAAAAACGGTGTCATCAGATCCCGCGACGTCACACTAGGCCTATGCAACATGCAAGATAACTTTCTGACATACGACGGACTCATCTAGATTCCTGACGACACTCTTCTCCGTCTTATGATCATGAAGAGCATTCACGACTCCCCCACGGCAGGTCACCCTGGCCGTGAAAAAACCCTGGAACTCCTATCTCGGGACTACTACTTGTCACGGCGTGGCTAGATAAGTCAGGAATGAGTAAGGATTGAATCGGGAAAATCGGGTTACATATGAGTCACAGGGTTGACCCATAAGATAGCGAGGAACGCGGTTGTAATGCATGAGTCAACAGGTTGACTCATAGGAAGATAGGATATCGGGTTAGATTGTGCTTGGACAAAGGCTTGGCTGTTGCGTGGAGAATTAGTATATAAGTAGATAGTTCCGCCCGTGGTAGTTAGTTCTCCACGCAACCTTTTTATTGATTTTTACCTATACCGTTACCGTTCCCGTCCCATCGTGAGACTTCTCTTTGGTCTTTTACTTAATAGTTGGTATTCCTGCGGATAGTAGGATCCTATTAAGGAATTGACTTTTGGGTTGTGAACCTTGGTTACTTTACCGCATCGTTACCGAACACAGATATTGCCGACCGTGATACTAGGTTGCGTCTCCAACGCCAACCTTCACAACATCATGGCCACCCCTATTGATTACGAACAACTGACCGCGGACCTAGACAGTTTTTTCGTACGTTACCCAGACGCACCACCGCCTGAAGCCACCGAAGAACTCAGGAACCTCTACACCCTTGTGGTCAAATGCCGACAAGGAACCCAACAATACAACACCGATCTCACAGACACTCTCAATGAGCAGAGAACCCTACAGACACAGAATACCGAACTACGGAATCAGGTAACAAACCTGAACAATCAAATCACTGCACTGCAAGGCCAGCTAGCACAAAGGCCAGCTGGAAACGAACCCATCCCACCACCTCCTGTAAATACCGTACCTCAGGTGAACAGGTCAGAAAAACTACCGGATCCAGCAAAGTACGATGGCAAAAGGGAAACCTTGCGCCTGTTCCAACAAGCCCTCAGATTGAAGTTGGTAGGGAACGCAGACCGCTACCCCACCTTACAAAACCAACTCACCTACGCCCTGTCTCGCTTGGAAGGCGACGCCGCCGACCAATTTCTCGGATACATGACGAACACTGGGGTAAATCTACCCGCCATGGACAACTTTTACCGGATCTTGGACAACGCATTTGGAGACCCAGACAGGCAACGGACCGCCCAGGATACTCTCCGAAACCTACGTCAACGAAACACCTCCTTCTCTGTGTACTATGCCAAGTTCCAGAGATACGCACCTGAAACAGGCTACAATGTTGTGGCCCTAATCGACCTTTTGACAAACGGACTCAGCGACGAGCTCAAACAGCTCATGATACAACATGACACACCGAATACCGTAGAACTCTACGCAACGCTCCTACAAAGACTAGACAACAGACAACGACTCCTAGCCCGACACACCGACAATCGAAGAAGCACAGGGTATCGACCACCGGCACAGGCATCAGCGCCCCGGCAACACTCGACACCAACACCACCACCACTCGCAGCAGAACCACACCCCTCCCACACACCAGGAGGAGTGGTACCAATGGAACTAGGAGCAGGAAGAGGAAGACCGTCACCACAGGAAAGAGAAGCCCGCCGTGTTGAGGGGAGGTGCTACTGGTGTGGGGGGTTTAACCACTTCGCAAGGGAATGCCCCACAGCCCCACCTAGGTCCAGGCTTGCAGAAGACCAATGCGTGCAGCGGGGAGGAAGAATGGGAGAAAGGGATGAGGAGGAAACAGATGACGAGGAGTTAAAGATGAGTCCCCGCGCTTAGGTGGCTTAGCCCAAGGGACCAGTTAAGAATTTTTCTAGTTTATGTATTTCAGCGTTTTCGGTATCAGAGGAGGAAATGGATGGGAACCAATTGGTAGTTACTTGTTCAATTTCGGAAAATAAAGGATCATTCAAACCTACCTATGCCCTCATTGATACTGGAGCTTCTGGATACGCATTTATAGATAAAAACTTTGTAAGCCACAACAACATCACCACATACCCACTAAAAATTCCTCGACAGATTGAGGTTATCGACGGCAGACCCATAGAATCCGGAACCATTACTCACCTGACAAAACTTAGAATCAACATCCATGGGCACGAAGAGGAAGCACCGTTCTTTGTAACACAGTTAGGCCACTACCCCATCGTTATGGGAATCCCATGGATGCGACACCACGACGTCACGATACAGCCAAAAGGGAACAGGCTGACATTCAACTCCCCCCTCTGTTTGACCAAATGCCTACTAGAACAAGGCCCAGTAACAGCCACAGGAACTTCCGTACCGCTACCAGAAGGAAGGACAGTCAAAATAGCCATGATTGGAGCTGCCCCCTTTCTATGGAATGCCAACAGACGAAATTTGCAGGTCTTCTCCGTATCGTTACGAGACATCGACAAAGCACTGAACACCAAGAAGGAAACCATCGACATCAAGACCGTTGTACCTCCTGAATACCATCAATATTTGCATTTGTTTAAAGAATCCGTCGCAGCCGCCCTACCACCGCACCGAAAATATGACCAATGCATCACGTTTACAAAGAGGGAAAAGAACCCCCTTTTGGACCAATGTACGGCATGTCACGAATGGAACTACAAGCACTTAGGGACTATCTACAGGAAAACCTGCCAAAGGGATTCATTAGGGCCAGCAAATCATCAGCAGGGGCACCGATATTATTTGTCAAAAAATCAGACGGATCACTACGGCTATGTGTTGACTACCGAAAACTCAATGAGATTACCCTCAAAAACCGATACCCACTACCACTGATACAGGAAACCCTCAACCGTCTTGCTAAAGCTAAATGGTATACTAAACTGGACCTTCGTTGGGGATACAACCAGATCCGCATAGCACCTGGGGATGAGTGGAAAACAGCCTTCAGAACACGGTATGGTCACTTTGAGTATACAGTTATGCCTTTCGGACTCACGAACGCACCGGCAACCTTCCAACATTGGGTCAATGACATTCTCCGACTATTCCTAGATCACTTCGCTACAGCATACCTGGACGACATATTGATATATTCGGAAACACTAAAGGTGTAACGGACCTACAAGGCAGTTACATGTTTAAGAGATTGTTACTAGTATCATGTGAGCGAAGGCAAGCAAGTACCTACTACAGTGGTTAGCTACCAGTAGTAAGAGTTAACTACTTCTCGTTCCTTAGTCAGTAGGAACTACTTGAAGAGGATGGTACTGACGAGTACCAGCCTGCATCAAGGTAGTGGGCTCACTATTAGCAGAAACTAATAGGAAGGCACCGATCCTCAGTACTCTGTGCAGTTCCTAATCAGCAGAGACTGATAGGCAGTGGCCAGGATAACTCGGACATGCAAACACTCTTACAGCAATTTAAACCGATGACTACCAAGAGTAGTAACTCTAGTCAGGGTAGATTATGCATTAATCTATCGGCAGAGCATCTATAGGTTTTGACTAAGGGTTTACAGTGGATCTAGTAATAGCTCCGATGGTTGTACTGCAGGTGAAATCTCTTCACAGAAGCGGGGCTATCGGGGGTTCTAGGGAACGCTGGGAAAGCCACTGCAACTTAGTAAAGAACTCGAAGTGATGGTAGGGGAGTGCTACAACAGTATAATTACTGGCACCTCTACTGCCCGAGAACTTGATTCCAGCTCTCAAGCTTTAGGATCCAGACTTAGTATTCGAAAGGAGAGCCCTTAAGATTATTGAGTTCTAAGCGATAGAATCTTTACTTGCAACCTGACTCAATATTTTCAATTTTGCAACGACAGCCATACTGTTACCCAGTACAGTTCTTCTACCGAAGGCCCTCGTTACAGTATAATCTTAAGCT
Organism: Verpa bohemica; assembly: GCA_033030345.1. NCBI lineage: Eukaryota > Fungi > Ascomycota > Pezizomycetes > Pezizales > Morchellaceae > Verpa > Verpa bohemica. The sequence goes on along the minus strand of JAUFSE010000009.1, from coordinate 639,774 downwards.
CTAGTCACCTTGCGATTATCCCACCTATTCTAAGCGAAATGGCATCCTCATCTACCTCAGCGATGCTAGCAGCACTGCCAGAAGTAGCAGACCCTCTCAGAATCCAATGGACCCAGGTCCCCCTCCTCGAAGGCGGCGATTCCTCAGATAGAGCCTTAACAGTCAAGAACCCAAAGACTGCCTTACAAAATTACTTCCCAGGAGCGGAGCCTAACTGGACAGACTCCTCGGTCGTGTCGGCAGCAGAATTCTTTAACACAGCACAAGAGCAGATCCTGAACTATGTTCAGGCAGAGATCCACAAGGCCCATGGAGCCTTGGTACTGGTAGAGAACCGAAGAGACGCAGAGAATGCTGTTCACAAAGCAGCAACCGAGTTCCTAAGCCAGCAAGTCTCTGCTCTTCAGCAAGAACTAACAACCATCCTTTCCAAACAGCAGGACAAGGACGATCTCCAACAGGAAGACCTAATGGAAATAGAATGGACCAGCCCAGCGATGCCCCCAAACTATCTGCAGGAGATTCAGAAGGCAATAGACAATGGTCAACTGATCATAGACCGACCAGATACTCCCATCTTCAGGACAGCCTCAAGAGCAGGAAGAAGAATCTCGAAGTCACCCTTCAACTCCTTTCCTATCAGAAACAAGCCAGTGACCGGACCAGTGTCAGCACCCTCACCTAGAATACCCGCTTCTATATCTGGATTAACTTCCATCTCATCCCCGCTTCCTCCTAGTAAGAGAAGTGGACCATTTGGAAGCGCTTTTGCGCTTGGCGGGTTAGGACCAAGAGCCACTATGGCTTCCTATACAAACCCTCAAACACCTCAGTTCACTCCCTCGGCTCTAGCAAATCCTCCCCTCCTACCTAGAAGAGAAAGGCGAAGAAGAACTCCCTCGCCAGTTTTGAGTGAGATCCTCAGGGAACAGGAGGAAGTACAGGAGCAAGCACCACTATCACCAGGATCCTCAAGAGGACAGCCACCACCGCCTGCCAGAGGAAATGGAGGGCAAGGACCCCCTCCTATCCAACCACCAGGTGGCGCTGCTGGGGGAAACCCTCCAAGTGATCACAGCAGTGATGACGAGCCGGAAGGAAATGATCCAAGATCATGGAGAAGGTATTTCAGGAAAGAACAGGAACGGCAGAATAGACAGTGGGTGGAACTCCTTAACAAACAAGCTGGAGAAAGGAACTATCAAAGACCTCCCCCACCGGTCAGGGAAAGACAACCAAAAGCGCCAGCACCTACCAAGTTCACTGGAAAAGCAGAACAGGTAGAGTCTTTCATCAGGCAATGTGAAAACGTTTTTCAGATTGAATCCCTTTCCTTCCACCTGGACGATACAAAAATCCGTTACGCAGGCAATCTCATGGAAGGAACAGCTCCCACTAAATGGTATGAGGCCTATCACAACTCCATTGACCAAGAAGCCGCAAACCGGATAGCAGGACAAGAAGTGGTCCTAGATGAGAGGTACCAACAGTGGGGAGTCTTTGTCCTCTCGTTTAGACAAGCCTTTGGCGAATCTATCTCTAGGGATGAAGCAGTAGCCCAGTGGAACGCTCTCACTCATACCTTGGAGAAAGGAATGACTATTTCATAAATAACATCATCCAGTTGATGTGGAAAACAGGGTATGAGAAGTACAGTGGATGACAAGATCAATGGTGCTTTGAACGAAGGCAAGGCTGCAAGTCTTAATTGGGCTGCAATTCAATCCCAAACCTGGTACACTCATGGAGAGAATTGCCGCTCTAAGGGAGCTAGGTCATACTCATGAGAGGTACAACAGGAAGAAGAAAGTCCCAGTCTCCCAGAAGCAGAAAACTAATCGCTCATCTACAGGCAGAAGCCAACAACCTTCAAACCCAGGTGTTAACAAACCTGCAGGTACTGCTTCCTCAGAGAAGGAGCGGAAGGATAAGACTGTTGAGCTCAAAGGTATACCAGAGAGTATCCTGTCTGAGAGAAAGAAAGCTAACCTCTGCCTTAAATGCGGCAAGGGGAAGCACAATTGGTTTGACTGCTGGACTAAGGAGCCGATCACCATCAGGGTAGCGGCTGTAAGATACAAGAAAAGAGGCAGAGGAGGAGAGGCATCAGGCCCTCCTGACGGACAGAAGAAGACCAAGGTAGCGGCAGTACTAGCGGTAGGGCCAGATGCTCAGGGTGAAAACAGTTCTTTTGTTATGGCAGCTCAGGATGAGACTGACCAGGATATTCTCTTTTAATTTTATCTCATATGTGGTGAAGGTTCACCAGGCATTTCATTTTGGTACAAGATACCGGGTTTTTTTTTTTTTTTTTTTTTTTTTTTTTTTTTTTTTTTTTTGGTGAAGGTTCACCAAGTTTTCTATAGTTTGGGGGTAAAGGTTTACCACAAGAATAAAAGTCATTTCCTTTAAAAAGCACACTTGCTGAGGATGGGTTTAATACCCGAAATCGCTGGCCGATACAAGTGAGAAAAAGGACTACACTTAACAAAGATATCTGCCAGCCTCTGACTTCATTTCACATCACTATCATACATACATTGCGGGACTCACAAGACTTTGTCGAAAAGCTAGCAGCAATGGAAAGAAAACACCCCAGATCCCGCTCTCAGGAGCCTACAAACAAGCGCAGGAGATTAGAGTCTCCGCCACCAGAACCAGTACATGGGCAGAGACCTATACTGAAAGCAATACTCACCTGGAAGGTGAAGAATCATGTGGAGAGAGCCCATGGTAAATTCCTCTTTGATACCGGTTGCACAGGGCCAATTCTCAGCGAAGAATTCGTGAAAAAGGAGAAGATTCCTGTTCACAAACGGGAGAATCCGTTGGCTATGTTTGATGCACAGGGAGATCTCATGATGGGAGCTGGAGAGTCTTCACTGCACCCACCGACGTGATCGTGGGAAAGCATGAAGAATCTCTTCGCTGGGAGATAGCCAATTTGGAGAAAGGAGTCTCTGGGTATTTGCCAATAGCGTGGGCTAGGAGCATAACCCAGATTTTAATTGGGAGTACAACACAGTTAACTGGCGAAGTGACTATTGCAAGAAGCATTGTCTCCCAGCTGATGTGAAGATAGAGCTCATACCAGACACCGAGATCATGGGAGAAGACCAGATCTATTACATTGGTGCGGCAGTCTGGCATGATGATCAAGGAGGAGATATTTCTCTTCGCTTACCTAGGGACTACGAGAGAATGGGCAGATGTTTTCAGTCAAGAGAGGATTGAGCAATTACCGGAGCATTCCTCCTATGATCATGCTATCAATCTTCTGCCTGGAACATCACCGCCTTTTGGTCCTCTCTATTCTTGCTCAGCCTCAGAACTCAAAGCTCTCCGAGAATATCTCGCTAGAGAGATACAAACAGGCAAGATCTCGAGATCAAATTCCCCAGCAGCTGCCCCAATCATCTTCATACCTAAGAGTGATGGAACCATTCGCATCTGTGTGGATTATCGAGGCCTGAACAAGATCACCATCAAGGACAAGTACTTGCCCCTGATGAGCGAACTCAGAGATAGGTTGGGCAAAGCTAAGATATTCACTAAGATTGACCTCAAGAATGGGTTCAACCTTCTCAGGATTGCAAAAGGCCACGAGTGGAAGACTGCATTCAGGACCCGCTATGGTCTATATGAGTACAATGTCATGCCTTTTGGTCTTTGCAATGCACCTGCAAGCTTTCAAGCAATGATCAATGAAGTTCTAAGAGAGCTTCTAGACAAAGGAGTTATTGTCTATATAGATGATATACTTTCATATATTCGGAAACAATGGAAGAGCACAAACGGCTGGTCAAAAGAGTTCTCAATAAGCTCAGAGAAGCGAGACTCGTTGCCTCCCTAAACAAAACCTCTTTCCATGTCAAAGAAGTAGAATACTTGGGATATCAGATCTCCGAGAAAGGCATATCAATGTCAGAGGACAAGGTTCAAGCAGTTAAGGACTGGCCTGTTCCTAAAGATACCAAAGGTGTACAAGCTTTTCTGGGTTTTGCAAACTTCTATCGGCGGTTTATCCAGGGCTTCAGCAAGATATGCAAGCCACTGACTGACCTGTTGCAGAAGGACCGGAAATGGTTTTGGACCGCCGCTTGTGATAGATCTTTTGAGGAATTAAAAGATCTTTTCACTAGTTCCCCAGTGCTGTCCCACTTTGACCCAGCCAGGCGCACAATTGTAGAGACTGATGCCAGTGACTTCGCAAAAGGAGCGGTGCTCTCTCAGTATGGGGAAGATGGCAAGTTACATCCTGTAGCCTACTACTCCAAGAAATTTTCTTCTGCTGAGATCAACTATGACATTCATGACAAAGAAATGGGCGCTATTGTGGCCAGTTTCCGTGAATGGGAGCACCTGCTTAAGTCCTGTGAGCAGGAAGTCACGGTTTTCACAGACCACAAGAACCTAGAATACTTTAACAGTACTAAAGTATTGACAAGGCGCCAGGCTAGATGGGCAGAAGACTTAGCAGGCTACAATTTCAAGGTCATCTACCGCCCAGGAACACAGAATGGCAAGACAGATGTGCTATCGAGGCGTTGGGATCACCGCCTAGGAGAGGGAGGTGAATCTGCACAGCCAGAAGCGCAGATGTTCTTTAGGCCTGGACAATTGGTGTTAGATCCGGGAAGGCTAGCGGCCATCAGGGTGAACCAATTGCAATTCCCATTTCTAGAGCGCTTGAAAGAAGCAGCAGCTCAGGATAAGGAATATCAATCCATCTACAGTTCCTTGGAGACTAGGAAAGCAAACATTGACCCAGAGATGGCAATGAAGGATGGCTTAATGCTATACAAGAATCGGTGGTACATCCCAGATGATAGGAAGCTCCGTTTGGAGATACTCAATGACAGTCATGACTCTAAGGTGGCAGGTCATTATGGCCAGTTCAAAACCTATGAGCGGGTGAAAGCCAACTTCCACTGGCCCAACATGAAGAAAGATGTTGAGGAATATGTCCGAAGCTGTGACAGTTGCCAGAGGAATAAAACCTCGAGGCACAAGAAGTATGGTGCCCTGCAGCCTTTAGAAGTACCCTATCGGCCATGGTCAAGTATCTCTATGGATTTCATTGTGGGATTGCCAGAGTCTAATGGATTCACTCGGATTTGGGTAATAGTGGACCGCTTTTCAAAGATGGCTCACTACATCCCTCTTCCAAGTCATAATAAAACCGAGGACATGGCAAAGCTGTTTCTTAGAGAAGTATGGAGACTTCATGGGCTTACGATGACATAGTTTCGGACAGAGATAGCAAGTTCATCTCGCATTTTTGGCAATCACTCACGAGCCTGTTAGACATCAAGCTGAACCTTTCCACCGCATTCCACCCCCAAACGGACGGCCAGACGGAAAGAGTCAATCAGGTCCTTGAGCAGTATCTGAGAAGCTACTGTTCCTATCAACAGGATGATTGGGCGGACCTCTTGCCAATGGCAGAGTATGCCTACAACTGGCTCGGGTATCTGAATTATCCAAAGTATCGGCTTTTTATGCCAACTATGGATTTGAACCAAGAACCAACTGGCCTGTCTTATAAGGGAGGAACGAATTGGGATAACCCAGCGAGTCAAGTCATGATCTCTCAGTGGGAAATATTGTGGCACCAAATGCAAGCAAGTCTAGGAAAGGCTAGAATCCGGATGGCAAGATGGTATGACAAACATACTACCACACCTCCAGAGATTAAGCCAGGAGATGAAGTGATGCTGGACAGGCGCAATGTACTTACAAAGCGACCTATGAACAAGCTGGATCACAAGAAGATGGGACCCTTCAAGGTCTTAGAAGCTGTAGGAAAGCGTGCCTATAAGCTCAGTCTTCCTCCAAAAATGGAAATCCACCCAGTTTTTCATGTCAGTCTCCTAGAACCATATCGAGTGCCACAAGACCCGGAGCGCAGAGTTCCCCCACCTGAGCCAGAAGCCATAGAAGGAGAAGAGAACTGGATAGTCCGAGAAGTAGCAGGCAGCAGAGAAAATAAGCGGAAAAAGAGAGTGGAGTACCTAGTGCTATGGGAAGGTTGGGAAAACGAGGATGCCACTTGGGAACCATGGGAACACCTATCGAAGACAGGAGAAGAAGCCCTGATCGATTTTCACAAAAGGTACCCAAAGAAACCACAAGATAAAAGAGTGGTTGGTCTGTGAGCCTTTCTAGTCGTTATTATCATTTCCTCTCGGCGTTATATGGGATTTCTTTACTCTAGACTTATAGAAGAATAAAATTGTTTTAGAACTTGGAGACCCAGTTCTAGGAGAGGGAAGTACTGTAACGGACCTACAAGGCAGTTACATGTTTAAGAGATTGTTACTAGTATCATGTGAGCGAAGGCAAGCAAGTACCTACTACAGTGGTTAGCTACCAGTAGTAAGAGTTAACTACTTCTCGTTCCTTAGTCAGTAGGAACTACTTGAAGAGGATGGTACTGACGAGTACCAGCCTGCATCAAGGTAGTGGGCTCACTATTAGCAGAAACTAATAGGAAGGCACCGATCCTCAGTACTCTGTGCAGTTCCTAATCAGCAGAGACTGATAGGCAGTGGCCAGGATAACTCGGACATGCAAACACTCTTACAGCAATTTAAACCGATGACTACCAAGAGTAGTAACTCTAGTCAGGGTAGATTATGCATTAATCTATCGGCAGAGCATCTATAGGTTTTGACTAAGGGTTTACAGTGGATCTAGTAATAGCTCCGATGGTTGTACTGCAGGTGAAATCTCTTCACAGAAGCGGGGCTATCGGGGGTTCTAGGGAACGCTGGGAAAGCCACTGCAACTTAGTAAAGAACTCGAAGTGATGGTAGGGGAGTGCTACAACAGTATAATTACTGGCACCTCTACTGCCCGAGAACTTGATTCCAGCTCTCAAGCTTTAGGATCCAGACTTAGTATTCGAAAGGAGAGCCCTTAAGATTATTGAGTTCTAAGCGATAGAATCTTTACTTGCAACCTGACTCAATATTTTCTATTTTGCAACGACAGCCATACTGTTACCCAGTACAGTTCTTCTACCGAAGGCCCTCGTTACAAAAGGAACACAAGGAACACGTACGACAAATACTTGCAGCACTGGACCTCAACGGAGTACACCTGAAACCAGAAAAATGCGAATTCCACGTACAGGAAACTAAGTACCTGGGAATTATCCTCACCCCCAACGGTATCAAAATAGATCCTGAGAAAGTGTCGGCAGTCACCGAATGGGAGACACCGAAATCAGTCAAAGACGTACAGGTTTTCCTAGGATTTGCAAATTACTACCGGCGATTCATATTGGGCTACTCTAGAGTGGCAGCACCCCTCACGGCACTGACAAAAAAGGACACCGTTTTCAAATGGTCGGACCTACAAGAAAAAGCCTTCCAAACACTGAAAAAGGCATTCGTATCAGCACCCATACTACGGCACTTTGACCCGGACAGAGAAATAGTCGTGGAAACAGACGCCTCTGACTACGTCTCTGCCGGGGTACTATCCCAACGAGACGACAAAGGAATCCTACACCCTGTGGCTTTCTTCTCCAAAAAACACTCACCGGCCGAATGTAACTATGAAATATATGACAAAGAGTTACTGGCAATTATCAGATGTTTCGAAGAATGGAGACCAGAATTGGAATCAGCCCAGGATGTGGTACAAGTACTATGCGACCATAGAAACCTGGAATACTTTATGTCAACAAAGTTACTCAACAGACGACAAGCAAGGTGGAGCGAGTTTCTTTCTAGATTTAATTTTAAAATATCGTTCAGACCAGGGAAACAAGGGGGAAAACCGGACGCGTTGACTAGGAGATCAGGGGATCTACCTAAGGAGGGGGATGAAAGACTTTTGCAACAAAGTCAAACGATACTAAAGAAGGAGAATTTGGACACAAAGATAGGTTTGTTAGCGGGTACTTTGTCAAACGAACCCGCTGAAGGATTGTCCACCGTTCAAGAGTTGTTCTCACAGGCTTACAAGACAGATAGTTTTCCCAACGAGGTACTGGAAATGCTCCGCAATGGCACTCGACACTCCCGAAAGATAGCACTAGCAGAATGCGCAGAAGACACCAATGGACTGCTACAATACAGAGGATGCACTTGGGTACCTAACGACACCCGCTTACATCTACGACTAGTGCAGGAATACCACGACAAACCATCAGCAGGACACCCTGGACGCGCAAAAACCTTGGACCTACTCAACAGAGAATATTATTGGCCCACCATGAGGAAATACGTCGACCAATATGTCAGAAACTGTGACACCTGCGCCAGGGCCAAAGCACCACGGAATGCACCACACGGACTACTGAAACCACTGCCAGTACCACAGGAACCTTGGACTGAAATATCAATGGACTTTGTTACCGGACTACCAGAAAGCAATGGGTTTAATGCCATCCTCGTTATTGTTGATCGTCTGTCAAAAATGCATCACTTCATACCAACCACCGAAGAAGCCACCGCTAAAGATGTAGCCAGTATGTACCTCCAGAACGTATGGAAACTTCATGGATTACCGGAATACATCGTATCCGACAGAGGCACACAGTTCACCGCTGAATTTTGGAAATCACTTTGCCAACGCCTAGAAATCTCACCACGAATGTCCACAGCCTTTCACCCGGAAACAGACGGCCAAACGGAAAGGACCAACGCAATCATAGAACAGTACCTGAGAAGCTACGTGGCCTACCAACAGGACGATTGGGCAGAATGGCTACCCATGGCAGAATTCGCGACCAACAATCACTGCTCGGAAACCACCAAAGTATCACCATTCTTCGGTAATTACGGAAGACACCCTCGAATGACCTTTGGACCACAACAACACGGTAGGACCACAGCAGAGGACCAAGCCAACGGGTATACCAGAGACATGAAGGAGATCTTTGAATTCTTAAGGAACGAAATGGCCAGAGCACAGAAAATCCAGGAGGAAGCGGCAAACAGAAAACGCTCCCCGGCACCGGCATATAGGATTGGTGACCAAGTATGGCTGTCGACTAGAAACCTTCGAACCAAGAGACCATCAAAGAAACTTGATTGGAAACGCATCGGAAAATTCACCATCAAGCGCATCATCAGCCCTCACGCTTACGAATTGAACCTCCCGGAAACAATGAAGGACCACCCTGTATATCACGTATCATTACTGTCACCAGTCAACGATAACCCAGTCCCAGGCCAGACAAACCCCCCACCACCACCCATTGAAATTGAAGGCGAAGAAGAATGGGAAGTCGAAACAATCCTAGACTCCCGTTACCGCTATGGACGACTGCAGTACTTTACCAAATACACGGGCTACGACAAAGCAAGCTGGCAACCAGAAGATGACCTCAGGAACTCACCAGATCTTATCGCAGAATTTCACCAACGGTATTCACGAAAACCTGGGCCTATCAGGAGTTAGGCCTGAGAGAGGGACCTTGTCACGGCGTGGCTAGATAAGTCAGGAATGAGTAAGGATTGAATCGGGAAAATCGGGTTACATATGAGTCACAGGGTTGACCCATAAGATAGCGAGGAACGCGGTTGTAATGCATGAGTCAACAGGTTGACTCATAGGAAGATAGGATATCGGGTTAGATTGTGCTTGGACAAAGGCTTGGCTGTTGCGTGGAGAATTAGTATATAAGTAGATAGTTCCGCCCGTGGTAGTTAGTTCTCCACGCAACCTTTTTATCTTCGGAGCGAACAACAAACCCTCGGGCGCGTTTTCCCTACGATAGACCAAAACTCTTTATTTTTTCGGCTTCAATCTTCACGACCCTCTTGGACACTGCGTACCCAAGATGGCTTCCTCCTCTACCCCTATAGGATGGGCAGACTATGTCGACACGCATGTGCCTGACGTTCAGACGCTCAACCTCTCCTCCCTCCCCGACAACACTCTCGAAACATACCTGATTAATCGGGTATCGGACGGGCAATCCCTCGCAGGCTTTCCAGCCATCCGCGATAAATGGGATTGCTATAATCACTTCACCAATCTCTTAAAAGAAGAGACCCTCCGCAGACATGAGCTGGCAGTCATGGCCTCTACGCCCGGCTCCACCCCCTCCACCCCACAACTCTCATTCCCCAGGCAATCCCAGCTCCGGTTTGGAACGAGCACCCCATCCATCAGGACCCCTAGGGCCCTCTCCCCCTCGAAACGACCAAGAACGACGTCCTCAGCAAGCAGCAGCAGGAACGCCTTCTCCCCTCTCTCTACCCCCTTCGAGCCGGCTACCCCGCTCAAAAACTCCCTCTCGCCAGAGGAAACAGAAGACAGCCAAATGAACGACTCCCAGGCTATCTTTTCTTTCGATCTTCCATACGACCCCGAGGTTAACTACCTCCCCCCTTCTATCGCCCCAAAGTCAGGCACGGCAAACTACACTACGTGGTTGATTCACAGTGCCCTTCTCCCCCTCAAAGACACAATAAGCGAGCTTCAAAAAGAAGTGACCTCGCTTAAAGCCACGGTCGCAAGGCTGGGAAACCGGCCCCAACAACCACCCCCACCTCCCCCGCCTCAACCCCAAAAAATTCAGACAAAGCCTAAACAACAGGCCCCCCCCCCAAAGACCAAAGAGGCGACCAAGGAAAAAGTCAGCTACGCAAAGCACGCTGCCAAAGCCCCACCAAAAGCCCCCTCCCCACCCAAAACGGCTGCCAAGAAGGCGAGCTTAACCCCTCTTCAAGGCCGATTACACAAAGATCAACAGGGAGTTCATCGTCGAACTCACTGAACCTGCCCTCTGGCTGAGTTACTACCAACTCCATTCTCCAAAGCATCAACTCCGTTCTGGAAGGAAGTGGAGTCTACTTTTTTGTTCTGCCGCTCGACCAATAAGGAAAACTTAGTTTTCCAAACCCCCTCACATCGCCAGCGACCAAGCGACCCCGTACACGGATAACATCATATCCAGACTACAAACCCTTGGCCTCTCCCCATCAGCCGCAAACCCAACAGCCGTTGGTCAAGTTCATCCTCCACGGGGTCCCAACCACAGCGATGGCGAAGGTCTTATGGCGGGACAAGCGATGGCCGAGTTCATTAAATTGAACCACCCTACCGCCCAGTTGGCCCAAATCCCACGATGGCTCAGCAAACCTGGGCACCGGTCCGGCAAGTGACACTCCTCAATGGTCCTCGCCTTTAGCGCGAGCGTGACTTATGGAGGCGCAGGGATTCCTCTCATCTGATCATAGACAACAACATGTGCAGACTTACCCCATATGTTCCTATCACCCCATCCACGCAATGCCAAAACTGTCAACAGTACGGCCACCACCATCTCAGATGCAAGAACGACGCAGCCTGCGCAGTCTGCGGCGGCCCTCACCATTCCACCCAACATAAGTGCACCACCTGTAAAGACGGAATTAAATGCACCCACTTCCCCATCAAATGTGTCAACTGCCCCCAGAACCCGGGGCACAAGGCCAACGATCCAGCATGCCCTACAAGGGCGAGAACCAGAGTCACAGAAGGGAAAAAGATGGACACTTCGGTCTAGGTTATACGATTTTATTATTTTTCTTTCTTTATTTAGGCTGACGGGTGGGTATCCCCGATCAAATTTGCTTCGGCTATGAATGTTTTTCCTACTGGGTTTTTTTTTCTTCACTACTGTTTTGATCTGGCTCCGCGACATGCTTCTGCGGTATTTTACCTTATTTTTTTTTTTTTTTTTTTTTTTTTTTTTGTACTTAACTCTCTTCGGCCTGCCCTGTAACGGGATGTGCGGTTGGTGACGGACCATAGTTACTGTAGTAGTTAGTTTGGCGGAGTACGGAGGCGGTCCCTCGGGACTTACGCAATAGGCTCAGCCTACGCGGAAATTTAAACATATTATTATTATTATTTTTATTGATTTTTACCTATACCGTTACCGTTCCCGTCCCATCGTGAGACTTCTCTTTGGTCTTTTACTTAATAGTTGGTATTCCTGCGGATAGTAGGATCCTATTAAGGAATTGACTTTTGGGTTGTGAACCTTGGTTACTTTACCGCATCGTTACCGAACACAGATATTGCCAACCGTGATACTACTTCCCAAGCATGCGCAAATTCGTTACTAAATACGTCGATCACTGCGACACGTGCGCCCGTATCAAACCAGTGAGACATGCACCCTTCGGGTTACTCAAACCCCTATCACCCCGACCGCCCCTGGCAATCCATCTCCATGGACTTTATCACAGGTCTCCCCCTGTCAGCAGGCTACGATTCCCTATGGGTAGTAGTAGACAGACTCACCAAAATGGCACATTTCGTGCCTTGCCAAGCAACCCTCACAGCGAAAGAACTCGCATCCCTATTTATGTCGCACATCTTCAAACATCACGGACTCCCTGACGATATCACCTCCGACCGTGATCACCTTTTCACCTCAAAGTTCTGGAAAAAACTGTAACGAGGGCCTTCGGTAGAAGAACTGTACTGGGTAACAGTATGGCAGTCGTTGCAAAATAGAAAGTATTGAGTCAGGTTGCAAGTAAAGATTCTATCGCTAGAACTCAATAATCTTAAGGGCTCTCCTTTTGAATACTAAGTCTGGATCCTGAAGCTTGAGAGCTGGAATCAAGTTCTCGGGCAGTAGAGGTGCCAGTAATTATACTGTTGTAGCACTCCCCTACCATCACTTCGAGTTCTATACTAAGTTGCAGTGGCTTTCCCAGCGTTCCCTAGAACCCCCGATAGCCCCGCTTCTGTGAAGAGATTTCACCTGCAGTACAACCATCGGAGCTATTACTAGATCCACTGTAAACCCTTAGTCAAAACCTATAGATGCTCCGCCGGTAGATTAATGCATAATCTACCCTGACTAGAGTTACTACTCTTGGTAGTCATCGGTTTAAGTTGCTGTAAGAGTGTTTGCATGTCCGAGTTATCCTGGCCACTGCCTATCAGTCTCTGCTGATTTGGAACTGCACAGAGTACTGAGGATCGGTGCTTTCTTATTAGTCTCTGCTAATAGTGAGCCCACTACTTTGATGCAGGGTGGTACTCGTCAGTACCATCCTCTTCAAGTAGTTCCTACTGACTAAGGAACGAGAAGTAGTTAACTCTTACTACTGGTAGCTAACCACTGTAGTAGGTACTTGCTTGCCTTCGCTCACATGATACTAGTAACAATCTCTTAAACATGTAACTGCCTTGTAGGTCCGTTACAAAAACTCATCACCACCCTTCAAATTAAATCCAATCTAACCACAGCGTTTCATCCTCAAACGGATGGTCAAACAGAACGCGTCAACGCCATCCTCGAACAATATCTACGGGCCTACGTCAACTATCAGCAGAACAATTGGGCAGAATTCCTGAACACTGCAGAATTCTGTTACAACAACACCGCCTCCTCCACTACAAAGGTTTCGCCCTTCTTCGCCAACACAGGCTACCATCCATGTCATAACCTAGACGTCCACGCGTCCCCTACGTCAGCACCTGAAACCGACTCATACATAAAACAACTCTGAAACCTTCAGGAGTCACTCCGAAACGAAATCCGTTTCGCACAAGAGTCACAAGCAGAACAAGCCAATAAGAAACGATCACCAGATCCCAACCTGATACCAGGAGAAAAAGTTTGGTTACTCCGACGTAACATCCAGACCACGCGCCCTTCCAGCAAGCTAGACTTTAAACGTCTAGGCCCCTTCACCATCCTAAATCGCGTAGGCTCCCGTGCCTATAAATTGGACCTCCCCGCCTCCATGAAAGTCCATCCAACATTCCACATCAATCTTCTCGAACCAACAAATATTCTTACTTCCACTCCAATTCCAGGCCATCTACAGCCTCCCCCTCCTCCCATCATCGTCAACGATCAAGAAGAATTTGAAATCGATCAGGTTATCAATTCAAAAATATCCCGCAATCACCTTTACTACAGAGCTCAGTGGAAAAGTTATTCAAAAGAACACGATCAAGAGTGGTATCCCGCTACCAATTTCGAGAACTCCCAACAACTTTTTAACGAATACCACCACCAATATTCCAACAAACCATCACCTTAAAATGCCCAACCTCCCAACCCCCGATATCCGCATCGAGTCCCACGCCGGACACCTGGGAATTAGCTGCGACGCCTACAGCCACCTTCAATTCTTTCGTTTTGCCAACATGTTGGCAAGAAAGGACTATTCCATTGCCCAACAATTCCTTCAGGCATTCCCAGATGCTCTCCGCATCTACAAAGTCAAAATGCTAGAAGCTCAACTAGCACTCTCCACCTTCCACACCAAGGTCGCCGTCACTACAGAAGTGGCACTCAAGAAACAGATAGTCAAAATCTCTAATAGATTGCATGTGCCAGACACAGCAACACTCTCATCTCTCCTCCGCCCCGACGGAACCCTAGACTTCGACAAACTCGAAGTCAGCATCCTGGCCTCTGCCATTCCGGAACCCCCATATCCATTCTGCGATGATTGCAATAAACACCATGAGGAGTGTTCAGACACCACCACCATTCCTGACCCCATCAGCCCAATGGACCTCAACGAAGGATCCGAATCTCCTTACCTTCCAGACCCGCCAAAATCAGCACTTTTCGAGTTGACCCAAGAGGTCACCAAAATAACAAAGAACATATCATCCATAGTAGACGGTACTGCCGTCTTAAACGCCCAATACGAACGACGACTCCAGGAAGAAAAAGCCACCCTGGAACAAGAAAGACGAGAGCTTCTTATACGCTTAACCAAAGAAGCCGAACAAAATGACCACATAACCCCCACCACAAAAGAAGAACCACCACTATCCCCGAATACCGTCGCTAACGGATTTCAATACGTTCCCCCAGCAGCAGAGTCTGCTCCTACCACCCCCTCCACCATCGGATCATGCGATTCCTGTGGTAACCCCCGCGTTACTTTTGCAGAACCCAAAACTCCTCTCCCAATCCCGGCACGCAAATTGTCTAAAGGACAACGCTACCGCCGCAACATTCAGGCCCGTCTCAGAAATGCTTCCCCTCTTATCGACCTCTAGCTCTTGGGACATTCGCCCTGAAAGGGGAGCTAATGTCAAGAAACCTAAATTTTCTATGTCTTTTCCCTAGGTCTTAACCCTAGTCTTACCTGTATTCCTATGTTCTCCATTTTGCTTTAATAGTATTTGTCTTGTAAATAGTCTGCCTCGCAGGACGCGTCAACTATCATTGTTTCATGTATTTCAGATGACGTGTCCCTTGCCACGTCATCAGGATTCTCCTAGTTTTATATTGTCTTATTACGCAAGTGCATACGTATTGGTATCGGCACACGTTATCAGGGCCCAGCGATGGATATATAAGGGCCATTCTTTAGCTATTTAGTTAGTTCTTCACGCAACAAGTTATTGTTATTACCATACCTACCTTGTGCACTTTCCCCCCTACACCTTTTATCGTGACATACTAGTTCCGTCTAGTATCCTCTTCTCTTTCATATAGTAGTTCCGTCTACTATATCCTATATCGTTACCTGCTGTTCCTTTTCAGGTATTAGGTTTATCACACTTTTGCAGTTTTGGTCCGAATTAAGATCTGATTGCACCAGTGTGTTGTTCTCCCCCTTATATACCTTCCGGATTTGGTTCGGACGAACGAATTTCCCTGACGCTTCGGGGGTTATTTTTGGGGTCCAGAACTTGTGTTTTTGTTAGGGATTCCGCAACTCAGGGGGCCCCCCCCTAAGAGTGGCGGGTGGCATAGTGGGGCGCTTGCCACATGTCAGGAAAATGATCTCCCGAGGCAGGGTAACCAATTGGCATCACCTGGAGGCTTCTCTCCAAATACCGGCTCTTCCTGGTTGCAAGCAACCGAAGATTTGGCGAAGCGGTAATCCTGATCCATAAGGACGTTAGGGGGGCAAAGCACATGAAAATCTTTGACAAGAAAGATTTGCGGAGGCTGGGAAGGACAGCTTTAATCGTGAGATTAAGTTCTAGGTCTAATGAAACCACCTGCGGGGAATGATGCAGATAAACAGTCTTAGGCGGATGTCTTCGGTATAGTAGATAATTAAACAGAAGACACAGAAGAAATAAACTTCGAGGAGCATAAGAATACTGTATAAGGCGTCTATTATAGTCTCTATGTATATCGAACAAAAGTCTCAACCGGAGGGAAAACAGGCCAGTATTTATACAAAAGTAACCAAAGTAAAAACCCAAATATCCGACCGAGAAAACGAGGTGGGAAAGCCATTTGACCCTGAAAATATGCCAAGACATAGGGAAAACATGAATAGTAAACAAATGTGACATTTAGCAAAAAGGTGTGTATGAGTAAACATATACATGCGTATATGACACATATGTGACTCGTAACATGCAGTAATTAGCGCCCAAAACCCGTAAGTGAAAATAGAAGTAAAAATACAGTAAAATGTAACCGAGAAATACGATCAGTATTGTAATCCAATAAACCATCAATTATCCGTAAAGAGAAGCGAGAAAAAGAGTAAATGGAAATAACAAACTGAGTAACCCCGAAAAAATAACAGCACATATGTAGCCTCCGCACGTTCGATTCCCTAAGCGCTTGGTCTAATCTTTTTGACCTTCTGCTTATTATGCAAAACACTGTTCCCCTAACTCCCGAGCTTCATAGCTTAATGGTATATGGCGAACACATTGATTCTCCAAGCTCTGGAAACGCTTATCCTTCCTTCGCTTAGGAGATGTTTGCTAGGCTTCTGAATGATAGTACTTATCCGGGCTTATGGCCCTTGATGTAGGTAGCTAGTTCTCTCTGGCATACCACCAGTGGGAGCTTCACGATATCTTGTGGGCCCGTCGGTCCTATTCAAAAGACTACCGTTATCTAGCAACCTTATTCAATGGTCCTTCTAGACTTCGGGTAGCTATCCCTTAGTCATTCAGGTACCACGTGACTCTCTTACATAAGTACTTCAAAGCCGATCATAACGGTTGTTTAGCCGTTACAGTTTGGCAAAGTGGTAATCCTGTGTCAAGAACCCTAACTTTCCTAAATGTTTCTTCTAGGTTTTAACCCTAGTTCTATTTATATTCCTATACTTGTATCTTCTATTACTTTCACCTTATAGATAGTCTGCCTCGCAGGACGCGTCAGCTATCATTGTTTCATGTGTTTGGGATCTCTTAGTTTCATATTGTTTAATTACGCAAGTACATACGTATGGGTATACGTATGGGTACACGTCATTAGGGCCCAGCGAAGGATATATAAGGGCCATGCTTTAGCTAGTTAGTTAGTTCTTCACGCAACAACTTATTGTTACTACCATACCTACCTTGTGCACCTTCCGCTCTGCATCCTCTATTGTGATATACTAGTTCTGTAACGGACCTACAAGGCAGTTACATGTTTAAGAGATTGTTACTAGTATCATGTGAGCGAAGGCAAGCAAGTACCTACTACAGTGGTTAGCTACCAGTAGTAAGAGTTAACTACTTCTCGTTCCTTAGTCAGTAGGAACTACTTGAAGAGGATGGTACTGACGAGTACCACCCTGTATCAAGGTAGTGGGCTCACTATTAGCAGAGACTAATAGGAAGGCACCAATCCTCAGTACTCTGTGCAGTTCCTAATCAGCAGAGACTGATAGGCAGTGGCCAGGATAACTCGGACATGCAAACACTCTTACAGCAACTTAAACCGATGACTACCAAGAGTAGTAACTCTAGTCAGGGTAGATTATGCATTAATCTATCGGCGGAGCATCTATAGGTTTTGACTAAGGGTTTACAGTGGATCTAGTAATAGCTCCGATGGTTGTACTGCAGGTGAAATCTCTTCACAGAAGCGGGGCTATCGGGGGTTCTAGGGAACGCTGGGAAAGCCACTGCAACTTAGTATAGAACTCGAAGTGATGGTGGGGGAGTGCTACAACAGTATAACTACTGGCACCTCTACTGCCCGAGAACTTGATTCCAGCTCTCAAGCTTAAGGATCTAGACTTAGTATTCAAAAGGAGAGCCCTTAAGATTATTGAGTTCTAGCGATAGAATCTTTATTTGCAACCTGACTCAATACTTTCTATTTTGCAACGACAGCCATACTGTTACCCAGTACAGTTCTTCTAACGAAAGCCCTCGTTACAAGTTCCGCCTAGTATCTTTTTCTTTTCTATATAGTAGTTCTGCCTACTATATCCTGTATCGTTACCTGCTGTTCCTTTTCAGGTATTAGGTTTATTACATCCTGATCCATAAGGACGTTGGGAGGGCGAAGCACATATGTAGCCTCCGCACGTTCGATTCCCCAAGCGCTCAGTCTAATTTCTTTTGACCTTCTGCACACTTTTACAAGAAACACTGTTCCCCTAACTCCCGAGCTTCATAGCTTAATATTATACAGCGAACACATTGATTCTCCAAGCTCTGGAAATGCTTATCCTTCCTTCGCTTAGAAGATGTTTGCCAGGCTTCTGAATGATGGTACTTATCCGGGCTTATAGCCCTTGATGTAGATAGCTAGTTCTCTCTGGCATACCACCAGTATGAGGTTCACGATATCTTGTGGGCCCATCGGTCCTATTCAAAAGACTACCGTTATCTAGTAATCTTATTCAGTGGTCTTTCTAGACTTCGGGTAGCTATCTCTTAGTCATTCTGGCACCACGTGACTCTCTTACATAAGTACATCAAAGCCGGTCACAACGGTTGTTTAGCCGTTACAGGCCCTGATAACGTGTACCTATACGTATACCGATACGTATTGTCAAGAACCTTAACTTTTCTAAACGTTTTGTCTAGGTCTTAACCCTAGTTCTATTTACATTTCTATACTTATATTTCTTTGTTTCTTTTATTTTGTAGATAGTCTGCCTCGCAGGACGCGTCAGCTATCATTGTTTCATGTATTTGGGATGACGCGTCTATCGCCACGTCATCAGGATCTCTTAGTTCTATATTGTCTCATTACGCAAGTACATACGTATGGGTATACGTATGAGTACACGTCATCAGGGCCCAGCGAAGGATATATAAGGGCCATGCTTTAGCTAGTTAGTTAGTTCTTTACGCAACAACTTAGTATTGTTACCATACCTACTACAGCGAAGCTTCCGTGCACCGTTCCCCTTTCGTGATACTTAAACTGTCTAGTATCTCGTTCCATTATTATTTAGTAATTCTGTTTACTATTCTTGTATCGTTACCTGCTGTTCCTTTCCAGGTATCAGGTTTTTACACGTATACATTTGCGTAAAGAAGCAATATAAAACTAAAAAATCCTGATGACGCGGCAAGGGATGCGTCATCCAAATACATGAAACAAGATAGCTGACGCATCCTATGAGGCAGACTATCTATAAGACAGATAACAAAGAGAAAGAATGAAACAACGATAAAACAGGTAATATAGAAATAAAGCTAGGGTTAAAACCTAGGAAAAAAACATAGGAAATTTAGGGTTCTTGACATCTTCCTTAGAAGAACTGTAATAGATGTTTTACAGTAAAGCTGCTGTTGCAAAGAAAAGAAAGGTCAGGTTGCAATTAAGATTCTATCGCTAGAACTCAATAATTTTAAGGACTCTGCTTCCTTGATGCTCCTGATTCCAGAGAGCTGGAATCAAGTCTTCGGGCGATAGTGGGGCAATAATTATACTGGTTTTCCTTTGGCTATCACTTCTCCGAATTCTTTACTAAGTTCTATGGCTTTCCTTGTGATTCCTAGAATCTCCAATAATTCCGCTCTAGTGAAGAGATTTCACTGCAGTGCAACCCTCGGAGCTATTACTAGTTTCCCAGTAAACCCTTAGTCAAAACCTCTAGATGCCTCGCCAACAGATTAGTACATAACCTATCCTGGCTAAGAATACTATTCCTGGTAGTCATCGGTTTTACTTGCTGTAAGAGTGTATTCATGTGCGAGTTATTCTTGTAACGGACCTACAAGGCAGTTACATGTTTAAGAGATTGTTACTAGTATCATGTGAGCGAAGGCAAGCAAGTACCTACTACAGTGGTTAGCTACCAGTAGTAAGAGTTAACTACTTCTCGTTCCTTAGTCAGTAGGAACTACTTGAAGAGGATGGTACTGACGAGTACCACCCTGCATCAAAGTAGTGGGCTCACTATTAGCAGAGACTAATAAGAAAGCACCAATCCTCAGTACTCTGTGCAGTTCCAAATCAGCAGAGACTGATAGGCAGTGGCCAGGATAACTCGGACATGCAAACACTCTTACAGCAACTTAAACCGATGACTACCAAGAGTAGTAACTCTAGTCAGGGTAGATTATGCATTAATCTATCGGCGGAGCATCTATAGGTTTTGACTAAGGGTTTACAGTGGATCTAGTAATAGCTCCGATGGTTGTACTGCAGGTGAAATCTCTTCACAGAAGCGGGGCTATCGGGGGGTTCTAGGGAACGCTGGGAAAGCCACTGCAACTTAGTATAGAACTCGAAGTGATGGTAGGGGAGTGCTACAACAGTATAATTACTGGCACCTCTACTGCCCGAGAACTTGATTCCAGCTCGGGAGCTTGAAAATCCAGACTTAGTATTCAAAAGGAGAGCCCTTAAGATTATTGAGTTCTAGCGATAGAATCTTTACTTGCAACCTGACTCAATACTTTCTATTTTGCAACGACAGCCATACTGTTACCCAGTACAGTTCTTCTACCGAAGGCCCTCGTTACAGTATAATCTTAAGCTCTAGTCACCTTGCGATTATCCTACCTATTCTAAGCGAAATGGCATCCTCGTCTACCTCAGCGATGCTAGCAGCACTGCCAGAAGTAGCAGACCCTCTCAGAATCTAATGGACCCAGGTCCCCCTCCTCGAAGGCGGCGATTCCTCAGACAGAGCCTTAACAGTCAAGAACCCAAAGACTGCCTTACAAAATTACTTCCCAGGAGCGGAGCCTAACTGGACAGACTCCTCGGTTGTGTCGGCAGCAGAGTTCTTTAACACAGTACAAGAGCAGATCCTGAACCATGTTCAGGCAGAAATCCACAAGGCCCATGGAGCCTTGGTACTGGTAGAGAACCGAAGGGACGCAGAGAATGCTGTTCACAAAGCAGCAACCGAGTTCCTAAGCCAGCAAGTCTCTGCTCTTAAGCAAGAACTAACAACCATCCTTTCCAAACAGGAGGACAAGGACGATCTCCAACAGGAAGACCTAATGGAAATAGAATGGACCAGCCCAGCGATGCCCCCAAACTATCTTCAGGAGATTCAGAAGGCAATAGACAATGGTCAACTGATCATTGACCGACCAGATACTTCCATCTTCAGGACAGCCTCAAGAGCAGGAAGAAGAATCTCAAAGTCACCCTTCAACTCCTTCCCTATCAGGAACAAGCCAGTGACCGGACCAGTGTCATCACCCTCACCTAGAATACCCGCTTCTATAACTGGATTAACTTCCATCTCATCCCCGCTTCCTCCTAGTAAGAGAAGTGGACCATTTGGAAGCGCTTTTGCGCTTGGTGGGTTAGGACCAAGGGCCACTATGGCTTCCTATACAAACCCTCAAACACCTCAGTTCACTCCCTCGGCTCTAGCAAATCCTCCCCTCCTACCTAGGAGAGAAAGACGAAGAAGAACTCCCTCGCCAGCTTTGAGTGAGATCCTCAGGGAACAGGAGGAAGTACAGGAGCAAGCACCACTATCACCAGGATCCTCAAGAGGACAGCCACCACCGCCTGCCAGAGGAAATGGAGGGCAAGGACCCCCTCCTATCCAACCACCAGGTGGCGCTGCTGGGGGAAATCCTCCAAGTGATCACAGCAGTGATGACGAGCCAGAAGGAAATGATCCGAGATCATGGAGAAGGTATTTCAGGAAGGAACAGGAACGGCAGAATAGACAGTGGGTGGAACTCCTTAACAGACAAGCTGGAGAAAGGAACTATCAAAGACCTCCTCCACCGGCCAGGGAAAGATACCAAAGGTGTACAAGCGTTTCTGGGTTTTGCAAACTTCTATCGGTGGTTTATTCAGGGCTTTAGCAAGATATGCAAGCCACTGACTGACCTGTTGCAGAAGGACCGGAAATGGTTTTGGACCGCCGCTTGTGATAGATCTTTTGAGGAATTAAAAGATCTTTTCACTAGTTCCCCAGTGCTGTCCCACTTTGACCCAGCTAGGCGCACAGTTGTAGAGACTGATGCCAGTGACTTCGCAAAAGGAGCGGTGCTCTCTCAGTATGGGGAAGATGGCAAGTTACATCCTGTAGCCTACTACTCCAAGAAATTTTCTTCTGCTGAGATCAACTATGACATTCATGACAAAGAAATGGGTGCTATTGTGGCCAGTTTCTGTGAATGGGAGCACCTGCTTAAGTCCTGTGAGCAGGAAGTCACGGTTTTCACAGACCACAAGAACCTAGAATACTTTAATAGTACTAAAGTATTGACAAGGCGCCAGGCTAGATGGGCAGAAGACTTAGCAGGCTACAATTTCAAGGTCATCTACCGCCCAGGAACACAGAATGGCAAGACAGATGTGCTATCGAGGCGTTGGGATCACCGCCTAGGAGAGGGAGGTGAATCTGCACAGCCAGAAGCGCAGATGTTCTTTAGGCCTGGACAATTGGTGTTAGATCCAGGAAGGCTAGCGGCCATCAGGGTGAACCAATTGCAATTCCCATTTCTAGAGCGCTTGAAAGAAGCAGCAGCTCAGGATAAGGAGTATCAATCCATCTACAGTTCCTTGGAGACTAGGAAAGCAAACATTGACCCAGAGATGGCAATGAAGGATGGCTTAGTGCTATACAAGAATCGGTGGTACATCCCAGATGATAAGAAGCTCCGTTTGGAGATACTCAATGACAGTCATGACTCTAAGGTGGCAGGTCATTATGGCCAGTTCAAAACCTATGAGCGGGTGAAAGCCAATTTCCACTGGCCCAACATGAAGAAAGATGTTGAGGAATATGTCCGAAGCTGTGACAGTTGCCAGAGGAATAAAACCTCGAGGCACAAGAAGTATGGTGCCCTGCAGCCTTTAGAAGTACCCTATCGGCCATGGTCAAGTATCTCTATGGACTTCATTGTGGGATTACCAGAGTCTAACGGATTCACTCGGATTTGGGTAATAGTGGACCGTTTTTTGAAGATGGCTCACTACATCCCTCTTCCAAGCAATAATAAAACCGAGGACATGGCAAAGCTGTTTCTTAGAGAAGTATGGAGACTTCATGGGCTTCCTGATGACATAGTTTCGGACAGAGATAGCAAGTTCATCTCGCATTTTTGGCAATCACTCATGAGCCTGTTAGACATCAAGCTGAACCTGTCCACCGCATTCCACCCCCAAACGGACGGCCAGACGGAAAGAGTCAATCAAGTCCTTGAGCAGTATCTGAGAAGCTACTGTTCCTATCAACAGGATGATTGGGCGGACCTCTTGCCAATGGCAGAGTATGCCTACAACTCAGCGGTATCTGAATCATCCAAAGTATCGGCCTTTTATGCCAACTATGGATTTGAACCAAGAACCAACTGGCCTGTACCTAAGGAAGGAACGAATTGGGATAACCCAGCGAGTCAAGTCACGATCTCTCAGTGGGAAATACTGTGGCACCAAATGCAAGCAAGTCTAGGGAAGGCTAGAATCCGGATGGCAAGATGGTATGATAAACATACTACCACACCTCCAGAGATTAAGCCAGGAGACGAAGTGATGCTGGACAGGCGCAATGTACTTACAAAGCGACCTATGAACAAGCTGGATTACAAGCAGATGGGACCCTTCAAGGTCTTAGAAGCTGTAGGAAAGCGCGCCTACAAGCTCAGTCTTCCTCCTAAGATGGAAATCCACCCAGTCTTTCATGTCAGTCTCCTAGAACCCTACAGAGTGCCACGAGACCTGGAGCGCAGAGTCCCCCCACCTGAGCCAGAAGCCATTGAAGGAGAAGAGAACTGGATAGTCCGAGAAGTAGCTAGTAGCAGGGAAAATAAGCGGAGAAAGAGAGTAGAGTACCTAGTGCTATGGGAAGGTTGGGAAAACGAGGATGCCACTTGGGAACCATGGGAACACCTATCGAAGACAGGAGAAGAAGCCCTGATCGATTTTCACAAGAGGTACCCAAAGAAACCACAAGATAAAAGAGTGGTTGGTCTGTGAGCCTTTCTAGTCGTTATTATCATTTCCTCTCGGCGTTATATGGGATTTCATTACTCTAGACTTATAGAAGAATAAATTGTTTTAGAACTTGGAGACCCAGTTCTAGGAAAGGGAAGTACTGTAACGGACCTACAAGGCAGTTACATGTTTAAGAGATTGTTACTAGTATCATGTGAGCGAAGGCAAGCAAGTACCTACTACAGTGGTTAGCTACCAGTAGTAAGAGTTAACTACTTCTCGTTCCTTAGTCAGTAGGAACTACTTGAAGAGGATGGTACTGACGAGTACCACCCTGCATCAAAGTAGTGGGCTCACTATTAGCAGAGACTAATAGGAAGGCACCAATCCTCAGTACTCTGTGCAGTTCCTAATCAGCAGAGACTGATAGGCAGTGGCCAGGATAACTCGGACATGCAAACACTCTTACAGCAACTTAAACCGATGACTACCAAGAGTAGTAACTCTAGTCAGGGTAGATTATGCATTAATCTACCGGCGGAGCATCTATAGGTTTTGACTAAGGGTTTACAGTGGATCTAGTAATAGCTTCGATGGTTGTACTGCAGGTGAAATCTCTTCACAGAAGCAGGGCTATCGGGGGTTCTAGGGAACGCTGGGAAAGCCACTGCAACTTAGTATAGAACTCAAAGTGATGGTAGGGGAGTGCTACAACAGTATAATTACTGGCACCTCTACTGCCCGAGAACTTGATTCCAGCTCGGGAGCTTGAAAATCCAGACTTAGTATTCAAAAGGAGAGCCCTTAAAATTATTGAGTTCTAGCGATAGAATCTTTACTTGCAACCTGACTCAATACTTTCTATTTTGCAACGACAGCCATACTGTTACCCAGTACAGTTCTTCTACCGAAGGCCCTCGTTACAATTCTGGCCACTGCCTATCAGTCTCTGCTGATTAGGAACTGCACAGAGTACTGAGGATCAGTACAATTACTTATTAGTTTCTGCTAATAGCGACCGCTACTCCAATGCAGTCTGGTTCTCGTCAGTACCATTCTCTTTGGGTAGTTCCTACTGACTAAGGAACGAAAAGTAGTTAACTCTTACTACTGGTAGCTAACCACTGTAGTAGGTACTTGCTTGCCTTCATTCACTTGATACTAGTAATAATCTCTTAAGCATGTAGCAGCCATGTAAGTCTGTTACACTGGAATAACAACCCAAATAGCGCCGTATATACACCATACCGTATTAATTGAAATAAGCGGTTGGTCACACAAGACTTTAGAGTTGCCTCCTCAGGTAAGGCGGCCTCAATTTCCCCCTTTTTTCTTGCTGCATTACTAGAGGGGAGAATTTTGGACGTCGTGTGTGACCGACCGCTTATTCCAATTAATATGGTGCCTCTAACCAAGCTTACTTTATAAAGTCTAAAGTATTTAAACCTATAGGTATTTGAGAAAATATTAATATCTACCTTATCATAAGATTTTTTATATTTCAATTGTATGATTCCTTATATATATAAAGTACAAAAGTTTCACGTGATAAAAGGCATCGTGAAGAAAACCTGTTTAGTAAGTTGGCGGTAGGGTAACTTGCATACGAGATAAAGCCTGCCAAGCCACTATAGTACTAAAAAAATATATTTTGTGCCGAACTACAAATTCAACCACAAATTCGACGATGAAGCGACAACACAGAGGAGACGACGAAAACACAGCAGAAGCTGATGAGTCATTGGTTGACTCGAATATATCCTTCTCGAATCTAGAACTAGATGTCAGGTTAATACAGGGAATCGCAAAATTAAACTTTGCACATCCTACTTTAGTACAGGCGAAAGCTATTCCTTTGGCGTTGGAGGGAAAGGATATCTTGGGTATGAGACTTAGGCCCTGATTTGAAGAGTAGTCGACTGTTTGTTTGACTTGGGTCAGAAATGACTGACA
This sequence comes from Verpa bohemica, assembly GCA_033030345.1. Taxonomy (NCBI): domain Eukaryota; kingdom Fungi; phylum Ascomycota; class Pezizomycetes; order Pezizales; family Morchellaceae; genus Verpa; species Verpa bohemica. Next base: position 613,811 of record JAUFSE010000009.1, on the reverse strand, counting down.
ATAGCTTGGGTTTAGCAAGAGCAAAAACTGGATCTGGGAAGACAGCAGCGTACTTATTACCAGTACTACAAGCAATCCTGAAACGGAAAGAGGTAAGAGACATTATGGCGATAAATTTACGGGGGTGGGCTAATAGGCAACTGAGGAATATAGAGTTCCCACGATGAAAAGTTCACGAGTGCTTTAATCCTTGTTCCGACTCGAGAACTTGCGGAACAGGTTCACAAGACCACCGAAAGACTTGCAGCTTATTGTGGAAAATCTGTTAGAGCAGTCAATGTCGCGCAGAATGTATCGGAACAAGTTCAGCAGTATGACCATCCTCAGAAATCCACGACTATCGTTTCTTGGTAGTAGTTTATGGCTAGCTGACATAGTTTCTTTCGATTTTTTTAGATCTCTTCTCTCAGAGAAGCCGGATATAGTGATTGCTACTCCTTCTAGAGCCCTTGCCAATATTAATCTCTCAACACATAGCATTATATCGAAGGTCACCCACCTAGTGATCGATGAGGCAGATTTGGTACTATCTTACGGATATGAAGATGATCTTCAAGCTGTAGCTAGGGCACTACCAAAGGGCATCCAGACCTTCCTTATGAGTGCTACATTGACGACAGAAGTCGAAATACTCAAAACACTTTTTTGTCGGAATCCCGCCATCTTACGGTTAGAGGAGGATGAAGATGGAAATGATGGAGGGGTGAGCCAATATGTAGTTAAGTACGTCATAATCTCCTTCATTTAAGTCTCTACAAGTATTTGAAATTGTTCTAATCTTCTTTGCGGAAATAGATGTGGTGAAGATGAAAAGTTCCTCTTAGCCTACGTCATTTTCAAACTCAAACTCATTAAAGGAAAATGTATCATCTTTGTTAGTGACATCGACCGATGCTACCGCCTAAAACTATTCCTAGAACAATTTGGAATTCGTAGTTGCGTTCTGAATTCTGAGCTACCAGTTAACTCCCGTCTTCATATTGTCGATGAGTTCAACAAGAACGTTTACGAGATTATCATCGCAACGGACGAAAACGAAGTACTAGGAGATGAAGAGGATAGAGATGAGGGGTATGGAGGGACAAAAATGAAAGAAACTCCAGACATCCTTAATACCGATCTAGAAGAAACACATTTAGCGGCCAAAAAACCGCAAGAGAAGAAACGCAAGAAGGCCTACCGTGATAAAGAATATGGTGTCTCTCGCGGCATTGACTTCCAAAACGTTGCATGCGTCCTCAATTTTGATCTTCCGACAACCTCCAAATCTTATACACACCGTATTGGCCGGACCGGGCGTGCAGGAAAGACTGGAATGGCGCTCTCATTTGTTATTCCCACTGGACTTTTCCGTAAACACAAACCCACTAGCATCAAAACCTGCGAGAACGATGAAAAGGTTCTCGCAAAAATTACTCGACACGAAAGGAAACATGGGAAGGAAGTTAAACCATATCATTTTGATATGAAGCAGATCGAGGCATTTCGTTACCGGATGGACGACGCACTGCGTGCAGTGACTCGTATTGCCATTCGTGAGGCTCGTACTAGAGAGATCCGGCAGGAGCTTTTAGCAAGTGAGAAGCTGAAGCGGCACTTTGAGGAGAATCCCGCCGATCTAATCCACTTGAGACATGATGGCGAGTTGAGAGCTGCTAGGGTTCAGCCACACTTAAGACACGTTCCGGACTATCTACTCCCAATGGCTGGAAAGGCTGCCATTACTTCTGGTGCTTTAGACTTAGGTGGAAGAGGAGGGCTTGTGGGGATTAGGAAGAATAGCGATAACAGGATTAGGAAGAGTAGGATGAATAAGATGGGTAAGAGTGTAAGAAAGACTGTAGGGCCTAGTGGGAGGGACCCGTTGAAGGTGTTTAGAGGTACCAAGAAATAAGAATGGTAGCAGTAGAAGCGAGTTTAGCCATAAGAGATTGTAGACTAGCTTCAAAAGTGATATAATTAAATGCTAATTTTTATGCATAGCATGAATACCCCCTTGTGTTACTCTGTGGTAGTTGATTGTGAGCACTCATTAGATCGTACTGCCTAGATCTATGAGGATTGGAAGTGTCACAAAAGTTCGTATCTACTGCCTCATTTTATATGATTTAGAGCTAATGTGGCGGCTTTTATTGCTTAAAGGGTTCTTTCTAGAGGTGCTAGAACAGTTTCTATATACCTGGATACCCTGGAAACCAACGTGGTTTATTTTTTTCCAGTAAAAGACGAGAAAATCCTTGAAAATAAAGCCTGTCGCCCGGTACGAATTGTAACCATGCTTCTATATTAGGAAGTGATGTACCCAGACAGGCTTTATTTTTCAGCAAGTATATCTAAAATGCCTAGCAACAGATGAAACACATGGTATGGAAGCGTAAATGTATGGGCCTTCAAATCGGTCAAAACCTAAATCTACCGCTGGTGGTAAATCAAAGCATAAGTAAACCCATTTCCAGCACTAGTATACTCTTTTCACTTAGTCTAGTATCCTATACTTAGATAATGCACTCTTAATTGGCATTAGTTAATTTACTTAGGTGGAAAAGTGACTAGGTCACCAAACATATTAGAGATAAGCCACCCTGTCTTAGTAAATTATTTTTGACTTAAGTTCAGAGTATGCTGGATTCAGTGAAAATAGCACGTACATATGCTAGAATCTAGTGTTTTTGTACCTTGATTTACCACCGGCGGTGAATTAGGTTTTGACCGATTTGCGCTTCCATAAAATTTTAGTATTCATCACGGCTAAAATTTCGCAAAGATTTAATTAACGCCTAAGTGTCTTTAGCATTTAACATAGCTAAAGATTGTGATCAGCCATTATAAACCACATTATTTAGACACAGATTCACCTATCCGTAGCTTGCCTGGGCAATGTGCCTTAGGCTTCTCTTGGGTAGCGCACGTATATATAAAAACTAAGCACGTACCCCATTCCAAATTATTCACGCCATAGCTTCGGCTGCATGCGACATTCTTGTACCTAGAAGCAATGAAACTATGACTACACCCCATTCCAAATTACATATAATAGAACCCTAAGTCTACCGAATTCCCAATATAGATAGGCTTGGTTATTCATTGCCTTAGATATGAATGGTAGCAATAAAAGAGGGGGAAGATATTGTACAAAAGTTTTCAGGAAAATGTCAGGCTAACACGAAGGTATTTAAGTAGCCTATCCTACAGTCAAAAGTAGTTATGGTCATAACCATTATAGCCACTTTCACACTTCACGAACATTCCAACGACTTCTCAAATGACCTTTCCCGTACCCGGTGCTTCCTCACAGTTTTTACCCTGCTCTTTAGTACAAGGTTGGCTGAACGATACGTAGGAGGGTCATCTTTTATAGGTATTGGGGGTGGGCGAGGTGTGCTCGGATCTGGAGGAGGCAGTACTGCATGTTTCTTCGGCTTTATAACTAGTAGGATAACCATGCCTACTATTAAGAGAGCTAAGAGCAATATTGCCTTCCGCTTTGTTGTTCGACGTTGATATCCAGAAGCCTATTGATAATTTATGAGTTCTGCAGTTATACTATAAAAAAACAAACGATGAAACATACCACAGTCATCTCTTTGTCCGCGGCTTTGACATGTACACTCATTCGTTCAACATTATAGTCTATTCTGTCAAGTAATGTACCCTGATCTATTACCATGGTCTGCAATTCTTTGAATATGTCGGCAAGCTCGATGATCCCCTTTGCTATGTCTGTAATCTCTCGCTCCCGCTGCATAATTGCTGCATCGTTTGAGGTCAGAGTCGCCGATTGCTGTAGTGCTGATTGTGAAAAAGAGATATCCGATGAAGGATCAGAATCTTGGTAAAACTGGGAAGGTGAACCAGCACGGTCCAGCGGGGTCGTCATTCCTGAGAGGCCACGGAGTTCTTCGGGATGCCAGTTAGATTTCAATTTTCTAGGCATAACTGTAAATAGTAGGATACATACTCTTGAGGTAGGTCGACTGCTTCTTCCTAAAGGATGTGCTAGCTTCTTGAACCTTTGTCGCTAGGTTTATCTGTATATTCTTGCTCATAGCCTCCTCCGCTTTCGATGCTTCACCTGGGCCACTCCTTACCATGACTTGTACTTTCCGAATCTTATTCTGGCACTGGTGAAATGCACTCGTGATCTCCGTCGTCAATCTCTCGATTTCACCTTCTTCAGCAGACCGGTTATCGTCGAACCCCGGCAGAACATGCTTCTGATGTAACTTGTCCAACTTAGCTGATTTGCGAGCTATATCCACTAAAATCTCGTTAACCTCTTCGGAAACGTCTGCCCACCGAGGTGGGAGTAAGTCCATCTCAATGACTGTGTCCCCATTGTTGGAAATGGTGTCTTCGGCGTCATTAGAGATGAGGCCGCGGCGCTCTTCATCGGCATGAAAGCCGGGGGAAAACGCGCCTGCTGATGGACCAAAACGAGGACGTTTGGCAGGATGGTGAGAGTAAGACTGTCGATAGGAGATGTACCTGGGGTTTGACAGGATAGATGGTCAGAGATAAGACGAAAAACATGGCGAAAAGGTAAACTCACAGATTTGTTCTATCCCGCCACATCGGCTTGTGATGCGCCAGTGGGGTAGCTGAATGAGAGATGAGACCACCCAAGTGATAGGAAGGAGAAGACCTGACTAGTTGCTGTCTGTGGATGCTGCAAGGTAGCAATGACGATACTAGATAGGAGAAATACGCTATTTCTGATTTATAGACACGAAGAGGGATAATAAAGAGGATAGCAATAGTTAGAGCCGAAGTCTTCTCGGAATCAAACCTTTGGTTAGATAGAAAATGGCCTCGGGATTTAACATCACTCGTAGTGCACTGATGTGCGCGCAAGTATGGTAAGGCTAAGCACTACATACTGATCTGCCGTAATCTCGTCTGTCATTAAGCAGGAGGCTCAGCGGCATGCCGCCGTAGGCTGCCATTACTCACGACTGGCAATACATACCCGAAAATGCTACCTGTCGATTGGTGAGAACATTCACTTGCATTTTTTGGGTAAGTGACATCTGCCGCGAACATAATTCTATTAGTGCGTCAATGTGCAGTCCCTAGTAGTAGACCCTAGCACTAGATAATCTAGCAGTGTGCCAACGGAATTTACTGTACGCATGGACTCCAAAATGGGAGCGTGGGGCAATGCTTCAACCCTGAAAGGGTTCTTGGCACTTCTCCCCTCTTCCCCTCCATCAACCAGCTCTTAGTTTGTCTCCCTGTTTCTCCAACTCCTCTTCTCCCACCCTTTCTCTCTTCATCACCGAGGTACGCTCATCAAATATCACTTTCAAATCCACGAATCTTTTTCACAATTTCATCAATACGCGCATAATCTAATATGGTACGCTATTCATTTACCTTGATCCAGATAGTTGCCCCGCCTTTCATTATCGCCTGAACATCTACTCAATTCATGAATCAACAAGCTGATTATAATAGGCCGACTCACTTTCTGAAGATCAGGTCTCTGAGTTCAAAGAGGCATTTTCCTTGTTTGTAAGTTTATATCACACCAACGTTCCTATTATCGCTACTACCTCACCTACTTGTCACTCCAAATTTACCTATTCTTGGGCAATCTCCTAATGAAATAATCGAGGTATTTAGGACAAAGATGGTGATGGTCAGTAACCCCCGAATAAACACCCACCCTACTCTCTCATCACCCCCCTTGAAGCCCTTCCTGTCTACAATGAATACAGGGAACTCTGGATAAGCTTTGCCTAGTTCAAGGCTAATTTTATATTTTACCTGGCAGGTCAAATCACCACCAAGGAGTTGGGTACCGTCATGAGAAGCCTGGGACAGAATCCTTCTGAGTCTGAACTCCAAGACATGATTAATGAAGTTGATGCTGATAATAACGGCACTATCGATTTCCCGGGTTAGTTGCCTTACTACATTTTCTAACTATTTGTTATATTATCCTAAATTAATATTTTACCTACTAGAATTTTTAACGATGATGGCTCGCAAGATGAAGGATACCGATAGTGAGGAGGAAATCCGAGGTAAATCAGAAAGATTAATACTGGATGTAAAACCTTGGCACTAACTACTTTTACGAAATATAGAGGCCTTCAAAGTTTTTGATCGCGATAACAACGGGTTCATCTCCGCTGCCGAGCTCAGGCACGTTATGACCTCTATCGGCGAGAAGTTGACCGACGATGAGGTGGATGAGATGATTAGGGAGGCGGACCAAGATGGTGATGGTAGGATTGATTGTATGTCCAAATTATCCTACTTCATCCAACTAACTAGCATGTATTTTACAAAAACTAATGCCGTTATTTCTAGACAACGAGTTCGTACAGCTGATGATGCAGAAATGAACGAATTACACCGAAGGAAATAACGGCTATTTAGGCTCTTGAACGGAGTTGGGAAAATAGGAATAAGTTAGGAAATTAAGAATAGGGATATTCCAACAGCAGAATCACTTTTTTTTGCTACTTTTCGTATCCCCCCTCCCAATACACGTTTAAGAGAGAGTTCTATAGTACTATTTGTAAGGGTTCCTTTCTGATTTTCAAAATCTCCTTTCCCCTTTAAAGTATTTGTTGCAAATTTCCCTCTTAGTGTTAGTTACATATCATTTGTCTATTGATTGGCATTTTATTTCGCTGCCTTCTTTATGAGGCCTCTTTAGTCCATTCACCCTCCATTGTATGTTTCTGTCTCGTAATCAACCAAGATTATAGCAAAAATAACGGCATAGACATCCCCAAAAATCTGCCAGGTACTAACGTTTTGGGTAAGTAATTAATAATAAAAATATATGAAATATATGAAGACTGGTAATAGGTGGCATATAAATTGTGACTCTTTGTATTCTTCTAGCAGGATAATACTGAAAGATATATATAGTGGAAAGTAACTAAAGGAAAAAGAAAAAACGATAAGGGATATAGTATACAAGCTTTTTATATTCGATATCATTTGAAACCCCCGTAAGCCGTTGTCCTTCCTATAATTTCTGTTCCGGCTGCAGCAACTCCAATGTCTTGCATTCTTATTTGCCCAGCCTCAAACACTTCCTGAACCAGTGTCATTACCACCTTATAATCACCACGGCAAACCTCCCATCGTTGTTTGTCAACGCGATCCCAGGTGCTCTCAATAATGCGAAGCTCTAAATCCATTTTTCGAACTCCTTCCTGAGCCCGCACACATAATTTCCCCAAATCATGTTCGAAGCATTGGAGTGAGTGCCTAGCAACTGGAGATCTACCCGGTGATCTCAACAACGACAGCAGACAACGCAAGGTATTTGTAACTGTTGGTATATGGTCCTGAATCACTTTCTCTAGAGCGAGATGAGAAGCAGTAGAGATATGAGAGCGGGGGATTGGTTGTGCTGCCCGCGACCGTGAGTAAGATGTAGGCATTTTCCTTGTAGGTTCTACCCTCTGTAGCCGGTTCAGGAAGTCTGGGATTCTGGGTCAGATGTGGTGACTCCTATCTCTATAATTCCCACAGCTTATAACTTAGGAGAGCTTGGGATCGGTAGTTACTCGTTTTTCTTGTTGGTAACGATGTACGGCGATATGAGAATAAGTTCACGATGAACTGTTGTGTGAGAAATTCACAGATGCTAAGGAGTATACCAACAGCCGTCACAGATGAAGTAAAGACCTTATAAACTCGAATGAAGGCAGACCAACGTGATGAGGGGAGAGCAGGAGATTTAAACCTTATACGGCCTATAGTTATGTGAACGTTATTGGACTGTTTCATGATGTCGATCTACGATCTTAAATCACTAATCGTCTACCTAATCCGCATGAGTACATAAATGCAAGACTATTGAACCCAAAGTGCCGTAAGATAAGCTCACGTTGGGAGTACATCAATCATAAGAATGTCTATAATGGCAGCTTACGCAATTCATTTGATGCACGTTGCGTGCGATGTAAGTATGTAGCCACAAAAGATGGTCTGGGATAAAACCGATTAACACTCACCTTGTCGATGAAACAAAGGGAAGTCTAGTGATGGGTAATTTATTAACTTGTAGATATTTATTACAGCCACCTAAATGCTAGCAGGGCAGGGTCTGTCGGGTGTTCAGGCACCTCATTTAACCAGCATCACATATAGCGGTCGAATTTCGTTGTATGGTGCGCACGATTGTAAAGGTGTACCGGGTTTCAGGCCATTACTACAGCACCAATAATAGACAGAGTTTTCCAATAAAACTTTGAAAGTTTTATAATGTACTTTTAAAGGTCTCTAAGTTTTTATAGGCTAGTGAGGGCTATAGTTCTTGTGGGGTTAAACCTCAATTTTAGGTGTGGTAAGAGGGCATATGGAACATTCTCTATTATACCCTTTACATGATCATAAATACTTAGGGGTAACTTCCTAAAATTTATGTTTGAGAGAGCTATTTTGTATACTAAGAGTACTAGGGTGTAAGTGTGAACCGCCCCTGCTAGGCTACCTTTATCAGGAAAAACCAGAAAACTTCAAATAGAATGGTAAAAAATAAAAAGTCTTAGATATCAAATCTGTAACCACTTTTGTGTAACAGACCTACATGGCCGCTACATGCTTAAGAGATTGTTACTAGTATCATGAGAACGAAGGCAAGCAAGTACCTACTACAGTGGTTAGCTACCAGTAGTAAGAGTTAACTACTTCTCGTTCCTTAGTCAGAAGGAACTACCCAAAGAGAAGGGTACTGACGAGTACCAGACTGCATTGGAGTAGCAGTCGCTATTAGCAGAGACTAATAGGTAAGTGTACCGATCCTCAGTACTCTGGGCAGTTCCTAATCAGTAGAGACTGATAGGCAGTGGCCAAGATAACTTGGACATGAATACACTCTTACTGTAACGGGGGCTTTCCTTAGAAGAACTGTAGTGGATGTTACAGTAAAGCTGCCGTTACAAAGAAAATAAAAGTTAGGTTATAATTAAGATTCTATCGCTAGAAATCAATAATCTTAAGGGCTCTGCTTCAATGATGCTGCTGATTCTGGAGAGCTGGAATCAAGTCTTTGGGCAATAGTGGGGGCAGTAATGTAACGGACCTACAAGGCAGTTACATGCTTAAGAGATTGTTACTAGTATCATGTGAGCGAAGGCAAGCAAGTACCTACTACAGTGGTTAGCTACCAGTAGTAAGAGATAACTACTTCTCGTTCCTTAGTCAGCAGAAACTACCTAAAGAGGATGGTATTGACGAGTACCAGCCTGCATCAAGGTAGTGGGCTTACAATTAGCAGAGACTAATAGTAATGCACCGATCCTCAGTACTCTGTGCAGTTCCTAATCAGCAGAGACTGATAGGCAGTGGCCAGGATAAACTAGGACATGCAAACACTCTTACAGCAGCTTAAACCGATGACTACCAAGAGTAGTAACTGTAACGGCTAAACAACCGTTATGACCGGCTTTGATGTACTTATGTAAGAGAGTGTCAAGAACCCCAAATTACCAATCATCAATTATCACTCAATCACCAACAGTCACTCGACTATCAGTCTGCCTCACCAACACCCCTTGTTTCACGTTGGTTTTATATAGAGAGGATGACATGGCAGGCCACGTCATCAGGAGCCTGGAGTTACGTTTCAGCCTTGTTTCATGTATTAGTATGACGCGTACTATGTCTACGTCACCATATCTCCTTTAAGTTTCATATCTGTTTTATGTTGGAACGCTTACGCGTTCCATTCTGCATTTTGTCTTGGCTTGTACTATAAGTACAAAGCTTTTTTCCATAGTGTAGTTTAGTTCCTCACGCTTCAACTTGCATTCAATACTAGAACACCTGTTTAGCACCCTCTGCCTTCCCCTCAGTTCCTGTGATTCCTATCCAAGAACGTTCCCATATGGCATCACCTGTTGTTCACTACTAGTAGGTACTAGGTACTTTTACAGAGAGTCACGTGGTGCCAGAATGACTAAGGGATAGCTACCCGAAGTCTAAAAAGACTACTGAATAAGGTTACTAGTGTAACGGACCTACAAGGCAGTTACATGTTTAAGAGATTGTTACTAGTATCATGTGAGCAAAGGCAAGCAAGTACCTACTACAGTGGTTAGCTACCAGTAGTAAGAGTTAACTACTTCTCGTTCTTTAGTCAGTAGGAACTACTTGAAGAGGATGGTACTGACAAGTACCACCCTGCATCAAGGTAATGGGCTCACTATTAGCAGAGACTAATAGGAAGGCACTGATCCTCAGTACTCTGTGCAGTTCCTAATCAGCAGAGACTGATAGGCAGTGGCCAGGATAACTCGGACATGCAAACACTCTTACAGCAACTTAAACCGATTACTACCAAGAGTAGTAACTCTAGTCAGGGTAGATTATGCATTAATCTATCGGCGGAGCATCTATAGGTTTTGACTAAGGGTTTACAGTGGATCTAGTAATAGCTCCGATGGTTGTACTGCAGGTGAAATCTCTTCACAGAAGCAGGGCTATCGGGGGTTCTAGGGAACGCTGGGAAAGCCACTGCAACTTAGTATAGAACTCGAAGTGATGGTAGGGGAGTGCTACAACAGTATAATTACTGGCACCTCTACTGCCCGAGAACTTGATTCCAGCTCTCAAGCTTCAGAATCCAGACTTAGTATTCAAAAGAAGAGCCCTTAAGATTATTGAGTTCTAGCGATAGAATCTTTACTTGCAACCTGACTCAATACTTTCTATTTTGCAACGACAGCCATACTGTTACCCAGTACAGTTCTTCTACCGAAGGCCCTCGTTACACAACCTATCTCTGAGTTCGCTCATTAGGGGCAAGGGGTACTTGTCCTTGATGGTGATCTTGTTCAGGCCTCGATAATCCACACAGATGCAAATGGTTCCATCACTCTTGGGTATGAAAATGATTGGGGCAGCTGCTGGGGAGTTTGATCTCGAGATCTTGCCTGTCTGTATCTCTCTGTAACGAGGGCTTTCGGTAGAAGAACTGTACTGGGTAACAGTATGGCTGTCGTTGCAAAATAGAAAGTATTGAGTCAGGTTGCAAGTAAAGATTCTATTGCTAGAACTCAATAATTTTAAGGGCTCTCTTTTTGAATACTAAGTCTGCCTCCTTCAAGCCTGAGAGCTGGAATCAAGTTCTCGGGCAGTAGAGGTGCCAGTAATTATACTGTTGTAGCACTCCCCTACCATCACTACGAGTTCTATACTAAGTTGCAGTGGCTTTCCCAGCGTTCCCTAGAACCCCCGATAGCCCTGCTTCTGTGAAGAGATTTCACCTGCAGTACAACCATCGGAGCTATTACTAGATCCACTGTAAACCCTTAGTCAAAACCTATAGATGCTCCGCCGATAGATTAATGCATAATCTACCCTGACTAGAGTTACTACTCTTGGTAGTCATCGGTTTAAGTTGCTGTAAGAGTGTTTGCATGTCCGAGTTATCCTGGCCCCTGCCTAATGTGCCTGCTGACAGGAACTGCACAGAGTACTGAGGATCGGTGCCTTCCTATTAGTCTCTGCTAATAGTGAGCCCACTACCTTGATGCAGGCTGGTACTCGTCAGTACCATCCTCTTCAAGTAGTCCCTACTGACTAAGGAACGAGAAGTAGTTAACTCTTACTACTGGTAGCTAACCACTGTAGTAGGTACTTGCTTGCCTTCGCTCACATGATACTAGTAACAATCTCTTAAACATGTAACTGCCTTGTAGGTTCGTTACACTCTCTAGCAAGATATTCTTGAAGAGCTTTGAGTTCTGAGGCTGAGCAAGAATAGAGAGGACCAAAAGGCGGTGATGTTCCAGGCAGAAGATTGATAGCATGATCATAGGAGGAGTGCTCCGGCAATTGCTCAATCCTCTCTTGACTGAAAATGTCTGCCCATTCTTTGTAGTCCCTAGGCAGGCGAAGAGAAATATCTCCACCTTGATCATCATGCCAGACTGCCGCACCAATGTAATAGATCTGGTCTTCTCCCATGATCTCGGTGTCTGGTATGAGCTCTATCTTCACATCAGCTGGGAGACAATGTTTCTTGCAATAGTCACTTCTCCAGCTAACTGTGTTGTACTCCCAATTAAAATCTGGGTTATGCTTTCTAGCCCAAGCTATTGGCAAGTACCCAGAGACTCCTTTCTCTAAATTGGCTACTTCCCAGCGAAGAGATTCTTCATGTTTTCCCATGATCAAATCAGTGGGTGCAGTGAAGTACTCTCCTGCTCCCATCATGAGATCTCCTTGTGCATCAAACATAGCCAACGGATTTTCCCGTTTGTGAACCGGAATCTTCTCCTTTTTCACTAATTCTTTGCTGAGAATTGGCCCTGTGCAACCGGTATCAAAGAGGAATTTACCATGGGCTCTCTCCACATGGTTCTTCACCTTCCAGGTGAGCATTGCTTTCAGTATAGGTCTCTGCCCATGTACTGGTTCTGGTGGCGGAGATTCTAATCTCCTGCGCTTGTTTGTAGGCTCCTGAGAGCGGGTTCTGGGGTGTTTTCTTTCCATTGCTGCTAGCTTTTCGACAAAGTCTTGTAAGTCCCACAATGTATGTATGATCGTGATGTGAAATGAAGTCAGGGGCTGGCAGATATCTTTGTTAAGTGTAGTCTTTTTTCTCACTTGTATCGGCCAGCGATTTCGGGTATTAAACCCATCCTCAGCAAGTGTGCTTCTAAAGGAAATGACTTTTATTCTTGTGGTAAACCTTTACCTTAACTATGAAAACCCTTGGTGAACCTTCACCATAAGAAAACCGGTATCTTGTACCAAATGAAATGCCTGGTGAACCTTCACCACATAAGAAAATAAAATTTAAAAGAGAATATCTTGGTCAGTCTCATCCTGAGCTGCCATAACAAAAGAACTGTTTTCACCCGGAGCATCTGGCCCTATCGCTAGTACTGCAGCTACCTTGGTCTTCTTCTGCCCGCCAGGAGGGCCTGATGCCTCTCCTCCTCTGCCTCTTTTCTTGTATCTTACAGCCGCTACCCTGATGGTAATCGGCTCCTTAGTTCAACAGTCAAACCAGTTGTGTTTCCCCTTGCCGCATTTAAAACAGAGGTTAGCTTTCTTTCTCTCAGACAGGATACTCTCTGGTATACCTTTGAGCTCAACTGTCTTATTCTTCCGCTCCTTCTCTGAGAAAGCAGTACCTGCAGGTTTATTAACACCTGGGTTTGAAAGTTGTTGGCTTCTGCCTGTGGATGAGCGGTTAGTTTTCTGTTTCTGGGAAACTGGGACTTTCTTCTTCCTATCGTACCTCTCATGTGTATGCCCTAGCTCTCTAAGAGCGGCAATTTGTTCCATGAGAGTGGCAGGTTTTGGATGGAACAAGGCCCAGCTGAGTCCAAGATCTTGATCAAGGGCTCCTGTGATCTTGTCATCCACTGTGCTACCCTCATACCCAGTTTTCCACATCAACTGAACGATATTATTGAGGAAGGAGTCTATTCCTTTCTCTGTGGTATGGGTGAGGGAGTTCCATTGGGCAACTGCCTTGTCTCTAGAGATAGATTTGCCAAAGGCTTGTCTAAAGGAATGGACAAAGACTGACCACTGTTGGAACCTTTCATCTAGAACAACTTCTTGTCCTGCTACTCGGTTTGCGGCTTCCTGGTCAATGCAGTTATGGTAGGCTTCATACCACTTAGTGGGAGCTGAGCCCTCTATCAGGTTGCCAGCATAGCGGATCTTTGTTTGGTCGAAATTGAAGGACAGAGATTTGATTGAGAAGACGTTCTCACATTGTCTGATGAAAGATTCTACCTGTTCTGCTTTCCCGGAAAATTTCAAAGGAACTGGTGCCTTGGGTTGCCTTTCTCTGGCTGGTGTGCCGGGTTTCTGGTAGTTTCTCTGTGCAGCTTGTGCTTTGAGAAGAGTGAGCCATTGGCGGTTTTGTCTTTCCTGTTCTTTCCGGAAATATCTTTTCCATGCTCTTGGGTCATTTCCCTCTGGTTCCTCGTCACTGCTGTGATCTGAAGGGGAGTCACCTCCACCTGTTGCTCCTGCTGGGAGTTGTTCTGGGGGTGGTCCTTGTCCTCCATTACCGCCGGCTGGGGGGCTTTCCCTTAGAATAGGAGAGAGGGGAATTTCCTCCTCTCCCTCAATTTCCCTGAGGGCTTCTTCCACTGGGGTTTGCCTTCTTCGCCTTGGTGCTAATGGAGGTGGGACCGTTGATACCAGCTGCTGAGGGGTCATATAAGAGGCATAAGTGGCTCTAGGGCCAAGGCTGTAACGGACTTACAAGGCAGTTACATGTTTAAGAGATTGTTACTAGTATCATGTGAGCGAAGGCAAGCAAGTACCTACTACAGTGGTTAGCTACCAGTAGTAAGAGTTAACTACTTCTCGTTCCTTAGTCAGTAGGAACTACTTGAAGAGGATGGTACTGACGAGTACCAGCCTGCATCAAGGTAGAGGGCTCACTATTAGCAGAGACTAATAGGAAGGCACCAATCCTCAGTACTCTGTACAGTTCCTAATCAGCAGAGACTGATAGGCAGTGGCCAGGATAACTCGGACATGCAAACACTCTTACAGCAACTTAAACCGATGACTACCAAGAGTAGTAACTCTAGTCAGGGTAGATTATGCATTAATCTATCGGCGGAGCATCTATAGGTTTTGACTAAGGGTTTACAGTGGATCTAGTAATAGCTCCGATGGTTGTACTGCAGGTGAAATCTCTTCACAGAAGCGGGGCTATCGGGGGTTCTAGAGAATGCTGGGAAAGCCACTGCAACTTAGTATAGAACTCGAAGTGATGGTAGGGGAGTGCTACAACAGTATAATTACTGGCACCTCTACTGCCCGAGAACTTGATTCCAGCTCTCAAGCTTGAGGATCCAGACTTAGTATTCAAAAGGAGAGCCCTTAAGATTATTGAGTTCTAGCGATAGAATCTTTACTTGCAACCTGACTCAATACTTTCTATTTTGCAACGACAGCCATACTGTTACCCAGTACAGTTCTTCTACCGAAGGCCCTCGTTACAAAGGCCACCGATTCCTGAGCCTCCTCCGAAAGGTCCCCCTCTGTCTCTTCTGCTTGGAGGTAAAGGGGACGATATGCCGCTAGCTGAGAGCCCAGCTATCGAGAAAGGTATCTGAGTGTTATTTTTTCGGGGTTACTCAGTTTGTTATTTCCATTTACTCTTTTTCTGCTTCTCTACACGGATAATTGATGGTTTATTGGATTACAATACTGATTGTATTTCTCGGTTACATTTTTACATTTTACTTTATTTTACGTTTATATTTTACTTACGGGTTTTGGGCGCTAATTACTGCATGTTACGAGTCACATATGTGTCATGCATACATGTATATGTTTACTCATACACACCTTTTCGTTTATGTCACATTTGTTTACTATTCATGCATTTCTTATGTTTTGGTATATTTTCAGGGTCAAATGGCTTTCCCACCTCGTTTTCTCGGTCGGTTATTTGGGTTTTTACTTCGGTTACTTTTGTATAAATACTGGCCTGTTCTCCCTCCGGTTGGGACTTAAGTTCGATATAGCTTAGAGACTTCAATAGACGCCTTATAAAGTATTCTTATGCTCCACAAAGTTTATTTCTTCTGTGTCTTCTGTTTAATTATTTACTATACCGAAGACATCCGCCTAAGACTATTTATCTGCATCATTCCCTGCAGGTGGTTTCATTAGACCTAGAATTTAATCTTACGATTAAAGCTGTCCTTCCCAGCCTCCGCAAATCTTTCTTTGTCAAAGATTTTCAGGTTATGAGCCCGGCTGTCAATACAGCAATCTAACACCAATCTGGCGTCACCTATCTCAGTTGCCTCCCTATTTGACTCTCGTCCTGTCTCTCCAGTAGACCTACTCAACTATCCTGACCTACCTCCCTCACCAAATCCAGACACCATGTCCTCATCAAAAGAAGCCGCTGCATCCTCTGAGAAGGTTCCAAATCTTTCCTCCTCCTTTTCCGCAAAGATCAAGGAAGACAAACCTATCTCCATCAGACTAGACAACATTCCTGTACTTAAAGGACAGGAAAACTACACGACATGGGCAGCTATGATGAAGGTCATCTTCAAAGGAATGAAGGTATGGGACATAGTAGATGAAGGACTAGAACCAACAGACGACATTAGCGAAAAGGAACAACAGGCATACGAATCTCTTTGCTATCAAGCGGCATCCATATTCCTACAGGTAGTGCAACCCGATATTCTAGAGAAAATAATCGAGTTAGAGCACCCTCACCTCATGTGGACACATCTCCGCTCCGAATTCTATCGTGATACACCCTATGCTATGGTCTCCCAGATCATGACTCTGGTAGAACTACCCAATAGCTATGACCCCTCCAAACCGATGTCTGAGTTCATCTCCCGTTTCGAAACAGAATGGTTACGTCTCAACAAACTAGCCAAAGGATCCACAGACTCTTACCGACAACTTCTCTCCAGATTTTTGGACGAAGATAAGGCAAAAAGAGACTTCCTTCTCGGCTTTATAGTTAGACATCATCCAAACGTTGTGGACAATCTATCCACAAAGGATGACCTTACCTTTTCTGATATCAAGCTTCGGCTATTCGAACTGGATCACACCTCTCCTGCTTCTTCCTCAGATCAATCTGCTCTCGCTGCATATCAGCAAAAGCCAAAATCAAAGTCAACCTCTTCCACTTCCTCCTTCCCCAAGCCAAAGAATAACAACTCTGGCAAATCCAAGAAGCCTTTCTGCAACTGGTGCAACAAACATCGTTCAGATGCATCTCAGAAGGATAAGGAACACGACTGGCAAAAATGCAAACATCTACGAGCGCACAACGAAGAGAAAAAGAAGAAAGAAGAATCGGCTCACGCCACGACAGACGAAAACACTGAAAACGTAAGAGGAAACCCCTTCTATTTTGACACTGGAGCAACTTCTCACATGTGCCCCCTTGCAGAACGGTTCGAAACTCTCACGTTTTGTTCCGGAACTGTGAAGTCCTCTTCAAAGGCTTCCATGCAAATTAAAGGCAAAGGCACTGTGGTGATAGACTCTGTGTTAAAGGATGGGACCATTTCTTCTTTTCGTATTTCTGATGTTCTTTTTGTACCTGATCTTGAGCGACCGTTACTTTCTTGGAGAAAACTGGCAGACAAAGGTTATAAATCTACTATGGAAGGGAATTTCATTTCAGTTATTAAGGGCAATAAATTGGCATTTCAAGCGGTATCCGATGGTTCTCTATTCAAAATCCCTGAAGTTAGCGACAA
This sequence comes from Verpa bohemica, assembly GCA_033030345.1. NCBI lineage: Eukaryota > Fungi > Ascomycota > Pezizomycetes > Pezizales > Morchellaceae > Verpa > Verpa bohemica. The sequence goes on along the minus strand of JAUFSE010000009.1, from coordinate 596,607 downwards.
AGCATTCCTATCATATGAATTCTGGCACTCTGCACTAGGACACCTAGCTCCATCTTCCATTCAGAAAGCAAAAGACCTATACACAGATGCGTCATTCATACCTACGGAACCAAACAACTTTCACTGTTCCTCTTGTTCCCTCGCTAAGTCAACACACAGCAAACCCAAGTCATCAAATTCACGAGCATCCTCTAAATTGGAACTAATCCATTCCGATCTATGTGGACCCTTCCCTGAACCCAGCTATGGCAACTCACTCTACTATATCTCCTTTATCGATGACAAGACCCGTGTCTCATGGGTCCGCTTTCTCAAGAAAAAGTCTGATGCTGTAAAAGCCATCGAAGACTTCGTCAGAGAAGTGGAACTCCAACACAATTCTCCCATCAAAAGATTTAGGACCGATAACGGAGGAGAGTATGTCAACAAACAACTTAAGTTGTTCTTTGCCGACAAAGGGATCGTTCATGAACTGACTCCACCATATTCTCCGGAATCAAATGGTGTTGCTGAAAGACTTAACAGAACGATGGGTGAAACAGTTCGAGCAATGCTTCTCCCTCTCAACGATAAACGTCTATGGGCTGAAGCAGTTGCCACCTTCATCTATTTGAAAAACCGTCAACCTCACAGTGCTGTCAAAGATCAGACACTTTTTGAGGCATTTCACGATAAGAAACCTTCGATCTCCCACCTACAGCCCTTCGGATCTGAATGCTATGTGCATATCCCTGAGAATAAACGCTCAGCAGGAAGCAAGCTTTCTCCAAGAGCTCAGCTAGGTATCTTCACCGGATACACCAACGTTGACCACCACTATCGAGTATTCCTAAAGGAAGAAAAACGCTTCACTGTTTCTAGTGATGTTTTCTTTCCTCCCTTTAAGCCAGAAGGAGTGGTTTTCTCGTCAAACCACCGTACCCAACACGCTACCCCAACTGCCTCTACCTTTTCCTCTTCAGGAACAAGCCTCTCTTTCAGTCAAACTGAAGGCTTCCCAACTGACGAGATGTGGTATGACTGGATGGACCGAAATCCTGAGCATGCAAATAACCTATTTGGCTCTGGACATCCTAAAGTCACCAATCTCTTTCAGAAGGCATATGAGAAGGGCAAACGTGATGGCTTCCTAGGACCTCAATTCTGGACAATTTCAAGTCCATCTCCTTCAAGACAACAATCCTCTACCAGCGATGACTCAAGTCTATATCGCGATCCAAATGCAGCACCAAATGACATTCCACCTTCACCTTCACAGTCCGCCATGTTCAAGCAATCTCAAGAATCCTCACTTAGACTTTCTAGAGAAAATCAAGATGACTCCACGCCAGATGCACCGTCACTTGAACACTCGACTAGAACACCTATGGACACTGAATCGGACCACCCAGAACAACCCAATCCACAATATCCAAGAGACGAATCACTCCCGTCATTTCACTCGTCTTTCAGACCTATCAGGACACGCTATGGAAGAGATATTAAAGCACCTAGAGAATGGTGGAAAGCTGTTGAAGCAGCTCCAATCCAACCAGACTCAATTTCCAATGCCATCTCTAAATCCACTGCTCCTCCTAGGGATGACTTCGAAGCTGAAACCATCGATTCAAACGAATCAACTGTCCTATTAAGTATTCTTGAAGTCAACGAACCTAAAACCTATCGTCAAGCAATCCACTCATTGGACTCTGACAAATGGCAAAAGGCTATCGATGATGAACTTCAATCACTAAAGGACAATGATGTTTGGGATGTGGTTTCTCGTCCTCTTAAAAGGAAAATAGTGGAATCTAAGTGGGTATTCAAGGTTAAAGGTGAAAATCTTTGACAAGAAAGATTTGCGGAGGCTGGGAAGGACAGCTTTAATCGTGAGATTAAGTTCTAGGTCTAATGAAACCACCTGCGGGGAATGATGCAGATAAACAGTCTTAGGCGAATGTCTTCAGTATAGTAGATAATTAAACAGAAGACACAGAAGAAATAAACTTCGAGGAGCATAAGAATACTGTATAAGGCGTCTATTGTAGTCTCTATCTATATGGAACAAAAGTCTCAACCGGAGGGAAAACAGGCCAGTATTTATACAAAGAAAACCAAAGTAAAAACCCAAACATCCGACCGAGAAAACGAGGTGGGAAAGCCATTTGACCCTGAAAATATGCCAAGACATAGGGAAATACGAAATAGTGAACAAATGTGACATTAGCGAAAAGGTGTGTATGAGTAAACATATACATGCATATACGACACATATGTGACTCGTAAATACGCAAAGTAATTAGCGCCCAAAACCCGTAAGTGAAATAAACGTAAAAATACAGTAAAATGTAACCGAGAAATAAGATCAGTATTGTAATCCAATAAACCATCAATTATCCGTAAAGAGAAGCAGAAAAAGAGTAAATAAGAATAACAAACTGAGTAACCCCGAAAAAATAACACTCCTTCTCACTTTGTAGTATGGTTAAATATCCGACTACACAAGTGGTCATGAATCTGTTTGTTGAGTCCCTTGGTACAGATGTCCGCGTAGTTATCGGCTGAAGCAACATGAATGAGATTCACTTCACCATTTTCGAGAAGTTCCCGAATGTGATGGTAAGCGAGGTCAATGTGCTTTGATCTATCGTTGAGTTTGGGGTTCCGTGAAAGATCTTCGGCGGCGGCGTTGTCACATAAGATAGTGTGTGGAATATCAGTCTTTAGGAGTTCCCGAATGGCACGAATTAGCCATAGATAGTGTTTGGCTGTGAGGTCGATTGCCATGTACTCAGCTTCAGCAGTTGAGGTAGCAACAGAGCGTTGTTTTCGTGATCTCCATGAGATGGGAGACAGTCCTAGTTGGAATAGATATCCAGAGAAACTTCTTCGTGTGTCTAAGCAGTTGCCGTGAGATGAGTCGGAATAAGCTGATAGATAGAGGTCGGTGCCTTTAGGGTATAGGAGTTTTGCATCCTTAGAACCTTGAAGATAGCGGAGTACTCTTTTGGCAGCGTTTAGGTGCTCAATAGAGGGATCGGAACAGAATTGTGATAGGTGAGTTATTGTGTACGCTAGGTCTGGTCTTGTTGCAGTGACAAGGTACATGAGAGATCCTATGATCTGGCGATAGACAGTTGCATCGGCCCTTGGATCTCCATCAGAACTCTTCATCAGACGGTGGTTGGAGTCGATGGGTGTGGAGACAGGGTTGCAAGAAGTCATCGAGAATCTAGATAGAATCTTGTCAATGAACGCTGTTTGAGACAAGGTGATACCGGCGTTAGTATAGTCAATTTGGATACCAAGGAGATAGTGAAGTAGTCCCATATCGTTGACCTTGAATTCAGATTTCAAGAGACGAATGGTTTGATCAGCTAAATCACTGTTGGGTCCAAAGAGAGTTATATCATCCACATAAATAGCCACGAAGAAATTACCTGACTTGTGGATTAGGACACATGGGTCGAAAGCAGATATAGCGAAACCGAAAGGTTGGAGGTAGGTAACCAGCCTGCCGTACCACATCCTTGGGGCTTGCTTTAAACCGTAGATACAACGTTTGAGCAATGCAACTTTACCATCTAACCTGCTGCCTTCAGGTAGTTGCATGTAGATCTCCTCGTTCAACATCCCATAAAGAAATGCAGTTTTGACATCCAATTGTTTGACCTTCCAGTTTTTGATAGAGGCAATGGCAAGGAGAAGACGGAGAGAGTCGAAACGAACAACTGGCGAGAAGACTTCGTCGTAGTCAAGACCCTGTTCTTGTGAGAATCCTTTTGCGACTAGTCTTGCCTTGTATCGTTCAACTTCTCCATCAGCGTTGCCTTTAACCTTGAATACCCACTTGGATTCCACTATTTTCCTTCTAAGAGGACGAGGAACCACATCCCAAACATCATTGTCCTTTAGTGATTGAAGTTCATCATCGATAGCCTTTTGCCATTTGTCAGAGTCCGATGAATGGATAGCCTGACGATAGGTTTTAGGTTCGTTGACTTCAAGAATACTTAGTAGGACTGTTGATTCGTTTGAATTGATGGTTTCAGCTTCGAAGTCATCCCTAGGAGGAGCAGTGGATTTAGAGATGGCATTAGAAATTGAGTCTGGTTGGATTGGAGCTGCTTCAACAGCTTTCCACCATTCTCTGGGTGCTCTAATATCTCTTCCATAGCGTGTCCTGATAGGTCTGAAAGACGAGTGAAATGACGGGAGTGATTCGTCTCTTGGATATTGTGGATTGGGTTGTTCTGGGTGGTCCAATTCAGTGTCCATAGGTGTTCTAGTCGAGTGTTCAAGTGACGGTGCATCAGGCATGGAGTCATCTTGATTGTCTCTAGTGAGTCTCAGTGAAGATTCCTGAGATTGCTTGAACATGGCGGATTGTGAAGGTGAAGGTGGAATGTCATTTGGTGCTGCATTTGGATCGCGATATAGACTTGAGTCATCGCTAGAAGAGGATTGTTGTCTTGAAGGAGATGGACTTGAAAGTGTCCAGAATTGAGGTCCTAGGAAGCCATCACGTTTGCCCTTCTCATATGCCTTCTGAAAGAGATTGGTGACCTTAGGATGTCCAGAGCCAAATAGGTTATTTGCATGCTCAGGATTTCGGTCCATCCAGTCATACCACATCTCGTCAGTTGGGAAGCCTTCAGTTTGACTGAAAGAAAGACTTGTTCCTGAAAAGGAAGAGGTAGAGGCAGTTGGGGTAGCGTGTTGGGTACGGTGGTTTGACGAGAAAACCACTCCTTCTGGCTTAAATGGAGGAAAGAAAATATCGCCTGAAACAGTGAAGCGTTTTTCTTCCTTTAGGAATACTCGATAGTGGTGGTCAACGTTGGTGTATCCGGTAAATATACCTAGCTGAGCTCTTGGAGAAAGCTTGCTTCCTGCTGAGCGTTTATTCTCAGGGATATGCACATAGCATTCAGATCCGAAGGGCTGTAGGTGGGAGATCGAAGGTTTCTTATCGTGAAATGCCTTAAAAGGTGTCTGATCTTTGACAGCACTGTGAGGTTGACGGTTTTTCAAATAGATGAAGGTGGCGACTGCTTCAGCCCATAGATGTTTATCGTTGAGAGGAAGAAGCATTGTTCGAACTGTTTCACCCATTGTTCTGTTAAGTCTTTCAGCAACACCATTTGATTCCGGAGAATATGGTGGAGTCAGTTCATGAACGATCCCTTTGTCGGCAAAGAACAATTTAAGTTGTTTGTTGACATACTCTCCTCCGTTATCGGTCCTAAATCTTTTGATGGGAAGATTGTGTTGGAGTTCCACTTCTCTGACAAAGTCTTCAATTGCTTTTACAGCATCAGACTTTTTCTTGAGAAAGCGGACCCATGAGACACCGGTCTTGTCATCGATAAAGGAGATATAGTAGAGTGAGTTGCCATAGCTGGGTTCAGGGAAGGGTCCGCATAGGTCGGAATGGATTAGTTCTAACCTAGAGGATGCTCGTGAATTTGATGACTTGGGTTTGCTGTGTGTTGACTTGGCGAGGGAACAAGAGGGACAGTGAAAGTTGTTAGGTTCCGTGGGTATGAATGACGCATCTGTGTATAGGTCTTTTGCCTTCTGAATGGAGGATGGGGCCAGGTGTCCTAGTGCAGAGTGCCAGAATTCATATGATAGGAATGCTTGGTCGCTAACTTCAGGAATTTTGAATAGAGAACCATCGGATACCGCTTGAAATGCCAATTTATTGCCCTTAATAACTGAAATGAAATTCCCTTCCATAGTAGATTTATAACCTTTGTCTGCCAGTTTTCTCCAAGAAAGTAACGGTCGCTCAAGATCAGGTACAAAAAGAACATCAGAAATACGAAAAGAAGAAATGGTCCCATCCTTTAACACAGAGTCTATCACCACAGTGCCTTTGCCTTTAATTTGCATGGAAGCCTTTGAAGAGGACTTCACAGTTCCGGAACAAAACGTGAGAGTTTCGAACCGTTCTGCAAGGGGGCACATGTGAGAAGTTGCTCCAGTGTCAAAATAGAAGGGGTTTCCTCTTACGTTTTCAGTGTTTTTGTCTGTCGTGGCGTGAGCCGATTCTTCTTTCTTCTTTTTCTCTTCGTTGTGCGCTCGTAGATGTTTGCATTTTTGCCAGTCGTGTTCCTTATCCTTCTGAGATGCATCTGAACGATGTTTATTGCACCAGTTGCAGAAAGGCTTCTTGGATTTGCCAGAGTTGTTATTCTTTGGCTTGGGGAAGGAGGAAGTGGAAGAGGTTGACTTTGATTTTGGCTTTTGCTGATATGCAGCGAGAGCAGATTGATCTGAGGAAGAAGCAGGAGAGGTGTGATCCAGTTCGAATAGCCGAAGCTTGATATCAGAAAAGGTAAGGTCATCCTTTGTGGATAGATTGTCCACAACGTTTGGATGATGTCTAACTATAAAGCCGAGAAGGAAGTCTCTTTTTGCCTTATCTTCGTCCAAAAATCTGGAGAGAAGTTGTCGGTAAGAGTCTGTGGATCCTTTGGCTAGTTTGTTGAGACGTAACCATTCTGTTTCGAAACGGGAGATGAAATCGGACATTGGTTTGGAGGGATCATAGCTATTGGGTAGTTCTACCAGAGTCATGATCTGGGAGACCATAGCATAGGGTGTATCACGATAGAATTCGGAGCGGAGATGTGTCCACATAAGGTGAGGGTGCTCTAGCTCGATTATTTTCTCTAGAATATCGGGTTGCACTACCTGTAGAAATATGGATGCCGCTTGATAGCAGAGAGATTCGTATGCCTGTTGTTCCTTTTCGCTCATGTCGTTTGCTATTTCTAGTCCTTCATCTACTATGTCCCATACCTTCATTCCTTTGAAGATGACCTTCATCATAGCTGCCCATGTCGTGTAGTTTTCCTGTCCTTTAAGTACAGGAATGTTGTCTAGTCTGATGGAGATAGGTTTGTCTTCCTTGATCTTTGCGGAGAAGGAGGAGGAAAGATTTGGAACCTTCTCAGAGGATGCAGCCGCTTCTTTTGATGAGGACATGGTGTTTGGATTTGGTGAGGGAGGTAGGTCAGGATAGTTGAGTAGGTCTACTGGAGAAACCGGACGAGAGTCGGATAGGGAGGCAGAGGAAATCGGTGACGCCAGATTGGTGTTAGATTGCTGTATTGACAGCCGGGCTCATAACCTGAAAATCTTTGACAAGAAAGATTTGCGGAGGCTGGGAAGGACAGCTTTAATCGTGAGATTAAGTTCTAGGTCTAATGAAACCACCTGCGGGGAATGATGCAGATAAACAGTCTTAGGCGAATGTCTTCAGTATAGTAGATAATTAAACAGAAGACACAGAAGAAATAAACTTCGAGGAGCATAAGAATACTGTATAAGGCGTCTATTGTAGTCTCTATCTATATGGAACAAAAGTCTCAACCGGAGGGAAAACAAGCCAGTATTTATACAAAGAAAACCAAAGTAAAAACCCAAACATCCGACCGAGAAAACGAGGTGGGAAAGCCATTTGACCCTGAAAATATGCCACATATAAAAACATGAATAGTGAACAAATGTGACATTAGCGAAAAGGTGTGTATGAGTAAACATATACATGCATATATGACACATATGTGACTCGTAACATGCAGTAATTAGCGCCCAAAACCCGTAAGTGAAATAAACGTAAAAATACAGTAAAATGTAACCGAGAAATAAGATCAGTATTGTAATCCAATAAACCATCAATTATCCGTAAAGAGAAGCAGAAAAAGAGTAAATAAGAATAACAAACTGAGTAACCCCGAAAAAATAACAAAAGGCAATGCTGATGGAGAAGTCGAACGGTACAAGGCAAGACTAGTCGCAAAAGGATTCTCACAAGAACAGGGTCTTGACTACGACGAAGTCTTCTCGCCAGTTATTTGTTTCGACTCCCTCCGTCTTCTCCTTGCCATTGCCTCTATCAAAAACTGGAAGGTCAAACAATTGGATGTCAAAACTGCGTTTCTTTACGGGATGTTGAACGAGGAGATCTACATGCAACTACCTGAAGGCAGCAGGTTAGATGGTAAGGTTGCATTACTCAAACGTTGTATCTATGGTTTAAAGCAAGCCCCAAGGATGTGGTATGGCAGGCTGGTTACCTACCTCCAACCTTTCGGTTTCGCTATATCTGCTTTCGACCCATGTGTCCTAATCCACAAGTCAGGTAATTTTTTCATGGCTATCTATGTGGATGATATAACTCTCTTCGGACCCAACAGTGACTTAGCTGATCAAACCATTCGTCTTTTGAAATCTGAATTCAAAGTCAACGATATGGGACTACTTCACTATCTCCTTGGTATCCAAATTGATTATACTAACGCCGGTATCACCTTGTCTCAAACAGCGTTCATTGACAAGATCCTATCTAGATTCTCGATGACTTCTTGCAACCCTGTCTCCACACCCATCGACTCCAACCACCGTCTGATGAAGAGTTCTGATGGAGATCCAAGGGCCGATACAACTGTCTATCGTCAGATCATAGGATCTCTCATGTACCTTGTCACTGCAACAAGACCAGACCTAGCATACACAATAACTCACCTATCACAATTCTGTTCCGATCCCTCTATTGAGCACTTAAATGCTGCCAAACGAGTACTCCGCTACCTTCAAGGCTCTAAGGATGCAAAACTCCTATATCCTAAAGGCACCGATCTTTATCTATCAGCTTATTCCGACTCATCTCACGGCAACTGTTTAGACACACGAAGAAGTTTCTCTGGATATCTATTCCAACTAGGACTGTCTCCCATCTCATGGCGATCACGAAAACAACGCTCTGTTGCTACCTCAACTGCTGAAGCTGAAAGATACTGCAATCGACCTCACAGCCAAACACTATCTATGGCTAATTCGTGCCATTCGGGAACTCCTAAAGACTGATATTCCACACACTATCTTATGTGACAACGCCGCCGCCGAAGATCTTTCACGGAACCCCAAGCTTAACGACAGATCAAAGCACATTGACCTCGCTTACCATCACATTCGGGAACTTCTCGAAAATGGTGAAGTAAATCTCATTCATGTTGCTTCAGCCGATAACTACGCGGACATCTGTACCAAGGGACTCAACAAACAGATTCATGACCACTTGTGTAGTCGGATATTTAACCATACTACAAAGTGAGAAGGAGTGTTATTTTTTTTTTTTTTTTTTTTTTACTTTTATATTTTACTTACGGGTTTTGGGCGCTAATTACTGCATGTTACGAGTCACATATGTGTCATGCATACATGTATATGTTTACTCATACACACCTTTTCGTTTATGTCACATTTGTTTACTATTCATGCATTTCTTATGTCTTGGTATATTTTCAGGGTCAAATGGCTTTCCCACCTCGTTTTCTCGGTCGGTTATTTGGGTTTTTACTTCGGTTACTTTTGTATAAATACTGGCCTGTTTTCCCTCCGGTTGGGACTTAAGTTCGATATAGCTTAGAGACTTCAATAGACGCCTTATAAAGTATTCTTATGCTCCACGAAGTTTATTTCTTCTGTGTCTTCTGTTTAATTATTTACTATACCGAAGACATCCGCCTAAGACTATTTATCTGCATCATTCCCCGCAGGTGGTTTCATTAGACCTACAATTTAATCTTACGATTAAAGCTGTCCTTCCCAGCCTCCGCAAATCTTTCTTTGTCAAAGATTTTCACTGAGGTGAGGGAGCCGATAGTTGCCCTACTGCTGTCTTGCTCCTAATGGGGAATGATTGAAATGGTGATTTAGACATTCTTCTGCTTTGCCTTGAAGCCGTTCGAAAAATAGGGGTCTCTGGACGATTGATGACTAGTTGTCCGTTGTCTATGGCCTTCTGTATTTCTGACAGGTAGTTCGGGGGTAGGGCAGGATTGCTCCACTCAATTTCCATTAGATTGTCTTTATTCAGGTTGTCTGTTTCCGCCTGTTTGGTGATTATATTGATTAGTTCTCCCTGGAGCGCCACAACTTGTTGTTGTAGGAAGTGGGTTGCAGATTGGTAGATGGCGTTCTCCGCATCTTTCCGGTTCTGTATCAGTGCCAGTGCTCTATGTGCCTTCTGAACCTCCTCTTGAACATAGTTCTGGATCTGCTCTTGTGCCGTCTGGAAGAATTCGGTCACTGAAACCGGTGAGGTGTCTGACCATTGGGGTTGAGCTCCTGGGAAATAGCGCTGTAGAGCTGTCTTGGGGTTCTTGACTACCATAGAGGTGTCTGTATTTGCTTTGGGATCGAGGGGAATCTGTGTCCTTTCGATTTTGAGAGTGTTTGGCACCTCTGGGAGTGCTGCCATCATGGCTGCTGTTGATGAGGATGCCATTTAGGATGGGGTAGAGTAGGATAATCGCAAGGTAACTAGAGCTTAAAATTATACTGTAACGGGGGCCTTCCTTAGAAGAACTGTAGAAGATGATACAGTAAAGCTGCCGTTGCAAAGAAGATAAAAGTCAGGTTGCAATTAAGATTCTATCGCTAGAACTCAATAATCTTAAGGACTCTGCTTTGTTGATGCTACTGATTCTGAAGAGCTGGAATCAAGTCTTCGGGTGATAGGTGGCAGTAATTATACTGGTTTCTCTCGGCTATCACTTCTCCGAATTCTTTTTACTAAGTTCTATGGTTTTCCCAGTGATTCCTAGAATCTCCGATGACCCCGCACTAGTGAAGAGATTTGACCTGCAGTACTACCATCGGAGCTATTACTAGATCCGCTGTAAACCCTTAGTCAAAACCTATAGATGCTCCGTCAATAGATTAATGCATAATCTATCCTGACTAGAGTTACTGTAACGGGGGTACCTCCAGGGAGGTACTGCCGTGTGCAAAAGAAAACCCAAGTCTCCCTCTACAATGAGAAGCTTCAGCAGCGAGGCTTAGAACTGCTCGTCGATCTGAGTTTGACTAGGATCGAAAGATAGTTCGGATGGGTCTTTGGGTAGTGCAGGCTAACTAAAACTTAAAAAGGGCTCAGCTTCCAGGGAAGACAAAGCGCCTTCAAGAATGTAGTAAAGAGTATGAGGATCTTGGAACAACGCTTGTTCGTTGACTAGCAAGAGTAGAATGCTCTGGGGAAGAGCGAGCTTAAGCTATGGGTCGTATTTGAGGGGAGAGAGTATGCCAAGCAGCGGGGTAACAATTCTACCGTGCTTGGAAATCAACAAGGTCTGGACTGGGCCCCTAAGAACTAGCGGAGTAGGCCGGCCAGTAGTGACGTATAGGTCTTTAGTAAATGATCTGTAACTTCTATAGTTTTGGTCCGAATTAAGATCTGATTGCACCAGTGTGTTGTTCTCCCCCTCATATACCCTCCGGATTTGGTTCGGACGGACAAATTTCCCTGACGCTTTGGGGGTTATTTTTGGGGTCCAAAACTTGTGTTTTTGTTAGGGATTCTGCAACTCAGGGGGGCCCCCCCTAAGAGTGGCGGGTGGCATAGCTGGGCGCTTGCCACATGTTTTAGGAAAATCTTCTCCCGAGGCAGGGTAATCAATTGGCATCATCTGGAGGCTTCTCCCCAAGTACCGGCTCTTCCTGGTTGCAAGCAACCGAGGATTTGGCGAAGCGGTAATCCTGATCTATAAGGACGTTAGAGGAGCAAAGCACATATGTAGCCTCCGCACGTTCGATTCCCCAAGCGCTCGGTCTAATCTTTTTGACCTTCTGCTTATTATACAAAACACTGTTCCCCTAACTCCCGAGCTTCATAGCTTAATGGTATACGGCAAACACATTGATTTTCCAAGCTCTGGAAACGCTTATCCTTCCTTCGCTTAGGAGTGTAACAGACCTACAAGGCAGTTACATGTTTAAGAGATTGTTACTAGTATCATGTGAGCGAAGGCAAGCAAGTACCTACTACAGTGGTTAGCTACCAGTAGTAAGAGTTAACTACTTCTCGTTCCTTAGTCAGTAGGAACTACTTGAAGAGGATGGTACTGACGAGTACCACCCTGCATCAAAGTAGTGGGCTCACTATTAGCAGAGACTAATAGGAAAGCACCGATCCTCAAGATCATAGCAGTTCCTAATCAGCAGAGACTGATAGGCAGTGGCCAGGATAACTCGGACATGCAAACACTCTTACAGCAACTTAAACCGATGACTACCAAGAGTAGTAACTCTAGTCAGGGTAGATTATGCATTAATCTACCGGCGGAGCATCTATAGATTTTGACTAAGGGTTTACAGTGGATCTAGTAATAGCTCCGATGGTTGTACTGCAGGTGAAATCTCTTCACAGAAGCGGGGCTATCGGGGGGTTCTAGGGAACGCTGGGAAAGCCACTGCAACTTAGTATAGAACTCGAAGTGATGGTAGGGGAGTGCTACAACAGTATAATTACTGGCACCTCTACTGCCCGAGAACTTAATTCCAGCTTGAGAATCCAGACTTAGTACTCAAAAGGAAAGCCCTTAAAATTATTGAGTTCTAGCGATAGAATCTTTACTTGCAACCTGACTCAATACTTTCTATTTTGCAACGACAGCCATACTGTTACCCAGTACAGTTCTTCTACCGAAGGCCCTCGTTACAGTATAATTTTAAGCTCTAGTCACCTTGCGATTATCCTACCTATTCTAAGCGAAATGGCATCCTCGTCTACCTCAGCGATGCTAGCAGCACTGCCAGAAGTAGCAGACCCTCTCAGAATCCAATGGACCCAGGTCCCCCTCCTCGAAGGCGGCGATTCCTCAGACAGAGCCTTAACAGTCAAGAACCCAAAGACTGCCTTACAAAATTACTTCCCAGGAGCGGAGCCTAACTGGACAGACTCCTCGGTTGTGTCGGCAGCAGAGTTCTTTAACACAGCACAAGAGCAGATCCTGAACCATGTTCAGGCAGAAATCCACAAGGCCCATGGAGCCTTGGTACTGGTAGAGAACCGTGTTATTTTTTCGGGGTTACTCAGTTTGTTATTTCCATTTACTCTTTTTTTCGCTTCTCTTTACGGATAATTGATGGTTTATTGGATTACAATACTGATCGTATTTCTCGGTTATATTTTTTACTTTATTTTTACTTACGGGCTTTGGGCGCTAATTACTGCATGTTACGAGTCACATATGTGTCATATATGCATGTATATGTTTACTCATACACACCTTTCGCTAAATATCACATTTGTTTACTATTCATGTATTTCTTATGTCTTGGAATATTTTCAGGGTCAAATGGCTTTCCCACCTCGTTTTCTCAGTCGGATCTTTGGGTTTTTACTTTGGTTACTTGTGTATAAATACTGGCCTGTTCTCCCTCCGGTTGGGAAATAGTTCTATATAGAAAGAGACTACAATAGACGCCTTATACAGTATTCTTATGCTCCTCGAAGTATATTTCTTCTGTGTCTTCTGTTTAATTATTTACTATACCAAAGACATCCGCCTAAGATTGTTTATCTGCATTATTCCCCGCAGGTGGTTTCATTAGACTTAATCTCACGATTAAAGCTGTCCTTCCCAGCCTCCACAAATCTTCTCGTCAAAGATTTTCAAACCGAAGGGACGCAGAGAATGCTGTTCACAAAGCAGCAACCGAGTTCCTAAGCCAGCAAGTCTCTGCTCTTAAGCAAGAACTAACAACCATCCTTTCCAAACAGGAGGACAAGGACGATCTCCAACAGGAAGACCTAATGGAAATAGAATGGACCAGCCCAGCAATGCCCCCAAACTATCTTCAGGAGATTCAGAAGGCAATAGACAATGGTCAACTGATCATTGACCGACCAGATACTCCCATCTTCAGGACAGCCTCAAGAGCAGGAAGAAGAATCTCAAAGTCACCCTTCAACTCCTTCCCTATCAGGAACAAGCCAGTGACCGGACCAGTGTCATCACCCTCACCTAGAATACCCGCTTCTATAACTGGATTAACTTCCATCTCATCCCCGCTTCCTCCTAGTAAGAGAAGTGGACCATTTAGAAGCGCTTTTGCGCTGGATTAGGACCAAGGCCACTATGGCTTCCTATACAAACCCTCAAACACCTCAGTTCACTCCCTCAGCTCTAGCAAATCCTCCTCCTACCTGGAGAGAAAGGCGAAGAAGAACTCCTCGCCAGTTTTGAGTGAGATCCTCGTGAACAGGAGGAAGTACAGGAGCAAGCACCACTATCACCAGGATCCTCAAGAGGACAGCCACCACCGCCTGCCAGAGGAAATGGAGGGCAAGGACCCCCTCCTATCCAACCACCAGGTGGCGCTGCTGGGGGAAACCCTCCAAGTGATCACAGCAGTTATGACGAGCCAGAAGGAAATGATCCGAGATCATGGAGAAGGTATTTCAGGAAAGAACAGGAACGGCAGAATAGACAGTGGGTGGAACTCCTTAACAAACAAGCTGGAGAAAGGAACTATCAAAGACCTCCCCCACCGGCCAGGGAAAGACAACCAAAAGCGCCAGCACCTACCAAGTTCACTGGAAAAGCAGAACAGGTAGAGTCCTTCATCAGGCAATGTGAAAACGTTTTTCAGATTGAATCCCTTTCCTTCCACCTGGACGATACAAAAATCCGTTACGCAGGCAATCTCATGGAAGGAACAGCTCCCACTAAATGGTATGAGGCCTATCACAACTCCATTGACCAAGAAGCCGCAAACCGGATAGCAGGACAAGAAGTGGTCCTAGATGAGAGGTACCAACAGTGGGGAGTCTTTGTCCTCTCCTTTAGACAAGCCTTTGGCGAATCTATCTCTAGGGATGAAGCAGTAGCCCAGTGGAACGCTCTCACTCATACCTTGGAGAAAGGAATAGACTCCTTCCTAAATAACATCATCCAGTTGATGTGGAAAACAGGGTATGAGGGAAGTACAGTGGATGACAAGATCAATGGTGCTTTGAACGAAGGCATCAGCGCCTTAGTTGGGCCCTGTTCAATCCCAAACCTGGTACACTCATGGAGAGAATTGCCGCTCTGAGGGAGCTAGGTCATACTCATGAGAGGTACAACAGGAAGAAGAAAGTCCCAGTCTCCCAGAAGCAGAAAACTAATCGCTCATCTACAGGCAGAAGCCAACAACCTTCAAACCCAGGTGTTAACAAACCTGCAGGTACCGCTTCCTCAGAGAAGGAGCGGAAGGATAAGACTGTTGAGCTCAAAGGTATACCAGAGAGTATCCTGTCTGAGAGAAAGAAAGCTAACTTCTGTCTTAAATGCGGCAAAGGGAAACACAATTGGTTTGACTGTTGGACTAAGGAGCCGATCACCATCAGGGTAGCGGCTGTAAGATACAAGAAAAGAGGCAGAGGAGGAGAGGCATCAGGCCCTCCTGACGGACAGAAGAAGACCAAGGTAGCGGCAGTACTAGCGGTAGGGCCAGATGCTCATGGTGAAAACAGTTCTTTTGTTATGGCAGCTCAGGATGAGACTGACCAGGATATTCTCTTTTAAATTTTATCTCTTATGTGGTGAAGGTTCACCAGGCATTTCATTTTGGTACAAGATACCGGGTTTTCTTTTTTTTTGGTGAAGGTTCACCAAGTTTTCTATAGTTTGGGGGTAAAGGTTTACCACAAGAATAAAAGTCATTTCCTTTAGAAGCACACTTGCTGAGGATGGGTTTAATACCCGAAATCACTGGCCGATACAAGTGAGAAAAAGGACTACACTTAACAAAGATATCTGCCAGCCTCTGACTTCATTTCACATCACTACCATACATACATTGCGGGACTCACAAGACTTTGTCGAAAAGCTAGCAGCAATGGAAAGAAAACACCCCAGAAACCGCTCTCAGGAGCCTACAAACAAGCGCAGGAGATTAGAGTCTCCGCTGAAAATCTTTGACAAGAAGATTTGTGGAGGCTGGGAAGGACAGCTTTAATCGTGAGATTAAATCTAATGAAACCACCTGCGGGGAATAATGCAGATAAATAATCTTAGGCGGATGTCTTCGGTATAGTAAATAATTAAACAGAAGACACAGAAGAAATATACTTCGAGGAGCATAAGAATACTGTATGAGGCGTCTATTGTAGTCTCTTTCTATATAGAACTATTTCCCAACCGGAGGGAGAACAGGCCAGTATTTATACACAAGTAACCAAAGTAAAAACCCAAAGATCCGACTGAGAAAACGAGGTGGGAAAGCCATTTGACCCTGAAAATATTCCAAGACATAAGAAATACATGAATAGTAAACAAATGTGATATTTAGCGAAAGGTGTGTATGAGTAAACATATACATGCATATATGACACATATGTGACTCGTAACATGCAGTAATTAGCGCCCAAAACCTGTAAGTAAAATAAACGTAAAAAATACAGTAAAATGTAACCGAGAAATACGATCAGTATTGTAATCCAATAAACCATCAATTATCCGTAAAGAGAAGCGAAAAAAGAGTAAATGGAAATAACAAACTGAGTAACCCAGAAAAAATAACATCCGCCACCAGAACCAGTACATGGGCAGAGACCTATACTGAAAGCAATACTCACCTGGAAGGTGAAGAATCATGTGGAGAGAGCCCATGGTAAATTCCTCTTTGATACCGGTTGCACAGGGCCAATTCTCAGCGAAGAATTCGTGAAAAAGGAGAAGATTCCTGTTCACAAACGGGAGAATCCGTTGGCTATGTTTGATGCACAGGGAGATCTCATGATGGAGGCTGGAGAGTACTTTACTGCACCCACCGACATGATCATGGGAAAGCATGAAGAATCTCTTCGCTGGGAAATAGCCAATTTGGAAAAAGGAGTCTCTGGGTATTTGCCAATAGCGTGGGCTAGGAAGCATAACCCAGATTTTAATTGGGAGTACAACACAGTTAACTGGCGAAGTGACTATTGCAAGAAGCATTGTCTCCCAGCTGATGTGAAGATAGAGCTCATACCAGACACCGAGATCATGGGAGAAGACCAGATCTATTACATTGGTGCAGCAGTCTGGCATGATGATCAAGGGGGAGATATTTCTCTTCGCTTACCTAGGGACTACAGAGAATGGGCAGATGTTTTCAGCCAAGAGAGGATTGAGCAGTTACCGGAGCATTCCTCCTATGATCATGCTATCAATCTTCTGCCTGGAACATCACCGCCTTTTGGTCCTCTCTATTCTTGCTCAGCCTCAGAACTCAAAGCTCTCCGAGAATATCTCGCGAGAGAGATACAAACAGGCAAGATCTCGAGATCCAATTCCCCAGCAGCTGCCCCAATCATCTTCATACCTAAGAATGATGGAACCTTTCGCATCTGTGTGGATTATCGAGGCCTGAACAAGATCACCATCAAGGACAAGTACCCCTTGCCCCTGATGAGCGAACTCAGAGATAGGTTGGGCAAAGCTAAGATATTCACTAAGATTGACCTCAAGAATGGGTTTAACCTTCTCAGGATTGCAAAAGGCCACGAGTGGAAGACTGCATTCAGGACCCGCTATGGTCTATATGAGTACAATGTCATGCCTTTTGGTCTTTGCAATGCACCGGCAAGCTTCCAAGCAATGATCAATGAAGTTCTAAGAGAGCTTCTAGACAAAGGAGTTATTGTCTACATAGATGATATACTCATATATTCGGAAACAATGGAAGAGCACAAACGGCTGGTCAAAAGAGTTCTCAATAAGCTCAGAGAAGCAAGACTCGTTGCCTCCCTAAACAAAACCTTTTTCCATGTCAAAGAAGTAGAATACTTGGGATATCAGATCTCCGAGAAAGGCATATCAATGTCAGAGGACAAGGTTCAGGCAGTTAAGGACTGGCCTGTTCCTAAAGATACCAAAGGTGTACAAGCTTTTCTGGGTTTTGCAAACTTCTATCGGCGGTTTATCCAGGGCTTTAGCAAGATATGCAAGCCACTGACTGACCTGTTGCAGAAGGACCGGAAATGGTTTTGGACCGCCGCTTGTGATAGATCTTTTGAGGAATTAAAAGATCTTTTCACTAGTTCCCCAGCTGTCCCACTTTGACCCAGCCAGGCGCACAGTTGTAGAGACTGATGCCAGTGACTTCGCAAAAGGAAGCGGTCTCTCTCAGTATGGGGAAGATGGTGTTACATCCTGTAGCCTACTACTCCAAGAAATTTTCTTCTGCTGAGATCAACTATGACATTCATGACAAAGAAATGGGCGCTATTGTGGCCAGTTTCTGTGAATGGGAGCACCTGCTTAAGTCCTGTGAGCAGGAAGTCACGGTTTTCACAGACCACAAGAACCTAGAATACTTTAATAGTACTGAAGTATTGACAAGGCGCCAGGCTAGATGGGCAGAAGACTTAGCAGGCTACAATTTCAAGGTCATCTACCGCCCGGGAACACAGAATGGCAAGACAGATGTGCTATCGAGGCGTTGGGATCACCGCCTAGGAGAGGGAGGTGAATCTGCACAGCCAGAAGCGCAGATGTTCTTTAGGCCTGGACAATTGGTGTTAGATCCAGGAAGGCTAGCGGCCATCAGGGTGAACCAATTGCAATTCCCATTTCTAGAGCGCTTGAAAGAAGCAGCAGCTCAGGATAAGGAGTATCAATCCATCTACAGTTCCTTGGTGTTATTTTTTCTGGGTTACTCAGTTTGTTATTTCCATTTACTCTTCTTTTTCGCTTCTCTCTACGGATAATTGATGGTTTATTGGATTACAATACTGATCGTATTTCTCGGTTACATTTTTACATTTTTACTGTATTTTTACGTTTATTTCACTTACGGGTTTTGGGCGCTAATTACTGCATGTTACGAGTCACATATGTGTCATATATGCATGTATATGTTTACTCATACACACCTTTTCGCTAATGTCACATTTGTTCACTATTCATGTTTTCCCTATGTCTTGGCATATTTTCAGGGTCAAATGGCTTTCCCACCTCGTTTTCTCGGTCGGATCTTTGGGTTTTTACTTTGGTTATTTTTGTATAAATACTGGCCTGTTTTCCCTCCGGTTGGGACTTTTGTTCAATATAGAAAAGAGACTACAATAGACGCCTTATACAGTATTCTTATGCTCCTCGAAGTTTATTTCTTCTGTGTCTTCTGTTTAATTATTTACTATACCGAAGACATTCGCCTAAGACTATTTATCTGCATCATTCCCCGCAGGTGGTTTCATTAGACCTAGAATTTAATCTCACGATTAAAGCTGTCCTTCCCAGCCTCCTCAAATCTTTCTTGTCAAAGATTTTCACTTGGAGACTAGGAAAGCAAACATTGACCCAGAGATGGCAATGAAGGATGGCTTAGTGCTATACAAGAATCGGTGGTACATCCCAGATGATAAGAAGCTCCGTTTGGAGATACTCAATGACAGTCATGACTCTAAGGTGGCAGGTCATTATGGCCAGTTCAAAACCTATGAGCGTGTGAAAGCCAACTTCCACTGGCCCAACATGAAGAAAGATGTTGAGGAATATGTCCGAAGCTGTGACAGTTGCCAGAGGAATAAAACCTCGAGGCACAAGAAGTATGGTGCCCTGCAGCCTTTAGAAGTACCCTATCGGCCATGGTCAAGTATCTCTATGGACTTCATTGTGGGATTACCAGAGTCTAATGGATTCACTCGGATTTGGGTAATAGTGAACCGTTTTTCTAAGATGGCTCACTACATCCCTCTTCCAAGCAATAATAAAACCGAGGACATGGCAAAGCTGTTTCTTAGAGAAGTATGGAGACTTCATGGTCTTCCTGATGACATAGTTTCGGACAGAGATAGCAAGTTCATCTCGCATTTTTGGCAATCACTCATGAGCCTGTTAGACATCAAGCTGAACCTGTCCACCGCATTCCACCCCCAAACGGACGGCCAGACGGAAAGAGTCAATCAAGTCCTTGAGCAGTATCTGAGAAGCTACTGTTCCTATCAACAGGATGATTGGGCGGACCTCTTGCCAATGGCAGAGTATGCCTACAACTCAGCGGTATCTGAATCATCCAAAGTATCGGCCTTTTATGCCAACTATGGATTTGAACCAAGAACCAACTGGCCTGTACCTAAGGAAGGAACGAATTGGGATAACCCAGCGAGTCAAGTCACGATCTCTCAGTGGGAAATACTGTGGCACCAAATGCAAGCAAGTCTAGGGAAGGCTAGAATCCGGATGGCAAGATGGTATGATAAACATACTACCACACCTCCAGAGATTAAGCCAGGAGACGAAGTGATGCTGGACAGGCGCAATGTACTTACAAAGCGACCTATGAACAAGCTGGATCACAAGAAGATGGGACCCTTCAAGGTCTTAGAAGCTGTAGGAAAGCGCGCCTACAAGCTCAGTCTTCCTCCTAAGATGGAAATCCACCCAGTTTTTCATGTCAGTCTCCTAGAACCCTACAGAGTGCCACGAGACCCGGAGCGCAGAGTCCCCTCACCTGAGCCAGAAGCCATTGAAGGAGAAGAGAACTGGATAGTCCGAGAAGTAGCTAGTAGCAGGGAAAATAAGCGGAGAAAGAAAGTAGAGTACCTAGTGCTATAAGAAGGTTGGGAAAACGAGGATGCCACTTGGGAACCATGGGAACACCTATCGAAGACAGGAGAAGAAGCCCTGATCGATTATCACAAGAGGTACCCAAAGAAACCACGAGATAAAAGAGTGGTTGGTCTGTGAGCCTTTCTAGTCGTTATTATCATTTCCTCTCGGCGTTATATGAGATTTCATTACTCTAGACTTATAGAAGAATAAATTGTTTTAGAACTTGGAGACCCAGTTCTAGGAGAGGGAAGTACTGTAACGGACCTACAAGGCAGTTACATGTTTAAGAGATTGTTACTAGTATCATGTGAGCGAAGGCAAGCAAGTACCTACTACAGTGGTTAGCTACCAGTAGTAAGAGTTAACTACTTTTCGTTCCTTAGTCAGTAGGAACTACTTGAAGAGGATGGTACTGACGAGTACCAGCCTGCATCAAGGTAGTGGGCTCACTATTAGCAGAGACTAATAGGAAGGCACCGATCCTCAGTACTCTGTGCAGTTCCTAATCAGTAGAGACTAATAGGCAGTGGCCAGAATAACTCGGACATGCAAACACTCTTACAGCAACTTAAACCGATGACTACCAAGAGTAGTAACTCTAGTCAGGGTAGATTATGCATTAATCTATCGGCAGAGCATCTATAGGTTTTGACTAAGGGTTTACAGTGGATCTAGTAATAGCTCCGATGGTTGTACTGCAGGTGAAATCTCTTCACAGAAGCGGGGCTATCGGGGGTTCTAGGGAACGCTGGGAAAGCCACTGCAACTTAGTATAGAACTCGAAGTGATGGTAGGGGAGTGCTACAACAGTATAATTACTGGCACCTCTACTGCCCGAGAACTTGATTCCAGCTCGGGGGCTTCAGGATCCAGACTTAGTATTCAAAAAGGAGAGCCCTTAAGATTATTGAGTTCTAGCGATAGAATCTTTACTTGCAACCTGACTCAATACTTTCTATTTTGCAACGACAGCCATACTGTTACCCAGTACAGTTCTTCTACCGAAGGCCCTCGTTACAATATTGTCCCACTTCCAGTGAGGGTCTCTAGTAATCTAAACAATATAGTAGAGTAATAAAAATAGATTCCAAGTAAACAGTAAAGAAATCCCAAAGTAGTTAGTGGCATAACTGCTATAGTGAAACAAATAACAAAACAAGTAAAACAATGGTAAACAAAGTAACAAAGCAGGGGCGGTTACAGGTACTATCCCAATACAAATATTGTTCCACTTCTGGCAGGGGTCCCTAGTAATCAAAACAACATAGTAGAGTAGTAAAAATAGATCCCAAGTAAACAGTAAAGAAATCTCAAAGTGGTTAGTGGCATAACCGCTATAGTGAAACAAATAACAAAAGAAGTAAAACAATGGTAAACAAAGTAACAAAGCAGGGGCAGTTACAGCAGGTCTGTCAGTCCAGGAACCATCCCAAACCTCCCCAAAACGAACACTAGTTGATTCTTACTGCTAGTAGCTAACTACTACAGTAGATACTCGCTAGCCTCCGTTCACAAGATACTAGTACAAACTTTTAAGCTTGTAGTGGCCATGTAGGTCCGTTACAGGGAGTCCCTAGTAATTAAACAACGTAGTAGATTAATAAAAATAGATTCCAAGTAAACAGCAAAGAAATCCCAAGCTAATTAGCGCCATAACCGCTATAGTATATTACACATCAAAACGGGTAAAACAAGGTAAAACAAAATTTTTAACTGTGTAGCGGCGGTTACACCATAGCAGGTACCGTAGTACCTGGGAAAATTCGTTCCGTTGCAGTAGGGATATTTTGCACCAAAACTTGCAGAATTGGCGTCTAAGACGCCAGAAGGGCAGCTTCCCTTTGGTCAAGACAGCTTTACAGCGGAACGAATTTTCCCAAATACTACGGTACTCGAAAAAGGTTTCATATTTTGGCTGTCATTGCACCGCCCCGGCTAGTATAGCGAACCTTTTCTCATACCACCTCGTACCACCTCAATACGAACCCTGTGCTCGTTCAATCCTCAAATCCATACCCTCAACGCACACCTGTGCGACCTTAAGTAGGGTGTTATACCCTAATCGAAAGCCTCCTAGACCCTCGCCTTAGCCGGAGCAACCGCGCGGGGGATCTGCAACAATGGACGCCTCTTCTAATGAGCAAGAGTGCGCTATCAGCCAGGCAATAACTTTTACTAAACTATTGGTGGAGGGGTCTTTCTTTCTAAGATCTTATTCCGGCTTATGCTAGGCTTCATCGCCGACTATACGACAGGTTTCAGCTTCGTATTCCCTCAAACATTAAGGATCTACCAAGTTTGGTACAGATTGGGGAACACGGAAGCTCTCTGAATCTAACCCAATGGCGTGAATAAGGCTTAACATGACTCTATTGAGAGCACAAATGCATATTTAAGCTATATCTACATATGACCCCGCGCCTTCAATAACCAAACTCTAAACATTAGGTTACCATTCCTACTAAACTCTATCATCGCCCTTACCAGACTTACGTTAAACAGATATCCGAAACCCATAAAAATAATTCGGCAGCGTCTAAACATGCCCATAATCGATCCGTTTGCCGACAACTCCCCTCGCCGCAAACGGATAATTATCTGCTGCGATGGTGTGTACTGACCAGTACTATTCCACATCACCCTTCTCACTAAATATGTTTTCCTAGGCCCTAGACGCTAATCTCATATTAAAGGAACTTGGCAAAGCTCTGATGGTGGAGAACCATATGTTCCCACTAATGTCACAAGGATCACGAGAGCGCTTAAAAGTTACACAAAAAAGGACGGTATAGCACAGATTGTTTACTATCAAAGTGGAGTTGGAACAGGTGGGATATTGAACAAAATACTCGGCGGTCAGTCCATCAGTACATGATCCCTATTGTTATAACTGGGTAACCAACCATTGCATCTCTACACCTTCGGCTGCCCACACCCTACACACCTAGCCGTACAACCCAAATCTACATGTACCTATTGCTTTTTATAATGAGCTAGACATTTCTCCCCGCCATGACCCAACTGACGGGAACCTACGAAATAGGTGGCACTGGGTATGGACTAGACGAGCATGTCCGAGAAGCATATGGTTTTCTTGCCCACAACTACCACCCTGGGGACTCGATTCATCTTCTTGGATTCTCCCGGGGCGCTTACACTGCTCGATCAGTCTGCGGACTGATCTGCACTGTTGGTGTACTAACAAAGATGGGAATGGATGAATTTCACGATATTTGGAATAATTACACCCAAAAAAACTATCATAAACAGCCTGAGTAGAACCCCCCAAATCTTATATATTAAAATTAGATTTCAGATTCTTAACTTGATTTTAGGTTACTCGGGATACTTCAAACCAGAGAAGATGGAAAACTTGTAATTCCAGGAGTTAAAGTTAAAACCATTGGATGTTGGGATACTGTTGGGTCCCTTGGCATTCCTTCCATCCATTTACCATTCTTCGGAGAACTTAGCATAGCTCGTGGGGAAAACCAAACGTACAGTTTATAATTCTTTTCAATAGCTTTAATTTTTGTTGCTAGCATCTTTAAATTAACGCTAAGAATAGCTTTCACAATGTAGAACTTTCGAACGGAGTTGAAAACGCCTTCCATGCCTTAGCGCTTGATGAACACAGGAATCCTTTCACGCCAACTCTCTGGAAAAAATCACCCAACTCGAGCACAAACCTTAAGCAAGTTTGGTTCCCTGGGGTCCATACCAATGTCGGTGGTGGCTACGATAACCAGGAAATTGCCGATATAACCCTGGCTTGGATGATACAACAGCTTCTACCTTTCCTAGAGTTTAGCAAAGGTTACCTGCGAAGCATAATCAAAAACCACGCGGACTACACCCAAGAATGGGCAGCGGGGACGATTTATGACTCAGCCACGGGCCTAATGAGGGTTTTCAGCGGAAGTTACAGGACCCCCGGTAGATATACTACCCCAGATGAGCCTGTTCAAACGGAAGAGTTTATCCACAAGTCGGTAAGAATTAGACTACATATGGTAAAGGGGTGGGAATGTAAGGCACTAAACGGTTGGGTATGGAAGGACGAGGGCTGGTGGGAAAAAGATGGACAACGACTACTTGAAGACCGCTTGGGAAATGTTGAGAAAAAGCTTGCTGGGAAACATGTTGTCAATAATATGTTGGGAGAAACAATGCCCGAGGACATTGAGTGGTAACTTTTTGCGATTGAAGGCTGTACTGAGAGAAAGGTTTATGGAATAGTCTAAGGTATTCATTTTCTCAGACCTCAATTCAAATTCATCTCTACAGCTAGGCACCTTCATCGTAATACAGTAATCACCTCGACCCCATACCAAAAACCCCCGGAAACTTTGTCCCTTAGCTATTGCTGCTAGTGAGAAAACTCTGAACGCTATACCTTTCTCAATCATTGTTCACCTAGCTGTCTAGCTACGGGGTATAAGCTGAACAAGAAATCCTCACCACCATCTCTCACACAAGTTAAATATACCAAAATAACTATACCACAATCTTACTTTCGGAGAACTCGAGGCAGTACGCTTCGGTGTAATAAAAATTCCAGTATCTTGTAAGATAGAATACCCCTAATAAAATTTCTACCCTAACTTGTTTGTATACCAATATTAGACCTATCTACCTATTTAATCCAAAATTTCTTATTATGACCCTAATAATCATACGTCATAGTTATATATAAGTTAAAGTTCAGTAAAACCCAATTTATAAGGGACAACCTATCTGAAGAGAAGATATATAACAACCGAAAGCAAATATACCAGGTGAAATATCACACTTTATAAGCGAGATATAAATGTTTTGCTAGTTACTATGACTTATTTATTTAGACCAGTCCCATTCATCCAGCTTTCACTTGATAGCTACGTTACCAGAAAATTATAGTATAGTCGATATAGTATCAATGTAAATTTCTAATTAAATAATTCAGCGTTAAATAAATTATGCTGTAAAACTATTTAGCAAATATGGTAGCCTTTTCGATTTACCTCTACGTTTCCAGAATTATAGCAGAGTACCACACCATTTTACGTACCATACATATATATACTTAATAAGCTTGTATCATTACACGAAACAGATCCCCTAAATCCATTAAGCTGGTCGAAAATGTAATTCATTTCTCTATATCATCTCAACCGCTTTTTCTACACCCCCATAGCCAGTAAAATTATGTATCCACTAAACCACAAGAAATGTCAACCCAAGGGTTATATAGATTAACTTTAAAAAATTATTATATACTAATTACATCTCTACCCCTACGTAACAGAAAAATGCTACCTAAGCTGAACCAAGGATCTCAGCATTACTAGTGCTGCGCCTTACCAACTTGTCCACTAGAGCAGATATTAAGCTAGGTAAAATTCATTCTACACTCAAACTATCGTTTGAGTACTTAATTAGATATATAAATCTTGAGATTATCTCCTATTCCCTATATTTATCCTTCTAAAGTAGACAAACGGCAAAACTAAATTAAATCAAAAATCGATCGACCCATCCATCCATCCATCCATCCATCCATCCATCCATCAGGCATATGTAGTGAATCCTACACTTAGACTCTGTGATACTAATGGTAACTAAGTCATATGTGCCCTAATAGAACCCTTTATATAATTATAGTGACTTCTATAGAAAATATATATTTATGAATTATTTTAATGTAATGCTATCCGAAATATGCTAATAAATATGTATAGAAGTACATCCTTGTAATCTAATACAAGTATCGAATTTTCCGTTTCAATACCTATGGAATAAGCGCATTGGTTAAGCTCCCAAGCATGAGACACAGGAAGCTACAATATCCAAACCACAAAACCACTTGTATTTCCGTTAGGCTAGGCGTCAAACTCTGTTTCGGAAATAACACCAAAATACCAAACAGAAACATTAGATTAGATAGACAGCATTCTAGACGCATCAAAGAACGAAGCTAGGTTTACACTGTAATATAACTAGAATAGTGTTGATTAAGTTAACGCATAAACTAAGACCATTAAACCCATTGCATTCGCCCCGAAGTTGCAAATATACGGTCTGGATTTTATTATGTATCCTAACTATAGGTTATCTATCAAGTAGGTTGAACGAGATATTACTAACAGAATTAAACTAAGAATTACACGTCATATGGTAGCTGCAGTCTTAACCCCATTGTTTCAGTAGCTAGCACTCGAAAAATTGAATTATATCTAAAATGATCATTTGAATTTACTAAAAGCTTAGATTGGTTTAGGACTCCCTTATATATATTATCTTTCATAGCTACATTCTACGAGTGATTGTTTATGATTAAATACACTTAAGATCACCTTCGATAAATACATATAACTACATGTATGTAGCCCATCATTCAGGAGAAACTTTTTAGCTCTACATAATTCCTATTTTTATGGTCTTTTAGGTTATCGTAAGTAGGAAAAATACTAATAAAGGACCGGCCTGAAAGGGAGATCTATACATATGTGCATTACGCTTTGATTCCTAGAGCTACATGTACATGTAGTCATAAGTTTACCTACTACAAAATTTTATATGCCACTAACATCTGCTTAAATTTGCGATATATTAAAGCACGCTGTTAGGCTTTTTAACTAGTAAAATATTAGTAAAAAACTAATAAAAGCAAAAACTCCACTCTACAAGTAGATACCCGGGGCATGTAAAGTCAAAGATAAATATGTACATATATTGCGTGATGCATTTAGAGCAACTGAAATATGAATTCACGGGGGCTATATTCGCCGATGTTGTCTACTCAAATGAAACAAACTATCGGAAGAACCCCGGTACCAATTGAGTTCAACGATGGCTATACAGGTATCACACACAGCCAGGTAGTGAGTATGAAGAGCAACACCAATGAATTATCGGTTACACGGGCTATATGTGCGGCCACTCAAAGGCACCATAGACATCGAGATATCTCTCTATATTACCATGGTTCCGCGGGCAATATCGATGCACTACGCTTCACGATGGTAATGGGACTAGATGTAAAGTTAAAGCTGAGAACCAAAAATCATTGATCTAAGTAAAAGATAGACTATCATAACTTAGGCACTTTACGGCTGGCAGAATAAGAGCTTTCTATCCTAAGAAGAAGGCTCTCCTTTCTAAATCCTCGCTAAATCCCGTCTCAGGATACGCTTAGAGTTAACCGTAAAAGCTATGGCCAAAGATGCGTTGTCTCGAATCAATTGCGCCTTGGTTAATTTACCAGCACATTTTTACATTGAGCTTAGTGATATTCCGGGTTACGGGGAGATGAGGCCCCCTCCCCTCTATCTTCCGGGATCAAAGTCAGAGTGCGCCTAGGGAGATTTAGCCAGTGAGACTGATTACATAATATGTAGGAAGACGTGGTTCATTTTGGAGCGAGTAGCCTGCATTTACAAGACAAGGAAATCTGATGATAGCAACCGTCACTAAAAGAGGGGGGCTGGTTACTTGGGTATGGTAATTGAGATACAAAGGGGTCTAGGAGAGGGAGTGAGGAAATGGCTTCTTGCTGCAGTAATGTCCCCCCCCCTC
Source organism: Verpa bohemica (assembly GCA_033030345.1). NCBI lineage: Eukaryota > Fungi > Ascomycota > Pezizomycetes > Pezizales > Morchellaceae > Verpa > Verpa bohemica. The sequence goes on along the minus strand of JAUFSE010000009.1, from coordinate 568,690 downwards.
TCTGCTCCAAGACCACGTAACCCTGAACAGATGTATGAGAGATACCTGTCGATACATGCAAAAGAACCTCTACGGGCGGTAATAGTGCGTGTTTGAGTTTTTTTTGTTGCTTACAGTTCTGCAGCAACATTTTGGTTAATCTAATTCACTCAAAGCTTACGATTGTAGTTTTTCTTCGATTATATTAAATTCCAGCACTACGATGCTGTGCAGAATGTATGAGAGAGAGTACTCATTGTTTCGAGGCTGAAGAGGGGGAGGGGAAGTGGGTGGGAGAGGGGGACATATCTACAATCTCACGATCCCCAAAGTCATTCTCGTGGCACCGATACAACTAACCCTAAATGCAAGAGAGTACACGGCGTTGGTTGTGGGATTACAAAAGTTGGGAACTGCTTTCCCAACACGACTTTATTTAACAGGTTTCTAAGAGCCATGTGAACGCTTTAGGCGAATGATAGGGACATAAAGCGTGCTTGTGAGGGATACGGTACCCAATCCCCCATATTGAGATGGTGATGATGGCGGGGAATGGCGATGCTGGTGTTGAACTTCCGGAAACATGCACGTGTTGCGCTGAGGGACCTTCTCCTGGGCTTGTAGCTGTAGGCGTGTGAGTGGCTCGCCACCCTCGCTGGCCATACGATTGTGTGTGGGGGATATGACTACGCTAGGTCCCGAATTCACGTAGATTGAGCGAGTAGCGATGAAGTATTGCCACCATAATTCAATCGAATTAAGATTTCAACACTGCACGCATTGGGCCGATTCTACCTGCAGTGCGGGAGGAGACGCACTTTGCTTCAAAATCCTTATTTTTCTACACGTATCCTAGCTAGCCAAACAACAGCTCGCATTAGTTACCTGCTACGATCGAACCAACCCCCCCCTCCTTCCCGAACACCCTCTCTGCCGCCGGAAGGTAATGGGTAATAAATTGACGCATGTACCTAAAAACTTAATGTGCCTGTTTTTCCTCGTCGTGTCACTCGTATGTGGATATCATGACGTGCAATGGAAAAAGAGAAAAACGTTGTCTATTGTGATTCGATGGTACGTTGTTCTGATACTTCGATGTGTTGAAGAGCATAGAAATGGTAGAATGTTGAACCTTGGCCACATAAGTATGTCAAGTTAGACCAATAGAATATATACCTCCCCAAGATGCTAATGAGTGCAAAAAGAAAAGAAAAAGGGCCACCGTTCTTGCCTCGATTAATTTTAGGCTTATTCGCGCGGCAAAGGATATTCAGGTCGGACCGGCGGAAATTTCCCCCAATTCGTCGTCGTGTACCTACCTACAAAATTTTAAGACATCGTAATTCCGGGCATTTTTTTGAAAAGGAACGACGGGAATCGTGGTCTCGTATCACAACCACACTCGTCAATCGCCGTGGCAAGCATGGGATCCCCGTTGACATCGGACAAGGTAGTTGTAGATCATCCCGAGAACAAAAATTTTGGAGGTTTACAACCGGACCGGAACCTTACTATCAGTTCTTCCGTTTTTTTTTTTCCCTCTAGAAATAGGAAGCCCTCTTTTTTTCGGAAAAACACACAGTCGCTCCTCCTCGTCATCAAGCAGGGATAATGACGCAGTGACCACAATATCAGACCGTGCAAGATCTTCGGATCCACGGAGGGTCTCGGTTAAAATTTTTAGGCAACAGGCCTATACGCGATCTTTAAGCCCTAGGCGAGCCAAACATCGTAAAGATTAAAAATCCAGCCTACTATGCTTTAATAAAACTAGCGAACTACAGATCTTTATTCGCTGTAACTTAGAAACTTGTCGAAGCGAGGTAAATCAACTGGTTTCTAGCGATTTACCAGTTGATCACTTAGGCCGGTTGTAAGTATTTCGCTGCAGAAGCAAGTGGTTAGTCAATCATAGAACTTTTGAGGTTACCAGATGAACCCTAGCAGGTCACGCGTCATAGGACGTTTCATGGCGTCTGCACTAGACGGGTTTTTAGAACGCCATATAGTTCTGTAGAGTGAGGTGGTGTGCTGAAGTACCCATAGTAGATTAGCTAGAGAACTAGATAGATTGCGGTAGAGCAGTGATAGGATATACTCAACTACGTGGTGTAGTAACCCGTGATAATTATTACCCCTGACGGTACTCAAGGTACGCCAAGACCCGCGCCACAATGGTCACGTCTCCCCAACATCAAGTCATCATCTACGATTTCAAGTACAGCAGCAGCGTGTCCAGACTAGTTTACCACACCCCCCCTTATTCTGCTCTATCGGTTTTTCATCTATAGTACTCCTCTATCACAAGATGCCGTCCGCTTCCAACCAAAAGCGCGTCAAGGTACCTTCACGAGTTTCAGATATTCGTATCCGGGTTCGGTTTCTTTTGTGCCTTACTTCACTTTCCCTTCGCATATTCCCCAAAAGCCTGCATTCTCACTGATTGTACGCGGGGGTTTCCTCTGCTTCTCTAGGCGTAATATAGGGTGTTTCTATCTATCGTCCATTTGGTATATATTAAATTAAACTCTATATCTTGTTCCCATAACGGCCGTTAACAGTGTGATTCCAGTATATGGCTCCATTGCAACCCCCGTAAACCCGGATAAGAAACCCCCAAACCTCCCGATAGACCACACGCACCAATGGACTGTATCTGTTAAAGGCGTCAACGACGCTGATATCTCCCATTTTATCAAAAAGGTGCAGTTTAAGCTTCATGATACATACGCTAATCCTCTCCGGAGTTAGTACTCTCTACACCCTTCCCTATTTCTCTTCTGCTATATGGGTGCTATACTAATACAGTATAAAATCATGTACAGTGATCGAATCCCCCCCCTTCGAAGTCTCGGAAACTGGCTGGGGTGAGTTCGAAATTCAGATAAAACTTTTTTTCGTTCCCGAGTGCACTGAAAAGGCACAAACCCTCTTTCATTTCCTAAAGCTACACCCCTACATCGGTGATAAAGCCGAGCTAGAATTAGCACGGCAACAGCGTCGACCAGTGTTAGCTTACACCTACGACGAAATCATCTTCAATGAGCCGACGGAGGCCATGTACGATCTTCTAACATCTCGGGGGTCTGCGAGACTCCCAAGCCGGACGAGAGGAGCCCGAGGTGAGTTCGTCGAGGAAAGTGAGGCGAGTGAGATGGATCGGTTGGGAGAGGGTATTAAAGTTGTTCAGGAGCATATCAAGAAGGCGAAAGAAACCCTTTCGGAGAAGGAACGGCAAGTGGCGCAAATCAAGGCGGGAATGGAGAAGAAATGACCTTTTCCCCTTTCTTTCTAGAGTTCTTAATATTCCTGTTTCTGTTTCTGTTTCTATTTCTGTTTTAATTTTTGGGGTCCTTGCTTTCCTTGTCATCCCTGGGACTTGTACTGTTTATCTACCGGGGAAACGGGATGAGGTTCCTGAGTGGTAAAAAGAAAATAATTTATAAACGCAACGTTAAGGAGTGGCGCGGGCCACCGTAATTACCATAGTTGCTATTTCAGGACCATAGCTAAATTTATGCTATTGCCATAAGATAAGACTCCCAAGGCGGTTATATCAGTTTTTCCCTGCCCATCCAGATCAAAAATAAAGGCAAGACATTAAAGTAGGGCACAAATAAACATCTACAACTAAACCTTAGAACCATTATGTCTCACCCATACAACTATAAAATAAAAACTATAAAAAAGTAACTTCAAATGTACATGGATTTGGTAGAAACCCAATACGCGGTATCTAATTCACCTTGGAATTATTCGATCTTTGTCCTCAACTGTACACCGTGCCACCCCTTAATCTCCTCACTGAGAACTTCCTGGACGAGCCTGTGCTGCATCACTATGGGCAGACCTTTAAAATTCCGCGATGCAATCTCGATGGCATACATCGAGCCGCAGCCCCCGGAAACATCTTGAACCTATATAAGTTGGGTTTTAACAATTTACGTAAAAGATAATTAGTATCGGGGTTACCACAAAAGGAAGAAATGGAGTACGAAGACGGAGCTGGGTTTATTATTGCAATTATTGCTATGGGCCTTGTGTAAGATTGTAGCAATAAGTAGGCAGTAGGAGGGAAAAACCGAGAACGGAATGAGCGCACAGCCACGATGTGGGAAAGCAACCAATATCTGATATCCTACGCACCTCTAGCTTTGAAGGTGACAGCTCCGTTACGAGCTTATTGAAGATGTGCAGCTCCTTCGAATCGAGATGATCTGGAGGGGCTAGAATGGGAGATCTCGAGGCCGACGTCGTGGAGAAACGCGGGGATTGCGGGGATACTCGTTGTGTGTTGTTAATCAAGGGCCGTGCGTAGTAGAAGTTCCTGACCGTGGAGCGGAACATAGCGCAGATAAGAGAAGTACGATTAGGGAAGAGGGAGGGGAGGAGTATGAGGAACGGGTGAGAGAGGTGTGTGTGCGTGCGTGGATTGGATGGGTGTGGTTGCGGTAAATTATAGTACGGCTGTGGTTGCGGTTGTGGTTGTGGTTGGGGTGGGTGATGGTGGGGTCGAGGGGTAATGCAGTGGTGGACGGACAGACAATTACACTGACTGCAGTATAGTGTATCTACAGACGAGCCTATGTTATGCCTATACCTTGCGGGGGGGGGGAACAAAAACAACAAGGAGGAGGAAGAAGAGGAGGTTGATCAGAAAATATGACGGCTGATCATTGACCCTGAACCTGTGCTTGGGAAACTAGATAATGGGGAGGGCCAAGGAAATACGGACCTGCTGGAATAAAATGCCGAAGTGCATATGCCGTACAGGACATTGAAAAGAGACATAGCATATGCTATGCAACGTAAGTCTTCCATTTCCTTTTCTTCTCCGCTACATACAGTCCAAACCCCATCTATGATACCGGGCCTCTACAGGATCAACCCGCCACCCTTTCTTTTTTGTCTTCCGGTGGTCGTTATTGTATGGTAAATAATACATCCCATAAAGTCGGGCTACTATTACCCTCCTTCCTGTATCTCCACCACCACCCCAATCCCAACCCCTACCAGCTTCATTCACACACGGAAAAACACGACAGCTGAAACAGACACGCAAGGCGAGAAATCTAGACACAAGAAAACGTCCTGACTGTACGACTCTGCTCGAGTAGGCTCGCCGGCCCATGCTGATCCTTTCCCCGCAAATGACGTTGACAGTGACAGGGACGAGGGGCAAGGGCAAGCGAGATTACTCTCACCCAGTACCTTGGTGAAAGCGAGTACAAAAATATCTGTTCTGGGCCTTATTCTATACCCTATACTAAAATAATTGACCTCGCATCACCCGATTACGGAGTGGCGCTCTTGAGGATGGCTCAAAGGTAATGCCTATCTACACGAAATACCATATTGGGGTGATGAGTGGTTGGGCATACAATAAAATCGTTATAAATGGAAGATTATAAGCACTTCTGGTGTGGTGCCACTACCAGTCAGTTCATCTTATCCGCGCCTTGAATTTCTCACGCCATCACTGCCTCCCTCGATCTCCCTCTCTCTTTTCACTGCTCCCCAATTTACCCAGCCTGTCGGGCGAAAGATCTAGTCAAGCGAAGAGGGTGGGCAAAATACCCTGCAACATACACTAAGCACCTCCATGGTAGTATCCACCGAGAGAAACAAGCTATAATGGGTATTGAGTATTTAATTCGCAGAAGAATATGTATGTAGTTATGCCATAAATCGATAAGAATCCCATTTGAAACCGTTATAGGAAAAACCCGTGCCAAATTGACAACAAGACAAAAAAAACCTGTGTTCTCATTTTTGTTTCCCCACCCAACCCCACCCCCTATTCCCAAATCCCATTCAACAGCTAAAACTAAAGGAGAAAGAGAAAAGAACCCGAATCCCCGATAAAGAGAAAGGAGAACCCATAAGAAACAAGAACAAAGTCAACCGCAAAACGTAAGCATGAGCAACATGGATGAGCAAAGAAAAGGAGGGGGAAAATATGACCAAACGCACGCTCTAATGATAAAACAAATTCGGTGGAAACCCCCCAAGTAATGGAACAAACGGAGTCAAGTAACAAATGAAAGGTTGGTGGGGCTAAAATGAAGGTTTGAAGGTGAAAATATTCTCCCACAATCGCACAACTCCCATTTTCAAACGCTCGAGCAATGTGAAGGACGCGACCGCTAAGAAAAAAAACAAAAACAAAAACAATCCTAACATACCCACGCAAAGGTAAAAAAGTAAAAGACGAGAAGGAGAAAAGGTAGTAGAAACACACGGCTCCTTCTTTTTCGTGATAGAGGCTCGTTGAGTAATCGAATCCCCCAGTCATCTAAAGATGAAGCCAAAAGTAGAAGAAATCAAGACACTGCACGAATCAAAAGCCAAACAGTTAACACCAAAGAGAAATAATGCGGAAAAAACGAAGGCCCGGGCGAAGGTACGCCTCGCGAGTATACAGTTCTAGGAGCCACAACCCCCCACCCTAATATCCTTTTTTTTTTTTTGCCCAGTATAGTCCGCGTTGTCGGCCCATAACCGGCGGATAAAACCTCTGATCCTCATGTGATTCCCAGCACCTCTCCTCCTTCACCCAATAGTAAACTCCGAATATTGTGACCTCGCTTCCCCCTTTCAATGTAGAAAATGAAACTCAAGTGAATTCAGCTCCCCGTCCCTTTTTAGTCCACCCATATGGTCAACGACATATTCAACAGATAGCAGTAGGCGCTTGCTGAGCATCAAATCTGAATGCTCCGGAAGGTCTTCTGCGATGGTGAAATCCCGCATAGTTCAATGGTATCGGAGACGCGGTACCTGATAAAGTTTTAAAGATCGAACTAGGAGACCCTTCTGAAGGAGAAGGCGTGTATCTAGGACTAAAGTCCGACTCCATTACAGTCCTTGGTTCAGTCATGTTGAAGACTGCCCCAGAAAAAAGACCAGGGTTCACTGGTGTCGAGTCTTGTATCTTTTTCTCGGAAATCTCATTATCAGACATTTGTGGTGATGCCTTTGCCGATCCAAACTAGTTGATTATTAGCATGATAGACGTCAAGTGCTTCCAAAGGAAGAACTTACAAAGCAGTAATTATCAAGTAGTTCGCGGTATGATGATGATTCAATTGAAGGCTTCTCCCCTAGGAATGCACTTGGTTGAAATACCTCTGGTGCACCGGCACCGACAGTTGTAGGACTCTCAATGGGAGTTGAGGTGTCTTTAACCGGAGCGGCATTTTTCAGAGCACGAGCAGCAACAACGGGAGTCTTCGTAATGCGAACCTCGGGAACCCTAGGCTCAGTAACCTCAAGAACAGCACTTCCAAACTTGAAGTATGGACTTTCTTGAGGGTTCTTGTCGACAGCTTTGTCAGTCTTAATACCCAACCCACTTCGTTTGGGACCAACGGCCGTATGGGCAGCCTTGATGGCAGCGGTTAATGAAACCCCGAAATCATAGCGATTACCAAAAGCGTTGCCAGACGGATTTGCTCGACGTGCTAGCGACTCAGTAGTATCGGTAATACTTTCTAGTGACTTTGTTTTCGGAAGCGGGGCATCCTCGGATTCCTTTCCATAGAAAGTACCATCATAGCCTTCAAGCTCGTCGAAGTTGGGCATCGACTTGGGCCTGGGAGCTGTGGAGGGTTTAGACCGTGGCAAGGCAGCTCGTACGCTACCACCCTTGCCATTCTGAGGCTTTGCCTTCTTGTTAAAGTCGACCTGGAAATTGAACCCATGGTTGTTGTCCCAGTACTCTTGGCCAGCAACGTTATACCGAACACAAAAGAATAGAAGCTTCCGCTCTAAGTTGACCTGGTCCACTAGTTTGATGTTGAAGATGAATCGATCGACACCTTCTTCCCTCTGCTTCTTCCTGACATCACTATTGAACTCTGCAGTAACCTCCGAGACAGTTTCCCAGTAATCCAAAGTGAAACGAACAACAACAGACTTCTGGAAGGACATGTTGGTAACAGCTACCGTACCGATAAGGTTTTTGTTGTCTGTAGAAAGACACACTCTCTCAACTCTAACAGGCAAGTGCTTTCGTGCGTCCAAGTCTTTGGGGAAGTTTGGTAGATTAATTTCCCACTCGAAGGGTGGCTCCCGAGATCGAAAAGCCTCGTCATGAGGGAACGGGAACTCCCTCTCTCCATCGAATGACTCTACTGGTGATGATCCAGCACTGACCGCCGAAGGCTTCTCCTGATGCAAGAAATGTCTGACATGCTCAAGGTGGGCGTCGAAGTGTACTGCTTTGGGGAAAGTGGGAGTGGATGGCATGGATGCTGGCCGTGATCTGTTTGGTGTTTTGAGAGATGACTTAACAACTTCACCACTCTTCTTGCGTACCATAGGCGGTGCTATCCGGTAGCCATCATCCTCATAATCACTGTCACTATTTGATTCTTGTCTACTACTGAAGCCGTTCAGTAATGATGACTCCGAGATCGATCGCTGGTGTGATCTTCCACGCTTGCTCTCTCCTTCTGTAGGTGACTGCAACTTGCGCGATAATGAATCTGGTGATGGTACCCGTCGCTGAGGGATATTCTTGATGGCCTCCTTCAACTGCTCCTCAAGATTTCCAAGGTTACGACCTCTCCTTCTAGCACGGCCTACAGAGTCATCTTCATCACTAGAGTTCTGAGAAGAATCTGGAGGTGAGAAGACAGCTCCAGTTGGAATCATCAGACCATTGTCTGCAGGAGGTGGTGACTGAAGAATGCTATTGTTTCGAGGGTTGACATTCCTGTGATGCAGTGATGACCTTTCTGAGGCATGGTGGATGTTGTGCTGGCCAGTTGAAGAGGTTGGGTGGTTTAGTGTAGCGTTCATCTGAGGAGTCCGCCGATGCTTATGTAGATAGGTAGCGGATCGTGGTGGATTACTCGAGTTCAAGAGGACCGTTGTAGAGAAGGCTGAAGGGGAGGTGACATCGTGTAATGATATCGAGGAGGACCTGCTGGAGATGGGAGAGGTGCACGGAGACTGGCTGGGGGGTGTGTATGGCATTCGTTCAACTGTTGAATGAACCTTCCTAGTGGAACGGGAATATGGTACTAGTTCGTGGGTGAGGGAGGGGAGTAGGGGTATATGTAGTTGCCTGAAATTCGTCGAGAATTTTCGTCAAGGCGTAATGGTCGTAGAAAAGAAAAAGGGCAAGACCGTTTTTTATGAGGAAAAAACTATGAGGAAAAGAAAGGAAAACTCGTGAACAAGGATATTAACAATTATAAGCCTGCTATGGGTTCTAGTCAGCGCACGGCCAGCAATGTCAACTGCGGGGAAATGTGAGTGGGTAATTGGGTACATGAAGGAGGGTGGTCTTTCAAAAATATAAAACAACTGGTTGGATCGAAGTCACTCACACACTGATGATGCAAGTCGGTATTCGACTGCCGGAGGCGATAGCAAATCCGAGACCGATCGAGATTCCGGACCTACTATGGCACACGGAAAATCTACGTATCTAGATGAGATGCACACTCCGATGAGAAGAACAGCCGTGGTGAAGCAAATCGTCACGACCGTCGCAAGAACCGTTCGTTTTTAGTAGAACGGTTTGTTGAGTTGGAGGGTAAGTGGCGGCTTCTGGTGAGTGATCGCTCTTTTGGGGGGCTCTGCACAGAGAAACTGGAGAGCAGAGCAATTGGAGGGGAGGACCCAGAGGATATGTAGTTGGCGAGCTAGGGCCTTTCACGGGAAAGGATGGTGGGTAAGGTAGGGTAGGGTGGGAAGGTGGGCGGGAGAAAGAGCAGGGTAGAGGAGAGGCTAGATAGGTGGGCCTTCGTCCTCGTTTTTGGGGGGGGGAGGGGGGAAACGAGAGATAGAAAGGTAGGAGAGAAGAAAGAGTGAGAAGGAAAGATGGGTGAAGAAAAGGGAAACTGAGGCGAGCAGGGGGGCCGAAGGGGAAGGGAAAGATAAAAAAAAAAGATAAAAAAAAAAAAGAAAAGGGCCGTTCACCGTCCGCGGTTCGTGATGGAAGCCCCGGACACGGATGGGTGAGCCTCCCTTTGCCTATCCCAATCTTCACAGCTGGCTTTGCTGTTGTTGATGTGCGGCCCTCCTACCTCTTACTTGCTGCGCACCAAAGCTGTCGCTTTCTTGGACAGCCTTTGCGACAGCAGCAATACACGTTGCTCGTTGCTGGCTACTGCTGCTGCTACTGCTGGCTGCTGCTCCTAGCTCCACTCTCAACGAGGAACGTCGCCGCTGCTGCTGTGTTCCCAACACTTCCCAAAATTTTTATTATTACATGTATTTTCCTACTTCTATCTAGCTGCTTGTTTGAAACTACTCATATTCTATTACTGTTTCGCCTTTTACGTCGCCCCCCCCCCCACCGCCTTTGTCACTACATACCTTCCAAACTTTTCTCCAAACTTTATTATCTTCAATCCCGAGAAAACTAAGCTTCTGAGAAATCCCTCCCACTATTGTAATAATAATAATAGTAGTAATAATAATAACGCTTGCTCAACCAACTCAAGAAAGAGAGAGGGAAATTCTCCCCCCACCCGCATACTTGCCCCCTTTACTTCCGCTAGCCTACCGTCATATCCGCTTCCGTATCTTTCTTCTGACCCCCCCCCCACACACATCAAAATTCTCTTTGAGCCTAGCTACCGATGGAGCGAAGAGAAATTAAAAACAACCCAATTTCTACTCAGTTGTGTATGGGAATTCGAGATGGAGGGTGGAAAGAGAGTTGCAACAAGGATGCCATATCCATGTAACGGTCGTTGTTTTTTTTTTTTTTCGTAGCCACACTTGCTGGGCCCAGACGAGAGATCATCGCCTCCCCTACCACACCACTTCCTTCAATCTTGCTTCCAAGGAAGTCTGCTGCATGCGGCAGTCGATGCGCATGTGAGACACATGCCAGAAACGCCCTATCTTTTTTCCCACGAGGATTGGGGGTGGTCTGCCCCATGTCTCTCTCATTCTCACCCAAACCTCGCTATTTTCTATTCATACCTGTTCATAACCGTGCCATTTCCCTATCTGATGGCCGCATTGGTACTGATTGGCCCAAATTCTCATGGTTATTCTGCGGTTGCGGTTACAGATTGAAATCTGCTTCCCCAAGTAACAAATTTCGGTTTCACTCCACCTGGCCACCTACAAGCAGAAAATGCTGCATACGAGGAGGCGTGCATAGGCTCTATGGGAGAGGTCAATGCGCTTCTTGTTTCTACTGCGCACAACGGCCTTCCGCCGTTTCGCGGAAGCAGTAGGACCGCCGTCGTGATAGAGAATGCACGCCCGATATAGGTCTAAAACGGGCCCACCGAGCCGGTCTGGATCCGGAAAAATTACCTACATGTCCGGGTTTTGGTTGGATGGCTATTTTGTTTCGACCTTTCAATATTTTCTTTTTCTCATCGAAAGCGTAAATCATTGACATCCCGCCAATCACCCAGGATCAGAGTAATGCGCCATTTCTACTTTTGCGACTTCGATTTCCGTATCAGAACGCTTACACCAAAGGAGGGAACCCGGTAGGGGCGTTAGGCGACAGAGACTCGCTGAGCTGAAGCTCGAATTCAAATTGCCCTGATCAATCGCAACTTGGTCGTCTTGAGAATATCTAATGTTGTCGCCCGTTTCCGGAGCAATCAACATCCGTACAGATCCCTGATGGTACATATGGAGTCACCTTTTAGTGTGTACGTGGGGTTCGTCAAGGAACCTCCGCGGCTGTCGCACAACTGACTAGGATAGATTGCAGGGGAGCAGGGCACAGATAGGGAGCAAATGGCAGCCGTTGGTCACTGCGAGGCGCCCCATCAGCCATCAGCCGCATACGCATACTCTTACCTATCTCAACTCGGATTTCCTAGTCTTCGCCTTGGAAAAGACACATCTTAATTTTTTCTCTCTCTTAATCTTAATTACGCGGATGCACTTCATGCCGGCGGAGAACGCACAGCCGTAAGATCGGAGCTGGAATCGCCCTACATGCCTATCCATAGTAATCCACAGTACGGTAAGGTAGCAGGTAGCAGGTAGCAGGTAGCAAGTTTCTCCGGAGACATATTTACCATCTGCACGACATTTCGGCATGGTGGATATATTTCGATGAGGTATGTACTCCAGAGTTTGCCCGAGGGCTTCGTAGTCATGGTGTCGGGCTGGATACGTCTGCAGCAACACGGACCGCGCGGCAACGTCTGGTCTATCTCTAGTACCACGAACGATGACGAAATACAAGCCTGATACAAGCGAGTAACTGCCACTCACCGTTTGCTTTAGACCAGTCACTGCTACTCTTGCGCCACCCCGTGTCTCCAACTGACGAACTCTTGTAACAGTTTTAATACGCCACACCATTACAAGTTAGGTATCCGACTCCCCGACTCCCACTCCCCTAGCATGTATTGAGGAAGGTGTATGCTGTCGGTTGTTATTTCCGTCCCCACCCAGCCCTCCGGTACCGAGCCGAGAAGTAATTAATAGCAAAACCGTGACAAATCATGCATATCATGGTCTATCCAAGTAAAATGAGAGACTAGCATGTACTGTATAAAGTAGTGGTACTATAGTCAAGTGTTATCAGTACTGGCCGGCAGTCAGAAACTCCACCGGATGTTGACCTCCTACCATAAACCAGTACGAATTTCCGAATCAAAAAGTGCAACGGAAGATACCTTGTCTTCTTTTGAATAGGACTACCATAGATGAGACGGCTGCACAAGATATCGCGAAATCCATCCCCGCCCTGCGGGGATGTGATGGTGGGGTGCGCAAGACTCAAAGCAAGCAGCAGTTCGCCAAACGTCCCGTTTCCCCCTAGGACAGTGCACATCCTCATCGCCTGGGCCATTTTTTGATTCGAGACCGCTATCTGTCAAAGATGCAATAAGAAGAACACTGGGGAACTGATAGCTGGAGTCGCTTATCAATAGCACACAACACCATCATGATGGAGCTCATTGAGCTATCCTATCCTCAGAGTTGAAACCGGACTGTTGAAATTAACTCCCTGCAGGGCAGTAAGGAGCAGCGCCTCTGCTGCAGTCTTGAACTCAATCTCCACCGGCGCATATTTTGGAAATCCCTCCTGCTGCTGCTGCTGCTACCTTAATACATACCTCTTCGACACCATAATTTTGAAATAGTAGCAGGCGCCTGTAAATATCTTTATTTTAAGATTTGAAATCCGCAAAACCCACCTTGTTTTGTCTGTCGCACATGTTTTTAGTTCAGTGATCAACGTGCCTGCATAAATCACCTACATACCTATCCCTGAGTGCGGTAGAGCTAGAGATTACTGTGTGCTCTTTTTTCCGACAAGTCCCCCATCCGATATTATTGTACAACACCCAATAATCAAGAGATCCCACTTCAAGAGATATGGTCGGTAAACCCCCTACTTCTGAGATGGTTGCGACGACTGATAAGCCTGCCTCCTTGTTTTGGAGGAATGCCTTTCCACGCGGCTGCGTACTGACAGTGCTGATCCGCACCTATACCAGTAAGTCGGTTACTGTGAACAGCCAGCCCGCGTTCGTTTTCGACGGCTTAGCACACCACTTTTTAAGGATAGGAAATTATCACGAATATTTATGGAACGAGAAAAAGATTTGTGTCAATCCTTATGCTGGTTATCATTGTGGCGTCGTAGGTCTTCTTGTCGTTCATCCGTCCACACATATGATACTTAGTTTGCTATGTGCATCTATGCGCCCGTGTGTTTTGCGTGCTCGCTTGTCTTGGTGATTGTCACTGATTGATTGATGATCTTAGCCGTCAGAACCCGAGGCGAAAGATAAAGATCGTGACGATCTCGAAACCAAGCTTTCTGTGTCTCAGTCATAACTATTTTGTGAAGAGATTTTACCTAAGCAAGGTTGATTATTATCGTTGCCCGTCGCCACCAGCCAGGAACCAGATTCGTAAAACTTACCTAAATATCGCCACTAAAAAGGCGCCCGCGGAAAATCAGGCTGAGTTGTTTCTAAGCCTAGCGATCTCAGCGATGATAGACATTGGCAATCTTCGACCCTGCACTACAACCCTACGAAGATTCTAGGGGGATTAACGTTGATAGCTTGGGTGTAGAATCTACTGGTCATTTGATAGGCGTGGTAGAATGGTCTTGAACTTTCTGACACTATAAAAAGATTTAGGGAATAAGGCTTTGCGTACTAGCGCAACAAATAACTAATAACTTTTTATTGTTATCGTTATCGTTATCGTTATTGTTATTGTTTTTTCTTTCTTTCTTTCTTTCCTTCTCTTGTACTATGACGACAGCCGTCGCCGGTTTTCAAATGAGCTACCTATTACGCAACCCCCGTAGTTAGCAGCCTATCCAATGTCGCAACCGGAACCTGGGAAAGGGGTTGGAGTCTTTCCGCAGTAACTGTACATACAGAATGCAGCATATCTACTACCGAGTCCCAGTAGTAAAGCACGTACAGACACTCAAGATTTATGTTTAAAGTACCTCCCGGGGTTATACCTGATTTTCATTTCTCATATCCTTGATCCATATCTCGGAACCATTGCGATAGGTAAGCTCACAAGTCTCTAGCTGCTTGTATCCGGGGTTTGGGGGAGCGGTAACTAAACAGGTCACAGTCAAGCCTAGGATACCTTGTTTACCTATGACGGCACAACAATTCCCCTAAAGGACTACCCTGTCGTCTAAAAAAGGTTTACAAACTGGTACCAACCTTTCAGCCACTTTAGCTTAGGCGACGTCGAGGCTCAAGTTTATTACGAGTAAGTCTCGTGTCTGTGCCCAAAGGAAGACAACAAATGTCCCCAAACTCTCGTCATGTCTCTCCCAAAATCGCGGGTTTTGTGGGCAACGTCATGCTATCTTGTGCAAGACAGTTCTGAGACATAACGTCACATGTGGGACACTGCTAACCGTACCAGGCCCTTCGTTATTGCTCAAATGTATTCTCGGCTTCGATCAAAAATCTACTCGGTGCCTTCAGTTTCAGGCCGCAGTACGGTTAGATAAAAGCATGAAATCCGAAAGCTGGAGTCCGAGATCTAAAAGCCGAGTTCAACTCGGTTTTCAGCTCAGCATCTTGCCCCGGCACTGCTGATATATCTGCTTGGGGTATGTACTTGTCTAGGGTCACCTGTCAACTCAATACCCTAGCTACGGGGATGTCCTCTAAGAGCACATCTGGCCTTTTTTCCCCTGCACTCTTCTAAATCCAAATATCCCAATTAGTATAATATTGAATTTAGATACCTATTTTGACTTTAGCGCAGAATTGGCTATCACCCTAGAAAAAAAATTATGATGATGGATATAGCTGATATCCAGGTCCCGGAGCTCCCGTCGGCATCTAGTACTCAACTTCAGAAAGAGCTTCATTCTTACATATTTCAGGGGTTGATATTAATCTAGCAAAGACAAAGGGCCCATAAGGAGTAAGTTGACTTTATGGCAGATTTCGTACTACGGTAAATGGCTGCATCTGTAATTATTATTAACACCATTGAGTTTCCCGGGTAATTACATTAAGAAGGCAGACATATTGACCAAACAGGTATAGACTTCTTGATGAATTTATGTTTAATGGCCCTGACAAAAATTCTATCATCGTATGGTTAGTATCCGATCTTTAAAAGCTAGAGTCAAATCCCTAGGGTTCATAAGCTTGAAAGCAAAATCTGACTAAAATCGATAGCTAACTCTTGTAATAGCGATTTTAGCGCTTAGAGAGAGTACGGAAATAACATAGAAAAAGAAATGAGATGACTCCCTACGACAAAGAAATATCTAGACGACCAGCTCGGCTTCCCGATCTTTAATGATCCTAAGATCTAGACAGCACGGACCTTGGTATTAACAGCATCCATGCTTAAGATGGCGCATCCATCGGAGCGGAGCATCTCCCACGCTGTCTCACAACCTATTGTTCCTTGGTTCTACTCCACGTCAAGCCAAGCGTGATGGAGTCGATGCCAAAAGGAAGGGGAAAGGTGAAAAATTTCCCGGCACCCCACGCTCACGGGGCGGTACTCGCTCCCGTTAATGTGACTTGGTATTTTAATCAAGTATCCCGTGGACTACCTTTAGCTGGAGTGAGGTGGTAATCAATCAATGACTAAACATCCCTTTTCTGTGTATTTTGAGTAACGTGGAAACGTGAATAACGTCATGGCTTGATCTGGAAGGTGTGACACTTAGTACTTGGTGGGATTCCAAACCCCACAGCAAACCAACCGCCATCTTCATCGATCTAGGCATCTTTTCGATCTCAAGTCCCTGTATGTAGTTTTCTTCGAAATACCGGGCGGTTTTAAAATTTGCGGGGTGCATGAAGGCCAGTAGTGTTCTCAGGAGCTGGGTATCTATTCCGAGATTCCCTGGCCTTGACATCTAGCCTTGCCTTAGATATCGTAGTTGTCTAGGGCTATCTTAGGTTTTACGTTAATGGTTACCATTTTGGGCTATTTCACTGGCTCCAGGGCACTGTCAATGGGATCTCCTGGGACCTCTTGGGATAAGGGCCGCGTGAGCACACGCTTTTCGGCAGGCGCGAGATCGTGGACATAATTTATTCGAGAAGACTAGACGTTCCTGAACGGAAAAGCTAGTCCAGAGCATCGAGTATCGCATACGTATAGTGGAGCAACAATCCTAGTAAGTTCATTGGTAAAAGGGTTGCCAAATATATTGGTCAATAGAACCGGGTGGCTGTTGGTAGCTTTAAATTCAGTCCGTTCCTGAAACAATTATCTTTCGGACGGGTAACTCCTAGCCAGGCCGGTCTCTAATTGTCAACAAAAAACGTCACTCATCGATCGTGAAGAAACAACAGGGAGGAATCGAGTCTCAAACCGGGGAACAGGAAGAAAATGCGCGTAGGGCAGTCCGGATGACCACAACCGCGGTGAAATTTTGCAAGAACAGCGGGTGGTTGTAATTTAAAGAGCCAACAAGCAGTTTCAATGGGGCAAATTTGAAGGAAAAAAGCAAATAAAATGTAGGTACGCACGTTGCCCTAAACTGTAGCGGTCCGTGACGATTCCGTTTCCGATCATCGATAGTCAGATTTCATGATAGACATATGTATGATGTTCCCATATGTACGCTATAGTCGTGGAGCCTGTACCAGGCCTGTAAGGATGTAATAATCTATGGGTCAAGATGTGCACGGGCACGCTACATGCCGTCCTGGACTACGTGCCTTAGCGAATTTCTAACAAGGCTATCCCAACTCATAAATTGTGTACGGCAAAACCAACAAATTTTATCTCCACTATTGTGCGTGGTTTTTTCTGGTACCTGCTACCATTTCCCAAACACCTGTCAACGCCAGATTGTGGGCCTCATGCTCATCGCGTCGAGATAAAAGAGCCCAAAAACTACCTAATTAAGCTCATTGGTAGTGGTCAGTGCATCTTCTGTATCTTTTAAGACATCAGCAACAGTTCATCAATGAGCCTAGATTCTTCTCCTTTAATAGAGGTTTCGCTCAAATTAGCGGGAGAAATACGCTTCAGTCAACACCCGCCTGTACCCCGCTTTTTTTATTGGAGAAAGGATCCGGTAGTATTTTTTTACCTAGGGTTGACATGTATTTTAAAAATGGTAATACATAACTACGTGTACATGTAGCTACAAGTCACTCAAATTGGTCCTGCATGCTACGCAACAGCGCATACTTATTCCCAAAACCTGCAACGCAAATAATTTAAATAATACACGAGTCAAAGCAACTGAATGACCCGAGCACCTAGGTAGCAGATAAATTGTGTGCTGACTAGTGCTTGTGATTGCCAAGGACAAGTAAGAATTGCATTTAAGAGTGACCATATTTCTCTGTGAATGATTACAGTACGTATGCATGGATCATTATCACGTTGATTCTTTCTCGAATAGTCTTTCGGCAGTACGAGTGAGACCTTATGCAAACGGGAAGAAAAAGACAAAAAGTTTTCTGCCAAGGCTCATCTGAGCCCTAGCCCTGCGTCAAGAGTTTCCAATACGATGAGCGAGGTACTCTACATAAAGTAAAGAAAGGCAGCACTGGAGCTAGTACGATGAGCAGCACCCCCCTATGTAGGTACTTCGTACCTGGTGGCGGGACTTTACGTACTGTTATCAGCCTGCTCAGCTCACTCATGGTCTGGTAGACCCCCCACACCCCGCGTTACAATTCTGACCGCTTACGACGGCAACCCGAAATCCAACGGTTTTTATTCAAATTTCGAGGGAAAAAAAGACTGCTGCCCACCATCCAAGGAAGAACACGGGGGTTCCTTCTCGAATTTCTGCGTACCATGCTTAAGAGGCGCAAAAAGATTTGGATACATGTAGGTGTATTTCCCACTGCCCCGCTGCAGCCTCTTTCTCCTATCCCGAAGACGGAACATGGAATAGCCCGGCTAGGTAGGCGCATGCTTTGCGGTGCCTGTACATTACCGATATCTATGCCGTGATTAAATATTAACCGAAACAGGGCTATTCATCGCTTGCCTTTTT
Organism: Verpa bohemica; assembly: GCA_033030345.1. Lineage (NCBI taxonomy): Eukaryota > Fungi > Ascomycota > Pezizomycetes > Pezizales > Morchellaceae > Verpa > Verpa bohemica. The sequence continues at coordinate 550,278 of JAUFSE010000009.1, read as the reverse complement.
TGCAAAAAATTCCCCTTGCCGTACCCTCAGGAGAAAAAATATGAGACATAATTGATATGGATAGTTGCTCTCAAGTTCAAGGCTTCACCTAGCTTTGGGGGATTAGAAAAGGCAAGGTGGGGACTATCACAATTGTCAAAGTAGTACGAGAGAAAGGGTGAGTAAACCAAGGATCGGTTCCAAGAATGAAAAGAGTCTGTAGGGTCAGTAAGGATACAGTGACGAAAAAGGAAAACCCCTATCCTTCTGGGGAAAATTTTCTCTTTGTGATATAGAGCACATCTTATCCATCAGCTATTTGTGGCCCTCACACTTCAGGCCAAAGGAACACATAGGAGAAGGGCGGATCAAAAGAGGTTTAGAAAGGATCGAGGAATGCCAATTTTACTATCGCGTTTCACCAAGAAATATACGATGCCAGGGCAGAACTGATGAAAAACTTATTATAAACAATCGCTCAATGACCCCCGTAAGTACCCATAAACGAAAAATACCAGAAACCAACCGCACCTGTTAATGCCCATAAAGAAACAACGTAAAGAAATAAAGAAAAAATTTGGGATAATAAACAAACCCTTATATTTGATTTTAATAGTCATGAGATGCTTAAAATAAAACAAAAAGAATTGAAATATATTACCGGGTATCCACACGCACCTGTTACTCTTCGGAACTAATACTACCCCCAGTGTCAGTACTCCCAACAAAATCCGGGGGAGTACTCCAACCATGGACACAATCTCCCTCGCTTTTGAAACAGTACATCCTAGCTTCACCGTCTTCGCCTCCAGTAACCATATTTGAGTCGCTTAGCCCAACACATGTTACCGGGCCTTGGTGCCCCGTTATCGTCCGTAGGCACCGTCCTGTACGGACATCCCACACCTTTGTCATCCTGTCCTGGGAACCAGAAATAACACGGAGAGAGTCCGCCGCCAGAGCCCAGACGCCCTCTATGTGACCGAAGAGGGTTTTCGTGCATTTACCTGTTGCAACGTCCCAGAACTTCACGGTGGAATCGAGAGCCGCGGTAATCATTTTTTCTGGTGGAGGTGCTCGGGGGCGTGTTGTCGGGTTTGGTGATTTCTTATCTCGGTACTCTTGCCATGGATGTTGTGGGTGCTGGTGGGACGAAGGTATTGTGTTTTGGGCAGCCTCCTCTTTTGGTGATCTGGGAGACATATATCCAGGGAGCTGCATGGGTATGACCTGCTGGACATGCCCAACGTGCCCCTCGAAGACTCGAACACAAGCCTTGGTATCTAAGTCCCACATTCTTACTGTCTGGTCATCGGACGCCGAAAAAACCATCCGGGAGTCAGTGTCTATGCGGACTGAGTTTACCCAATCTGTATGGCCTCTCAATGCATAGCAACTCTTATCCGCAAAATTCCAGATTTTGATTGTTTTATCAACGGATCCGGAAGCTAAGAGATTCTCATTGAAATGGAGACAGATCACACCACCTGTATGCCCAGGGAGAGTAGATAGGCATTTCCCCGTCCGCCAGTCCCATATTTTCAGTTTTTGGTCGAGAGATCCTGAAATAAGCTTTCTATCATCAAACATGAGAGCGCGAACCCCAGAGTCGTGCCCAGTCAATGTCCGAATTTCATTGCCAGTTTCAATATCCCAGATTTTAACCGTGCTATCGTAAGAGCCCGTCGCTAGAATAGCATCATCGAATTGCAGACACATTATTCCATCCGTATGCCCTTTAAAAATCTTCTTGGTACATCGTCCACGTCGCCAATTGGACTCAACCTTAAATCTTTCTGAGTAGACATCTTTCCAGGGTCTTGTCGGAGGAACCTCAATAGCACGTTGACAAGTACGCTTCGTTGAAGTAGCTGGTGTCATTTCTATATCTGGTGAATTGCGACCGCTGGGGCGTTTACCGTGGATATTAAGGTCCCTAGTTCCTGTCGTGATCTCGGTGGTAAAAATATTAGGCTCCTTTGCCCGACGCTCCATCTGGCGTTTGGTCATCCGTAATCTCTTTCTTTCTAGTAGTGGTAGACCCCAGCCACATTTATCACACTTCCTGTCGATATGTTGCTCACACATTTTGTGCCAAACCACATCATCATCAGCCAACATCCTCCACCGATGGCTTACTTGCGCAGCTTTGCATAAAGATACAGTGTCAAGATAACATAATATTTTGAAGGCAATCTCTGGAGGAAGTGCACTGAGGAAATCAATGCGGATCAACTCTCGAAGAGCGGCTGAGATCATTGAAAGCTGAGGGAAGCAGCACTGGGTCAAAATACCCCTAAGCATAAGATTGCGATGTGTGGCAGGAGCGGCGGAAAAAAGTGACCAAACATCAGTGATTGCTTGCTGGTCTGCAGCTGGAAGTGTTTCCATCCCCTTGAAACGCGAATCAGCAACAATGCATGCACAAAGCAGCAGGGGAAGCTTGGCAGGCAAACCTTCTGCAGCTCTTCCATGGTTGGTTCATCAGCTTGCCTTCTGCATTTGATATCTGGCCGGTGACGGTAACAAAATTTGGTATTGCCCTTCTCCTCAATATCGTGCTGATCATCCTGCTGTTGTTGAGTGCCCTGTGGCGCATACTGGCCAGGAATATGTTTTGAAAGGAAGGGGGCAACATCTTTTCTGACCGACTGGGCTGTATCTGCTGGAATGGCAGCAGCGTAGAGCTCTGGCTCACTACTGTCCATTTCAATAGTAGGGTTGCTGTTGAAAACTGATGGTCTTTTGAGCCTTTTAAGAGGTCTCTTCAAGTCGTCACAGGATCTTGTAAGAGACAAGACGTTTGGCGGGAGTGTGGGGGTATTTGGGAGTGAGCGTTTATGTGATTGAGATGGTGGTAGTGGTGCTGGTTGTATCGGTTGTAGTGGTAGAGGAGAAGCATGTCGTCGCTGTGGGGCAACCGTCATTTTTGATTGTGGCGTCCAACCAAGTAAGTTAACTAGGAAGATCAGGTGTGTGACGGAAACCAAACGTGGGGGGATTCGCTTGTTTGGTAAGAGGGTTAAAAAAAAAAAGATGGGGTCTAGATAGAAAATAACGACGTTCGATGTCTTCAAGTTGAGATGGGATGACGCTGGCGGGTTACTGAACTTTGTTTTCCCTTCCTTTATCCTTGAATATATTCTGGTCCACGGTATCACTGCAATGAATTGGAGAAGGGAGAAGGCAATGATGAGTTTTTAACGATGAGCCCACCTATCTAGATGACGAGAAGTACGTTGGAGGCCGCCATGCGGTTGGGTTAGGGTTCTTTGATGGTTACTTCAACGTTCTCATCATTTTCTCGCCGATGGCACCATCACGCGCAAGCTTTCCTCGACGCTACCCGATGCAAGCAGGAGCCTAGCAGTGCTACATGAATACCGACGAACGAGCGGACGAAGGGACTGACACGACTGATAATACTGGCACACTTCCTCCCTTTTCGATTGCTAACTACCGCTTTTCTTGCGTGCTTGGTTTGAAGATCTGATCATCTCGCATCTCCGAGAGCGCCATCCGCAGTCAGACAAGACGAGACAGAGGGACAGAAAGGCAAGCGAATAAGGAGGTATATTGCAGTCATAGCTCCATAGCTCCAAGTAGCTTTAACTGCTACCAACCAGCAGATCTTGCTCGACTGGGGGCCTAGCCTCCTCTCTTAACCACCACACTCCCTCCTGCTCATCCTCATCCATCCACCTTCTCCTAAAATAAGCAGAGGTATCCCCTTCTAGCTATCATAAAATAATAATAAATAGAAAAGGCATCAGTAAAATATCAGAGGCGCAGCATAAACATAACATTAATCAATCAATCTGTGTTCCATCTATTCATCTTCACTAAAAATGTCTCCATCTTCGCCGCCACTCCCGCAGCAGTCCAATCTTCTAGTCACCCCTGCAGGCTCTTCTACATCAGTGGATCTGACCACCTGGTTTCTCAATGCCAAACGTTCCCTATCATCAGTAGGGCTTTGCGCTCGCGCGAACACTTTGGTAGATTCCGCAAGAGTTGCCTTACAGGAGGCTACAGTCATCTCCTCGAGATGCATTTTTTTGCGAAATGCTTTACAAGATCAGTTGGTTGTTGCGATTCAAATAAATAAGATGATGCATAGTGCTCGAGATGCTTCTAGAGCTGAATTCGAGGTTTGTTTTCTCCTATTAAATCTATGCTTTGCTTTTGGTACTAGTCGTCGATATTTCTTCCCGATCCAATCGGCTGCAGAGATCCTGAGACAAGGCCTAGTTAGTGCGTTGATTTCGTCTTTTCCCTCATAGAAGGCGTCAAATGTTCAGCAACCGAGACTGACCCTGGTTATGAACTTCTACTAGAAAATGTTGACGGAATTGGACAATGCCGATAATAGGCTTAATCGAACTTTGGATGTTCTTCGGAATTCCATAGTGGATCCGGCTTTCAGCGTGTCAAATCCCGAGAGCGAAGATCCCACTTTAATGACAAAGACTCGGACATTACATGATTTTGTCGATGATGAGGGGATTGAAAATCTAAAGTCGAGATTACGACATTCGATTGACCAAGTACAGGTATACACACCTCCCTTGACCCAATCACTTACTGTAGCCTTGAATCCCCCTCCCGGAGGGTTGTACAAAGCTTGATTTGTTAACCTCTGGTTTTCGATGTCGTTTCCAGGAGTCTCATGATACACTCACAATGTCTCTCGCTGCATTTGATGCCGATCTAACAGCCTTGAATATATCGCTCTCCAGTCTTCCAGACCCTAGTACTCAAAAAGATAGCCTGGGTGAGCCAATAAACCCGTACCTTCAATCTCTGGAAGAACAGGCCGAAGTTATGGCGCAACTGCTGGAATCACTAACGCAACACTTTGATCGGTGTTCTGAGGCGTTGAAGCATTCAGAAGCTTCAAATACCCATCAAGAAACTAGTATAGCAGATAGTATGTCACCAGGAAAAAAGGTTGAGATGTATGTGGTGCTTGAAAGGGATGCAAAGGAAGTCGATGATGTTGTCGCCGAACTTAAGGAAAGGCTGGATACAATGGAAGGAATATCAACCTATGTGGAAAAACATATCGAGGATCTGCATACGTTGTCGAATAATGCCCATAGGAATTTCTCGCTATTCGAGGAGTTTCAGTGCAACTTAGGGGGTTATGTGGAAACAACTAGGGAATTTGAGACGCAGCAAGATGGATACTTTAGGGCCATGGAGGAAAGACTCGACGAACTTTGGCAGCTAGGCGAGTTTTACGAAGGCTTTATGGGCGCTTATGATGCTATGGTTGTCGAGGTAGGCAGGCGGAAGGGAGTAGCAGCGAGGATGGATGCCATAGTTAAAGATACCATGAAGAAATTACAAGGTCTTTATGAGGGTAAGGGTTTTTTTTACAGTGTATTCATTCTTTACCCTAAATATTCTAGGGCTATTTTGACTACAAAAGCTTGCCTAGCTGACGGTGGATTCTGTAGATGATTTGGCAGAACGTGAGACCTTTAAAGAAGAACAAGGTGACCATTTACCGATGGACATATGGCCTGGGGTCATGGATCATCCAGTCCGGTACTCTGTTGTTAAAGATCCTCAGGGGGGCCATGAATTGCCGGGAATCAGTAAAGAGGTGATCCAGAGAGCTCTGGGCAGAAAGACAGCAAAAGAGACTATATGACCTTTCTTATCATGAGAAATGAGTCACATGTGATATAGGGATGGGTGGTTTTGGGGGGACGGGGGCGGTATTTCGGGCCTATAGTTTCTAGTTAGTTTCTTTTTTTTCTGAGCTCAATTATTATAATCATGTCTGATGAGAGTATTTTTCTATTAGTCTTTAGCTGTTGCTGTAGAGTTGGTAAAATGCTGGAGAGTAAGACCCCAATACGTAGAAGTTCTAGTGCATATTTGTGGTAAGCTGTAAGAAAGAGTCTGAAAATATCTTTTGCGAGTAGTAGTTTCTGATTCGCACTAAACTAATACTACTAGTCGGCTTTACAATTGAATATCCGGATTTCCTTGGAAAATCACTTATCGTTCCGCCCTACGATAATTATCCGGGATGGGATGGGTGTATGGCAATTGTTTATGCAGTCCCCATTAAATTTCCTACCCCGAATAGAAAAAAAGTAGAAAGATAAGAGTAGTAGCTTCAGCTTCTCTAATTGAATAATCCTGTGATTGAAAAACTAAGGTAGATAAACGTGAAACTTTTAACTTGGGCCGTACTACCAAACCAGGATGATGTCCTATTAGCATCGACTCTAAAAAAAATATGTACCTCATGCACGTTGTCTAGCCACATGTAAGTTCAATATCAAGGCAGCCATCCTACAACTGCCTATGTCGTGGTGAATAGCTTATCTTGCTTGATCTGTAAGGGTGCATCCATCCCAAATATTAGAAGCAGATTTGGAAAGAAAAAAACGATAGATCTGTTTTTAAAGCAGTCTCAGAAGACCTTCACGGAGAAACTTACGGGATACTAGGTTTGCTGTCGTGCGGATAAACTGAGTTTATCGGAGATAACGGGTGATTAGATGAACGTTGTAAATCGTGCATGGCCAACGCGACATGAAGTGTACATTTTGTTTTCAATACCAGGGTCAGGAGCCGAGTGAGTAAAACAAAAGCCCGCCTGCAAGTATTCTAGTCATTTTCGCTGTGATGGTGGGTGGAGCTGTCCTTGGTTCGGAAATGTGCGTTTACAATCTGTGCTTTATTCCTACTTGCTGGATGGAGCTGGTGTTGAACATAGTGATCTGTTTGTGCATATTATGACCAGGGGGATGGAGGGACAAGCCGTCATATAAGTCGCAATCTTATACATGATCTTCTCACGCCACTGCAGCCTGGGAACATAGGGCAGATAGGTGCTGTGGGGAAGATACTAGTAGATACATGGTGCCAGGCGGGGGACTGGTGGTACAATGCGAATAAAACTTGGGAAATACCCTTCCCCTAGTATTAGAAGTACTGCGGAGTACATAGATTTTAGGATTAGTAGAATGAGATGCGCATACACCGGCTATCTCGCGGATGTGTCGGTACGCGGTGCGGGCGGATTTTTAAGACTTAATTTATGAAGAGCAGAAGAGGTTGCTAATTGTAATGGGCCCGGGGATGCACAAGAGTCTCGAAGAACACCCTGCATAGCCGGGGCATAGGGCTAACAGCTCAATTACTCTCTGTACTCCAAATTACATGCAGTATTGCGTGGAGAGGGGTACGTGTGCGTCTTGGAGCCTGACACTCTGGTTGGGTGAGTGAGAGTCTATGAGCCTGATCCGGTAGAATTTCGTGCATAGGCGACGACGACGTGTTTAGAACTCTTATTTATCAGTTCAAGTTCCGGAGTATTTAAATTTTGATGTATGATCTAAGGATATTGCATATCCGGTGCACTCCATCGTAAGGGTGAACGGTAAAATTGCGTTTTATGCAGAAATTTGACACCGATGATGCTACTGTATACTAGGGCGGTTCATCTGTTATACCTTAGCGATGAACCAGTAGGGTTCTTTGGTTTTGTACTTCATGCTGTGTAGGTATTAGAGATCGATGCACCTTTTATTTACCAGGGCCGTCTTTAGATTTGTATATTTCCGGGGATCGAAGTAGTACTGTTGGGTTTAAGGGAAATTCCTGAATTAAGTGGGGGGTAATGGTGATATACACATAGATGCTAGTTGGAAGGTAGCGAGCTGCTAGGAGCCATGAGGAGTGAGACGCAAGATGGGGAATGCAGACGCATGTTTCTGGTATGATGGTGTCTTTCATGCTTCGAATAACGGTGTATCTGCATGAGTTAGATACCTCACAAATTAGTTTGGGGCATACATGTAGTACTATAAGTCTCTATTTGAACTCAACCGTATGTACAATGTAGGCCACTACTTCAGATATCCCTAACCCCTGGCGTTATCCTAAGTGCGCGCATGTACGATTATTATGCGGCATGAAAACCCCAAGTTTATACAGTGCTAAAAATACACCGTAGTATATTATTTGACCACTCATAATCCATCACTCGAAGACTGTTCTGGCCACTTCAAGAATAGCATGGATCGTAGTTTTAGTGGTCTTGCTCTTTTTGGAACTTTAAAATGTATAAGTCTACTATATCGGATTCTTTAGATACTAGGGTTTATTGGGCTTAAGTACTGGGTGAATTCTGCCTTGGCTTCATGTACGTTATGAAATTTATTATTATTATTACTGGGTGAATTCTGGGCCCTTTCTATCACCAAGTCTCTACATTATATCACTTTTAGTGAAATATGAAAGGAATTATGAGACTAGAATCTGGGATGAACCTTGGCCTAGTTAGTACCAAAAGCTGGGGGGTTTTGAATTCCTCAAGAGAGTAAATAATTGGGGGGGGGGGGGTTCTAAGTAAAAATAAAAATTAACTTGTATTTTTGAGGGTACATTAGAACTAATAATTCTATAAAGGAAAGAGATAGCTATATTATATAGATATCTTTAGTTAATTGCCTTGAGTAAAACAAAACTTAATAAAATCTTATTAGAATAATTTAGGAATTAAGGTATACGTCAATTCTAGTGTTAGATGTAATTTACTCTAGTTAGTAATTAAGTTATATGAATGGCCCTAATTAATTTCAGGGGATTACTAAAATTATCCTAGACTAGGTATATAACTTGGATTTAGTGACAATTAAGGGTAGATTTCGTATATTAGGGGTGTATTAGGTGAACGGGAGTCAGGAGATAATATTAATTTGCAACCTTTTAATCATAGTTATTATGATTTTTTGGCCTTGTTTCATGAATCTTGTAGTTGGAATTTTATCACTACTTGTATTATATTTAGGCTGTATGTACTTAATGAATTTTGAATTATATTTTAAGCTTATAGTTGGTAGATATCACTTTTTACTAAAACATAACTACAGTACGAAAAAACGGGGTGTAGCTACTACAATAGTACTACAGCATTGTAAGGGAGATACTATATTAAACCGGAATTTAGACAAGAATGGTGTAATACTCTCGTATTCTATACTATTGCTACAGCATTTCTGCAGCGTTTGGTAAAATAATGTATCCAATCCATCCCTCTTTTCGTACTGTAAGCTTGGCTACATGTGTGTTTAGGAATACTAGTACCACTTGGTATTTTTATGATTTATCAGCTATAGGAACTAGCCCGCTATATTTCTTTTTTATATCAGGACTTCTACTATATATATCACTAAGCGGTATTCATGATACCTTGTGCATAGTTAAGGAGGTTTTGAGAAGAGCCACTGGCGCTTAGGGTTTGGAGTAGCGGCAAACCTATAATATCGCTCGAGAACTCCATCATATTATCAATATTGTGGGTGGTTTGGCTTTACTAACAGATAGAGGAGCTTGTTTACATAACACATAATTGTACTTAAAAATAGAGCTATCAAGATGGGGAGTGATAAGAGATCTTTGAAAGTTTACTAGAAAATGTGTTTTATTCTCTAGCAGGTATTAATCAAGATTCTACTTTTATAATCTATTTCGTTGGTTACTATTATAAAAGCTCCTAATTTTCAAGGATATCATGAAAAATGGAGTAGAAATAACGAGGTAAGAAAAAAGCTAATAGAAGTAGAGTTAAGATAAAATTTGGGAGTTCGTAATTCATTTCTGATAAATTCACTAACAATTGCTCACCATATACTAATCCTAAGGAAAAAGAAAAAAGTCAAAAAGCCCCCCGTTGATATGAAAAATTATAGTAGAATGAAAAAAAATATCCTCCTTCACACAAACTTATGGTTTTGCAGCAAGCAACTTTAGGACTTCCTCGCGCTCCTTCTCGCCGAGTTTTACAAGAGCTGTAGCTACACCCTTAAGAGCACTATTTCCGTTCTTCTGGATAAGGGCCGCAACCTGTGTCGCAATTCCATCCTGCCTCAGGCCTTCAATTTTTGAAAGTACATCCTTCCTGTTATCCTCGTACCAGCATGCAACCAATCGGTCGTTCTCATCGAAGAGGGTGCTCTCGCCATCCGCTACAATCAGCATCTTCAGTCTCTCTAGATTCTCAGCCCTGCTAGAGCCTTTATCAGCCGCAGCCATTTTTTTCAAGAAGAGTTCCTCGTTCAAACGACGGCGAATACGCCAATAGAAGAACCGCCTAGCGTTTTTCCACTGTAAAGGCATACGGATGACCCCCTTGGCCTGCATTCGGCCAGGTGTATCATGGAGGTCCGCAAATTGAAGCGAGATTTGTCCATAAACAGGCATAAGAAGTTTTTCGCGTTCAATCATCTTGACCTTGATCGTGGATTGTTGGTCCTGAGTGAGATTTTTGTCGGAAATTTGACGGCGCAAGTCAGCGTAGACGGGATCCAAACGAGCCATGGTTTCGAGCTGCTTGTCACGACGGTACTTGATGTTGACAATACCTTCAGGTTCAAGGACACCAGCACGGGCTTCCTCATCGGCATACATCTCCATCATATCCGCATTGATAGTAGGATCAACGACCACCTAATAATAGATATTAGCTAACACTTATTACATAAGGTTTGAGAGAGAGAGAACATACCCAAGAACCGCCACGAAGTTCACCATAAGGTGGAATATATACGAAAATAGGCTGCTCATATTTGACAAGGGCATCGACGATGAATGAACCGTATTTGAGAACCTCATTATACATGTCCCTTTGACCACCCGAGAAACCACGCCAATTGGCAAGAATCATTAACGGAAGTTGTTCTCCGCGGTTGAAATCACTGATAGCCTGCGCAGTCTTGAATGCAGAATTAGGGTACCAAACTTGTCCAGCCTCAAGAGTAACCATCTCTGTCGAATCGGGGTTGGCAGGATCCGCAGGTGTAACATTCTCAACTGATCGAGTCTCGACAGCAATGACACCGACAGGGATACCCGCAAGACGAGCACGACCAACAACAACAGTTCTGGCCCATCCACTAAGGGTCTCCTGGAAAGAGCCCTTATCAAAAAGACCTAGAAGACCTTCATCATCTTTACCGGCAAGAAGCCATCTGACATCGTAGGTGTTCTTTTGTGGTGGGACGTATGTAATATCACGATCCCAGGTATCATTAGACGGAGATACAGGTACAGGGGCACCTTTCCTCTCGGGAACGTAGGACATCCATTCGACAATTTTCTGAACACCCTCAAAATCGTCGTTGGCAGTCAAATGAGAAACACCATTCCGGTACATGATTTGCGTACCCCCTAGTTGCAAATTTGAGGTGTAAACCTCACGGCCAAGAAGTTTGTTGATTGCAGGAGCACCAGTAAGAATCTATAGTCTATCATTAGTAAGTGGCCTCGTGCCCTTAGGTAATGTAAATTTGACTTACAATTGGCTGTCCTTCAATTTGAATGGCACGCTGGCCGAGTCGGACCAAATATGCACCGATACCAACGGAACGGCAAGTGACAAGAGTAAGGGTAAATATATCCTCATACGCCTTGCTCGTTGCACCAGCAATCAAACCTGATCCTTTCAAACACTCAACACCTAAACCGTCTTCCTGTCCTACGATTGTAGTGATCTTATATCTCTCCTCATCATCATCAATAATCTGTTCTGTGATGACCGTCTTCTGTTTCCTGTCTGCGAACTTTTTGTGCACCTCTGGAGTAAGATATAGATACTTGAAACCGGCTTCTGGCTTGTCGACTTCGTTCCAAGCAACCGAGAAATGGGGGATCAGTTCCTCAGCCATACCGATTCTTGCACCAGAGTTTGCAGAGAGGTAGATCCTAGGGACACCCATCGCCCTGGCCAATTCGGTGCACTTATGAAAGAATCTGTCTTCTGCAGGTCCAAAAGAACCAATCCTGAATGTGATATCGTTTGCAATGATGATGAATTTTCTACCCTTAGGATACTCTGGAGTCTTTGCAGTGACTACCCAGCCAACCATACCGTGTGTGTTAGTACCAGGTTCTCGCTGAACTTCTGCGAGGCCACCTTGATCATCTAAAACCAATTCGTTGTAGTCTAGGCATTCCGAAAGGGGGGGGACTCGCTCCTTGAAAGAAGAAACTTTTTTTGCAGTCTTTAACCAGCTTTGATGAATTGCCTGTCTAAAGAGCTCAGGAAAATCATATACGTATTGAGTTCCCATGAGATGGGCCTTATATCTCTTCGGCTGTAACCACTCCTTAGCAGCATATGGTGTGTTGACGGGGCGAAGATGCATGGATCCGGACTTTGAACCGATACTGTGGAACACCCATTGACCCTTCTCAGTTTTCCTCTCAGCATACATCTCAACTTGAATGACATAACCGGAAACGTTTTGAATGATGACACGAAGTGGGTATGCGAGCCCGCTCTTAGGATCGGTACAGATGATACGGATTTCTGCACCGGTTACACGAAGTCTCCACAACCGTCTTCCGAAACGCTCAATAAACCCACCGAGAGCAGGTTCAATCTCCTCAGGACTTAAGGGGAATACAGGCGTGAAATTTATGAAGATGTGATTAAGATCAGAGTTGTTGTTTCCGATGATCTCCAAAGCGTCAAGAATATCATTGACTAAACGGTCAGTTTCAGAGATTAGGTAATCAGCTGTAGGGATCTCATCCCGTAGACGACCTGCTCGAACTACGGCACGAGTAAAGTATCTCTTATCGCTCTGAACCTCCTTGCCATAAGCTTCGTAGACATGGATGTTACGATTCTCAGTAAAAACTGGTTTGATCTGAAAGTTCGACAATCTACCCAATTCAAGCTGAAAAGCCAACGCCGGTTCGATATGACGAATACTCTCCTCCTCCCTATATTCGGGTCCACGGAATGTGAAGTAACCTGGGTATGACCCATCCTTATGGCCGCAAATGAAAGTAATTCTTCGAACGTTGCGTGAGAGAAGCTCTTTCTTGAAGTCTTTAATGAGAGGGAGAATCCTTTCTAGGAGATCCTTATCGTCCATAGACTCGGCATCCTGGACTGCAACGTTGCATACTGCAGATAAAACTTCTTCTTCTTCGGCCCCAACTGCGTTGAGGGGTGTGGGCCGTCTCCTTCCTTCAAGACTTGGGATATGTCCTTCTTTGCTCACGTTTTTACTTCCTCTGCCACGCGGAATAAGCTCAAGAGCCCTACCCAACAGTTCCTCAGCCTCATCCAAGAAAGTCACAGGAACAATAACACCCTTCCTTACGGGCTCAACCTCAGATTTGCCGACTAAAAACGAGAGATCGCTGATCGACCCGATACGCTTAAAACCTTCGCTGCGCTCAACGGTAGGAGTGGCTGGGGCGGATGGCTGGGTCATCCCGTACTCAGTAACACCAACCTTTCGCAATTGGAAATCCCAGGTAACCATAAACGGAGGCTCTGAGTCAAGATTATGGTAGTTAACCACGTGGAGTTCATAAGCCCTATAGGCTCTACGAACATAGACCTCCAAGGCTGCCAAAGAAACCCAAGGGTCTGCGTGTGCAAAGAATGTTGGGAGGACATCGAATACAGTGTATTTTGAGTCGATGACTTCTTTCAATGTTTCTATCCAAGGTGTTCTGTGTTCCCATCCGGTTTCGCCATACCTAGATTCCACAACGGAAGAGCGTAGTATGTGCTCCATCTGAGATGCTCTTTCTTCTAAAGATGGTAAAGCGCATTGGATAAGCACCTCACGAGCTTTGAGAGCGACCTTCGTGGATGGGCGGGAGTCCAACTCGGTGAGTTTTTTGAGAATTGGGCGGAAGAATTTGACGATGGGTCCATTTCCAGGTTTGTTGGGTCGGTATTCCTCTAGGATTGCGAGAATAAGGTTATTCTTAGAGCTGATTTTGCTGTGCGAGAGAACGGCCTGAACAACCTTGTTGATATCCTCCTTATTATCGTCACGAAGCCTTAAAATAACGTCTTCATCTCTAGTGTTCGCACCCTATAGAAATTTGTTAGTACCTTTATCTCTAGACCAAAAATTCATAACAGTAGTCTTACAGAGAAGAGATTCTCAACGCTCCAATAATGTTCCATAATTTGCAGAAAGACTGAAAGCTCGTGTACTTTTAAGCCCTCTGCATATGCATCCATGATGTTCATCAAAGGCGCCAAGGATGATTTCAGGATGTCGACATCACCAGGCTGGACATGTTCATCCAAGAAACGCTCGAGACCCTTACGCAATGCCTTTGCGGGAAATTCAGCCTTCCTCGTCCTTGCCCTATCGGTGATTTGTGAGAACAAAGCATCAAGCTTTTGTGGCATTCTGGTGTGCAAGGCTGAAAACTGAGCGGCCCACTCGCCATAAGGAAGTTCGGGATCCCGCAGAACCTCGATAAGTTCTTTGAGGGTAGTAGCCATGATTACCTGGTTATCGTAACCATCAAGAATATTACGCAAAATGGTGTTGAGCTGAGCAAACTTCTGGGGTGGCTTACTACCCACAACTTGGGGAGCACCAAAGTTTGGGAGCTGTCCATCAAAGGGTGTAGCGTGCTTAACACGACTAGGATCATCTAAAGCCAATATACCGAGGATATCTCCAGCTTCGAGGACGGCACCAGGTTGTTTGATCAGCTGCACATGACCATCTTCTTGGGCGAGAAGTGGCATATACATCTTCATAACCTCAACCTCAGCAAATGCCTGGCCCCTCTTGACATGTTCTCCATTCTCCACAAGAAATTTGACGAGCTTTCCAGGTGATGGTGTCCTTAGCTGCGTAGGGTCGTTTTCCTGCTCTAAGAGACAGGTCATACTATCCACGCTCACTCTAGTAGCACCAACCTCTTCTTTCCAATAGACGTTGTGACTGCGTCCGCTCAACAGGATTAAAAGACCACCATCCGACAGTGCTCGAACACCGACACTACACTTCGACCCGTTGCTAAAGAGGTGATATGAATCCGAGCTTGATCTTGTCGCTGTGAACTTGAACCTTTTGCCTTCGTAAATAAAATCGATTGGGAAAACAGTCTTAAGAATATCCTTTGCCGGCACTTGGCCCCTCTCTAATGAAGCCCTATATTCAGCCATGCACGCCTCACTAGCGACGTGCGCTTTTGTGACAGCACCGCAAACCACAGCCAACATAGTGTCTGGTCGCTCAGCAGTGAGCTTATTTGTAATGAGTTCATCGAGCCATCCGGTAGTGATAGTGTTATCTTCGAATGCTGGTGTTTCGAGGAGCTTAATGAGATATTCGACGGTTGTCCTAAAGTCACCACGAATACTTAATTCCTTTAAGGCAACTACCATGTGTTTCCTAGATGCACCTCGATTTTCTCCATATGCAAAGATATGCCCGAACTGAGAATCCGAGAATGAATGGATACCACCGGCGGTACCAACAGAAAAATATCCCCACACGTTGGAGGAGGACCTGAAGTTAAGCTCATGCATCATACCACTGGAAGGCTTAAAACCTTCACCAGGGTCTTCAGAGGTGATACGGCAAGCCGTAGTATGACCTTTAGGGGCCGGCTTTCGCTGTGTTGAATGCGAACCCTCCTTCGAGAAGTCGAAATCAATTTCACCAGTGGAAGCAGGGTCAACACCATACATAAGACGAATATCACGAATTCTGTGTAACGGAAGTCCCATGGCAATTTGGAGCTGGGCAGCTGGGAGATTGACACCGGTAACCATTTCGGTAGTAGGATGCTCAACCTGAAGACGGGGGTTAAGTTCCAAGAAGTAGAACTTGTCCTCCGAGTGAGAGTAAAGATACTCGACAGTACCTGCCGAGACGTACCCAACAAGTTTACCTAGTCGTACTGCTGCACGCTCCATAGCATTGAATGTAGTTGGGTTTGCGACAGTTACAGGGGCCTCTTCAATGATTTTTTGGTGTCTTCTCTGCACTGAACAATCGCGCCCAAAGAGTGAGATGTTGTTTCCATACTCGTCCGCCAATAACTGTACTTCCAAGTGCCTAGCGTTTCCAGCCAATTTCATGATAAAAATTGGGGATCCAGGAACTTCGTTAGAAACCTGACTGTAAAGGCTCGAGAAATTTTCATCACTATCCGCTTTGCGAATACCCTTTCCACCGCCACCCTCTGATGCCTTAATCATCACAGGGAATCCAATTTCCCTGGCCTTTTCCAAACCTTCCTCGGCAGAGTGTGTGCAACCTTTGTCATAAATCTCTTCCGCAACTGTAACCAAACCTTCAGAATCAACGACGACCTCCCGAACACCGGTACCACTCCATGGGATACAGGGAACTTCTGCATGTTGTGCAACAATAGTAGATGAGATCTTGTCTCCAAGTGATCGCATCGCCGAACCTGGGGGCCCGATGAAGACAATTTTGTTTTTTGACGCTGCCAAGGATTCTGGTAATTTAGGATTTTCACTTGCATGGCCCCTATATCACTATTGTGTTAGTACGACAGTTATCGTCGGGGTCGATAAGAAAAGCCCACCATCCAGCCCACACTGCATGAACACCCATACGCTCAGCAACATCGACAATCAACTCTACGTTTGCATAATTATTATTATTTGTGCCACCGGGGACCTAATTTAGCTAATTAGCACATTTACCAAAAGAACTGTTTGGGACGAAAAGATTTGGAAGTCACATGGTGGGTTCTACCCCCCCCCCCTCCCTATGGCCGGGATAGTCGGGAATGAGTATAAGAATAAAAGAGCCATAAACTGACCTCAACGTATTGATCTGCCATCCTAATGTAATCCGCATTTGCTTGTAAATCTTCAGGTGTAGCCATCACAGTAAACTGAATTGCCCTCTCGTCCCCGAACGTCTCATACGCCCATTTGCGTACACTTCTGATTTCTTTGACAGCAGCAATACCATTGTTGGCGATGAGGACCTAAAAACACAAGTAAAATTAGTTACCAATTAACCCCCCTAACTTCCAGTGATAGATCTTAAACAGTTTTCTCTAACCTTTTCAATGACGGTATGTCCATCATGAGACGCTACAAAGTCCTTCACTGGACTAGGGGCAGCCGCATCTAATGAATTGCCACCAATGAAGTGTGCTGGGAGGTTGAATTTCTTGGAGTAGCTAGGAGTAATGATTTTGTCCTTTCCGCCAGGTTGACCGATGGCCCCATTCGTCCGCATGATAGCGGCGACAGTGGCCGATGAATCAGAAGCCATTCTCGGTGTATATCTATTGAATGGTTTGCTAGCTATTGTAGCACTGATGAAGCTTCTGCGGCAGCTGCTGCCGTTATTGCTGTTTCGATCGTAGTGAGGGGAGGTGAGATGGAAAGGCAAAACTACAAAAGTGTGAGGATATATTCTAGAACTAGTATTCCTTTGTCCGTAGTACACCGGCAAAGATGACTATTGATAATGCATGAAGACAGGACTTACAATAATTGATGAAGGGTGATAAGGAGGACGAGGGAGAGAAAGAAGATTGAGGAGGTGAATAAGAAAACGAAGGAGGGGCGTGGAGTAGATAAATACAACTCGTGGTTAAGTAGCCCAACGACCAACAAAATGATAGGGAACCTTTTGCGGGGCTCTGTTTCCGGCAAGGAAGCTTTCGCACCACAACCCGAAACTAAAAAAAAGCAACTGAACCTAGGAGCGTACTGATCTACCCTCCGAATGAAAAAAGAAAAACTAAACAGGAACTACAGGTACTAAAAAAAGCATCCCCAAGTCCGGAGAATCTTGGAGAAAACATTCTCCCACATCCCAAAGCTTTCGAAACCCCACCCGGGCCTTTTCTCTAATCTCAAAAATGAGACTGGCGGGACATGTTGGGGAAATCCTCGAATCAAAAAAAGCGTTGGGATCCGCCAGCGATCGGAGTAGCGCAGGGCCCTATTTCTTGGCAGCTAACCACCAGCGACGGATCCGCGTAAACTCCATGTGGTACAGCAGATCATAAACAAAATCAATCCTCGTGCCTGAGCATAGTACCTCAAGGGTCCAAGAAGCTATCAAAACCCTCATATACCCAGTCCCCAGTCCCTTTCTGTTGGGCTCCACCTAAAGATACATGTAGTTTAATATGTACTAGCACTGAATCCCCAACCTAAGCCAGCTTCGACTTCGGGAGTATACCAACTGGAACCACTTGCCTCGGGGAAGGCAGGTTAGGAAATCTTTCAACCCGGGAGAAAATAAGTTGTGACGTATGCGCATCCAAAAAGCAGCCGGGTTTCGACCCAGCGATGACCTGAAGTAGAGTAACAAGCGAAATAAAGAGTTACTTGGAACCCCGGTAACAGTTAATGGGCCGTAGCATGTACAATACATATACATCAAATTCAGAGACCCAATCAACGAGAAAACCGTGCCGTCAAGATTTCGTATAGACCCAAGGCTATGTACACGCATGCCTCTTTTATTTTAGTACTCTCGTTATGGACAAAAGTAGTGACTCGAGTAAAATTATTTAATAATGTTCTAAATAAGTATCTACTCCCGAACCTTGAGCCCGTATATATTTTTTACTCAATTGACTTAGTCTCTCACGTTTAGTTCAATAGATAGTACCTAGAGATCAATGCCAGCACCTAGGCCACTATGATAGGACATGCGCGAGTGACTATGGGTGATGATATCCATTCAATTATATTACTTAACTCAAGTCAGAGTTATATATAGTATATACTCTTAAAGTTTTTCTACATTATCTATGAGAATTTATCAATAGTTTCTAGCTAACCAAAGTACCAGTCTATAATCATCTACCTAAGGTACCCCTGCGCTCTCTACGTACACAGTACAGTTACTAGAAGTTACTACATATATTTTACGTCGAAGGAAGATATACATGTAATTAAATTAATAGCTATGAATTATAAAATCGAGAATATTAACCCTTAGAAAATCCCTCTATTTCAGCTTCTATGGGATTAATCATGGAATTGCTATAATAACAAGTAAGTAAAACCACCCCATCAATTATTAAATTGCAAATGTACCTACATGTAGTTGGGTCTTGATCCCGTGAGTCACGTGCCTCTCCGACAAAAAATTGATACATGAGGGGTAACTACATGTACTTTAATGACCCTTACATGTAATTATAAGCAACTAAGATTTGAACTCTAAATACATTTCACAGAATATATAACCTGTGTTAGCCCTATACCTAGTCGACCTCTAAACCCCTAAACGTTAGCCCAGCTTACTAAACGGTGACCACATTCATACTCATAAACATTGGCAATATAAAGCTATAAACGCAAGTATAAATTTCTTATTATATCGCGTTATTTTAGGGACTAATCCCTAGGCCTGCATACTCTGATTAATAGATAATCTAGGCCAACCACCAGCTCCAAACTACTAGTCATATCCTGTTGGGGCTGGTCAATAGCTATTCGGGTTGACTTAGTATACAGGTAAATGCTCTAGTAGAAACCTATATTTAGCCTAAAATTCCTATTACAGAAGGTTCAGTGCGATCCTCAAGACCGCTCAGCTAGGGTGAGTAAGATAGGTAGCCTCGAGGTACTTACCTCGGCCTTGTAGATCACACTAAGAAGGTGGTTTAGCCTTTATGATTTAAAGTCATAGGCTTAATTGAACGTACAAGTGGAAACTGGCTAGATAAGTTTGAGTATGAGAATTCCAACCAACCTTGATCATTTAGAGGACCCCTCGCCAGGATTAATTTAATATGTACCTGAGAAAGTAGTAGGAAATTTTAACTACGTGTACTCATAACTTCGACCGGAAGAACTCCACTTTTTCTTTTCTTTTTTTAAATAATACCTAAAGCTACATTATGCGAAGCTAGGTACTTACTCTATTGAGTCTGGCTTGCACATCATATGAGGGGTGAGAGCATGTAATCGCTAGTAACCCTTAGAAACCTTCCAAGTTTCGGATTTAAGGAAAAGCCTACATTTATATATTTCTCTGATTGATACAACGTACGTTATATGTACAAAGGGTTTATTTAAGCCGACAGTAGAACTTATCATAATTATATTAGTGATGATAAAAACAATAATATTGGTGCTCAAATAGATAGTGCTATCCTATAACCCAGTGAAAATGCTGCCCCGTCAAAGTGATAGAGGCTCAACGTATATTAGCCCATGAAAAAAGAGTAGAAAACTACAGTTACGTATATAACACGAGTTTATATTTAGCCCTTACGAGAAAACGGCAGCTTTTGAATTGGTTAAATAAATGAGACATAAGGAAAACATGACTATATGTACAGCCGTGTCTAACTAATTCCCGGAGCCCCCATAGCAACGGGGCACCCAAATTGATAGTTTTCTCGGTCCTTTTTTGTATACGTTTATATTCCCCATACTCTCTTTAGTCTTTAAATGCATTCTCATATTTACACTAACATTTGTAGTGGTGCTGAGGTTTGTAGGTTTGCCGTTGTCATGGGAGGGGGGGCTCCAGGAATTACTTAGACACGACTGTACATAAGTTATATATATACATGTAGTCATTTATTACATATCTCACCACAACAAAAAAATTATGAATTAAGGTCATCATTGATTCCTTAAAACCTACTTAGCTTAAATCTATAAAATTTACCTTAATAGGCCATAAGGCCAATTTAATTTGTCCTTCCCTATACTTCTGCTAAATTCATACCTCGTGTTGATTAAACAAATTCTGTAAGAGAATACTATATGTACTCTTATTAAATACACACTATCGATTAAGATTAGCTAAACATCAAAATCACAAAAAAGCTCCCCTACAGCACCAATACCCGGTTCTTATAATACAAGTATACTATTAGTATATAAGCTCTCTTTCTATATCCTGGATTTATAGAATTTATTATGGTTATAATAAGGAATTCGATGTCATAGTCTAAAACTTATTAACCGGCTAGCGCACCCTGATAACTAGTAATATATAAGACAAACCCAACATAACAGCTCCTTACCAAGTAGCATAAATAACTCTTATCACATGATCCCATAACTTTATAGGAAAAGTTAATTCGTACCAATATATAATTCCTCCCCCTCTAAGAAGCTTCTCGACTAATACCCTACAGCCTTCCCTCCCTTCCTCCACCAATCTGCAACCCCTTCAATCCGTCCACCTTTCATCCCTTTCACAGCTTGCAAAACACTTCCACCCGCTGCCTCTCCTAGCCCCCTCTGAGATACATTATGTCCCCGCTCCTCCAGCCCTTTCACAATCC
Organism: Verpa bohemica; assembly: GCA_033030345.1. NCBI lineage: Eukaryota > Fungi > Ascomycota > Pezizomycetes > Pezizales > Morchellaceae > Verpa > Verpa bohemica. The sequence continues at coordinate 529,233 of JAUFSE010000009.1, read as the reverse complement.
ACTCCTCAACTCCCAACTCTGCACTAACAACCTCAGGGATGAGTTGATGATGTAGCCGTGGACTCTTAATTGTATCTAGCAACTCATAGCCCCAGAAATAAGTTTTTACGATAGCCTCGAATACACCCGTTACAATCCTACTCCCTCCACTTCCACCAATAACGAGTCCAGGGCTGCCGTCCGATTCAACAATGATAGTTGGAGCGGTAGAGGAGAGAGGACGTTTGAACGGGAGGATGTAGTTATAGATGCTTGGCTGTAATTGGTAGGCGTTCTTGCGACCTGGAATCGAAAAATCATCCATCTCGCTATTCATCACAATTCCCGTTGCAGGATCATGGAGCTTTGCGCCCCAGTAAAGATTCACTGTGGTAGTTAGGGCAGCTGCACCCCCGTTCCTATCAAACACAGACAAGTGCGATGTTCCTTTAGGGTCTACAGCCTCGTATGCAGGTTTATAATGCTCCCAGGAATATGTACGGTGATTGGAAATGTTGGCGCGAACAGCAGATGCCCAAGACTTTGAAGTGAGTTCGTGAATGCGAGGGAGGTTTGAGGCTACAATGGGATCGAAGGGGTCGCCTAGCTCGGTGCGACCTGCTGATAGCCACTTCATTGTCCTAAAATAGCGTTATTATTTTATACAATAGGGAGTATATCTAGGAATAAATACTCTACGAGGAGATGATATGATAGTGGATCTTGAGAGTCCCTCATATCTAACCCTTCAGCAATATTGAGGCCTTCCAGGAGGACAGGTCCACTGTGGAATATTAGCACTTCTCCTATAACAAGGTAGAGGAGGTGTTAAACCTGCAGGGTGGTTGGCATGTGATTATCTCCATGTCCATAATTTCCGTCTTGGCTGTATCCTCTACAACCGTGAAAAATTCCGCAAAATCTCCTTTTGTCAATACCCCACCATTATTTTGTACAAACTTCGCTATTTTCTCTGCAATAGTTCCATTATAGAACTCCCTCACTCCTCTATACATATCTTTTCCGTCTTCATTCTCTTTTGCTCCAGAAATTATCTCCAATGTATCAGCATACTTCGGCCTCTTCATAATCTCACCTATTTGCAACAAATCTCCAGTTTCTTCAGAGAAGAGGAATTCCCAATTTTTCCGGTTCTCCCGGAAAAATGTAGCCTCCCCCATCATTATTTTCCTAAGTGTAGGTGTAACATGAAACCCACTACGACTAAGGTCGATACTAGGCTGCCAAACATCGCGCCAGGGGAGCTTGCCAAACATGGAGTGTGCAGTCGCGTACCCGTGGACTTCGCCGGGAATTGCCACCGCCAGTCCACCAACTTGTGCAAGTAGAGGATCACCTATTCGTCGCTATTAGCTGTTTGCCCCAGATTTCTCCCGCGGGTGAAATAAACTGCTCCATTAGAGAGTGATAAAAAAACGTACTTTGATACATGTCTCTTGTGCTTGCCCCTGGTGCCATCTCTCTAAAATTGAAGCTCTTGGAATCACCATATTTACTACGTACGACCATGAACCCCCCACCTCCAATACCACTTGCAAAGGAGTTGACGGTTCCGATGCAGACACCCGTTCCTAAAGGATTGCGTCAGACGGGAATCACACAAAACAGGTATAATAGAATGAAATAAATAAGCCAGTACCAATAATAGCGTCTACGGCGTTTCCCCCTTTCTTTAAAAGGTTAACACCGATATGGGAACAGACCTCGACATCTGAAGATACAGCACCGTGAAGACAGTTGACGAGGATATCGTTGTCTATTGGCGTTCCAGAACGCAATCATAAGCATATACAACCATGAGCCAAAATACACAACTTACCAGTACCCTCGGCCCCGTTCTCCCAAAAAGTAACTTTGAAACCCACTGCAAATACTAGCAGTACAGCAATAAGCACAAATATTATAGAGAGTTTGATGCAAGCTCTCCCCCTCCCCCCAGCATCCCCCATCTGTCTTCCACCTCTCTTCAGGCGGATGTTATTATAGTATATAGACGCTAGGATCGTCTTCGATAGCATCATTTGCCGTTCATCTTCATCCTCTCCTACGTTCCAGTAGTCAGTAGAATGAGACCGTAAAACCTCTGGCGAGATGCGTACTTTGCTGATACTAGGAGACCGAGGCATCCTTGTGGCGATGGTTCATGCGGCGTATAGGTTGATCCGTTAACTAGAGTACGGGGAGGTTCGAGTAGTGGTGTTAAAGAGTTGAAGCAAGTATCAGAGCTAGGTAGGTATAATGCGGGCGGACACTGAGCACAAGTAGGAGGAACCAGAACTTGTATTGTATCCGGCAGTCCTATATATACATGTATGTAGAGTAGTTGCTGTTAGTATACAAAACGAAGCGAGCACTTGGACTTTCAAACGCCACTGGGGAGAACAGACGAATCTTACTATTATTTATTTTAGAGGACTGCGGCTAGGATGTATTAACAAGACTTGTGGCCACTCCTGGTGTAGTCTTCGGCTACAGCATGATAAGCCTGCAAGAGCGATAAACACCACGGGTACATGCGCCTATCGTGGGTGTAAGTACTATAACTTTAGCTAGATATACCTAAAAAAATGAACCATGCGACCTATCACGAGCGCATGTAGTGAGGCCTGGTCGCGTGCCGCTGGGAGTGAGAAGAGCCTCCCTGGGCGCTGGGGGGGATTCTGGAAACAAAACTGATCAAATACATGTACCGGTAGTGTGAGAAGAAATACACGTGGAAGACCATGATAAGTATGTACAGCAGTTTAATCCCAACACAACGTAACCATATCAAACTCTGCCGGAGGAACTCATATCTGAGTAAATCAACTAGAAGAAAGGCCTTGCAGTCTAAATACATATAACTTACCTACATAATGTAAGGGGTTTCAAGAGCCGCGCCTAACCGAGCGATATATGGTCTCCGGCAAGATTGACACAAGTGTGTCACACACAGGATTAAGACTACATGTATGATTGCCTCAAGAAACATTCTAGCAGCATAACCTTGCCAGAGACTGTATGATATCGGCATGAGAAATCACTCGAGCGTTGACGCTTATGTAACTAAAACCCCTTAGCTCCATTCACCCAACCCATAACCCTTAGTTCAAGAATAACCCTATAAGAAGGGAAACCTTTACGGGTATGGGCTCCTATCACTTATGCTGTTGATGGCATGCTGCTGCTGCTGCCGCATCATATTTCCGTGTTTCGTGGGGGCTAAAAAGCCACAATTAAGGATGAAGTCACAACAAGTTTATGGCTGTGCATACAAATATTTATATGTTAAGCCATCTATTCGCCCCATGAAAATACGGCAGCATTTCCCACCAGTATAAGGCATAATGCCCCCAAAGCGTCAATACCATAACACAATAAGAACTCCCTTTGTCTTTTTTCCCGCCCTTCATCAAGCACATGAAGTTTTCTATGACTTATGCATGATACAGTCTAATAAGAGTAACACCGACATAATCCCCACATGTATCTACGAAAAAAATACATACATATAGCACTAATACAATTTACTTTTAAATTTACCACTTGTAGGAAGTTTATACTATGTGACGAATTGTCTATGAACATTCTTGCTATCGCCCTTAATATCCATAGACGAACCACCAAGTACAATGAACCACGAATAACCTTAGCCAAAAGCACCACAACCACCACACTCTATAGTCCTCCCATCATATAATTCTTTGAAGGGAGAAGTAAGATATCTTACTTATCCATAAATCTTTTCCCCATTCACCCCCCCCCCCCCCAAATAAATCCACCAACCAATCGATCAGTATCTACTAGCTAGGTAGTCCAGTTCCTCTGATATCAACTACCAATTCCAATTTTCCATTCTCAACCCTAAAATGCCTCTAGAGTCCATAATAATCCTAAGTCACTCAATATCCTCAAAATTATAGTTCTCGCAAGCGTGCGTCGCTTTCTCTTCTAAAGACTATCTTCGACACATGAAATATCAAAATATGTTAATAGGATAGCTACAACGCGAAACCAACTCGCAAGCATATTTTATCAACTGATGGACAATGGAAGGATACCAGAGCTAAAGGATACGAAAATGAGGGATCGGGCTGAGAAAATTAGGGAGAGAAAGAAGAATAAGAATAAGAAGAGGACGGCGAGAAGGTTGAAATGGAGAATATTAGAAGGAACAGAGAATTTAATGTAAGTTGACTAGGTTTTTACAGGATAAAAGGTATGAAAAACACTATATAATATTAAAAGTAACTACATGTAATATAACATAGTCAACAAAAATATCCCAAATTTAGCACAAATATGGTGCTTATATATATTGAAGGATACTATCCTAATCTTCAAACGTAAATAGTCCCTTCCTCTTCATTTCCCTCTATCCCTCAAAACGCCCAGCGTACCCCCTCTCTTCAATGTACCGCCTCTATCTCTACTCCTATTTTAATTCTGCAAACTTGTGCTCTACGCCGATATCACACGTAATATTGACGACCTGGCTTCGTCCCTCCTCGGTCTCCAAACCCTTATGGCTACCATTATTTATTACGGCTTAGAATAGCGGTAATCTAGATTCGGTCTTTGTTAGTAAAGATACAAGGTTTAGTTCAGGGAATAGATTTAAGCGCACAAGCTGTGTTGTGGACTCTGTGGTATGGAGGGGGGGGTGGGTGACCGAAGGCTACTGTGTTGCAGGTAGGTGAGGAATTAATTAGGGCACTACTGGATAAGGAAAGGTCAGAGAGGCCTGATAGGACTTACAGGAGGGCAGGGAGAATAATTAGGGGTTTAGGAAGGTTAAAGTGAGAGCGGAAAAGACAGTTATGAATGATGAGGATGCGTAAATGTAGATATCGATTTATTTATTTGATTATTATATATATAAATACGTAGTCTCGTGCCCAGAATTACGATTATATTGCTGCGCAGCCGCCGTACAATAAATACGTGTGTGATTTATAGAGGAATATATTTGTGGATACTAAAATAATATCATAAGTTCTCACTCGACTATCTAGCTATAAAATATAACGTATGGTGGGCAAATCGATTAATATGTACCATTTTTTAACTTATATACATGTAGCTATAACTAGATAGAGTTTTCGATAAATAAGGTCTGACCAGAGAGCTTTTGTTGATAGTGTTTTGGGTTTTGGGTTTTGGGTTTTGGGTGTATCCTAGTAGAAACTACTACTAAAAAAGAAATAGTACGATATTCTGGGATCCTCCAGACCTCCCCTAAAACTACCGCAAAAAGATCAAAAGTTAGATACCATGCAGTAATCCCAATGATAGGCCAATTACATGCAGACAGCCTATTAGAATTTAACCAGCCCTCGCCGCGAAAGTGCAAAAATACTGGTTATAGCTGCCCCCCCCCCCACAAATGCCAAGGGGTAATATTGCAGATATTCACACTCTCGGTATGGTGAACAGGGCAAACAGTTTTCATATCCGGACATCCATTCAAACTAGGCAATTACAAAACACAGAATAGCACGCAGCAAAAAACACCACCAGTATCCCAGTTAAAAAGTAGGTAGCTAGGAAGAAACAGAACAGGACAAAAATCTTAAGAAAACAAAAACTTCAAGTTTATCATTTTGCCTCCATAACTCCCTTCTCCTGAAGAAAGAAACTATTATAGACAAACACAAGAAGTTATTATTCGCAACTGAGGTAGAGACATAGAGCAAGAATTGATGGTACAAGTAGGAAAAAGGAAACCCTCTTTTTCAGTCGATTATTTAACCACCAAAACCGTAGAGGGTACGTCCCTGGCGCTTAAGAGCATAGACGACATCAAGCGAGGTAACGGTCTTGCGCTTAGCGTGCTCGGTGTAAGTGACAGCGTCACGGATGACACCCTCGAGGAAGGTCTTGAGGACACCACGGGTCTCTTCGTAGATCACTATGGTGCAGTAGTTAGTACGGGTTTATTATTGATAGATGATCAAATGGGATACGAACTAGCAGAGATACGTTTGACACCACCACGACGTGCGAGACGGCGGATAGCAGGCTTAGTAATACCTATGAGTGGCTATGTTAGAATGTTGAAATGAGGAACTAGACTAGGAGAAACGAACCTTGGATGTTGTCACGAAGAATCTTCCTGTGGCGCTTGGCACCTCCCTTCCCGAGACCCTTTCCACCTTTACCACCTGGATAGAAGAAGCAAGTTAGCGAGCTAGATCGTTGATAATAAAGATGAAAAGTTTGATAAACGCTAAAGCTATAATAGCGGGGAAGACGCGTCGTGACATGATAACGGAGAACAAGCTCACGTCGCGAGTGAAAACAGCGACCGTAACGATAAGTAGTCAAGAAGCGAGCTGTAAGGAAGTAATAACTTACGTCCAGTCATGTTGGATATAAATTAGTATGAGTTTGTACTACGTTGAAAACAGCTTGTCGAGAGAAAATACGCGTTAGTGGCCGTTGATATTTTGGTAGCTGTCGTAGATGTCGTTGGGCGTAGTAGAAGGAAAGGAGAAAGAGCCGACGAGATGGGGGATTATGAGGGAGGGTATTTATACCTCTCTTTTAGTGTAGTGCCAGATCAATAGAAGCATAGGTAGAAAAAGAATAGGAGAGGCAGGAAGGAGACCGCATGACAACGGGCCTGCCCTCGCCGAAAAAAACCACCCTACAACCCCCCTTGAATCCTGCTCACTTTTCCTAAGAATATTTGTATGGGCTTTTTGGGTCAAAATTTGTCTGTTTAGTTTTGTCTTGGCATGATTAGTCACAATACCACACCTTAAAATTTTGGGAGCAGCAACGACGACAACAATGCTGTAAATTACATATACATATATCTATAGAATCAAATCAATCTAGGCAATTCAATTAGTATGAATAATTGGTAACTGTATTCAAGTCTTAATATAATCCCCAAGAAAAGCCTCAATCCTATCTAGTACGAGGATAATAGCTCTATCTAGCTTATATAGGAACTTCCTAGACATAATATAATGCGATGCATGTGGCTTCGCACAAGTTTATAGGCTATTTTCTAGCAGGTACCGGTTTTTACATGTACATGTACTTAAGCACCTACTGAATACATGATGTAGCTTTATCTATCGGAATATCTTTAAATAATCTAAAAATATATGGGGCCAGAAAGCCCCCATCTAGATTTTAAGTTAAAGACCTTACCACTCGTATATATATCACACTTTCTTTATCTCTAAACCCACTCAGTTTCCTGGATCCTCATTATTGAGCAGGGTTTATATCAGCCTTAGTTTGTATAAGGAGAGATATATGAATAAGAAAAATGGTAATTAGGGTGATTTGCTCTTGGTTACCCATTTTCTGTTCTAGCCTGTTGAGTGTCCCGCTTATTCTAATGATTTAACTCTATCCCTTAATTTCTATCTTTATAAACACTATAATCGAAAATTTTAACTACTTGAGACCTTTCTATCTAGGCATATACATGCTCTTACCACTACCTATCCTTTTATCTACTGCAAAATATAACGCTTCTCAGCCCATGCTAGACTACCAATATTCACCTTTACCAGTCCCTCCATATATAAATAATCACTCGACTCCCTCTCTCTCCTCTCTCTCTCTCTCTAGCTGCCCAATCCCCTTAGCAATAACCCCATTTCCCTCTGCCCCAACAACAGTCTTCAAAAATTCTTCGGTCGCCCCTCTAACTAACACATGGATATGTTCAACGCTTCGCACACTCTGGATACTTGCCCAGTTCTTAAACCACAACACATTATCCTTTCCGAGGTGTTGTTTAAACCTGTGTTGAATATAATCTTCTATGATTTTTCTCGATTCGGGGGTGAGATCACCAGCGGGAACAGAATCTGAGAGAGTAGGTATTGGCGATTTTGTCCAGCATACCAAATGCACTAGTTTGCATGTTAGCGCAAAGTTGGAAGTATTCTAGTAAGAGAATTTTATTCACCGATATCCGGGGCATTTCCGTACGGCCAGTCGTTAACTAAAATCTTCGTATCCGCTACTCATCAATTTAGCTCCGTTTAATCGTCAGCCTGCTTCAGGGACACCAACCCTCGCACGCATATGGTGTCAAGTTCTCCGGTTTCAAGTCCTTCCACCCTAAGCGCTCTTTTAGGACGTATGCCTGGATAGTACCATACTCTTTCCGTGTTTTGTGGGACCATGTAATATAACGTCTTAAATCCGATGGAATCCTTTTAAGATCCTCTAGTCGATTATCCCCTACTAAGGTTTAGTTTCCGTGCTTCAAAGAGAGTGTGTACTTAGGACCCACCAATAATCACCTTAAGATCTTCCCATTCCATGAGCTTGAAGCTCTTATCGGGAGTTTTGAGCTGCTCGATGTCTTTTTCTGTAAGCTGATAACCATCATGGACTAATTCAGTGACTTTATCACCCTGTGTCATACTGGCAAATATTTCGAGGAAGCTTAGAAATTGAGGCTTATCGGCAGAGTTGAGGTAAGATGAATTGAGAGGAGCTTTGAGAAATAAGAAAAGAGGACACGATAAGACTATCCAGGGAGTTAATCCGTGGTGGCTGGTGGGTTGTCCTGTCCCAAGATTGTACCTGCCTTTTAGTGCTTGTATTGGGCGCAGCCACATGCGGTATTAAAAGGCTAAGGGCTAGGTTTAATATAAACCACTCTGGAAGGCTGGTGATAAGCTTTAGAACCAATGTGACGTAGTAAACCCTAAGCATTAGCTTTTCCGTCTTAAAAGCGCTGCAAGTATAGCTTTTAGTGTGACATCGCACATTCTCTACTTAAATACATTAGGCAAGGAAAGTGATATTATTCAACACCTAAACTACATGTACTACCTGTACTGAACCTTTTCTCAGTCACGCCTACGGGTAGGTAATAAGATGTTTATGATATCCCCGTAGCCATAGATCCTCGCACTAGGGATAAATACCAAGCTTCCCACCAGTCTCAAGCTCCTAGATCTGCTCAACTACACCTAGGCGGCATATCCTCAGCCTATGATGCAATATAGGCATGCTCCATGTCTCGTCACGTTTTGCATGCTCATAATTAGTGTAAGACAGGTATGTGCAACGTAGTTTAGCAGAAGAATGAGCTATATAAATATCTTTCACTATAGTGGAGACACCTATGATAACGCCCTGCATTTGCGTCAAATAGTTTCTGTTGTGTCAACCTTTTCTCCGGCAAAGTCGTCAATATCACCAGTCGGAAAACCCCGCCTCCCCCGCCTCCCCGCCCCTAGTAGCCATTTTGAGCTGAACTTAGCCAATGCAAGATATCGACTCACTGAGATAGGCTCAGGTTGAGGCCCCGACGGTTGTCTTTAGTGTTGTTAAGTGGGCGATTTCAGCTGAGGATTGACGGGATTTAGGTTTTGATCTGCGCAGCCCAGTCGCTGCGGGGATATCGAATCGAGATAAGAGTTGCGGTGAGCATGTATGTCTCACAATGGAAAGCTATATTGTAGCTGAGGTCACGACATACTCTGCGTCGCCGGTTCCTCGCGTGCAGATATAAGGAGGAACCGGTTCTCGGGATTGGAGGGAGGGCTCACTGATCGAGAAATCCTATAGGATAGAGGGTATAAGAATTTCTGTTTACCTCACGCGTTCAAGCGGAGACCCTGTCACAACAAACAAACGAATGGATTCTAGAGTACATGATTTTCCGGGCGGTAGGGAGTGAAAGCGAACTTGAGAGGGATCTCCAAAGTTGGGGGAGAGCTGGGTCATTGGTGGTTAGGTGTTTGTGACATCTACTCCCTTATGCGCACCTTCACTAGCTGCTTTCCAGTAGCGATTGGCGATATATTTTTTCTTCTTTTCCATACCTCTTGCCTCTATTACTTTTGCACACTGCGTTACAATGGCCACTTGTCTGCAATGCGTTCGCTCATGGGCCAGGTACCTGGCAGGGGGCTGGGGATTGTTGGCCGATGAATGGCGCTGATACACTGGGTAGAGTTCGCGGGGAAGGACGCCGTGGGGGGGGAGGACTTATGTGCTGTTGCTTTCTAAAGTAGAGATGCCTCTGCTGCTTTATTATCCTTCGTTCTTTGGGGGTTGAAGAACTCGTATTAAATTTATGATCACGTATTGAAGGGCTACTAGTACAAACGTAATATTACTTTATAGTGACAAGTCCTGAAATTGCACCTTCGGTTCGTTAGTAGGAGGTTTTCAATCGCGGCTATTGTTGGCGTCGTCGCCCATCGTTGCTGTTGCGGGTTTCACATACAGCAGTTTGTCGCACTGATTCGGCTCAGTGAAGAATCACTGTATCACCCGCCCACCCTCCTACCGTGACGTGTGTCCAGACAACCTACCATCACCCTCCTTCCTCTTTGGTTCGCTGTGGGATATTTGCTGCATTGAGGCCCCATAAAGGAGAGGGGCTGCCCCAGTCCTAGCCACTGGACAGAGCTTTTGTAGTGGTAACTGTTTTAATCGGTTCAACTGCAAGCTTTACCTCGCTTCGACTTCGGTCGGCCTATTTTGGCTGCCTATTTTTATTATATTTTCTTGAGGTTGTACGTCTGCCCATAGCTGCGGCCTGTGACACGAGTGATCGGTTCAACTTCACGTAGAAGTATCGTTTGCTACCATGTCTCATTCAATTCGCTATGATAATGAGAGCCTTGCGGACAATGGCCTAGTAAGATTTTCTTTCCTCTATATCATTTAACGATAGTTGTGGCTCGTATATAAGCATTTTATTTTCTATATTCTAATATCATGTATAGGACAACTTCGACACCTATCAAGTCAAGTAAACAGACCCTCCCCACACTCTCTTCAAGATCTAATATCTCTCTAGAAGAACAGAAGTCATCAAACATAGCAGTCCCTATGATGATCACCTCATACACCCCTCTGGAGGCCATAATAGGCATAATTACAATCACTCGGAGCATAATTTGGCATCTCATCACCACCGTCTTGGCGAAAACGCAGTCCCAGCCCTCGTTCAAGCTTTCTCCGGTGCTGTCGGCTCTTCAATTGCCAATGTTGCAGTTCACCCTCTCGATATAGTGGTAAAGCGTCTCCAGGTCCAGCGCCATATTCAAAACCAGCTTCGTGCGCAGAATCACACTCGTAGTGGCGTAAAGACTCCTCCCCCTCGAAGACATGGATCATCGTCACGAGAACATAGCCTTCAAACAACCGGGATATCTGGAAGCAGAGGTCATTCACCAGAAAGGTTAAATCTAGGTACGGATGATCGGGATGACCGGTACTCGAAACGTGAACGAGATCATACAAGGAGTCAATCGCATTCGGCGCACTATACCTCTAGTGGGAGTTATGTGGAGACTACTGAAGGGGTGTTTGTTGAGTATACCGAGGTATCAGAAGATTACGAATACGCTGAACAATACCACGGTGTAATTGACTGCGCTCAAAAGATTTGGGCTGAAGAGGGTCTTGGAGGTTTCTACACTGGTGTTGTAGAAGAAACAATCGGTACTCTAGGATCGGCATTCTGGTATTTCGCTGCTTGTAAGCTCCTGGAACTTAAGCCCTTAAATTCACATCATCCCGATACTAATCTAATGGCCGTTAATAGATAGTTATATTCGTAGCAAACGCCTACATAAGCGTCATACACAAAAACTCCCTGTGTTAGAGGAACTCCTAATTGGCCTTGTTGCCGGCTCCTTCTCAAGGATCTTCCTAACTCCCTTTAACAATATCGCAACTCGAAAACAAACACATGCTATGCTCTACCCTAATGTAAAAGCTCCAGGGGTCGTGCAAATATACCATGATATTATGCGAGAAAAAGGCATCACTGGATTCTGGTCGGGATACTCTGCAAATATGTTTTTGTCGTTGAATCCAAGCATCACATTTCTACTCTATGAGTCCCTTAAAAACTTTGCTGGGGGGAATAGGAGGCGGATGAAGGGCGGAGAAACATTCTTGATTGCAGCAGTTGCAAAGGCTATTGCAACAGGGTTGACATATCCACTTTCTGTTGCGAAGAGTAGATCACAGGTTGCGAATGAGGAGGATGGACTCAGTTTAGGAGGTGTAACGAGTATCGGAAAAGCTGGAGAGCTAATCAAGGATAGAATTTCTAGGAAGAGGAAGAAGGCTGGGAATCTTATTGAGGTATTAGCAGATATATTCAAGCATGAGGGTATTGCAGGACTTTACGAAGGTGTTATTGGGGAACTCCTCCGAGGGTTTGTGTCAAGCGGTCAGTCTAGTATCTCCTACACTCTACTATAACACTACTAATAGTGGAACAGGAATCACAATGGTAATCAAAGAATCTGTCCACCGCACTATCCTCTCCCTCTATTACTTCGTCATGCGTGCCTACAATCGCACAGAAGACCATACTTTCCAGTCAACGACTAAATTAATGGCAAAAGATGCCTATGAAAAAGTCGGCCCTCGACAAAAGAATCTCTTAAACAAAGCCATTGAAGGTAAGCATAAAGTCGTAGGTCTTATCGAAGCTGGAAAGGAAAAGGTCGTAGGAGGTCACCACTCTGAGGAGACTCGTCGGCATGACGGTATGAAGATGAAGGCTGCCGCTGCTACTGCTGTTGCCGGTCTTGCAGCTGGTGCGGTCCATTCTCATAGGAAGAATGAGAGATATGATGAACATGGGAACGTAGTCCATACCGCCCGTGAGAGGGTTGAGGAGTGGAGAGAAGGCGTTGATGAGGACTCGCATCGGGCTGGGCATATTAGGCATGTTGGGCATGTTGATGATCGCATCCACACTGGGGAGACTCACCAAAACCTTCACCAGTCTCATAGTCACTCAGGTCATTCTGGATCAAGGTCCGATCAATTTGGAAGGACGGGAGTAACTGAACATACTCGTATCGAGGAGAGGATTGAACATGGTCATTCAGGTGGTTCACACAGCCGTCGCGGCTCCACTGTTGCTGCAGGTGTCGTTGGTGCTGCAGCAGGTGCTATTGGACACAAGCTCTCTGGTCACTCCCACAATGAGCACAGCCATAGTGGCCATACTCATAGCACCCATGGCGGAGACCTCATCACTAAGACAACCAAGGTCGTCGAAGAGTTCGGCGTAGTCAAGGACCCCCGTAGCACACATGTAAAGAACATTCACGATGGGCACCAAGCAGTCACCGATTCACGAAGCCGTTTTGGCGAGAATTCTCATCAGCACACCTCTATTCATGAAGAGCGTGGCCGCCAGAACGGTATTATTGGTTCTGTTTCTGAGAAGATCATTGGTCACGGACATAATAGTCACAGCCGTGGCCGTTCACACTCCGGAAATCGCCACAACTCATCTGCTCTTGAGCTCTCCCACAAGGCCACTGGTAATCATAGGCACGATCATGGCCACAGGGACGGACAGACCCTCATCCACAGTACCGAAACTATCGAGGAGTGGAGAGACGAAGCCAACGCCGTAGAGGATCTCCGCCAATTTGGTGTTGCAAGTACCGTCCACGAAGACTCTCGCAGTGATTTCGGTGAGTCCCTTCACAAGGGGCACTCAATTGTTGGGCACGGTCATAGTAAGCGATTCGGCGATGACTCGGTTCATCATGATCATGGACGTACCGTTGTTGAGAAAACTCAGGTTACACGTATTAACGAGAACCTCCACCATGGGGGACACCGTGACCGTGGTCATAGTACTCATGGACATAGCACCCACCAACAAGGAGGTGTTGTTAAGGCTGTTGTTGGGGCTGCCGAGAAGATGGTTGGCCACAGTCACGGCCACACTCACAATGACTCTCGTACCAATTTTGGTCACATAGACGGTCGTACTATTGTAGAGAAGACCGAAATCACACGTATCAACGAGAATATCCACGACGGGGGACACCGCAGCCATGGCCATAGCACTCATGGCCACAGCACCCATAATCACAACGACTCCCATGGCAACTTTGGCGGTTCCAAACTTCACACAGACGGCCGCACCATAATCGAGAAGACTGAAATTACTCGTATCAACGAGAATATGCACGATGTTGGAAATCAAAATCACGGTCATAGTACACATCGACAAGGAGGTATTATCGGTACTGTCGTTGGAGCCGCCGAGAAGATTGTTGGTCACGGTCATAGCGCCCATGATCACACTCACAAAGATTCTCGTACCAACTTTGGAAGTTCTGGGCTTCACACAGATGGCCGCACAATCGTTGAAAAGACCGAAATCACCCGCATAAATGAGAATATCCATGATGGAGGGCACCATGGCCATGGGCACAACACCCAACGACAGGGTGGTGTTGTCGGTGCTATCGTTGGAGCTGCTGAGAAGGTTGTTAGCCGCGGACAAAGCACTCACCACCATAACGAGTCTCGCAGTAACTTTGGTGATGCTACTCTCCACACCGATGGCCGCATTTTCGAGAAGACCCAAATCACCCGTATCAACGAGAATCTTCATGATAGTGCCCACCACGGTCATTCAACCCAGAATAGCGCGCGCAGCGACTCTCGTAGCAACTTCGGTGGTGCAGCCCTTCATACTGATGGCCGTACTATTATCGAAAAGACTGAAACGGTCCGCTTTGGTGAGGCTCATCATGGCAACCACAACGTGGTCCCCACTCGTAGCCCTCTATCTCGAATCGGAGACGTGGCAATCAACAAGGTCGTTGGAGAGACCCGCCATGATGCCAGTCACCTGAATCACCGCAACTCCATCTCTGGTCATAGTAGCGGCGTCATTTCAACTGGCATTGCCGCCGGAAAAGCTGCTCTAGGCCTCAACAACACCCATACAACAACTTTCCGAGAGACTAGCTCCGGGCCTGACTGGCTAGGTAAGAAGGCGCTTGGAAACTCTAGCATAAATACTGCTGCCGCAACTACAGGTTCAAATGGTGTCACCACTATTACACGTACCGAAGAATTTTGGCCTGTTGATGAAGATGCAAGGAGTTCCGTTTATAACTTCCTTGATGAGGAGATTAAGGAGACTGGAGGTGTAAGGATTGAGACAAGGACTGCTGGAGGAAAGGGATATAACTAAATTAATTCGGGTGGATTATGCATGGGAAGGCTTTCTCTTTGTTTTTTTTGGGTTGGGGGAAATGTTGTGTTATGGTTATGTTATCAATGTCATTCTTTTCTTTTGGGTACGATGGACAATAGGTGCTAGGATAAATTACACCCATTTAAGCTTTCCGTTTGTATTGTATCACATAGCGAGATTATGCTATATATGGTTTTAGCATGCGGTTTCTTATACTCGGGGTAGGCAAAAAGTACCCGACAATGCAAGTCTTATTCTTACCAATCGATAGTCGTACCGTTCTCACGAGTAAAATCTCATCGAATAAAGAGCCCTCGGCCAAGACTTGCATTATCGGGTACTTGTTGCCTGCCCCGAGTACCGCTGTACACGTACCTAATAATCGGACTGTCTGAGTTATTCTACAAATAGGAAACTTGCCCCGCTGGCAAGCGCTAGATATGATACGACGAGTGATCTCTCATGATGAAACAGCATAATGCGTTGGTAATTGAAACCTGATCCTTAGTACCCATCTACTTTAATGACTTTAAAAGTATCTTTATTTATTACACCATTGTTTAGATAAATTGCCGGAATATCATAAAGCCTGATACCCCGAGAGCCCCAACCTCTAATCTAAATCTAAGCAGTCACTCCTCACTAACCCCCAAATATCACTCTATCCGGTGATCAAGATGAGGGTTCTCTTAAAGGAAATACTGGGTCTCCATATATAAAGCTAAAAATATACCCTTTATCATCCACTTCATTAAGAAATAAATAACATCATGAAACCAAATATACGCTATAAGAAAAGGTATTACTATTATTAAAAGATTCCCCCCTTTTCCCTTGGGAGCTAAAATTTATAGAATCCTATACACATGTACGACACTTTACGGAATGCTTTACATTGAGCCATCTGCAGGTATAAAGTACACACCTGTCTCTTCCTTTCGAAACCTCTCTGAATAGTTCTTTATATGACAAATCAGGACACCAATTCAATAGCCACGTCCACTACAGCGTGCACTTCCGGACTCCGCAGTTTCCTCTAATTCAGGCTTTAGCTCCCTTCTCAAGCAACAGATCAATTGCCATATGGAACCTCTTTCATACCACCCATTGAGGTGGCGTTCTTCCGTTATGACCTTGACTATCAATTTTTTTGCCCCCCCCCCCCTTGGCTAGGAGAAGTTTGACAACTGTAATGACTTTTGTCAACATAGTTATATGGAGCGATCTAGTTAGAGTGATATCTACGCTAAATTTACCAATCCCTTCAATGTTTTCTCCCTTACTTGGAAGTATTTCAATAATCTGATTATATCTAGAAATAACCGCTTCTTAAAGCAATGTTCTTCCATTCGCCAGATGCTCGATACATCTTAGGGTGGTAGAGGATTCCGATTATCATTCTGGAGATAGGATAGGGCCAAAATATTCCCCTCAATAAATATTAGTCACCCCTTGATTCCCCTGACGGACCGTCAAGTGGAGAACAGTATCCCCATTGTTGTGGAGGTTCAAATAGTCCTTAACCGGTACCGCCGTTAATAGGAGTCTGGTGGTCTCGACGTCACCACCCTACGCTGGTTTGTGGAGTGCTGTCTCTTCTGAAACATCATCCCAGCTGTTGTTGATGTTCACACCTAACCCCAGCAAGGAGAATCAAGAAGGATGACCACGCTGAGCACCCCAGCGTATACACTCCCAGTTACCATGTCCCCTTAATAGTAGAAATTATAATACTCTAAATTATTCCAACCACATTCACGAGTCTATATAATACTATAAATTATACTTAACCCAACCAGTCATAGATAATCACTCGGTCATATCACCACATTCTTCGAGGGAGATTGGCGAGTAGATCCTTGCTTAGGAGCGCTAGCTCTAGCGAGTGCTCCTACTGCTCCTATATATACGAGCCTTAGGGGGGCAAGCCTCCTACATTATAGACTCAAAACTTACTTGTGCCCGTGTCTCACCTATTCGATACTACAACATTCTCGAAAGGAGGTGTATTATACTCTTATATATCTTATTACCCCACCCCACCCCACCCCCACAGAAATTTTGAACCCCATTACATGTTCACACACCAAGGTAGACTCTGTAAGAAACCCATGAAACACTTAGAACACATGCCACATACAAGCACCATGAAACAAAGTTAAAGCAGAACTAAAAACCAGCCAAAAGATATAGAAGATACAATCCTCAGAAAGAAAAACACCGTTTCTCGCGGATCTTTGTCTAAAACTCCATATCTACCAATCAAAAGCAGCTAATCAGACAGGAAACCAAACAACGCACATGCCCTACCTAGTGCTCTAGCCTCTGTAACCTCTTCAGCTTCAGAGCCCTAATGCAACACTCAACACCCCATAAATGACTAGGAATAAGAAAGAAAAGGAATATAGTAGCTGCAAGGGTAGGAACTGGTATTCATGCTTCCTTCATAATGTCTTCTTCGTCTTGGCCCTCACTGAGATGGCCTTCAGTTCAGCCAACATATTTTCTCTTGTCCTCGTGACAAGTTCATCTACATCAGCGCTGGTCAAGCCCTCTGTGCTTATTTGTTCTAGTACCTATTCACTTTATTAGTACAAACCCCTGTTCTTTTTTTTTCCACCTTAGAGGGACAAACCTTGACGTTAATCGTTCCCGGCTCAAAAGTCCGATCTTGTAGATGCAATACATGGCTGTAATTTTCCACAACAACTGGGACAATCGGTACTCCAGCCTGAATCGCAAGATGAAAAGCACCCTTTTTAAATGGGAGTAGATCTGCTTGTGAGAAATAGGACCGGGTACCCTCAGGAAAAATCCAAACACTTTGCTTATTGCCTTTGATCTCACTAACGGCGCCGTCGAATGCAGCTCTGGCAGATTTTGAGTTGGCACGGTCGATGAAAACGGTTCCAGATAGAGCCACTAGGGAATGGTTTAATATTGTGAGTAGAAGATGACAGGGGGAGAAGTGAACGTACTAAACCACCCAAGGAAGGGAATATATTTAAGAGAGCGCTTTGCAGTAACGCTACAGTGTTTAGGGAAGATGCGGCCCAGGAAGAGGATATCAAGTTCTCTACACGTAAAGATAATTAGTATTTAATCAATTCTAAGCTCTAAAACTTGTTGAAGTAGGGGAATTATAAGCCCCGACACCCCCCCTGGACCACCATCTCCACTAGAAGCAAAAGAAAAAAAAAGGATAAACCTACGACTGATGATTCGAAATGAACACCGCCGGTCTCACTCCCAAGGCCTGTTCATTCTCCACCTTGAACTCAATTCCAATCAATGGACACGCAATATTTTTAAACGCCCTCCCGGTGGTCCACTGTGCAATCGAGACCTTTCCAACCACCCTTAACGCCACGCTCGCAACGACCCCATAGGCTGCACAACTCAGTAGTAAAAAGTAACATGATAGAATCCTCGCATAGAATCTCCCCTGCTTGAAGAACCGCCCCAGCAGCGACAAGACCATAATAGCGCCCGCGTAGAACAGCAGGAAGTTTGTGAGGAGGTGGAGCATAATACCGTGACCGCGGTCTTTTAGAATGCGGAGATGAGGGATGTGAGAGACGAGACGGAGTATAAGAGGGGGTGGATGAGTGAAGAGGAGGTGGAGGATAAGTTGAGGGAGAGCTGGTTGTGAGCCGGGTTGGGCACGGAACGGTAGGGTTGCCGGAGACTGAATGGTGAATTTATTAACGCAGATGCAGGTGTTAATTTAGTGTATATGCGGGTGAAGAACTGGGGGGGGGGGGGGTGGATGGAAGGATGGAAGGATGGAAGGATGGAAGGCTATTATTTGAAGCTGGTGGTGAAGTTTCGTCTCAAGGCCATGTGGTTTCTTCTACTGCTACTATACTGCAGTTCCCGTGGTAGTGAGGAGTGGCACCTTTCGCTATTCCTCTTCGTGACCGTTTTGTTTCGTGTTTATCGTATCTTACTTTGCCAGCACAAGCTATTTCCCAGATAAATAGCGAAAGAGTGAAAGAGCGAAAGAGCAAAAGAAAGTAAGAAAAAAACACAGGACTAGGGAGGGGTGATAAAAGAAGGGGAAAGGGCTAGAGGGAGGTTCGAGAGAAAATAAACCTGGGGAAAAGATTCCCAGAAATTCAAGGTCGACGTGCACAATTATCCTTGGCGCGTCAGAGTGAACACCACCAATATTTACCTGCGCACGAGAGAGGGAATTAACACAGGATGGATCATCCCCAACAATATTCGAACATGCTGTCGGTTGTTCACATGTTACTCCTTGGCAGTTTATAGTTGTTTCCCCCTCCTCCCCCGAAGAGCCGCGTGTAATGTCCATCATCAATCACCATGCGGCATGTGTTACTTCTTGTGCAACCAGTGGTATGGTAGTGTACATACACACACATGTATATTCAATTCAGTTATCAATGATAGGGAATTTTGCTCTCAAATCCCAAATAGAACACTGAAATCTCCGAGGCTATATAGCACTACCGAACCATATTCACGCCACAAAATAATTATTTACCAAGGACCGCCACTAGCCCATACCCCACAGACCACACACCACACACCACCCCCGAATATCTGTAATGCCTATGTTTTTTTTTGTGTACCGGTACATAAACCGTTATCCGTACGTACCCAATACCAAGTACCATAAAACGTATAAGAACAAGTAGGTAGTAAAAGTAAATGAAGACCCAGTAATAAAGAAAGAAAAGCGCCCAAAACACACCATGCCCAGATAAAACAAGAAAACGCTTGCTGAAAAGATGAAAAGGAATAGAAAAATCAGTAAGATAGCCAGAGGGGTGAAAGAAAGAAAAGAAAAAAAGGCTTTACAAAATCAAACAACCCCATAGTAAGGTATAGTAAAGGTTAAGGTGTACATTCCAATCACAGGAACCACACACAATCAATGCAATCAATCAATAAACCCCACCACCCTGCCAGACCTAACCCCAAATGCCACTAGAGAGAAAGAAAAAAAACTATACAAGCAAGAAAGAATGCCCTCTGAAACCCGACGATCAATAAAATAAAATAAAACGACGCCGAGTTGCGGTACGGTATCAGTCCCATAAAAAAAAACTATGCATGAATGCAAACGTCCTCTTTTTTCCTGGAACCTGTACAAAGAAGATACAAGCCCAATTATTTCTATGTTCACCTCTCCTAGTCACTCCTTAATAACGACAATCCAACTCCAGCCCCTATTTTTAGCCATTGATCCCCGGACTTCATTATTCGTCTGATCATCAAAGGTATTAAAAACGCCCTAGTAGAGCACGGCTTCATTGATATTAATGATCAAGGAACCTATTAACCTCCGGGTCTTCAGCGGAATATTCGTCATCATCATCGTCGAGATTCTCAATCGCTTCTTTGATAAGATGACCAGCCTATATCACTCATTAGTACATTCCCAAAACCAAAGCCAAAACTCAACATTACAAATCTTACCTTTGGATCTAAATTCAGTGCGTCTGTAAAATGCTTAATCGCATTCTTCTTATCCTTCAACAACTTGTACAGTTTCCCCAATAAAAAGTGCACGTTCGCCTCATCAGGAGCAATATCCTTCAATATTCTCAACTCTTTAAGTGCGGCAGGGTACATTTTCAAGCTCATAAGGGTGCGTGCTTTCTTGAACCTACTTAGGGCACTGCCTGGTGCCATCTCGCATGCAGTGTTATATTGTTTAAGAGCACCCTTGTAGTCCTTTGTTTTCTCCAGTACCATACCAACACAACACACAAGCACAGCATTCGTCGGGTTGATCTTTGTCGCTGTACGGAAGTGTTTCTCAGCAATATCATATTTCCCCATCTTCTCAAACACCTTTCCAAGACCGTACCATGCGTTGTAGTGGCGTGAGTCTGCAGCAATCGCAGAGCGGTAGGATGATAATGCCTTCTCGTATTCTTCGTTGGATACGTGCTCGTGCCCTTGAAGAGTGAACGCGTAGGCTAGTTTGGGATTTAGTTGGGTGGCACGCTTGAAGCATTTTAAAGCTTGATCATGGTCCCGCTGTAGTGAGAAGCAGTTTCCGAGGGCACACCATGATTCGGGGGAGAGGCGATCGAGTTCGATCAATTCGTGGGCAAGGTAGGATAGGTCGACATCTTTACGTTGGTGCCAGAGAATCGTGGAAAATACTTCCATATCTGTTGTTCGGACAGGGTCGAGCTGTCGAACCTTTAGGAAACTTCTTTCAGCCTATTACCAAATTAATCGATTGTCAGTTTCTCACAAACACCAATATCAGATATAATAAGGTATACAAACATCGGTATAATTGGCCATCTCATAATGAGCCCTCCCAATCCTACTTTGCACCCATGGCGTCTCCCTCTGGCTCGCTGGTAATGTAGTGAACGCTTGTAATGCCTCCTTGCAATGAAACCTACTAAGGCTAAAATAGCCACTTCCTAATTTTCTAAACAACTCCAGCACAAAATACATCGCCTCCTCCTTCTTCAAATCAGTCAACGGCTTTAATGTCGCCGCCGAAGCTGTCGGTTTCTGTGCGGCCGCGGCATCGGTCATCTGTTTTTTTCGCATTCTCGTTAGTGACGGATCCGCTGATGCCATTTGTTTCCTTTTTGAGGCAATTGTTGCAGTTGTAGCTCTCGTAGCCCGTTTGGGCTCAGGAGGCTCTGTGATTTCAATTGAGACAGTAGTAGTGGTGGAGGAGCCGTTACGAACATTAACATCTTCGCTGTTCCCTTTATCTCTCTCCCTTTCCTTTGCCGCTGTAGCAGTCCCACTGCTAATATGTAAACTTCGGCTTCGGCTTCCCGCTGTCTTCATTTTCTTGGCTTCCCGCTCCCGCTCTTTTGCTACTAGTCGTGTTTCCCGCTCCGTGCCCACGCCGAGCTTACTTGTAAATTTACTCGTCAGTCTTGTACTTCTTCGTGCCGGCGCTGTGGTCGTTGTAGAGTCTTGGGATGACGCTGTTGTCGCCGAGCGCTTCGCATTGTCGGAAATATCACGAGTACTCCTGCTTGAGAGCTTTCTTGTCGTGATTTCAGTAGTCGTTGCACGGGTCTTACGGACAGGTGGAGGCTTTTCTGGGATTGTGTTCATGTTTCCCCCACCAAGCATATCGTGCGACACAGGGTTTGAAGATTGTGCGGTAGGAGTCTCAACTTCTCCAATATTTCCCAAGCCCTCGTTTAACCGATTGAAGAACGATGGGTGGTTATTGAACGCTAGGTCACGGTCCCTTGCACCACCGTTTGTAGATGAGAAGGGATCGTTTTGGAGGTTTTCCGAAGTATTTCGTAAGCCATTCAAGGCGTACTCTTCAGGTATTAAAGTATTTGAATTTGGTGGAGGTAGCTTTAGTGACTCGAGCATTTCTGCTGTTGGCTTGAAAATATTATTGATCCGAAGGTTCACTCCTAAAAATCACCAATTAGCACTCACATGGGAGTCACTAGAGGGGCAACAATACCGGTATCGCATAAACCGAGAAATGCTTCCCATAGGAATGGGTTCAATTTCACTGCTGCTACATATGCACCAACCGCCTTTTCGATATCACCAGCGGCATGCCATAACTTCCCTATTAGAAAATTTACTGTAGCCGCATCAGGGACCGCTCTTCTTTCTGTGTCCGAGTGTTGATCTATTAGGAAATAAGTATCAGCATCTCCTCCAATCCAGCCTCTAGACTAGCAATTCTCCTATGGGTGGAAAAACTCACTCCATGCACTACTCCCAGTCCATTGCTTTTTACACCCCTCTAGCGCATTGACCCCTTCATTCTCTCTTCCACTACCTAGCTTCAAACAACACTGCGCGTAAACATAGGCACAACCCACATGTCGGAGCCAATTCTTTGCCACGTTCACTGCAGCTTGGTACTGGCCATCTCGATACAAACACACAGTAAGCATGTGAACCGAGTCTGCGCTCTTCGGATCATATGCGTGCAGCCTCTCCGCAACAAAAAGGGCCGTTGGTAATGACTCTGTATCCAAAGCCTGCCATATCAGTTGCCGGAATTGCGCAACGATATGGGGCTGCTGTATAGCGGGCGACATGTCGGAGATATCAGGTGGTACGAAAGCGGCGTACGCAGTTGAAGGTCTCTGTTCCTTGCTCGTAGGGATAGTGGCAACAGGACGGTGCAGGGACGGAAGGAAAGCTCTTCTGATTGAACCAAAACCGAAATGACCATGGAGCGATCTCGCAGAAGATTGGGGGGGGTCTGATGAGGCGGTAGAAGGGCGTGAGAGAAGAGGGGAAAGGAGGGATGAGAAGAGATCCAGGGCGAGGGCTTGCCGGGGTAAGTTGTAGTTGAGGAAGAGTCTCGAAGGCTGCTGGTAAGGGCAATCAGGGAAACGATAGCTACTGGTGATCCAGTGTTTCTGCTGCTGCTAGTACTACTGATACTATTATCACTAGGTTCTTTATGTTCGTTACTGTTGTTGCTTTTGTTGTTGTTGATTAGGACTGCAATGTGCGAACAACGTGATTGCGTGATGTATATAAGGTGGTGACTGCAGGGTAATTTTGTGATGGCTGTGATGGAATTAATTTCTGTTTAAGATTGTATTATAGGCTTTAGGTGTGTATTTGATAGTTATTGTGTATTCGTGAGTAGTAAGTGTAGATGGGTGGTGATGATTGTGGTGGTGGTGGTGAGAATAGTAGTGAGGATTGTGGTAGTATAGGTGACTGGGGGGGGGCGGGTAGATGCCTCTCTCCCATTCACTCACTCACTCCTCACTAGACAATATGTTTATTGGGGGGGGGAGTTTGTTGATGGGGGTGGGATGGGCTGCTGTAGGTTGGGCGGGTAACAAAGAGACAGAGCGTGTATGTATTGATGATTTTCCCCTGCGCGATGTGTATTATTCCCTGCGAGCACCCGACAAAGCCGTTGTGTGCGTCTCCTGCACACGCGTTGCGATGGCAACCCAAGAGAATGGGAGAGGCGCCTACGCCTGTCAACCACACGCGCCAATGTCCCCCTGTTCTGATACGTGTCTAAGCTGAAAATTTCCTTCCCTGGCGAGTTTTTTGGCCTGTAGCACAGATAATTGGCACTTTTGCCTAAAGAATCTCGGGATTACCCACTTCTACTTTTAAGGGGTTCGAGAGGTTTGGTTCCTAGGACTGCAGCTTAGGATGTCATCCACTCCGACTCAGGTACCCGGGCTTTCCAATGCTTCCTTTTCTTTTCTTTTCTCGCTACATCTTAGGACCGTAGACATTTGTGGTATAATGTGACTCATCTACTAGACCTAGAAAGTGAGAGGCTCTTCTAGCGAGTGATGCCGTGTGATTATAGTAGTTAGAACTGTCCTACCATAACCAAAATACCAGAACCCTCGCACGGTGTTCCTTTAGCTAGGGGTTAGCATAATCATGTTAATTGCATTTACAGGCTAGAATAAAACGTGCCTGCTAAGAGGCGTGGTATTGCATCATTGACAGACGTACAAAGTCATAATTACATGTACATGCAATATCTCAAGAGTATCTAGAATAGAGCCCAGATGCTATAGCTAAAATCAGAATATATTTAAGAGTCTAATAAGTATCGAGAAATTAGCCCCCCCCTTTATCCCTCTCTTCTAGTCCCCAACTTAACAAAAGCAAAACTCGTACGTCATGAGGCTATCTTCAGCCACTCGCCAAGAATCTCTAAACCGCCACACCGCCACATGTCAGGTCCTCAACGCGTCGTTTCCAGCCCAGCGCGACTTTCTCCCTAGAAACAACAGAAACCCACCTACATCCCACCCCCGGGCCCACAAAAACACCCCCCTCCCAATCCCCCCTCCCAATCCCCCCTCCCATCCGCCGCTGCAACGTGCGGGAAATTCATAAAATATGCACATCAAACAGATCATCATCCAAGGGTTCAAATCGTACGTCTCCTTTCCCCCCTCTTCGTCGGTAAGAGCTAATTGAGTACAGGTACAAAGAACAAACTGTCATCGAACCCTTCTCCCCTAAGCACAATGTTATTGTGGGCCGCAATGGCTCCGGGAAGTCAAACTTCTTCGCTGCAATTCGTTTTGTACTCAGTGACGCGTATACTCAGATGGGGCGGGAAGAGCGACAGGCCCTCCTCCACGAAGGTTCCGGTTCCGCCGTTATGAGCGCATACGTTGAGATTATTTTCGACAACTCTGACGAGCGCTTCCCGACTGGACGAGATGAGGTTGTGTTGCGTCGCACAATCGGGCTTAAAAAAGACGAGTATTCTCTCGACCGCAAGAACGCTACAAAGAGCGATGTAATGAACTTATTGGAGAGTGCAGGGTTCTCAAGGAGTAACCCGTATTATATCGTGCCCCAGGGGAGGGTCACAACACTTACGAATATGAAAGATTCAGAGAGGTTGAATTTGTTGAAGGAGGTGGCGGGTACACAGGTTTATGAGCAGCGCCGAACAGATTCTTTGAAGATTATGGAGGAGACGGAGAGTAAGAGGGCAAAGATCGACGAGCTGTTGAAATACATTGAGGAGCGATTAGCAGAGCTCGAGGAGGAGAAGGAGGAGCTGAAAGGGTTCCAGGAGAAGGACAAGGAGAGGAGGTGTTTGGAGTATACAATTTATCACAGAGAACAGGTAGAGATTAATAGTGCAATTGATGGAATTGAGGAGACAAGGCAGAGAGGTATTGAGATTAATGAGGATAGTAGAGAGGCATTTGTGGAGCGGGAGAAGGAGATACAGGTTCGTCCTTTCCTCTCACTCACACCATGCTTTAAAGCTGATTTTTCCTAGGAACTCGACCACAATATCGCAGCGAATAAACAGAAATCCGACCTCCTACGGGTCGACAAAGCCCAGCTCGAGGAAGAGCGCCGTGAACATGTTCGGCACCGCGCCCAGATCGAGCTTGACGTGAAAGCCCTAACCGCCGATCAAGCGCATCTCCAAGCCGCCAAGCAACAATACGAAGCTGAACTTGAAGAGATTACTGGAGCCATCGCCGACCGCGAAGCCGAACTCGAAAAGCTCCTCCCGGAATATAATGAGAAGAAAGAGCAGGAGGCAAAACTCAAATCACAACTTGAAGATGCCGAGGCCGCAAGACAGCGACTCTACGCAAAGCAGGGACGCAACACTCAGTTCCGGAATAAACGGGAAAGGGACGATTGGTTGAAGCGAGAGATCAAGGAGTGTGAGACCACACTTGGAAAGCGGAGGTCTATTAAGGATTCACTAGAGGCCGATATTGCAGAGATGGATACACAAGTTGCAAATATTGAGAGCGAGATTGAAAGTATCCGACAGCGTCTCGACGGCCGCTCCGGGATCCTAGAGGAAGTCGCGGAGGGAGTCGCAGCGAAGAAGGAGGAGAGAAATAAGTTACTTGATGAGCGAAAGGAGCTCTGGCGCGAAGACGCTAAACTTGATTCTGTCGTCGAGTCTGCTAGGCAAGAGCTTGATAAAGCCGAACGAAGTCTCTCCCATACCATGGACCAGAACACCTCCCGGGGCCTTGCAGCCGTTAGAAGAATTAAAGAACGAATGCAACTCGATGGATGCTACGGAACACTAGTAGAGCTTATGGATGTTGAGGAGAACTTCCGAACTGCAGTCGAAGTTACCGCAGGACAGAGTCTGTTCCACTATGTCGTCGATAACGACGATACCGCTACTATTGTCCTACAACAACTTCAGCGTGAGAGGGCAGGGAGAATCACCTTCATGCCACTCAATAGATTGAAGCCAAGACTCGGGAATTTCCCTAACACGAAGGATGCCCTGCCGATGCTAGACTATATCGAGTACGACGACAAGTATAAGAAGGCATTCGAGCAGGTTTTCGGCAAGACTATCGTCTGCCCAGACCTGAACGTCGCATCTCAATACGCAAGGTCTCATGGCCTCAGTGCCATCACTCTTGCAGGAGATAGGGCCGACAAAAAGGGCGCCTTGACTGGTGGTTACCACGACCCTAGACGGAGCCGGCTAGAGGCCGTAAAGGCCGTCAAGAAGTGGAGAGAGGTCTACGAGGAGCAGCGCACCCTTGCCACAGATATTAAGCGGAGGATTGACCATAAAGACCAAGAAATCACAAATGCAGTCGGGGAGCTACAAAAAGCTGAAGCTATGAGAGGCCAAACGGAGGGTAGTTACGGCCCCATGAGAGCGTCTCTACAAGGAATGGTGGGAACAGTTGGCCAGCTAAAAGACAACCTCGAGAAGAAAATAAGAAGCCGGGAGAGCGTCGAAGCGTCGCTAAAAAGCTTAACGGAACAGCTAGAAGCCTATCAAGCTGAAGTGAATAGCGAGTTTAAAAAGTCGCTTACTGCAGAAGAAGAAAAGAGGCTAGAAGAACTCACAGCAAGCGTCCAAGAGATGCGGAAATTGCTCAGTGAGGTGTCGATGGAAAGAACAGATAGGGAGGGCCGAAAAGCCATCCTTGAAGTCGAATTAAGAGAGAATCTACACATGCGCTTAGACCAACTTAAGGGACAGAGCATGGATAATCTCGAGGGTACTGGATCTGGTCCTGGTGGAAGACGTGTTGATCTTAAAGAGGTCCAGCGGGAGCTCAAGAGGGTTGGTAAGTCCATCACTAGGGTGGAAGAGAAGTCGGCGGAAGTCGAGCTGGAGCTAGAAGAGGCAAAAAAGCAGTTGGATATATTTGAGGGACAGAAGTTGGAGCTTCAGACTGCCCAACAGGACGAAGCGAAGAATATCGAGAGGCAGAAGAAGAAGATCGAGAGGAGTATGGCGAAGCGAGCTTTATTGATGGAGAAGGCTCAGGAGTGCAGTAGAAATATTAGGGACTTGGGGGTATTGCCGGAAGAGGCCTTCGAAAAATACGAAAGAGCAAATTCTAATCAAGTATGAGAAGATTGAGTCCTTAGTCTCTAGTGATTATTGGCTGATAGATATACATAGGTTGTAAAACGACTCCACAAAGTCAATGAAGCACTGAAGAAGTATTCTCACGTCAACAAGAAGGCATCCGAGCAATACAACAACTTCACAAAGCAGCGCGACACACTGATGAAGCGTCGGGAAGAGCTCGATTCCAGTCAAGTCTCTATCGAAGAACTCATCCAGGTTTTGGATCAGCGTAAAGACGAGGCAATTGAGCGTACTTTCAGACAAGTTTCGAAAGACTTTGCTGAGATCTTTGAAAAACTGGTGCCAGCAGGCCGAGGAAGACTAGTCATCCAGAGGAAAGTCGACAGAAACCAAGACCCCGAAGACGAGGGAAGTGATGATGATGAGGCGAGAAAGGGAGGTGTGGAAAACTATACTGGTGTGGGTATCAGTGTTAGCTTTAATTCAAGACATGACGAGCAGCAGCGAATTCAGCAGCTGAGTGGTGGGCAAAAGAGTCTGTGTGCGTTGGCTCTTATTTTTGCCATTCAGCAGTGCGACCCTGCACCGTTCTACCTCTTTGATGAGGTTGATGCAAATCTTGATGGTACTTTATCCGTTCTCCATGAGTCCTGGCGTTATATCGAAGCTGACACGAGGATATAGCACAATATCGAACTGCAGTAGCACAAATGGTGAAGAACCTGTCATCTAGAGCTGAGAACGGACAATTCATTGTAGGAACACCTTCCTTTCATTTTCATCTTCTGGATATTCACTAATCATCAATTAGTGCACTACTTTCCGTCCCGAATTGGTACAAGTTGCAGACAAGATGTATGGCGTGCTCTACAAAAACAAAACCTCGAGTGTCGATTCCGTCTCTAAAGATGAGGCACTGCGGTTTATAGAAGGGCAGAAGCCATAAATTGCTTAACTAGAGATATATTTTCTTCTTTCCTTGGGTGGCACGAGATATGGTAATGTGAATTGATTGATACTGGAAGTTAAAGGGCTGGTTATGGATGTTATGATTTGTATAGTAGGCTTTTTCCCTCGTTTTTTGTAACGTTATTGGCTGTGGGTTTCTTGAAGCGTTAGCTTTTGTGGAAAAGGATTGGGGGTATTATGGGATATCATATTCTAGCTGGAGTTTGGGACCTACAAACTTTGTTGGAGAAACCCCTAGGGCCTTTAGGTTGCCCAAGCGGCAGAAACTGACAGCGAGTGATTTTTGATGATTTCCTAGATTGATGGTAAGTTAGAGGAAACGCGTTATTTTGTATGTAGATGAAGGCTTTAGAGGAGCCTAGACCATTCCTTTTAAGTCTCTACATCCTGTTTCGCATAATATTTCGTACATATGATTCTCTACGATGGTATATCCATCGCTTCCTTTACCCTAAGGAGCCTATCAATCTATATTTGGAATTGGGGGATCTAGTCTTGTCCAGGGTTGAGTATATGTATAGCAGGCAGCATTTCCCCTTCTCTTAAAAACCATCTGCAGAGCGAGTGCTCAACCTTGGGTCTATAAGTGCATTTCCGCTAAGTCTCATAATTTTAAACCAACTTACTAAGACAGGTAGTATACCGTGCTTAAGTCATCCTAGTAGTGAAGTGACTTCTCCATATGTACATGTACTTACATGTACATATGTTAAGTTCCTAGTTAATTAGGTGATATGGGATCTTTATTAATTAAAAATATATTAATCTCAAGCTTCGAACTATTTGGAGTCTCATATACTTATGGCACTGATCTCAAGTGTATTCTTATAATCGAAGTCTACTATACTAAATAAACCCCCAAAGCTAACTCCCCCTAGCCTTTTTTTTGCCTTCCATAAGAGATATCTGCACGTATATTTTCTAGTAAGGGTACGCTCCTAATCTGAGCTAAGACGTGCTAAAAACACACAACATCGCTAGATAGCCCGAGGAATGGTCTCAAACGACCTCGGTATAAGTACATATACACACACCCACTTCATACTACTTTAGGATATATAGATATTATCGAAACAGGCCCTGTGATTTGCGTTTAGCTCGTTAGCCGGGGAGATGAGGGAGGGAGGGGGAGAAGCACGACAAATTAACTTGGTGGGTCACGATTAAATATCACTGGGGCTACGTATACTGACAGCGAATTAGAAGGGCTATTCCTTTCACTCTCTTAGATCGGCTACCCCCAGTCCCTCCTCCCCCTGTATGTGATTACCATATTAGATCCTATAATCTACTAGTAGGTCACACATATTCTGAACCAAGTGCACTAATTCTGGTTAATTATGGCAGAATATATAATTTAATAGTAAGACTTAAAGATTTATCGAGTGCCCCACTCTATGTTAAAATCTATACGCCTTAGTTAGTCTACCTTGTCTATGGGGCGGGGGCGGGGGCGGGGGTGGCCCCACTCAACCAACCTCAATGGCCTACATTGCAAGTTTGATAAATATGCACTACAAAAAAAAAAGGCGGGTTGAAACCTTCTATAGATGTCTCTAACTAGATTGCGGAAGGGTTTAGTAAGAGATAAAGCAAGATTCTAATTCAATATTTTTTAGGGCTTGAGGAGGGGGTTATCCAGCAATCCACCCCCCCCAAAATTCTTCCCACACCCCTCTTCCTACTTCCAGATTTACTAATCACACCTCAATCATCTCGGACCTTTTGTGTGGTTATATTATAGCTATTATATTACCAGGGGGACAGAAACAACCGACATGAACCCTGTATATATATGCAATCTTCTAGGATCTTCTGATCATATAATCCAGTAATTCAGTCGTATCAAAGCCTTGTGGGGGGTGCTTTGCAGAGAGGGACTTATTCGCGAATGCCTTTAAACTTCTACAGTATCAAACGACGCGTTTGGTGGGAGTCCCACCATTGCGCGGAGGCTGGTTACATCCAAGGTTCGGTTATTTTTGCCCTGAAAGTCCAAGATCTTTAATAGCACTCTGAGGCTTCTATGCTACCAAGCTTTTCACGTCCCATATTGGTAAGGTGGCCTTTTATTTATGTACATTTAGGTCTCAGTATACACCCCTATTATACTACACCGGGATACGTAACTCGAGAGGAGTGTGAATGATGGACTGGAACGAGCCTTATTCTCCAATACCATCTTTGTAGCTTCTGACTGGTGGATTAGCATAGATCTCTATATATAGCCTACTGCATATTATACTGAGGCAGCTGAACAGGTTCATAATGTATCACTCGAAGAAATATGAGTTGACATTGTTGAATGCAGGGGTGGGATCGCTTGATTCACTGAGTCGGTTCTTTAGGAGATACCTCTATATATACCTAGATATCCCTACGCCCGTCCGAGGAGCTTTCTCCGCTGCTTCCAGATTTATCCTAGAAACGCCTCTAAATATGCCCCGCCCCCTGGTTAACACTGGCGTGATACCTATGTAGAAAGCACATCTCTTACAGAAATAGAGAAAATCACCTACAGCAAATGTTACAAGCCACCCAACCACCCAAACCCCAATTCACCATTAGGTTTATTCTGTTGAATCCTATTCTTTAGCTAGTTGCTGGGGTAATATTCTGCGTGGGAGTCGAGGCTTTCGTGGTTATTGACCAACAATTGCAAGAATTCACCGCTATCGCATTGGGATATCTTAACTGCACGTAGCCGCGTTTGAAGCTAGAAGGCTGTTTGTGTCAAAGAACCCCATAAGTATGGGGTACTATGCGAAGTTCCTGCATTGTTTGTGCATACATTACAGATCAATATGCCTTGTCCACTGACGCGTGGCACGGCGATGTATATCAGGGGTTACACTGAAGACATCCTTAAAGGTAGATGCCGTCCAAAGAATGACTATGGATTACAACAACTCCAGGGGAATTGTGTTTGGAGAACCGATCGCTATGGAACGTAGTGACCCCATATTACATCACTCGAAAGACATAGCCACGCGACCAAGAACTCGTCAAAGGGAAAGAGTAGAGTATCAGTTACTATCCCTTTTCATCTGTCTTGTTCAAGCAAGGGTTTGGCCATGGCATAAGGGCTGTGGCTTGCAGATAGATCTAAAATAATACTAATATTTTCATTAGCCGATCGATAGTGAGAATTAAAAGTGATCTAAGCATAAACTGATAATCTTACCTGCCATTTTTGCAAGCCATAAGATAGAGGACATAATTATACAGCTCCACGTGTTATTGTCATCCTGTTTCCGGGTTTTCAAGTAGAGTAATGCCGAGAAATATAACAAAGCCGAATTTAGAGCACATTCCCGTCACCAACCCTGTAAAACCACCTCCTGCGATTCGGCAATTTACCTCAAGGTCATAAGTGGTAAGGAGGTTCCTAAATTATTAGTTCAGATGAACTAGTCCTGCCACTTCCATTCCCCCAGTCTAATTATAAAGTTGCTGTTTTATAATTATGCATACTAGATGTCGATTCTATGGTGACGACGGGTAGCTGCTGGGCCTCCTCTCCGCACAAAATACCCCCGCGTTCTCGATCTTAGTCGTGATGCGCATAAGCGAGTTTTAGCTCCAGGATATTAGACCCTTGGACAAGCAACCATAGAGAATATCTTTATTCCTATTGATCCCTTGAAGTCAGATGACCTTTAAAAAGCGGGATATTATAACCTGGTTAACCTAATAGAAATACGCCCTTGACCCTTATATAAACTCCAACTTACCGACTTAACGCCGAACGAGCTTCCATTCAGAATACAATCATATGTAGGTTAACAAGGCTCACAAGACTCCATTCGGCCAAAGCTGGCAGTTTTTAATCTCCCATGTATAGTGCTGCTTAGAGCCTTGGAACAGCGCCAACCCTGTCCACACCACCCCTCCATAATCCCCCCCCCCCCCCCAATCACTGTTCTGCGGCCTGCATTTTCCTCTTTTCTGTCATCTGAAAATCAATCCTATCTTGAATCCATGATCAGTATGAGCCCTAGGCATATACTATGTTTCCGCGTGAAGAATTTTCTTAGGACATGGTGTGGGTATGGTTTTCCAGATCAACCCCAATAGTTTAAACACTATAGAATTAAAGTTTTCACGATAACTCCGTGCCATCAAGAGAGAAGAAAAGGTTGAGTTGACAGATAAAGAGACTCGCACCCCAGCCATATCTAGTAGGGACGCTTCTGCTGATCCCAAATAATGGAGAACAGCTAAGTGCTGCCTTGTTCTTTTCAAGTTCCACCATCGAGCTGAGTTATAACCTGAATCTGGTAGTCCTGGCAAGTGACCGGATGAATGTAATCTCGTCACGAATATCGTGACTATCTCTTAAGTGGGTCTTGTAACTTGGGTTATTTAAATAAGAGCCTTTCACTAACATGTATTAATATTTTATGGAAAACACGGGGACGAAAAGAGTTGCATAAAAATCCTTCAACACATACTAGCGCATAAAACCTTAAAACTCCAAGCCCACTTCATCGTAAAAATTTGAGAGATGTATCCTCCAGAACCATAAACTCTTAGGATTGTCTTTTTTAGTGAGAAAAAAGGTAGAAAATCTGTGACGGACGCTGTTTCTTAAAGGATTCACGATCACTGAAATTTTGCTTATGCTTAATGAACCCGAAACCTGTCGCTATCCCTTAATGTAACTTGTTGTAATCCGGACAAGCCCCTTTCGGGCCACCCGGCCTAAACCCCTGCCTATACTAATGTTGTTATTGGGTAGACTGCGAGGTTTGTCCATGTCTATTAAAAAAAACTGATGAAGGGAGTGGACTCCTGTAAATGTGATGACTGGAGTCTTTCACTAAACGTCAAAGATGTCAAGTGGGTCTTGGGTCTTGGTAAATATAGCCTGCCCACAGCCGTTGCGTTTGCTGACGTTCCCGGTTAATAACACCAGCTGGAAGGATCAGTGCTTCGGCAACACAGCCGTGACGTTTCTGCTCCTGTCAAAATTTTTTCCATGCTAGATCCCGTGTCGTGATAAGCGAAGCTATTGTCTAGACCTGATGCTGGTTCTGGCCTTCATAGAACAGCAAGAAGCCCGTTCCCGTAAATTTAAAGCAAATTTCTGTTGGAAAATCTAGGTGGAACAGGGTAGATATTGTACAGGTAAGTTGAGGGGTACAAGGGGTAAGGTTGAAGTGGCGTGACCTATATGTATGTAATACTGACCTTGGTACCATTTATTTATTTGCTCCGCAGTCAACGTCCCAACGGTCAAAACGTTCCCACCTTCTTTTCCCTTTCACACTTTTCAACACCCACCTCCAACTTCAACCTTCCTTCTATCGTATGGAAAGAGCTTCGCCTCATACACAACTTCGACAGTCTTTTGGTCAGGGGCGAGGTATGAGGGTCAGGGGATAGTCTGAATATTCCGAGATGATATCTGAGATAGGTAATGCTGTCGCTCGCCGAAAGGTTAGTTGCTGCTAGCAGCTCTGATCCCAGAAAATATGAACTGACAGTACAAAAACTTCAAACACAACAAGACACAATATTTTCCTAACAAACAAAACAAAGGAGAAATAAAGGGGATATAAAGTTCCTAAATTAGAATACCATGGTTGTAAACCATCTAGCGCAAGGGTAACCTAGCAAACTAAAAGTATACCTAGCAACAAAGCCTAAGAGTGCGACTCAAGTCTTGGAATAACTGCAAACAACAAAAATACACATACTGCACTTTATCAAAAATCACAAGCCTTGGGGAAATATATCGACTGATCGAGACAAATTCAGTCCCGATATAAGAACCAAATATCCATGATCACGACACGTCAATTTTGTGTAACTAAGACGATAATCCACAACGAAAAGGGCGCGGAAAAGTTAGAACTTCCGCGTCAAGTTTTGTCGGTTCTTCGGAGGAGAGTATTGTAACTGGCTTTTACTGATGAATGATATAACTAGCTCAATAGAATACTATATTGAGTGCAGATATGAGTCCGCCGCATTAGACTCTCAACTGTGTCACGTGCTTGCCAAAAGTATTTCTTTATATGCGCTGTTGTGAGGGTTCATGGTAATCCGGCTCTTTCGACTCGCGTGTGTATAATCGTTTCCTTAGTTGTTTTACTGACATAATTGTTAACCATCCCCGTACCTAAACTGACTTTCTTTAGTTCAGGGAAGGCCTAGTCTTTAACCCACACCAAGGACATAAGTAAGAATTCATATTTTAGAGGCTATCCGCTCCTTGGGCATAACTTCTGTTTCTCTGACCGTCAATACTGATGAGCAACGTTGTAAGCGTCTCACTGCCAATATTCTATTTCCATTTTTAAGAGGATAAAATAAAAGCCTCGAGGTTCAGACAGAAGTTCTACCGGTATCGTATCGTCCTTAAGAAAAAAGGAAGCCAACCAGAATAGTCAGAACACAACCTAGCTTAGGTGGGGTACCTAGAACAAGCTAAATGGTTACCCCGCGTAAATAACCCCACTAAAAGTTGAGTAACACCATTTCATCGCGCTCAGTTCTTCCATTTTGCGTTCCTTCACAGAAAGGCCTCCACTATATCTTTCTTTGTCTGAGGTTTGATTATTAAAGGTATGTGATAAAAGCAATCGAAGGCTGCTTTGTAGAGG
This sequence comes from Verpa bohemica, assembly GCA_033030345.1. Taxonomy (NCBI): domain Eukaryota; kingdom Fungi; phylum Ascomycota; class Pezizomycetes; order Pezizales; family Morchellaceae; genus Verpa; species Verpa bohemica. The sequence continues at coordinate 493,916 of JAUFSE010000009.1, read as the reverse complement.
ATCAGCACAAATCTCCTAGACATCTGAACATCGACGGGGTATTACTACTGTCAAAATGACACCTCATGCCGGGAGGTTTCTCTGATTTGGCAGGCCGAACCTAACGGTGGATGATGGGAGGGCTTGCCACTGAGAATACTCGGCTTGGGATCCTCAACTGGACTGTTTTTGCTTTCCAGCAGGGCTAAGGGCCTATGGTGTAAACCACTGACAGGTTTCCTTGGTGAGAAAGTGTTGACCACGATACAAGCACCGATAAAGTCAATAACCACTGCAATCCCAAGCGATTCGACCAGGTCTCCTCTTAACTCTAGATACTGATCCGCTGGGTCTTGGAGTTGATATGGATTACAGGATGGACGTCGCCTATGAACACATATTTGGGCTGAGACTACACCCACACCAAGGCTAGTCATGCCGGACTTCTCGTGTCTTACTAAAACACATGGTAACCAGCTCTCGGAAACTTGGTGGCTCCAGGAACAAAGTTTACAAGTAACAGCAAAGGCTGACGTGTGGGAATACTTCCAGAAGATGCGGGGGTATCGCACCGGAGTCCGGATGCTGCCAAATCAGAAAGCCAGGGCCACACCTTTGTCTATTTCCCATTGTTGCGCAAAATGTATATCACACTACTTTAGGCCCTCCGATGCGGCTTCCAACTCTAGTTATGATAACGAATTCTTAACATGTCGGATGGACTTCCATGACGCGGAGCCAACCAAACAAGCAATAACATCATGTTGCTGTGTGTGCAATAATGAGACACTGGCCATAACAGGTGCCGAATCTCCGATGTTTAGACATTAAGATGCGACTAGTCTTCCACAACGAACTAATCAGTATGTAGTTCCTCCGGGCCTAGTGGGGTCCAGACCTTCTACAGGTCAGTGGCCATTTCCCAATACAAAAAACCCTGAAAACCAAATCTCTGGGCATGGTGGATGAACTCCCGAGGAGCTGAGAGACTCTAGTGCATGTATTAAGGCCTATTACTTCAATATCCTTCCGAAGATCGGCAAGAAACAAAAAAGAAATATACATGATAAACGACTTGGGGTCGTTTCTAATTCTGAGGAAAGGATTGGTATGCGGGCGCCTGTCAGCTTTCATAAAAAATGTCCACTTGCGGACATAACATTGAGCATCACATATGTAGGTATGTCGGCCGGCTAGGATCGTACATCCTAACAGCTTGAGGAGAGAAACATGGCGCTCTATCGAAGAGGCACAGACGGGCCATGATTGAGGGGCGTAGGATCACTTTACCTGTCAGATTGTCAAAGATCAGCGGGGTTAAGAGCTCTCAAGGTATCGGCGACATGCAAGGCCGTGTGCGACATTACTTCGGATGTCTTCTTCCTACTCGTGGATGAGGATTCTGGAAGACCAAAGTCGAGGTCGTCAGAGCTACCTTCAATGATGACGCCAATTTTTAGGTCAAACCACGATAGGAGAAAATTATTTAGATGCTGCCAAGGACCCACCGTCTGACATCGGCTGCCAGCATTTGTTACATCCACTTAAGAAAGCGGGAAAAGGAATTAGAATATCATGGCTATGGCATTGCTGCACTTGCTACATGCTTGCAGATAACTGGGATCTTAAAATCGAGGAGTGCCTTACCGTCCCGAGAAAATACAAAGGCAAATCAGCTAAACCTGACCCTTTTTAACTTCTCGTGTTTACTGAGTAATGCGTATCATGGCTGATAGATGTAAAGTTACGTATCGCCGAGGACCATAATTGCAGGTAACCGTAAAAGAGACTGCACTATGTCTGTCGGCTGTCGGTAACGAAAGTCAACAACATGCCGGGCTTTCTTTCTTTCTTTTTTAGTGCGATCTGGTATGCACAGAGCTCTGCCGCAATCAAAAAATGCCTGACAGGATTCTCGGCAATCACGTACACAGTGCGGGGGTTCACGAAAAAGAAATCAGGGAAAGTGAGCGGGAAAAAAAAGTAAAACTCGAATTTCAACAGTATCTAGTGGGACGAAAGGTGGGTCAAGTTTTTTGACTTGCTCTAATCTAGAATGGGCATTCCATCCTGATGAGCATTCCGGCCTTTTCTCAACCCAACCAACTCTTGCGAAACCAACAGCTATACTGGCCCTAGCTGTCAATCATCTGAACCAAGGTCACCAAGCTAGTGAGAATGAGCGGCCACAAGTTTCCTGTTTAGAAAATAAGGGGTCTAATTGTTGGGAGGCCAAAGCACCTGGGGAGAGAAAGGTCTTAGCCAGACTGGTCTGGAAAATATTTTGGAGAAAACTTGTCCGGTCTGACAGCTGGCAAGGAACACGGCTGCTGTTTTGCGGAGGCACGAAAACAGGAAGCTGTAACCCGGTCTAAGCGGCAATCCACATGATGTCCAACGGCCTAGGAGTTCTTTGATGATTCTTTTGAAAAACACTGACTTTCTCGGGGAATTTCCTGGGGGGTGAAAGGGGATTCCCGACTCCACATTCTCAACACGAACACAAAGCGGATGAACGTCAGGGTCCAGACTACGAATGCTACAAGGATTTATGACAAAAGTGGCGACACTAGCGCACCAGTCTACTCGCTAAGCCTTCCTCGATTGACGAAGGAATTCGCCGGAGATTGGCAGAAGTAAACCTAAAGAATTTCTGATTACATTCCCACTTATTAAAGATGTTCCCCTTATGGAACTTTCAAACATATGATCCAAGTTAATGATCGACGTTTATATTACATGATTTGCAAGATATAGTATGCTAAGCCAATATCCACAACCATCCAGCGATTTGAGCTAGTAAACGGCCAGATTCCGAAACCCTAATAATATCAGGATTTCAAATAGCCGTGCGCACACCTTTGGGGTACGTACGTACTAGGCCCAAAAAGAGAAATCAACACTAGGGTGGCTTTTTCGGCAGGTTTCGGCAGACCGAGGTTTATGATGATGCTCCCGCTGTCCATCACATTGGAGACCGTGGGTCAGAGGATGGCGCGGCTACTTCTCCGGACTTTGTGTTCTGGACTATCTAGGATCTAGGACATACGAATGCGACTGTCCTCTTTTGTCTAAGCTACACAAAGCTGCACAAAGCTACACAAAGCTACTCAGAACAACACCCGTTTCGAGCCTGTCTCATATCCATTAGAAACGGGCTACTTCGCGACAAATCCTGAACGGGTAAATATCTGCTAAGCTAAGGGTCCGACTGAGGTCAACTCTCCCCCGTGGTGTATGCCCCCCAGAATATCCGCCGATAACTCTACTGCCATGCGCGTCTCTCAGGTACGTAGGCGCCCCTCTCCTCTTTAGTAAGTATTTAGCCCGCAACTGTCTTATAACCTCATGAAATCTGGCAGCTGACAACGCACCCGGTGCTTGGTTGGTGGCAGGTCACCTTTTGGGTGGGGAAGGGGGGTTAACCAAGGTGACTTGCCGAGAGCTTCTAGTACTTAGCGTCGGCTTTCGCTATTACTTTGTTGGTTTTATAGGGGGAGATAGTGATATGACATGAACCGGCAAACTTTGCAAGCTATTATTAGTTCTATTTCATAATGATTTATAACCGAAGTCCAGCAGGCTTAGGTCAACGTCAGGAGCGGTTACCAGCAGTCCGTAATAATCTTCTGAGGGGGGGTCAAACCTATACTACTTGAAGTCAAGTGATAGTTCGTGCACGTAACCAGACTGTGGATGAGGTTCGTCTCCTCCCGTTCCTACCATGAGACTCATGGCTGACACTGAGGTAGTGTTGCAAGGATTGTGTTGATACCCCTGGTGAAATTTCTTCAGTCCAGTGCAGATTTGCCGTGCGTGGTAACCTTTTTTTCGTCCAAGGAGAGAGTGGGTGTTTTCTGCACTTCAAATATGTTAACTTTTCTTTTTTCTTCCCCGTTTCCAGATCCGGTGTGGTGTAGTAGAAGAAAAGAGATCTTGTTCGTATCGCGTTCTCGGTAATAGGTGGGGTCCCCCTTGCAAATGTGGTAGACAATAGCCAGTGCCAACCATGTCAATCACATCCTTGTCCCGCCTCTCATCCCTGTCGGAATTCTCTCGGTTCGCTACCCCCTTCTCAGCTGGCATCATCTGGCCCCTGCTGCCCGGTTATGTGCATGATTGTCAAATAAGCCAGCTAGTTTCTCATTTTTGTCAGTCGCTGTCTACGGTGTCAGATCTCAGTGAGTTCAGCATCTTTTGATTCATATCCGGTGGTGTTTCTTTTCACACGTTTACCATGCAAAGTCTAAAGGATAATTTCCCAATGACGTGCTATGCGCGGCATTCCTAGAAGTGAGCAAGGGAGGCTAGGCAGTGATTTCTTTCTTTTTTCTTTTGTTCTTCCTAAGGGGAGAAATTGCCGGCGATCATAGGCCGAGAATTGGTACCGAAAGCAGTACAGAGAGGGCTAGGGGAGGTTACCTAAATTCCAATTCTTGGAATCGGTGGGAAGTTCGAAGCTATTGATAAGGCCAAAAAGAATTTGCGCTAAGGAGGTAAGGAACAGCGACATACGCCCGTCTCCGCCTCAAACCGCAACGTACATAGGGTCCCTTGTCCACAGCAGCTGTCAAGTTACTTTCCTTTTTACCTCCATATGACCCTGGTTTGTTTTCTTTCCGACCCATGTCCCAGATGGCGCCTGGGGGGGATGGGGTGATCATTCTCCTTTTTTGCCATGCCCGACTGGGTTCGACGATCATATCCGGCAATCATGGAGGTATCATTTGAGAGCCGATCGATCAAGCCTCAAAGTGCCTGGTAAATCCAGTAACCAGTCCAGTATGGTTTCAGGTGTGGGCTGTAGGCCGCCATATTGCGGTGGGTCAGGGAGGGACCGCGGTATGGCCGAGGAAAAGAAGAGGGAGGTTTGTTCTTGGAACCAGGATAGGATGAAGAAACCTGCCGCACATCTGCGCATAATGTAGGGCCTTGCCCATCCATCCGTCCATCATCCATCCACCTTGGTCTGTAAGTTCAAAGTCTTGCTGGGGGTATTCGAGTTGGTCGTTCCGCACATTCTCTCTCGATTTTTATGTACAAACTAGCTGCCAGTTCTCTGCGAGACCATTCACCGATTTGTCTGTACGATCGAGCGTCCCAACTGTGCGTCAGCTCGACTGACTGACAGACGGCGAGTAGAAGCAGGCACCCCTCCTTACATATACACAGACCTCTTGGGCTTCCTTCTGGGTGGTAGTCCGCCGAGTAGCCCGAGACAAGACAAGCGATAAACTTGACAGGCCCAGGTGCGTGTGGCGATCGACATCGGCTCCACGCAAGGCGTCTGGCGGCTGGAACTCTGTAATGCTCAGTGGTTGGACATCGAGGGATAGCGGTACAGCTGTTCTGCGCGACATGACGCTGTCCCTACTCCGATAGTGGTCTTCTGCGTTTGCTCCCCCAGCCCTCTTTTGTTTCTTCTTCCTCCCGCGCTTCCCTCTTCTGCTCTCCACAGGCACATTTCTGTTGGCTCTCTGGGTCTTTAAGCAAGCAAACCTCTGCGTGGTCGTCTCCCAGCGTTACAATTTTAATCGTGCTTGCTACTTCCCTTTTCTTTACCCTATCAGGTACAGACGGTGCATACCCCCTGTCCGCGAACCGTTCTGTCATCATCATCGCTGCTGCTGCTTCTGTCGCTTTTGCTGCTGTGTGTGTGTGGTGTGTGTGTGTGTGCGTGTGTGTGTGTGCTTGGGCATCACAATCCGCCTTTCGTGTCAGAACTTCATCCAGCTGAGAGAACTGCATTGTCGCCATCTGCCAAACTCTCGGTATCGCAATCAATCGGGAAATTTCCGGCATCCATCTCAAGCGAACACCTATAACCCAAAAGTGAACAATCCGTCAAAGCCTCTCCCCCCCCCCCCCCCAGCTTTAATCTCTAGTCTCTATAAGGCTTAAATTAAGCCATTGCGACGATTTGTTCACGCCTGACAGTCAGCTTTTTTTTAAACACTCATCGGTGTTCCTTTGTTTTGTCCCCGATATAAAGCACCTGCCCCCCCCTACCATATCTTGATCCCCACATAATTTTCTTTCCAGGTGGGTGCCAATCCTTTTCATTTATTGTATACTTTTGCGTTATAAATATTCCGATCCCATCTTTCTGGAAGTCTGAAGTCCTGCCCCCTTGTTACGGATTGTTTCACCACTGCAGGTGTTCTTTCCGATTGTTTCTTGTGCCCCGCCTTCCGTCTCGCAACGATAGCTTCTCAAGGATAGCCTTACTCGTCTGAACACAAGATACTCTACCCTGTATGCTTTGGGGGTTGTGTGCATCATCTTGCTTTGACTGTAATTACCCATGCGTTACTGAAGAGCTTCACGGTTCACTTTAGGGCCGTGGGGCTAGCACTTGTCTTAACAGGGGAACCAGGACTACCTTGATAGTTATCGTGCAGTGGGCATCAAATTCAGTGTTTGACTAATTTTGGCTTGTTGGTTAGGGACAATAATAGAATCACAACAGATAAAGTCTGTTAAATATCCTCCACGCCCTTCGAGCCTTCAATAGCCTAAAAAACGGTTCATCTTTGGATTCCATATGAACACATCCCCACTCGAACGTGGTCGAAGAACAGAAATGGCAAGCACTATGACAATGGGTCCTTCATCTACATTCCCTGGCACTGAACAGTCTCTTCCGCCTTTGCATCAGGTAAAACTCTCTATGGTGTGGATCTAGCTCAAGGTCAAGGGGTTGCTCATAGAAACTGACTTGAACACAAAAGGCAATACCAGAATTCTATTCACATCCTTCACGAGAAATGCATGTTTCGAATGCTATGCCACGGAGAATGGTAGAGCGGGATTCACCAACTTTCCAAATGCATAGAAGAATTTCGCAAAGCCCTTCCAGCGCTGTGTCAGATTCCTCCTCAAGTATGCCTGTCCTATCGTCACCTAGCCATCGCAGGGCGACTTCAACTACTTGTTCAATTCCCAATATACCTCTGACAGGCAGTCGGATAGTTTCGAGTGATCCTGCCGATTCTCGCTATGATGGGCCGAATTATGCGTCTTCAGCTTCATCTATAGACCAGAGGCGGATTAGCATAATCTCATCTTCCTCATCCACATACGTGAACGATAATAGACCTAGCCCATACTTACCACCCGTTGCGTCTTTAACATCATCACGCGGGTCATCTTTCGATATGGATCCGTCAGAGAGGCAGCAACTACCCGTAACACTGCCATCGTTATTCCCCCAATCACACCCACAGAATAGTCAAGCGTATACATCACCTATTGACAATGATATGCGATATCAACAATCCCCCCAAGACTACCACAGATACTCTACAAGTTCTGGAATTCCCAGTGGGTCGTCATACCAAAGCTCCTCTCCAAGCCAGCAATATTCTCAGTACTATTCTCATACTTCATACTCCCAACCACAACGAAATTCAGGCTATTCCTCTACACAGCCAATGATGATGGATCGATCACCATTCTCTACTGGGCTTCCTGGGGACATGACAATGGACCATTTCGATCATGGTCGACCAGGAAAGCGAAGAAGGGGAAATTTGCCTAAGCATGTCACCGATCTTCTTCGAGGCTGGCTAAATGATCACCTACATCATCCATATCCAACAGAAGATGAGAAGCAGATGTTGATGGCACAAACAGGCTTGAATATCAATCAAGTACGTAACTATAAATCCATTCCTATGATACTTGTGTCTGACTTGATTCCTAGGTAAGCAACTGGTTCATCAATGCTCGTCGACGAAGATTACCAAGCATCACAGGCACGAACCGGGCAGACGTCGACCAAAAGTCTTCTCATTCAATGGGGGGCTCTGGTTCCAGCCAGTAACTCTTTTGTCAATTCGAACGTGTTTTTGGATTTCGGCTTTTGGGCGTTTCTTTGTCATAGACATCAACCTAGAAGTACACTAGGAGAATCAGTTTTAATATCTAACAAACAATCTTTTTCTTTCTTGGAATATCAGTGTCATTTTTCATTCGTTTGGAATTCCTTGTTTCAATATATTCATCTGTTATTTTATCTGGGGAATGGGGTGCATATTGGATCATGCATAACGGCAAGGGAGCGCCGATTTATTTTGAGGCTTAAGGGCTTATTATGACTTTGTATAGGAGGGGTGCTCTGTTGAGCATTCGCCCAATTTTAGTCGCGTTTTTTTTTTTTTTCTGTTTATACATAGGGTTCATGTTGTCTCTTGCACTCGAGCAATTCTTTTACTTGGTTTTCTTTTCTTTTTCCTTGAGGGGACGCAGTTGGAACTGTTAACGTTTCATGGCTAGAGCCTTTTCTTTTTTCTTTCTATAAATTATTTGGGGGGGATATGGGTGTGATGCGGTCATTTGCATTTTTAGGTTTGGGATGATATCGAAAGGAGAAAAAACATAAAAAGTTTTTCTTTTGCGGATTTCTTACTACTTACATTCTTCCTCGGAGTGAATTTCCGTGATCACAAGTTCTTGCATTGCCAAATCCACGTAGTTGCGTCGTCAGAAGCGACTGTTGCACATAATGAATATCCACCCACAGTTTTCGGCACGCAGACAGACAGCATGGGGTGTTTTATCTTAGTCCAACCCCTACGACTCCTGCTCCTCTATTCTTAGTACTAAGATTTATTCAATTAATTTAAGGACCTCGAGATCCTCGACCATAAATGGATCTAATATAACTGTCACTGTCGATCTTGAATCTGATGATGTGATGCGTGTTACCATGGTCCGGTACTCGGCAACCACGGTTATGGAGTTGGAATCTTCCGAGAAACAGTTAGTCGACTTACAACTGATTAGATTGCCGAGAAATGCCAAGCGACGTCAAAAAACCGTCCATCACGTTTGACAGGCCATGCCGCGGGACGGAAGCATGTACGGACGACAGGCAGACAGATACATATTACTTATGCAGCATTTTACCATTCGGAGGAATACATGTACTTAATACAGGCAAAACCTTTGGAGTTACTTAAGCGAGTCATTCATTATATTCATTGTTGTGTGTGTGTGAGTTTGGGAGGGGGGTTTGATCGTTAATTTTAATTATTATTTTCTCTCTTTTCCTTTCCTTTCCTTTCCTTTCCTTTCCTTTCCTTTCTTCCCCTTCCTTTCTCTCTTTGGGTTGGTTGGTTGGTTGGTTGGTTAGGAATAACTCCGATTCTGGGGTTCTCTTCCTGGGAGAAAACCCCCTCTAAGTTACAAGCGCCGAAAGTGACAGGAGGTCTCACTGTGGGGAACATGATTGTGCAGTCCCAATTGAAAGCTGGAAAGAATCTTATCCCTCCATTGACGTAACTACATGTACATGTACTCTACATACTCGATCACTCGCCCAGCCCCGCGCGTGTATACATACATGTGTTGGCACAATACTCCGAGAATCCTTTGAAGGGCTCAAGACGTCTGTCTTGGTATCCCCCCCTCAAAGTATTTGGAAATATTGTGCATATGCATGTACTACAGGGTGATTGGATAAATCAGTTGGCTTTGCAGGGAGCAGATGGAGTTACTGGAGTGACGTCTTTTTGTGGATAGAGAGTAAGTTGAGCTGAATAAGTCAAAGACCGGTTTATCATATGTTTCTCTAGATCTCACGGTTTCCTTTTCCCCGGCTTTCTTCTCTTCGCTTTTTTTATCCCCTTTCTTAACTCTACCCTTCCTTGTCCCTTGTTCCTTCCATCCCCCAGCCCCCCCTCTCTCTCCTCCCCTACCTAGGATATACCCAGCGTGCGGATTTCCCGCTGCAGAAAATGCAAGGGTATTCTCAGTGGGATCTACTAGATCTACTCTAGGCTCGCTATTTCCTTCAAATAAAGTACATCCGCAGCTGCTACTGACTCTTGCTTATCGTGATCGCATGCATGACCGAAAATCTGCCGCTTTTTCGGAAACAGCTAATGTTTCAGGGAAAATCGCATCTCATTATCGGCATCTCAATGGTTACCCACGGGCTTAAAATGGCCATTCATAGGTTCACGATCGGGCTAAAGTAATGCCCCCACAGTCACTGCATTAGGGTATATTTTCTTTCTTTCTCCCCCCCCCCCCCTGGTTAGAATATAGGGTTACGTACGCTGAACCCTTTCCGGACCTGCCTTGCATGGTAATTAGAAAACCAGACCAGGCCCCCTACCTTGTCATGATGCTCACTACTCACCACCATCAAAAGTAACTTGCCTATTCTTGTTGTTCGCCCCTCATATGCTTGTGGAGGTTGAATTTCTATGTTCCTGCTCAGTACCATGTCTCTGGCAACAGGCCCTGTAGACGCAAGTCTGATTTGGCAAGTCCTGTGTGGCAACTCTCATTAAATATCAGACCACAGAACGCCCTGGTCTCGATCGCTCTCTTTTCTTTGCGCCCCATGAGAAAGGCTAGACTGTTGAGATCTTTCAAACCATCATTGGATTCTTCCTTCCCACTAGGACGGCAGTTAATCTATATTCTCGCCCCAAGATAAGCACGACTTGCAGAAGATCTCGTTTATTCCTGCTTCATATCTACTCTGCAATTTTTCCCTTTTATGGTCCCGTGATTGTACTCAAGCAGGGAATAAAATCTCAGCCTGCTCTTAAATCAAGGAGCGATTTGAGGGCTTTGGTTTTACTAGAAGCTCTGACGATGCACTCAGGTTTCTTAGCTTGTAGTAGCTGCAGTATTGTTAGGTATGTTCCACATAGTACTAACCCATAAGGGGAGTCCTTATATGCTGCGCACAAAAAGATAGTACGTACTGTACTGACACGGATCGATAGAATAGGGTACATCAACCCGGATCATGTATGCAGGACTCTCTTCAAAAAATAAAATAAAGAATCCGTGTCTCCACTCGGTAATATTAGTTGTACAGGCTATGCCGTGAAAACGTTTTTCCGTAAGTCCGGTCATAAGAAGTACATGATACATATACATTCAAGTTATCGATATACCCCCGGCCATGCTATACTTTTATTTTTATTTTTATTAAAGAATCTATTCTAATGATAATATAACTCAGTGGTATTTTAACTTTTTTACATGGATACTTGATTGTTTCAGAAGGCGACTAAACTCCGATGGTTGTACAGATCTAATGAGTTTGCTTTTTCAGAAAACTCGATTCCTACGCACATAGGAATTCTTTTGATATCGTGGCAGATCTCCATTTAGATTGATTGGGTAGGCTTGTAGACGCCAAAACGCCTCATGCAGCGTAAGGGGGAGGTGAGGGGGACGCCTAGTTTACTAATAAGGTGTGTCTACCCGTTGACAGAAAAGCCCCGCGGTCATAGACAGGATGAGCCTGTCAAGATTCTGTTTCAACCACTCGGACTGTATATTGTCTTAGGAGGGAGGGGGGGGGGCTGTGTTACATGGGGCAGCAATTGTTGAAAGGGTTCCACTAGTGAGTGAGTGATACTCTGTGATCGCTGATGGAGGGTATACCATGAACTTTCATGAACATGGATAAGACCTGTAGAGTGTCACAAAAAGCTTTAGCCTACACATACGTGGCTTGATATACCTCTAGGCATCGTGTGATCAAGGCTTTGATTAGCATTTTTGAGGGGGTTTGAGCGAACCAGCACGTTAGCCGTTAAGGGAGCATCTACCGTAGCCGTATATATTCCAAGACCGGCATTTTGATAGTTAATTTTAATGAGGGCTGCAGGAAGCCGATCAAAGCTTGAGGGAGGGGGGGAGAGGAGGGGTTGGTATTCAGGTACACTAGATATGGACATTTCAACCCACTCCTTATAAATAATAATAATAATAATAATAATATATAGCCAATTTTTTATATAACTGTCATTTAATCTAGGGGGACAAGGGGGACGGGAGATCTCTCTCTCTCTCTCTCTCTCTCTCTCTCTCTCTCTCTCTCTCTACGTTTCCTAATGGCTATATTCCCGGAGCTATCTGCCAAAAGAACCATATAATTCCCTTTTTTTTAATATACATATAGTTCGCACATATATAATACGTATAGTGGGGCATAGCTCATGCGGCAATGAGGATTCGATTAATTGACCACCCAGTCAATCAGGCTAATTAATTCTTATAGCCTTTTGGGTATTCGCCGATATCCAGAGCCCTGGAACGCACAGACGCAACATTAAAACTGCCGAGTGTATACATTATAAGATGAAAGAATAAAAGAATAAAAGAATAAAAGGGAGTATAATAGATTTAGTTCACGAAAGAAAGAAGGAAAAAGAAAGAAAGAGATCGATGCCTAATTTTCTTGTTTTCGTTTGTTCCGAGGTTTCCGCAAGGAAAAAAAAAAAAACTTACTAATCAATCAATTAACTAATTGTAACTAAGCAGTTTTTGGGTATGCAACACTCTCTAGGTGGGCTTGAGGGGGATCTTATAAAATGAGAATGCCAGTACCCAGCGCGCGCCGGTGTCTCAATCCCCTCCCTCCACCCCCACCCCTTAAATTTCTTCATACCTGGTTAGGCTTTCTCTCGGTAAATTTCTTTCTTTTCTTGGAGGGGCCGGGTACGGTATGGTATGTACGTCCTTGACCCCCAAGGTGATCCATATACTATAGCTACGTACGTATGGGCTAGAAATGTGGAGTACATACAAGACAAAGATGCTATTGTTTTTATTTTATTGTCTCTATAAGTACGTAGACTAAACTAGCCATAATCTATAATATCAGTCTTCTAGTTATTTTTTATGATTCAGATTTGCTTTTGTAGTACGTACGTACTGTTTTTATCGATCAGTATTAAGCAAACAAGAAAGCACTAAAAAAAAGGCTAATAATCCAGTATGTTAATTATAAAAAAAACTATAATATTACTTTTTTGGTATTTTTTGTATCTGCGTATAACGGAAATTGTGTTTAGGACTATGCTAGCATCTACATATCCATCTATCTAGTGATCAATAAGTCTAGTACTACAGTCATTATTACTGTAGGCAACCAGGAAAGAAGGAAAGAAAGAAAGAAAATATCTCTCTCTACCCGATTGCCGTATTGAGTAGGTACATACAAGATATTTATCTCTATGCGAGTCGGTCCGCGTTGGTGAGTTGCGTACATATATAGGTGCATGCATCTAGAAAAGCATAACGATCATGTAACTAAAAAAACCAAAAAAAAAGTCATATTCCTAACTCACCCTCTGTATTAAACTCTGGCCTAAAATAGAATTATAGTGCCTTGAGTCTTTGTGTTTAGTTTATAGAATCATAGATAATCACTCGTGATTAAAAGTCACATGTTTTTTTTTGTTGCTCTTTTTGGTAGTATCTTAAGACCCTTAAGCATATATCCCGAGTATATTATGAGAGAAGGGGAGTGGGAGTGGGAGTGGGGGTGGGGGTGGGGGTGGGAACTGCCGAATGGGGGAGACTTAGTACGATCATCGTCGTGGTGAGGTTAGGGATTTCCCGTTACACGGTTGGCTCATAAATTTGAAAACATCCAATGATATTAATTGCGAGAAAAAAAAAAGTCAAGGTTACTATCTAGTACTAATTAATTCCGAACGAAGAAAAAAGAAATGGAAAAAAAGTATTGCATCGTGACTATTTCTAGATTTATACTCGTTACAGAGTACTGCATTATACTTGTGAATCGGCCAACGTTTGGAAACCCGACTAGACTTGCATACATACATACAAGCACAATAAATAAATAAATAAAAAATACATAGTATTTCAGTATATACAGTTAATTAGTATATATATATATATACATATATGCGTGGTATATAAGTTTTATATGCATGGTCGGTTTTCCAAACGTCACCCGAGTACGACGAGCGAATACGTCTCGCTTATGCATCTTTCTAGTGCTACATGCACTCAATTCAAGTACATATGTTGTACATATATATACATGCAGTATATTATACACTCTTATAGTTCCCCCCCCCCCGTTCCACAATTATATATTATCGATGGCTGGGCGGGATTCCCGATTCTACATCTCCGCAATATCTCTCTGATCGCCTCTTATTCCGAGGCGTGTCTCAGCTGATATAGATGAAGCATCATGGGTTTGGGTCAAAGATTCCTTTGCTTATATGCGTACGGGTCAGTGTTATTCGATTCTCCGAGATTTTAAGTTATAGGGTGTTCTATAGTTTTTCTTTCTTTCTTTTCTTTTCTTTCCCCCTCTTTCTAAATCTATAACCTCCCCCCCCCCCCACATTATCTATAGTATTGATGTTATAGGGTTCTTTTATATGGTTGATGTTGGCTTTAGTTGGTATCTGGGTCGAGTTCTGAGATCTATAGTATAAACAAGATGGATATACAAGACGATAGCTATTCAAAAACTCGTCTCATCTATTCTTATACCCCCCTCCTTAATTAACCTAATGATTATTCACAAATTTCTAATAATTAAAAAAGGAAAATCAGATAGGGAAAAAGTAAAAAAACCTAGATCTATAGAGGCCCTCGGACCCCCCCAACCAAGAAAGAAAGAAACCAACTATCTAGCTAGGAAATAAAAAGAAAAAGAAAAAGAAAAGAAGGATAAAAACCCCACACAAAGTCATCTGACTCAGGGGCTAATTTAAGTACTTTGAAACCGAACCCTGGGGGCAGGCAGGTAGGGAAAATGTTGGTTAGATGCGTCGTGTGCTAGCTAACATGGGGATGGTACACCCAGATCACCGGTATTAACCAGTGATATCTTTCCGGTTATACCGTGTTGTGGGGACCCGGAAACCGTGGAGAGTGTTTATATACTCTGGGCTCCGAGGGATTGGGGGGGGACTCTTTTTTTTTTTTGCCGCGGCTTGGTTCTGCATTAATTTTGTGATATAAATTTTCCCGTTGCCAAGCAGAGTGAGAGGTTGTGGGGCATGCACCGATTATAAGATTTCGGTAGAGAGATCATCCGGTCTGCGCGGATGTGGCGTATCTTGAGTAGTTGTTGTTTCAGGGACTTTTATTATGCAGTACTGCTTGGTTCTACCGTGGAAATACTCCTGGTATATATATATTGTAATTTTATAATTTGATCCCTGGGATAGCTCAGTGGTATCATGAACTATCACCCATCTCTTAAACACGTTATTTGTGCGCTTCCCTTCTTTATTTCTTTGCTATAGCTCTTTTAAAGGTGAGGATCTAGGCAATACTAGGTATTAACATGAAATAGTCTCATATAAAAGGTGTTAAGTGTTTGTTTAATTGAATAGTTAGGAATCATTAACTTATTATATACCTTAAAGATTGTACATGTATGTCATAACTTCAATCGATTCAAATTAACAGTCTTAATTCCTCCATCCTTTTCCCGATTACGATTCCCCGGTGATACCTCAACATCAAAATTGTGGCATACAGCTATAATAAGACGACTCCATTATCTTATCATAATACAATTAATTTCGATCTATTGGAGTGAAGATATACGATAACATATGTACGTGGTGGGAAAGATATTACGGGAAGATATTCGAATTCTTCCTAGCTAGCTACTTAGTTCTAGGTATGTAGCTGCGCTATATATATATATAAATAGTCTCCCTTCAACTTCCTCTCTAAGATCATAGATTATGATTAGTATAGATTTATACCCTAAATATAAAACTCTGCGTCGTTACTATAGTGTAGTTTTTGGAATAAATACACCATTGCAGTGTTCTTATCATGAAGGGTTTACTAAATTTATCTCAATCACCATTAATTAATTGACCCAACTAGTAAGAAGGCCTCTCATTCCAATATTAACTATTAAATAGGTTAATTTAGGATTATTTTACCCCCCCTAAAAAAAAATAACCTGGGGCAAAAATACTAGAGTGATATAAACCCCATTTTCATGAACTATCACTCGATACATAAATACCTATAAAAATAATAATAATAGGAACCCCCAGAACTGGTACAACCACCCCCATGGAAAATTGGGGGAAGAGAAAGAAGAAAGAAGAAAAAACTTTCTCAAGCCATCAAGGTGTCTGCAGCAACCGTGTTAAAGATATAGATACAATATACATCCTAACCCTCTACCACCACCACCACCCCCCAGGAAACCCCTGTCCACATCTCCCACATCTCCCACAATTCTCTCCCCGCCTTATCTCCGCGGTACCCTTTTCACGCAGGGAGAATAAGTTATCTCTCTCTCTCTCACAGACACAAAAATAGACATCACGAAGCTAGCGCCGAGTAATTGCACCAAGTACTTTAAGATTAAAAAAAAAAAGAGGCTATTTGTAGAAATTCCTAAACTATAAGGAGGTTTCTTTATCTACATACGAGGGGAGTTTAGATGCAGGTATTAAGAAGTTTTACCTTCCAGTAGTATATAAAATTAATCACTAAGTAACTACATACATCTACGCACGGTATAAATAAAAAAACCCTTCCACAACACTCCAACAAAAAAATGAAAAGGGGAAAAAGAGAGAACAGCATTCATCCCCGGTACCTTCATGCAAGAAATACAACGGGAAAGAAAGAAGAAAAGAAAAGAAAAGAATACAAGGGCTCAGTGGTTGATTCTATGTACTCTTGAGATTTCTGCATGCGGAGTAGCTGCACTTATCGGTTTGAGCTGCGATAAGCTGCTAAGACGGACCGGTTAAATGTAAGTTGTGGCGTATATAATGTAGCCTACAGTTTGAAGGGGCTTCAAATAACCTGGCCAGCCACGTGCACCTCGGGCCGCGGTCATAACACATCACTCGCCAAGCAAACCACCGCACCGCACCCACCCTCATCGGATATCGGGTTTCCGAAAGAAAAAAACTCGCCAACTAGGGCCGAGAGTCCAAGATTAATAGATGATTTAGGCTATGTAAACTTGAACAAGTGGTACTTTCCGCTAATACAAGAAAAGACTGACATGTCTAGTAGGGGATACTATTAGTGGGCTGATTTTAGACAAACATCTTTAATTCTCGTAGGATCAGTGATGTTTATAACAAAAAACCGATAAAAAAAGCACCTGCTATAAAGGCTTACAATTGCAAACTCAAAATAATTAAACCCCCACTGTTTCCGTTTCCATTCCGTCGTTAATCCACAAGTAAAAGCTTTTTAGTTGAAAAGAAAAAAGAAGAAAAAAATCTTTTTTTTACTACAAGGTAAATAAAACGAAACTAAACGGAAACTTTTCCATGAACAACCCCAACCAGAACCCCAACCCAACCCAACCCAACCCAATCAAAATTTTATCAGTATACTCCCTTCTATTCGGTGTTCTTCGACTCCTCTGATGCTTCAGTAGTCTCTTGCTTAACCTCAGCCTCGGCCTTCTTTGTAGGGCTGTAGCTGCCGCTTGGTTCTACACCATCCTCTAGCGCGGCTTCGGCCTCGAGACGGTCAATCTCCTTCTGAGCCTTGGCAATGTTCTGTTTGTAAAAAGATATATCAGTATATTATACGGAATAGAGTGGGTTTCTTTTTGCTACTGACCTCCTTAGTCCTGACCTCCTGGTGCTCCTTGTACCAAGCTAACTTCTCTCTAAGCTTTTCAAGTGTCTTGGGGACATCATCCTTGCTCATAGGGGTCTCAACATCAATCTTTGACAGCTCCTCCAAGATACCGACATTCAGATTGAACTTTCCAGTGCTTGAAGCATCCGCAGCCGGGGAATCAGCAGCAGCAGGCGAAGTGGCATCCTTGCGGCCCTTCTTGCCCTTCTTCTTTCCGGCCACGGGCGCGAAATAGTCATCTTCTCGGTCTTCCTTCTTAAGGAGCTTGGTACCGGAAAGTGCAGAGGTATCGACAGAACGGGTGGGTTGGGCAGCAAGAGCACGGGGCCCAGACTCGAGTTTAGCCTTACGAGCAGCTTCGGCGGAAGAGGGGTCGAAGAAGCCAATGAGACCTTCACAAGTAAGGATCTCGGAGGTATAGGCCTTTTCCGATGCTTGTTCTATATTTTCCGGAAACAAATACTGTTAGTAACTACTCTATTCTGTAGAAACTGTAAGAGGTGAGACCACATACCCATCTTCTCCTGGGCGACCTGTCGCCTGTATGCAATCTTGGCCTCTCTCTCCTGCCTGGCCCTCTTCTCCTTCTTGATTTTCCATGCCTCCTGCTCATAAGCCCTATAGGCATTCTTGGCGGAGAAGTACTCATCCTTGAGTGTTTGGATCGCCTGCCACTTCTCCTGCTGCTCATCTTGTAGTCTTGTGCGCTCATCACGAAGACTGTTCAAGTCATTAAAACTAGAATCACGTATCCGTTAGTATGCCCGAGCGAATGTAAATAATTCACCGAGGAAGAACTTACGCAGCATCTTGCTCGGACTTGAGATTGTCAAGCTCCTGCTTAATAGCTTCGTACTTGTCACTTAGCTCCTGAACCTCTGGGTCCTTCCTCTGCTGTTTCAGTTCGTCGTATTTGGCCTTATCAGCGTCAATAGCCTTCTGGGCCTCGGCAAAGCCTGCAAAGTTCTTCTTGACTTTGTTTAAGGCCGCTAACACCCCCGAAAGTCAGTATTATATCTAATGCCGCAAATCGAAGTAAATTAAACATACAAATCTCGGCAAGCGCTTTTCTCTCATCAACAATCATCATTTTACCGCTCTCAACGCTAGCATCCAATCGCTTAATCTCATCTTCAAGCTCCTCAAGGGTCTTAAAGCGCATCTTTCCCTTCGAAGCATTCTGCTCCCTAATCCTAGCCTTAATGGAAGTGTCAAGAGCCTTCATCTGCTCATCGATCTGAGCTCTCCCACCCTTTTTAGCCTGTTGCAAGGCGTTCACTTCTCTGAGCTGATCGCGAAGCTCCTGCTGGCGAGGGGACTTTCCAGGCGACTTGATGTATTCGAGTTTTTGCTTTACAGCATTCTAAAACATTCGTAGATAGTTAGCCTACCGTCGCTATTATACAAATAGGGCAAAGCTTGGATTGATGGTTCACTCAATATATCGTGAAATTGGGTCATCAAACGCATTGGGGGGGGGGGGGTTAGGAGGATGTAACCTACAAATTTTTCTCGCGCGGCAGCATGCTCGTCATTCGCCTTCTTCAAGTCCCTCTCGAATGCTTCCTGGTCTGGCTTCTCGGGCTTCTGAACAATGTTCTTCTTGCCCTCCTCAAAATTCGTAACATCGGCCATTATAAAGAATATACTAAAATCAAAGCTTTCAAGAAACAAATCGCAGTAATTCACCTTCTATGGCTGTTAATCAAGAATAAAACAAAGATGATAGAACAAGCTTCGAAGTAAGGGGAGGATTAATAGATAGGTACGAACCGAATAATTCAAGGTGAGAAGTGAGTTGTGGTAAACGTGGACAGTAGTAGTAGAGCACACGGAGAAAAAGCGAAAGGTGGTCCCTTTTTCCTTTTCGGACAACTTTTTTTTTCCCCTTCCCTTTTTTTTCTTTTTGGGTTTATCTGGCCTCGGCGCTGAGGCGTAGTCACTTTGCCACCACTATAATTTGTATTAGGATTGACGCTATTCTGTTTTGGGCGCTGTCACGTCAACGGCCTTCCCCGAACGGTCACGAGGTAACTAGGTGGGTTAGGTTTCTGACATATTGGTTCTAGAACCTTCGGGAGAGTGGTATTCGGTCATTATGTACTTGTAATTGATGGTGTGGGGTTATAGTGGGGTAGTGCGTTAGCGGTGTTTCTAAGGTGATATGTATTCAGTATTGGGTCTCAAGTATAGTTATTAATTGATAATTATAAGGTAGTAAATAATGAATTTTATGGAAATTAATACACTACAGTACGAAAAAATAGGGGGATAAACCTGGAGGACCACCGCGTTAAGGAATTCTGGGTTACTTAAAACGTTATGTAGATATTATGCCTTTTGGTTATCAGGTAATAAGCAACAGTAGATTAACGGTTTCTAAACCTTTGAAATATGACCTATATGTAATTGTACCCCCGTGGTGGGAATTGGATATACAATTAGTCACCATAGATACTTTCTATAGGCTCATAAAACCTCAAATTGAGTAGCTTAGTGGATATTAGAATCCTGACGACATAAAGTTCCAATTCCACCAGAAGTATGAAACAGCACCACCATTAAGATTCAAAGATGGACTAAAGTTCAATCCTATTTATCCCTTCATTAAAACACGCTTATGCACCCACTACAACATATTCGCCCTCCACACCTTCTTACTCAACTTTTCAATATCCTCCACTCCCACTACGCCCTGAACATTCTCACTCGACATAGCTTCCACCGCAGCCTCCGCCACAGCCTCCACCTTCAACGGCTTATACCCTGCCGCCCCCAATGGAAGCTTACCCCCAAACAACCCATTCACCGCCGACGTGATACCCATAAATCCCGCTAGAGGCACAGTGATAGGCCGTGACGAATCGTACATGAACCCTGGGCGAAGAAACACCGGACGAAACTTCTCACCGCCCTGTGAAAGTTTTGCAATGCCTGCCTCTGCCTCACGCTTAGTTGAGATGTAGCGAGACGGAAGAGCGAAGGAGCCCTCAGCGGCAGAGACATAGAGTATTGTAGATACAGTATTGGTCGCTGAGAGGGCTTCTTCTGCAAGTGTAATTGCTAGAATGCCAATTAGCCCTCCTATCCCTAAACACACCAAGGGGAAATTTACCAGAATCCCGATTCATAGTCTCATATGTGAGTTGTGCTCTATCACCCTCCTTGCGTAAGTCATGGGCTGTGCCACGAGTTGAATCGAACGCCTTGCGTAGGCCTGAGATCGGAGAATCCTTCCCGCTTAGAACACCCTTGTAGTCTGCCTCTAGGAGGATCCCCATGCTGTGGACCACGGCTGTTGCGCCGACGAGGTGCTGTCGGTAGCTTGTGGGGATGAGAAGGTTGCCTTTCGCCCATGTTACGTTGGTGGCCCATTCAGGGGGTGTAGATTTTCCAATTGAGGTTTGCCAATCGGGAGTTCCGGAGCGGCTATAGGAGAGTTTGTGTTAGTTGAGTTGAATTTGTGATGGCTATGACGTTGATAGACTTGCCTGACGGATGTTACGGACCATCCTCTCGCAATGGCAGATTTACAGATCCGAAGACCTTTGTTCTTGTCAGAGATGTTTATTCATAGGGGATAGATATGGGACGAACCAAGAAAGCCATTGCCGCCACAGACAACGAGACGGGGGATTATTTTTGATGCCATTGAGGTTTAGTGTCAGTGGGGATATGTGAGTGAGGTGGTGTGGTTATGGAGTACATGTATTTACGTACCTACACACAGTAACACAACATACGTACATGTACAGTATATTCGGAAACTACATGTACTCTAGTATTTTGAAGCTGCGTATCGGATCTATTATCGCCACACATCATAAATGAGACATCTGGGGCCACCCAAAGACTTTGAGCCCCAGCTGAGTCTACTCTTCAATGGGAGTTCTATTCCGAATTGATACTTATTGGTGAATATTTAGGACTGCAGTATTACTAGGTACATGTATCTATCTGTTAGATCTATCCCCAAGAGGATGAAGAAATTTCATTATCCTGGTCTCATCCCATCCCATCCCATCCCATCCCATAATACATAGCTACATGTACACCTGAGTACTCTACATTAACCCTCGGGCCGCCCCGCCTAGGTGCTGCTTATCGATAAGGATTCCGTCATACCCCCCACCAAAAAAATTTACTCACGATGACTCCCTCCCCACCACTATCAAAACTGTCATCACCCTCCCTCACCTCCTCTCCTAGAAGAAATCCACCCTAAAAATGACCGTAAACTCAACAATCACCATCGGAGTCCTGGGTAAACCACCCTACAAAAACCTCACTTCCGCACTTATACTAACACAAACACAACCCTAGCCCTCCAAGGTGCCTTCAGCGAACACATACAGCTTCTGAAAAAAGCGTGCGTTGGCCTCGAGTCCCCCCAACCACTAAGCTTCATCCTCGTCAAGACGCCCGCTGAACTCTCCCAATGCGCTGCCCTCATCATCCCTGGTAAGTCCTACTATCCACCACCCACCCCACTACACAACTAATAAACCCTAGGTGGCGAATCCACTACAATGGCATTAATCGCCGAGCGTTCAAAACTCCTAGAGCCACTCCGTGAGTTCGTCAAGACTGATCGGCGCCCAACGTGGGGCACTTGCGCCGGCATGATCCTTCTTAGTGAAGCAGCCAACCGGACTAAAAAGGGCGGCCAGTCCCTCATCGGTGGACTATCTGTGCGTGTGAACCGCAACCATTTCGGTCGTCAGGTTGAGAGCTTTGAGGCGCCATTAAAGTTATCGTTTCTAGGAGAGGGGGAGCCACCGTTTAATGGTGTTTTTATTCGTGCGCCGGTTGTGGAGGCGGTGTTGCCTATGGAGGACAAGGGGGGGGGGGAGGTGAGGGCACCGAAAAAGACCCCAAGGGGGGTGGTGGAGAAGGTGTTTACGGATGAGCGTGTGGAGGTCATTGCGGAATTGAGGAGGGGGTTACTACCGGCTGTGGGGTTGGGGAAGGGGGATAGACCTCTGAAGGGTGGGGAGGTAGATGAAGCGCGTGAGAGGGAGAAAAGTGGGAGTGCAGCGAGTATAGTGGCAGTGAAGCAGGGGAATGTTGTGGGAACGAGCTTTCACCCGGAATTGACAAGCGATCTGAGGATGCACAGGTGGTGGTTGGGAGAGGTGCTGAAAGACCTGCGGATGAGGGAGGATTTGATATCCAGGGTTAACCTGGGAGAGGTGGTGTAGTGCAATTGTGCGTTTTAGAGATATATGTTTTTGTTATGATATTATTGGACGGTGGGATGCGTTTCTAAGATGTAGGATGATATTATTATTGGATGGTGGCTACAGTTAAGGTCTGTCATAGATTCTCTGATAGAGTATATTACTGGTAGAAAGGGTAGAATTAGACATATTGGGCTTTCCGAATAAGCAACCGCGACAAGCAAGATCTTGCAGCTCAAACAGCACTTTCTGCCGTTCGGGTATGTATGTACAATATGGAATAGTAGTCACATGTCAAGACCCTTTACCCGCTTTTCTTCTCTCCATCCAGTGTCAATGTTTCGTGCATATCTGAATGCATAGGACTGGATCCTACATAGGGAAGGGGTAATACGAACAGAAGAATGCAGGTCTAGAGCCGGCTGCAGACGTATAGTAACAAGCACAGGGCGAATCAAGAGACGTTACCAACAAACAACTTTTTCTCTCTCTCTTCCTGTCTGCGGGGAACCTACGAGTGATCTCTCGTGATAGACAAACACCCGCCCTCCTCACCCACAATCACTCGCCACCTTAACTGCGCAAAGAACAGGAAGAAAAAAAAGAAAACCTCCAAAGGGCATCAAAAGTAGCATAGCGTAACGTATAGGGCATTAGCTTCCCTGAGGGAGGATCGACTTTAAGATTAACATCGCCACTAAACGACTATTTGTACCACGACATGCTCCTTCACCCTGTTGCTGAGTTGGCAGAAAGAAAAGGCGATTGGATGCACGAGTGATTGGGGAGAAGACCCGATTATGGGAACTACATTAGATCTCCGCGAGCGGGGGTGGGGGGGGGGAAGGGATGGTCCTTGGGTATTTGGTATTGGACAAAGATCGTACAGAATCACATGTTCGATCCAGTGCAGAGTGATGGAGAATAAATGCCCTTTACTCTGAAGATGAACTGATTGACATAGACACAGCCCCTTGGGATGTGAATAGAAGAGAAGAGACGAAAGCGGCCGTGTACGGGTGTTGTATCCTGATGGGGGAGACGCACAGGTACATCATACAGAGTGCTAAGGCATGTAACAGTGTCTTAGGCATGTGCGAGTGAGGAGGGAAAGGTTCGTTATGTATTCAAAGCACGAGTTGGATGTCGTGAGTAGGTATACGCAACATTGTCTGTGCCATGTTCTCACTGATGGAGTAGTTTTGGTTCCGGAGGCTCATAAAAACCCCTTTGCGGGGTAAATTAGACTGCATTGGTAGGAGGAGGGATTTGCACGGGGGTGTTTATACAGAGAGAGAGGGACTTCAGTATACATAGGGAGGACTTGTGTGTAGGAGAGGGATATGCCTACTTTCATGTACTTCCGGGTTCCGACGGGACCTCGCTTAGTCAATCGGCCGTCATCCCACGAAGCGTTTTCTTCCGGTTTGCTGCTGATAAGTGCCCGAACAAGAATAAAATAAAATATCACTTTCTTTTCTTTTTTTGCTCTTTTCGCTTGACTTCTTGTCCCTTGATAGCCCGAAAGAGTATTTCATCTTGGACTTGTAACCTATTTTCTATTTCTATTCATATTCATATTTCTATCTCTATTCCTTTTTTCTACATATCTTGTATCTATCTCCCTTTACTTCTCAGGTCGGGTAGGTAGTGTGCACAAGATCAACGTCCCTCGCCATCACATCCCACGACATACGAGAGCACACCACTTTGCTCTCTCATCCCCCTCACTAGAGTAGTTAAACTATACGGAGCCTCCAACAGTATTCGTCCTATCTTCATCTACTTTCCCCGCCCTCTCGACGGAACAGCAGACACGCCATAATCAGAGATTCTTCCCCTTAAAAGAAAACTCTAAAGCTAAAAGTCTTTTTTTCCCTTCCAGCGGCTCAACTCACGCGAGCACTTTGTTGCTTGGTTTTGCCGCCATGGCTTTCAACTTCAACTGGACGCCGCTAACTACTACATCAACTACATCATCGGCTTTCTACACACATGCAAAATCACTCCTCACAGCTGCTCTCAACAAGTCCCAGAAACCCCCAATAATCGTCGATGACATATTTGTCGAGGAGCTAAACTTAGGCCAGAGTGCGCCGGATTTGGAAATACTGGAAATTGGGGATCTTGCAGAGGACCGGTTTAGGGGTATTTTCCGGATGAGCTACGAGGGGGATGCTTCCCTGACTCTCAAGACAAAGGTTCAGGTATGTACATTGTTCCGGTACCTCCCGTCACTTCAGCTGTGCTTCCGCTTTACTTGTCTCTCCTTCTCCCTTGTACTTTGTCTCGCTTGATGCGTGACAGGGTTGTACTCTTCCAGCGAACCGGCTATATCGATGCATCTTACGTAGGCTGCAGCACGTTTATTGCACGGACATACTAACGTCTAATAGGCGAACCCGCTGAATACCTATCTTTCCACAACACCATCCTTCACATCTCCTACACCTCTTGCTGCATCAGCGCCGCTTACCATCCCGCTGCAAATCACACTTTCCCAGTTCCGCCTATCAGGTTTCATCATCCTCGTCTTTTCGAAAGCAAAGGGAATCACCCTTGTATTCCGAAATGATCCTCTCGAATCTCTCAAGGTTTCATCGACCTTCGACTCGATACCCTTCATCAAGGAGTACTTGCAAAAAGAGATAGAGCGCCAGGTTCGAGGACTGTTTCAAGAGGAGCTACCAGTTGCGGTACACAGATTATCACTCCAATTGTGGAATCCCGAATACGCGGCTTCCCTAGGTCTTAATGCGCCAGCTTCAAATACCAAATTAGCGACGGATGGTAGTGATGAGGATGTTGTAGAGGAGACCCCCGCTGCATTTATTGGGATCAACCCGTTGTTATCCCCTAGTGATAATTCGGATTCGGATTCTCCGTCAATCTCGTTTTCGCAAAAGAACCTTACTGCGTTGGAGGCCTTGTCTGGCTCACAAAAGACATTATCGATCGGAACAACGACAATACCAGACGTTGTATTCCGAGCATGGGCATCAGGTAGCGGATCAGCAATACTAGGCGACAAAACCCCTGCTTTAGACCCTCCTGGGACTCCCTTGAGTGGCGGCAGCACTTATACGTTTTCTGATAATGGTGACGCTGTGAGCACCTCCGGGAGCTCCACATCAAGACCAAGCATGTATCATACCAACAGCTCTCTGTCTGTTTCTGGAGCGGCAAACCGGACTAGGGGAAAGAGGAGAAAGCACAGAGTTGTGAATCTTCGATCACAACCAGTTACACCACCACCAGAAGAGATCCCAGTGATCATCATCCCAGATAAGGAGCCGTCAACGCAGGATGAGGTAACTACACCTACAGTTACGAAAAGGGGCGGTTCGGTCAGGTTCACGGATATAGACCCTGTAGCCCGCCCTGTAACACCCACGAACGAGAACGAGCAGACCGTGCCAATCTCATTGGTCGTTCCACCTTCACCAGCTTCCTCTATATCCACAGAGAACATTACTTTCCCCGCAACCTCCTCGTCCTCAACAGCCAGAAACAGTGATATCCCGAGCAGTCCAACCAAGAGCTACTACCCCAGTGAGAAAAAGCCACAGCTTAGAGCTGGATCGGCTCACGGGAGTGGGATACTTGAGAAAGCTTTCTTGATGAAGCTGGCAGGAGAGATGCAGAGAAGACTTGAAGAGGAGAGGAAGAGGAGAGGAGAGAGTACAGATATGTGGCAGGTTGAGAGAGAGTTGAGAGAGTTGGGCCGGGAAGCACCACCAGCTTATGGATTGTAGTAGACTGTTTCCCTATGTGTGGTCTCTAGACTTTGACCACTTTTTTGCATTTTTCTTTCTTTTCTTTTGCAAGCGCTGCATCTTTTGATCGTTTTTTTCTCTCGCTACGATTAGGTACAAAAGGGGCCGTCGAGATCACTGGCTGACCGACTCGAGTGTAGTAGGTAGTCCGAGGTACGGTACACTAAGTTTTCATCTAGGTCACTCTGGGGTTTCTACTACTTTATATTTTTACTCGTTTCGGTTAGTTGGTGCTTGGAGTGTTTTTTTTCTTTCTTCTGCTGTTGGCTTTTTGCCCTCTCCACTCATTATATTGTACAAGAAGGAATCCAGATACACAAGAGTTGTATCTATTGGATAGTAGGTTGTCGGTGATTTTTCTAATATTCTGTTTCTCTTTTTTCGTTCAGTTTTCTTTGATTTAGAGGGCTCGGATTGGATGGGAAAAGTTTTTTTCTTTTTTCTTTTTTTCTCTTTGAAGGTTTCTGAACATTAGTTACACACTCTCTCTCTATTTATTGTTGCTTTTCTAGGCAATTATCTCCTATCAGTGTTTTTCCTTGTGTTGTGGTATACTGGAGTTGGCAGGTTAGGGGTGTGTACAGGGTGCGCGCAAGGACGTGGGGGTGGTGGAAATTTGACTTTATACTGGGGTGGATAGAGTAGTGTGTGGATAGGAAATGTTATTATTTATCCCATATTCATTGCTCAATGGTATTGATGTAGTTCTGGCACCTTCTGAGATCATCTGATTCAAACATCACGAATAAGAAAAGCAGCCTCCTTCCTGTTTGCGCCTCGACTGGGATAACTGCCCGCGTGAATTGTTTCGAGTGAGCACTCGTGCGACCAATGTTTCATGAAGGCATTTAGGCCGAGGTAACAAGGGTGGGCTACGAGTGATTCCTTATGACCGTTGTTATATTATAATTTATCAGCAGAGGGGCTGTTACTGGGCGTGTCACTCAGCTGGTGCCACCCCTTGAGCCTTCTGATAGGTCCACTAACCGTACCTACCACCAACATGAGGGTAACAACAAACAGTACTCGTATCTAGATTTGCCAATTATTTACTTTCAGGTTTAGGGTAGTTCGGATAAACTAGTAATAGTAGTTATGATGGGGCGATGGGATGATCTAGTCAATGCCTCATCACATAGACTTGTTTAAGCCTTTCCCCTATTAAATAGGAACCAACTAGAAGTGAAAATATGACCAACTTTTTACTAAGATTTCATCCCGTAGACTTTATATAAAAGCCACGATACGGCTAAACCAAGATTAGAGAACATGAATAAAATATACCAATAAGGTAGTTATTCATAGACTACCTAAGTAATATATGGGAAACCATAAAACAAGGAAATTTCCCTAACCCGTAAAGTATAGTAAAGAAATATTTAGAAAAACAGAGCAATCATTTCCTTTTATGTCCAACCGCGCGCTCAATCAAATAAAAGTGTGATTCAAAACGTATCAAAAAAAAAAAGACGAAAGAAAACAAAACCCAAATATCATCCATCATAAGCATCATTAATAGTCCGTTATCAACATAAATACTTCCTTTTCCCTCTTTCCTTTTACACACATTTACTTTCTTTTACCATTAGGATGCTTCAAAGCTCGTCTTTTACAGTTGAATAAGCCTCCTTCACCTTCTTTGTCGCACTTTCTACTGTTCCGCCAACAACTGAAGATGCTACGCTTGCAGCAGATGATACTGAACTGGCAGCTTGTTCAGCGTAACCTGTCTGAGTTCCATAAACCACTTCACTTAACGAGCTCTTTGCACTCTCAATTGCTTCTGAGAGTCTGCTCTGCGCACTCTCGACAACACCCTGTTGTGGACCATAAATAGCAGCAGAGATCCTTGCCTGCGCTTGCTCATAGCTCTCTCCGATCGCTGATTCAGCAGCGTCAATACTATCTGCAACGGCACCGGTCGCCGCGGAAAGATTCTCGCTAATAACAGAAGTGGCAGTATTAACACTTTCGGCAAAAGCACTAGTTGCAGATTCGAATTTTCCCTTCGAGGTTCCATAAACTGCCTCAGAGATGGCTCGTTGGGCTGACTCAGCGGCTTCCTGCATCCTCAGGGTGGCTGATTCAAAAGCACCAGTTTGACGCCCATATAGAGCTTCCGAGAGTTGTGATGACACACTTTCATAGGCTTCTCCCATGACACTACTAATGCTCTCTGCGGTACCTTGGGTGGTGCCATAGACTTGTTCGCTTGCTGCAGTAATAGCAGCTTGTACTTGTTCGTTTGCAGCAAAAATAATACTCTCCAACGCTGGAGGTGGAGTCATCATGCTACCAACTGCACTGGTTGCGGATTCGTAGCTGTTCGAAATGATACTAGATGCAGATTCGTAGGCCTCACCAGCGGCAGATGTAGCCTGAGAGAGGATGGGTGCATCGGTCCCGTACATGAGAGATGAAAATCTACTCATCACGCTCTCAGTATAAGCCGGTTCCTTTCCTGAAACAAGCTCAGAGACAAACGCCTTGACAGATTCATAACGGTCTTCAGCTGAATCAGTGACAGCTGAAGCATACTCTCCTGCGACAGATGCGACAGACTCGGTGAAAGCTTGTGGGGTACCATAGACAACTGAAGAAGCAGCACTGGCTGCGTTTTCGGCCTTTTTTGAGAGTTGCGAGGAAATGACCTGGTATGTTGGTGTGGGAGGAGCTACGTATATAATTACCACATTAGTCACAAGCAATCATCAAAAACAAAAGTATATAAACTTACGTAAAACTGCTGTAGAAGCAAAATTATACCAACTATCATAAGTCCTCCGGGCCTCACTCAAAGCCTGTTGATACTTCTCTCTCGCAACGCTAATAACACTCTCGGCAGCTGGCTGTGGTGTTCCATAGACCGCCGTACTGACAGCACTGACAGCAGACTCATAACTCGCCTGTGCATCACTAACTACACTATCATAACTGTTTTGAAGTTTCGATGCTCCCTTAAGTAAGCTTGAGTATTGAGCCTCGGCAGCCGTCAATGCCTCGTTATATGCTTCTTTCGCAACAGATGCAGCAGAGTCTTTATGTGGCAGATCTTCGGGATAAACCATAGTTGCAACCTTCCTCATCGCCTTACGGTACTCATCTTTAGCAACTGTCTGAGAATGCTCATAGGCTGCTTGCGCCTGAGATGCAAACAGCTCGATTTTTGGTGTGGGGGTCCCATAGATGGCACTACTAGCAGCTGCGACAGCTGCAGAATACTTATCTGTTGCAATACTAACAATTGATTCACCGGCAGGCTGTGGGGTCCCGTAAAGCGCGCTTGAGGCAGCACTAAGAGCAGAATCGTATTTTTCGCTTGCGATAGACGCGTGTTTCTCTCCGGCGGCCTGCGTAGCAGTTGCACCTGCCAAGGCCTCTGAGACGGCACGGGAGGCATCGGCGAGTTTCTCGTTGGCGGTATCAATGATGTTATTTACTTTTTCAGCGAGGGTTTCTTCATCAGGGTCCTGCTCATATTCGACTCTGGAAGCGGCGACGAAGCCGGCATAAACACCGCCGGGAACACGAGCCTTGACGGCACTAGCAATAGATGATGCAGAAGAGGCCAATGGGGTAGGTTCCCCCTTTCCGAGAAATGCGTCCTCGATAGCAGTAGTTGCTTTTTCAAAGGCGTTCGGCTCAGTACCGTAGATCTGGGAAGTTGTTAGTAGTGTACACCCACTAATGGTAATCTGCGCCGATATCCGTATGTACCTTCTCTGAGGCTGCATTTGCAACACTTTCCACTTTCTTACTTGCAATGCTGGCAATACTTTCAGTAGTGGGTTGTTCCGTACCAACCACAGCAGCCGAGACTTTATTCGCAGCTTTCTCTAAGGTTCCCTTCTCCTTCACCTCTGGGGCAACTGCCTCCTTAACTTCCTCTACTTTTCCTAGCACTTGCTGTCCAGCCTTTTCTACAATAACCGGCAAAATCGAGTCTGAAAAATCGTCGGACGAATCAGCCAGTTCAATCTTCTTCTTACTAACTCGCTTCAATCTCTTCAGCTCCTCAGCGGCATCCTTCGCGATATCCGTTGCCGCACCCTCCCAATCACCCTCAACCCATCTTGTAACTTCAATGAGCTTGTTGTTTCTTTGTGCAGCAGTTAGAACTTCCCGCTTGAGGCCTTCGAAATCCTTCTTCATAGCGTGGTACCGCCTCCACTCTTTGTATGAAACGTGGTCCATCCATGCCCACTTCATTCCTAGTTCTTGCATTGACAGGTCCAGGACCGAATTGAAAACCTCAAGGTGGTTATCGGCAGCACCGGCGACATCATCATAAATCTTTGCGAGATATTTTTGGGACTCAAGGCGTTGCTCTTGGGCCTTATCGCGGATCTTGAGGCCAGCTTCTTTCGTTGTTGCGAAAAGACTATCTAAAGCAGCTTGCTTCTCCTCTGTACCACTCTCTGGGGTCAATCTAGATGTGGTCTTGAGAGTCACCTTCTTGATTTTGTTAAATTCCTTCTCTACCAACTTCTTGAGAGCAGCGATTTCTTTCGCCGCATACGAAGCCTTTTTTTCTTTAGCCTTAATAGAGATCTCATCAATCTGGGCATTAAGATCATCAGTCGTCTTAGCAGCCGAATCCTTGAACTTTTGTGCATGACTCGTAAGATCCTCCTCAATTATCGCGTGGACTTCCTCAACGGTGGGTTTCTTAGCGCCACCTGCAGGACGCTCGGCTTGAGATGCAGCGCTAGATGACTTGGCCGATGCGGCCTTCGCAGATGCGGACGAGATAATTGACTCCAGGGATGAGGACGCCGCGGTGGCTTTGGATGCATCAGAACTTGTCAAGGAAGAGAAAAGTGAGCCGGGCACAGACACTGCAGGTGTTCTGCAGAAAAATTTATCAAGTTAGCCTTGAATTTCTGAACAACACACAGCAGGGATCACATAATCAGCATGGTAGGAAAAGAAATAATAGGGGCTCTTTTAGTTTCCCCAAGAATCATATATTTCCAGGCCTCCACATTTGTGGGGAATCGGTAGATCAGCCAATGTGAGAAATCGTTACATAAAATCGTTCCTCATGTTATGTTATGTTTTCTTCTCGTATCTCGTACTCATAACCCGCTAACTTAATAATCCCAAACAACCCGCTTTTTGACCCAAAAACCCTAAATAAAAAAAAAGGAGATAAGAGAAAATCCAATTAAGGACTTACCCGTTACCGGCACCACCGAGACGCTCCCCGATTCTCCCAACTTGTGGGCGAACGACATCACTCCAGATACCAATCCCCCAATAAACAGCCTTCTCTCCGTTCGCTCTGACCATAGGGGCCACAATAGTGAGAACCACATATTTTGTCTTCTCGTAGGCCTTAATGGCATGTGGCAACGCTTTCTCGTAGGCAGGGACCAAAACTTCTCTATAGGCATCCTCGGCCTTCTTCTGTGTTTTCTCGAGATGCGGTTGAACGGTAGTGTAAAGTTTAGCACCCTTAGTAACCTGAGGAGCAAGGTATTGGTCATAGTAGACCATTGCCTTTGCTGAGGCCCCATCGACACGGGGTTTTACCACATGGTTGTATCTCTTGACGACGTACTCTCGAGTACAAGAAACGTGGGGAGCGGCATACTGATTATACGAATTGGTGACTTTTTCGTATGTAGGGACAAGGTAATCCTCGTTGGCCTTTTTGGCCCATGGGGAATACTCGGTAACGTAAGGTTCAAGGTATTGATTGTAGTAGGGCTCGAGATGTGGCCGTAATGTCGTTGATACAGTGTGAGTGGTATGGCAGATTGTCGGTGAATCGTTTGTCGGTACATCAGGACAGACAAAAAGGGCTGTATACAGAAGATACCAAGCAACGATCCTAATTTTTCCACGATAAGCTTCATAATCTCCGCGAACAGACAACTGCAGAGGAGATCATAGTGTGGGGGATTTACCTAGCAAAGACGTTTAGAACAGTGGAACTGCCAGAGCCCGTTCGCAAAGGGGGGGTGGATGGAGCTCGGACGCTCCGCTTGGTGTCTGCTACTACACCCATGTTTTTCTTTTCTTCCTAGGCTCTTTTAACAGCCTCTCTCTTTACAGTGATATCGTCTGTTCTCGTCGTGGTTCGTGAGTTGGAGTAAGAAAACCACGAGAAGGGATAAGATTGAGAGAAAAAAGAAAGAGGAGGGAAGAAGGGAGGGTCTCAAGTAGGGGAAAGAACCAAGATTAAGAAAATAGAAAAGAAAAGATGGCAGGTTGATGCTAGAGCAGATGGGTATGATGAAACACGTTCTTGGAAGGTGCAGCGTGCATTAACAGCAGGAGTACCACTCGAGCTTCCTGTAACAGACGTAATCGGTGAAAGGCAGGGTTGGTGGGCCGGGCGTGAAGCAGCAGTAGTATCAGCGCAAACGGTAAGTGAATGGAGGGAGTGGAGAAGTCCGGATTATTTACTCTAACCGAAGACTTGGGGAGACAGGCTTATCCCAGAGTATATATAGATATATTTCTACAACTTTCACATGGGAGGGGAAGAGAAGAGAGGGTGGCAGAGAGAAAGAGAGGAAGAGGATAGGTTGATTAATTCTAAGCGAGACGAAAGTTAGGTGGGTGACGTCGCAACCGCACAACTTCAAGAATTAAAGTATGAGACAATGAGGATAACCAAGGCACAGTTCGGTGCAAATGCTACTCATGCCGCCGGAGTGAAGATACGTTGATAAAACGAGTAACGATCTAAGAGCCTATCAAAATTGTGTTTTATGTGACTGACGAGGAGTCCTGGGGCAAACTTGCCTGTCTCTACAAGTCCTTTTGCAGTCCTCAGATCTATTTCTTGAATAAGAAGCTTACTCCAAACCGGCGACATAAAGTATCTCACTCCATAGTGCCTAATATTAAATACGCGTGCAAAGGTGTTTTAGGAGACCGTAGTAATTATAAGACTCCCTAAAACATAGATATCTACATATACTTGATACTATCTTAACTACCACCTGATACCAATGTATGGGAAAACAACTAGACCACAGTTGGGTACAATACTCCTAGGTGTGAGAAACTATCCATTGTTTAGCTTTTTTTCTTTTGTATATATGAACTCCTATATTGGTTTTCATAGGCGCCGTAAGAGGAATAAGATTAATTCTATCCGGATTTAGGAATTTATAGAGGAGCTTTGTGGTTGGGTCAAGAGCCTAAAATGCCTGTGTGAAGTATAAAAGAGGTTTAGAAGGTAATAGGGGGTCGTTTGGGGCCGCATAGCTACTTAAAGGCATCCCACAGTGAGTGAAAGCTGTAGTAAAGGCTTGTGGTAGCATATCGCAATTCTGGTAATGGGTGTAACATCACCTGCACTCCACCACTCGTAGAGGTTAGATACGCACGAAGCAACAATGACTCGTATCGGTGCGCGTGGACTCAAGGTCTTATTTTTGTTTCTAGCAAAAGAGTCATTCACCCACAACTCTCATTACCCCTTTTGACCCACACCCCCAAAACTATGATATCACTTTTCAACCACCAATCATTCCACCAGACTTTGTCGGATCCCCAGCCTCCCCACAGGAACCAGTTGATAAGTTATCCTAACCGCCATCAATTTCTGGAAAACTACGTCAGTTCCTTGAGTTATAAGATATCAACGTTCTTGCTCAGCCTAGTGAAGTGTTATATTAAGCCCGAGTACTACTCTTTTAAGCTCATACCGAGTCATGCATCTTCAGAAGTTAGTTTTCACACAGATACTATCAGCCCTCCTTTCTACAGTTAGTATTTTGTGGAATCTCAGAGTTTTAATTTACCTATAGGTATAACGAAAATGATAACAGCTCTACCATCGAGGTTTTCTGTGATTTTAGGAAATTATAGCTGAAGCTTCTAATATATATGGGTTGAGAGAAAGTAGCTAACAATTCACTCCAGGAGATGCCCGAGCTGCAGCCTTGATCGAGGAAACCCTAGGTTTAACCTACATGTAGTCCTATCCCTGTTCCTAACTACTGAAAATTTTAGGAGCTACATGTACGGGGTAGGCATGAGAATAGTTTTTATTTGGCCATTAAACGTACAGAACCCTCCAGGCTTGCACAACAAGCCTGTACGGCCTGTCATACATGCCGTTACGAGAAATGACTATTAAAAAAAATCTATAGCCGGTCATACACTAGATGGCCCCGCTGAGGTCTTGATAGCCCGGCACAACAATGGTATCATAACCCAAGCTATTATCAGTGTACTGAGTAGTTTCAAGAAGGACAGAGGGCAGCCCATGGGAGCTGTCCCCAATAGTTCCCGGTAGTCCCGATAGTCATCTGTAGCCTCATGTCTCAAATATTTCAAGTCCTTGCCCTAGAAGCCATAGTATTTTCCCATCCTCTATCAGGGCGAGCTATAGACCGTAGTCCGCCTAGTCCGCGGAAAGACGGCCTATCCGTTACAAACACTATGTAGATCTCACAATTTATCTTTAAGTACTCGAAGAATCCAGTTCCGTTATTAGGTGTTTTATAGAATGATATATATTTATAAATTTACTAGTAGGTATATAACGATATTATGAAGACTTACCGGGGAGGATTTGTTGGTGCCGGGTAAGGACTTATGGGTTCTACTAATGCTTGGCGGTAATATCTGTAGAAACTACATGTATATAGTTTAACATAAAGAGGCTTATAAAAAATAGCTTTAAGATAATATAAATCTTGGGATAGTATAATATAGCAGTATTTACCAAGAAGATATTATTGGATGGCGATTTTCCCTCTCTTCTCCCTTCTTGCCATTGAGAGTACTTCTTTCCCATCTTTAGATGTAGTGATGTAATGTAGTGGCAATACTATTCGGCGCTAAACGCTTTAAGTCTTGATTGCCCTGATTTCGTCTCACAAGCAAATGTGTAGTAGGTGTGGTAGGTATGTATGCATGCCTTAGTTTACCCTGCTAGCTGATTTATCCAGTACCGTTGATGTGGCGTAACAATTATGAGCCAGTAACAAGGCTAGCGCAGCTGGGCGCGAGCTGGTCCAGATTACAATTTCCAACGGCCAGCGGAGAGAGAGCAGCGGCCATCCACCGCGTCCGCATCCCTTCTCTTCCACGGCCACGGCCACGCAGCCTTCACGCACAATATTTTTGAGCCCCGTTCCTGGTGCAATCTACGCACCCCTCTCACCTAGTCATCCTCCGCAAAGTTCTGGCCAGCTCGCGTCTTCCCTAGCAACCCTATCACCACCGGCTAAGTGGTAGTCCCGACCGCTGCTTGCCTGAAGCCTGCTGTCTCTCTTTGCCCTTCCGCTGGCTTCTTATACTATTGACTAACACTGGCTACTACTACTCATTGACTTCGCTCGTGAACTTTAACTTCTTTCTCCTCCCCTCAGTCACAAGCCGTCACCATGGATCCGGTACCGGATCCGCAGGTCGACGTCATGAATGACCCCGCCTACAACACTAACCCTTCTATCGACGGAACCCAGGAAGGCATCGGAGAACCCGATCATTGTCGTATATGCCGTTCAGAAGGAACACCGGAAGAGCCACTATTCCACCCTTGCAAATGTAGTGGTTCTATTAAATTCGTCCATCAAGAGTGGTATGTTTTATAATAGCGCTTTGTCTGTACTTTGCTTTCTTTTGCTAACCTTGGGTCCTTGAAAAAAAGCTTGATGGAATGGCTTCAACATTCTCAAAAGAAACATTGCGAGCTATGTAAAACACCTTTCCAGTTTACAAAGCTCTACGACCCTGCTATGCCCTCAACAATCCCCACGCCACTCTTCTTAAAACGCTTATTCAAGCACCTCGTTCGAAATATTGTCCTCTGGGCTAGAGGTGCACTGGTGGGATTTGTTTGGTTAGGATGGCTACCGTGGTGTGTTCGATGGATGTGGAGAGGTTGGTTCTGGATAGGTGATGGTGGTTGGCAAGGGTTTTATATGGGAAATGCCATCCGGGAGTCTAGAAGTGCAACCAGCTCACCACCACCACTATCAGCCTTTCCTGGTAACGGAACTAGCCCAGCTGCTGGCCTCGGAATTGTCCAGTATTTCTTGTCTCGTGGCCTGTTGGCTGGCAAAATGAGCCCTGTAAATGGTGGTACATTCAACGCCAGTGCTCTAAATACGACAGCCTCGGGTGCTTATCCAAACGGTCTTTTCTTCGACTCGAATCCGTTCTCAAATCTTACACGATACCAGTCGGTTAACAACGTTATTATAGATACACTAGAAGGCCAGCTGCTCACAGCTCTTATAGTTGTTTCTTTCATACTCATATTCCTTATCCGCGAATGGGTGGTCCAACAACAACCAGCTTTGGCCGGGGGCGCAGCTGCAGTAATGTTACCACAAATGGACCTTGAAGCGCATGAAAACCAGCAACCGGTGGCTGAAGCAGATAATTTACCTGTAGAGCCCGTCCCGGTAGGAGAAGATGTTGCTGATAGAGATCTTCTTGACCGTGCATTTGGGCCCCTTCCAGGCGAAGACGAAGATGAGGAAGAGCCCACACAAGCACCTATCCCCAGGACAATCGCGCGTGTCAGGAGACGACGATTTCCACCCAATGAACAATCCGCTCTCGTTGAGTCTGGGGATCCTGGTCTCGAGGGTATGTTTGCAAACCAAAACCAACCTCTTAGGGATACAGAAAGGTACGGTCAAGGTTATGTTCTTGGTGGTAGTAGCAGAGATGCTTTTATAGAGCATTCCCGTGATAGAAGCTCCTCTGAGAGTTCATCGGGTTACCCTGCGAGGCCGCAAGTTAACCGCGAGATTATGGCACGAGCTGCGGAGGTAAGAAGGAAAATAGATGAAAATGTGCGATCAAGTGGCAGCGTTGGTAGCACGGTTGCGAGTAGCCCTTATTTTGGACCACCTGTGGAACGAACATTCCAGTTTGGTGTCTCGCATGAAAATGTCTACACCCCAGAAAGTGGGAGCTCAAGCGGAAGTAGAACGCCAGCAAAAGACATGAAATATAAAATCCCTACTACGGTACTAGGTTTTAGTGAAGGCTACCCCAGAAACAGAGAAGAGATGGATTTAGTGGATATGGGAATGGTCGGTGAGGGTGCAAGTAATAATACTTTGGATGTTCGAAAGAGTGATTCTACTGGAAGCCCTTTTGGTACCACTAATTCAGACGGCGAATCAAGTAGTTTTGATTCAACGAAACCAGAAAGCTACACCAATAAGTTCACTACTGAAACATCACCGATATTCGGGGCTGCTAAGCCCTTGCCTGCTCATCGTACTATCGATGGTGTATCTGATATATGGGAGGCTCGCCAGTTTGGCGGTGACGGTGAATCTGTCTGGAAAGCCCGATTTGAGTTTAACCCTAATGAAATTTCTGAGGGGAAAACCTCAGAAAATGAAATTCCAGACCATTGGGATGATGAAGAGGAATTGGAGGGCGAATTGCCAAGAAATAAAGGAAAGGGGAAGGGTATTGATATTCTCGAGGATATGGAAGATGTCAACTTCGGATCGGAAGATGAACCATATCACGATGGGTACTCAGTTGCTTCGGACGATGAAGACATTGAAATGGACCAACCTTCATCATGGAGTATTAACAAAGCGGAGATTTCGGTATCAGCTGCTGAGGTGGAAAGCAGTGACTCTTCCACACAGCCTTCTACACCCACTACCAGCGATTCGCAAGCAGCGCCCCTAGACCAACAACCCGAGCCAATAGCAAATCTCGATGATCAAGCTACACAACTTCCTATTGAGCAACAACTTGCAAATGCAGTCCATGGCCAGGACCCAGCCATGCAAGAGTTCATGAGACAAATCGGTGATCGAGCTGAATTAGCAGACGTTTTAAGGCAGTTGGAAGCTGAACGGGCGCAACAAGCTAATGCCGCAGCAGCGGGGGGGAGAGGGTTTGGTCTATGGAATTGGGTCACGGGTGATCAGCCCAACCGAGATATCCCGGATCCTAATAACCTAGAAGATGGGGATGATACAGATACAGATGACGATGAAGATGAAGGGGATGCAGATGATATTCCTATGGCCGGGGACGATGTTGTAATACCTCCGGATGTGCAGCAGGCTATTGCAGACGAAGATGCTGCAGACGATTTTGATGGTATTATGGAACTGATTGGGATGCGGGGACCAATCGCTGGGTTAGTACAAAATGCAGCAATCAGTAGTGTGTTGATTACAGCTACTGTGGCACTTGGGGTGGCTTTCCCCTATGTTACAGGGAAAATTTGTATGATTATCTTGGTAAGTTTCCCTACGAGCCTACACCAGCGGATGTTACTAATTACAAAGCTACAGTCACACCCTATAATGTTTTTATTCGTTGTTCCAATCACCGTTGTCTCATTTTCTGCCGAATTTGTCGTTGATTCTGCTACATGCCTTCTCTTTTCGTTTCTCTTGATGCTAGATCAACTTGGTCGATTCGTCATGAAACTCATGGGATATGTCATACCAGCGATGTCAGAGATGTACAAAAGCACAGCTGTTACAAGACTCTTCAGGGACTGGGCTATGGACGGCAAGAACAGGGTTATCCACAAACTTGCTATACTCGAATCGAATTACTCCACTATCAGAAAGTTCCCATCATCTGGTGTTCCACCTCTCTCATGGGTAACGAGGCAGGGTTGGTCAAAGGTCTCGGTGGGCCTTGCATGGGGTGCAGAGAAAATGGGCCTAACTCAATCCAACGAAACATATACGGTACCTTATTTGCAAGACTTAGAAGTGCGGGGCGTCAACGTTTCATCGCCAGTCGCTTTCATTACTTCTAAATTCGAAAAGGTTGTTGGTCTTATTCAGCGCAATGCTACCACAATCCTTCACCCCAAAATTACCGTGTTTAACCTCGATGAGCCTTACCCTCTCTACGAATGGTCTGTATGGGATAGGGTTGCAGCAGTTTTTCTTGGTTACGCCTTCTTTACTATGCTTGGAGCAATTTACCTACAGAATGCCAGGAAAAGGGTTGGTGGGCCTAGAGGGGTGGAAAAGCTTGCTGTCGAACTTTTGCAACAGGCAGGTGGGGTCATGAAAGTTGTACTTATCATTGGGATCGAGATGTTTGTATTTCCGCTGTACTGTGGATTGCTTCTTGGTAAGTATCATACACACTATTCCTTTAATAGTGGATACGATAGATACTAACAATTTATAGATGTGGCACTTTTACCATTGTTCGAAGGTGTGACTGTGCTATCAAGAATACAGTTTTTTGTGGATTTCCCATTGACTAGCATTTTCGTGCATTGGTTTGTGGGAACTTGTTATATGTTCCACTTTGCACTATTTGTCTCGATGTGTAGAAAGATTATGAGATCAGGTGTCCTTTGTGAGTTCTATGCCCCTTATATTACATATTATGTAAGTATGCTAATAGAAACCACTAGATTTCATTCGTGACCCTGATGATCCGACCTTCCACCCAGTCAAGGATGTACTTGATCGACCAGTCATAATGCAACTCCGAAAAATAGGTTTCAGTGCCCTCATCTACGGCGTACTGGTACTTGTTTGCCTTGGCGGAGTAGTCTGGAGTCTTTGGTTTGCCACAAATGAGGTCCTTCCTATCCATTGGTCCTCAAACGAGCCTGTATTGGAGTTCCCAGTCGACCTGTTGTTTTACAACTTCTTCATGCCTATTGCTGTTAAGTTCTTCAAGCCTTCGGATGGTTTACAGAAGATGTATGATTGGTGGTTCAAGAAATGTGCTAGGATGCTCAGGTTGACAAGTTTCATGTTTGGAGAGAGAAACCCTGACGAGGAAGGGCACCAAGTAAGACGCACTTGGTCTGCTATGTTCCTGAGGAAGCGTGGTGATGTTGAACAACCGGTTAAAGGAGAAGATGCATTGAAGGAGATTCAAGAAAGTGGAGTTGAAGCTTATTTCCAGAGAGATGGAAGATTCGTTAGAGCACCCGCTTCAGACTCTGTTAGGAGACCCAAAGGATCCACTGTATTCATTCCAGTAACAGAGGACAATGTTCGTCTTGATGATAAAGACGACCCAGCTGATGGATCAACTGGGCCAAACTCCCGTGAGTTCCAACTTGCGTACATCCCACCTTGGTTCAGGACTCGGATTGGTCTTGTTGTCCTAGGTATCTGGATATTTGCCGCTGTGACGGGTATTGCGGTGACGATTGGGCCATTATTACTTGGAAGATTTGTCTTGAAGCGTCTCGTACCTGACCATGTTAAGCTCAACGATATTTATGCTTTCAGCGTGGGTGTCTATATCTTTGGAGGTATTGCTTACGCTGGAACAAAATGGAAGTTGGCCCGCAAATGGATCCGCCGTGGAGTCCGAAATGCCAAAGACAGTGAACATCTCCGCAGAGCTACAAGAGCATGGGTGGTCCGCGCCGCAAAGATTTCATATGTCTTTACTGCCTTTGCCATCGTCCTCCCAACGCTATTTGCCCTTATGATTGAGTTCTACGTCATCATCCCAATCCATACATACTTTTCTAGTGGTGAGCAACATGTTATACATTTTATCCAGGATTGGACTTTAGGCGTGCTCTACGTCAAAATGATGGGGAGGATGTTATTGTTGGATGCGGAAAGCCCGTGGGCTAGGGCGCTCAGAGGTGTTGTAGCGAGGGGCTACTTGGACCCTGACGTGAAGCTAGCTACGAAGTGCTTTATTGCACCTGCTGGTGGGTTCATGCTAGCAGCGTTGTTATTACCGTTGGTCCTTGGCTTTGTAGCGGTTAATACTATCCGTAAGATTTACCACCCTCCTTCGCTTTTAGTGCAACAGAGATTAACATGTGATACAGTACAAAACGCCTCTTCTACAACAATCAGTCAAACATATAGATATAGTTATCCTGTCGTATTTGCGATCTTCTTGCTTTTTGCCGGCGGCTACGCTATGAAGCTACTGGTAGACTCGTGGAAACAGAGTATTAGGGACGAGGTATACTTGACGGGCGAAAGGTTACACAACCACGGAGAGGCCGGTGCTGGAGCAGGGACATTACCGGCGTCGGTAGCGGGTGTTTCTCCGGCGGCTAATTTTGTAGCACCAGCTGAGGATTTTGATCTACCTCCTGCCGAGGATGCTGGTTTCGATGCTAGATTTGCAGGGGAGGTGCCGGTTCCTGATCTGATTGATTTGTAATTCCTCTTTTCCTTCTTCTTCTCATATTCTAGATTCTACTAGAATTTGGGAATTTCAGGCTGGTGGGTTGGTGGGTTGGTAGGTACTGGGTAAACATAGCTATCTTGCCATGTTGTGTATATTTTTTTGTTTCCTTGTTATTTGTTCGGCGTACTCTCGTCTTTAAAAGAATTTAGTATTATTATTTTAGGGGTTGCGGCGTGTTCTATGGAAGTTTATTGTACTTTTTAGTATAGACTAAGGGAGTTTCTTCCATCCAAATTTATTCTTTGTAGGGCCCTCTAATACCCTTCGGTATGTTTTTCAGTGACTATGTAGTAGTTGTGGTACAACAGTTTATTTCTTTAATGAAATACTATTAAATGCAGATGTATAGTTTGTTGGTATACTGATTTCACATTTTATATTGACCCATGGGGATTAGAGATATTAAAGTCTCTACATGGAGCCTCGATCTTTGCAGTCCTGATGTTAGCACAATATCATCTATGTGGTGCGTATGCAGTGCGTCACTATGCGCACACATGCACATGCACATACTTAGAGTCTAGTAACCACCTCCAATACACAAACCAGTGAGATGGGGACCTAGCTATGGTACTGAATATTAATTCCACCTTTGCTGGTTTCCCAACTTGGTGAGGCATCTGGGCATTGTTGTGTATCCCTTAGTAACTAAAGTAGCATCTTTATCTGACCATGATGCTGTTTTTTTTTTGTTTCCATTCTGGTTATTCCTGAGTTTCCATTACGTGTTTCTAATATATTAACCTACAATTTTCTCTCTACTTATCGGGGTATACGCGCGCGAGAGAGAGGGTAGGGTGGGGGTAGGGTGTGTGGATGGATCGATGGATGAATACTTAAATAATAAATACAAATACAAAAAAAAAAAAAAAGAATCACACGATTAGTCATAAGTCGTCACTCGTGTATATACAATGGACAAGCTTTTCCCCCTCACATTAATATTTCGTCATTACATTTTTTTGGTTCCAGAATATATGGGGGCCGGGTCTGAATTAGGGATTCCTCCTCCTTCTCCTACATGCTACCAAATACGCCAGGGGAGGGGAGGGGGTTGAGGGAATCCAATTCAAGAAATA
Organism: Verpa bohemica; assembly: GCA_033030345.1. NCBI lineage: Eukaryota > Fungi > Ascomycota > Pezizomycetes > Pezizales > Morchellaceae > Verpa > Verpa bohemica. The sequence continues at coordinate 451,394 of JAUFSE010000009.1, read as the reverse complement.
CCCCCGAGATCCTAAACTACCAGAAACAGAAATGTAAGACTTCGGGAGAGGGGAGTCTATTTCCTAGTGGAGACGAGAGAACGCTCGAGCCAGAGAAAATTTAATTTTGGTATTGTATATAGAAGCTTGTGGGGCAAGTAAGCAAGGGGGGGGATCTAGTCATAGTAATTCATTCGTGAAACTGCCGTTAAATAACAAGTTCTCGGGTTTTATGACGCGTAATTACAAGAATGAGGATGATGAGGGGGGGGGGTGAGAGCTCATCAGAATAAAGATTAGCACTGGGAGGGTCGAGTACGTTTGGGCCCATAGTTTGGTGTGTTTGTTGATGAGAGTTTGCCGGTAACCATCCCCTCCTCCCCCATGCACTTTCCTCATCTTCCTACATTCAAACTTCCCATCATCTCATCATCTCATCATCTCATCATCTCATCATTAACGTCCCCCCGCCCCCCACGTGGTGCTCCTGATCGCCGTTTTCTAATATTCCACCTAGCTACTTAATCCACTTTCACAACTTTCGGGTTAATAAAAAAAAATGGATGTATTTACTTTACTAATCTAGAGTAACTATATATATACCTATGCATTTAGTTATTTTTGCCATGGAATAATTATTAAATAGAAATAAAAACAGGTTTTCTTTCTTTTTTTCCCTTTCGATGGTTCTAGAACTCGCGTATACATATATAGTTCTTTTGAAACATCCTTTAAATTATATTATTCCTTCTCTTCCTCTCTTCCCGGGGGTCCATATATATATATATATATAAAATGTGCGCATACGGCGCAGATCATGATACCACCCTATCTCCCCTTTTAGCGACCGGTCTTTTTTTTTCTTTCTTTCTTTTTTTCCGGGCTTCTGGCCGTTGGTTATATACTCTTCAGGATCATGACGTTTAGTGGGGCCCTTTCTCTCGGGTGGAGTTGAGTGGGGTGGAGTGGGGGGGGGGGTATGGACACTGGAATTTAGAGTAGTTGTAATAATCCGTAGGTTTTACAGGGTCTCTCTTTCGGCCGTCCTCTATATTACAGTTAAGTTACAAACCGTCACAGTGCATGTTGCTGGGTAAATGTTTTAACTTATAGTGGGGAGAGGGGGAGGGGGAGGGGGTTAAGTTAAGCCGTGCCTGACTGCGCATGTCTCGCAGATGCCCGTCGCTGCTCCTAGCGACGATCGCGGACACTAGGCATTCGCGTGGTGCCCTGGAACTGCTAAGAATTCACATGAGATAGGATTGTAGAGTAATTGCTCGAGTGATGACTTATGATTATATCAGTCCATAGGAGTATTATATGCATATATCTGTGACATTGGGTCGCCATTTCCCCCTTCATCTCTGTTCCTCTACTGACCTCTGCTGACCTCTACTGGCCTCTACTGGCCTCTGCTCGCCTCTATTCCCCTCGTCCCTTGCATGGTATATGTAGAACTGCGCTACTGATTGATTGAAGCGAGGAACAATTAAACCGAGGATGTAGGTAGATTCAGGTATAACACAACCTCTCTGTATGCAACAAAGTGTTGGTCTTCGGGAATCCATGACAGGGTAAATAAACAACCTGGCAACCACGCGCCCCTTTGCAGTAGTGCAATTGCTATCCGAACCCAGCAAAAAACACCGGAAACGAAGGTCCAAGATACCAACCGTCAAATGTACCCCCACTAAGAAAGAATGAGAGAGCTTATTACGACGGCTAAAGAATAAAAAATAAGACCTGTGTGTTTTGTATAGGATTGCAAAAGTACGAGTCTCTCTCCCCATTTCCGACCCCCTCCCGGAGATATGGACTGGATTAGTAGTACCGTGTACTTTGATCTACCACCCCCCTCTTACCTAGATAATTGGATAATTACATTAGAGGTAACTGCAAAAAGCCAAAATTTGATATGCCCGAGAACTTGTATACGAGTGCTAGGGCAAGTATCTCGGAGATAACCGGGGGGGGGGTATATTGACTAACATATGAATTATCCAATAATGAAGGAGAATAGTAGGTGGAAGGCCCACATCAAAGAGCCGAGTTTTTTTTTTTGAAATTTGTTCACTATATCAGTAATCGGCTATTTCGTTAATATGGGTGAAACAATAATTACTTTATATAACCACATAGTTTTGACGATATATTATGATATCAGACAACAGCAATAATAATAACAATAACGTGCTCGTATTTTTGTTTCTCATCTGGATATTATATGGGGCCGGGTGTTCGGGTTTTAGCTTAATAATTTCTCTTTTTTTTGACGGATCAATCGGCACGGTCACTACCCGTAATGTTTTTCCGACGCCTAGAAAACTTATTCTCGTACTCTAGCTTCTAGAGCGAGTGGGCTTCCCACCCCTTCCCCCCCCCTTCCCAAACCTTTCGCGTTGTTGTTTCGAGGGTAGAAATTCTAGGAACCTCCTTTCGGGCCCCTGACGTTTGACAGGTTTTGGGCCCAGATTGTCGGGTCTTTCCAAAACAGTGGGGTTCTAGAGTACATACCAGGGCCTGCCTTAGCCGGGTTAAGTGCATACTTCGAGAAGGTCCTTCCCCCCGAATGATGTGTGGGGGGGGAGGCAGCAGGGTCGAAACGAGCCTTCGAGGGACTAAGCCACTTTCTGATTCTTGATTCTCTATTATGTTGCACCAATTCTATACTCAACTACTTGATTGGGTTTCAATCTCATACAGTTTGGGAGAGGGGGGTGACTGAGATAAAACCTACTTTGGGACAATTACATGTACTCATATTGGTGGCACCAATAAACATTAACAATATAGGTAAGTAGATAGTCCCTAGCCTCGGCGTAAGTATACCTACACTTGTAATTAAGAAGATCATAACTACCGTTGGCCCGGGTTTTTCCTAATATCATTCTCTAAAACAAGCGACCCGAACCCTCCTCCTCCCCTCCGGAGTAGAATTAATTATTTTTTTCACTTTCATTCTACCAGTTAAACAGCCGGGAAATAAGATCGCTCAGCTAGTTTGGTGGTGGGAAACTGGGGACCCGAGCCGGTTTCCGCAAGCGATTAGATCTAGACCTAGATTTTATCCTTTATTGATGATGATACATATGGCACGGCTCACTAAAACACACATCTTCATTTTTTGAGAGAGGGGGTATTATATTTACCTGCAAAAAAAAGTACTTTGCAATTAAGTCCTATGCCATACAGTAGCGTGATGCATGGACATTCCTTTCTCTGGTAAAGCCTACCTTACCCCCTCACCTTCCCCCTCATAGATCATGGTTAGATTCTTCTTTGGGTATCATACCGATTACTACAAAGTGCGGGATGGGGTCCGCTTAAAGTAATCTCCCCCGCTAGACTGATAATCACTTCCAGTTGATGGCTAACGATCTTAGTGTAGAGGTGTGGATTTTTAAACTTGGGTATCGGTATTCCGAGCCACCATTCGTTGGAAGAGGATGCAGGACGATCCTTTAGGCCCCCGGTATCACCAGATGGACGACAATAAACTGGAGAAGAGTCCGAATAATTCCTTTTCTCTATAATACAAAAGGAATTATATTATTGCGCTCAGACGTCTACCCCAGCCTCCCGGACGTCTGCAGCTACATGCATGTAATGCGGCACTTTGTGGATCAGCTCTTAAAATGTTGGACGGTGTCACAATTAAGTGATCCAATAGCTTTGCATCTGTCCGTCAAGGATACACCCGGATCGATAACTTAGTAACCAACATTTGGTCTTTCCTGGCCAAGGTTTATGGGAAATTCATTGCCCTACGATCCCGTTGAAGTTGTCAAACTAGCCTCTCCCCCGCGGAAACGATCACCCGCCCTATTCAAAATGCCTCAGAGAGGTAGCAGCAGAAAAATTAGTCAGGGAAGAAAAAAAACTGGGGTGATAGATACATAGGCTCAGGAATATAGGAAAGAAGAGGAGTGAGTTTCTTGCAACAAGGAGATATGTTGGTGTATCATTAATTGCATTCTTGGATAGCTGTAGCTCCCTGCACCCATTATTCCCAAGGCCTTTTCTTTTCTTTTCTCCCTAACTTCCAAGGATTTGTGACTTGGATTATGTCTATATTGGGACGGTAGACTTCTCATCAAGCCTGAAATCAATAAGTTGGTAGGTATGTTGTGCATTGGCGTTTCTCCCTAAACCTGTATATACCGTGCTCGGTTCTATAAGTGAAAAGTTACTCAGTACCCTTATGTTTAATTTACGAAACCGTTACCAGTCAACGGATTAATCTTGTTAATTTATCTCTCGTGCTCCCCCTGCTAACCAACCGTGCATGGAGCTTTATCGAAATTAGTAGAGTAGTACAGAAACTCTGGCTGAGGGCTAAAAATCGATTTTTGTAAATTAAAGGCGTCATATACGCACCAGTTTTCCTCGCTTAAAGTAAGGTTTTGGCACATTATGCTACTCTATCCGGCGGTGGATATGATCTACGGCCTCATGGAAGGTTTATCATATATACCGGATGCAGAGCTTACTCACGATACTCTATAGCACATGTGAATCTTGCATCATTCGAATCCTAGTGGCTTTCAGGTGGGTTCACAATTCATGCTCTCTCTCTGCTGATTTGGTTGGTGGGAAACCTTTCAATACCAGAAGCCGCCCACCATCATTGCCGTTACCTAGAGCATCCTTATCAGCCAAAGGCAGACCCTGGTTAATGCACGAAAGAACACATGACTTTGGCTTGCATCTCTCGTCAATATAGATTGGTCAATTTACGATATATTATCGGACAAGGGTATCATTAAGAGCCCAATGAAACTGGAGTCGATCTTACTAGAGACGGTGGTGAGAGTTGATTGGGGATGTCTCGATTTGGACGCCTTTTGGTGATATGAATTCCATAGTGCATCAGCTCAAGTCAATGTAACCTATCGTATGTCTTCCATATCATACGGGATGCCTTGCATGTGGTAGTTTCATGGAGCTGAAGCTGAACCCAACGTATCGGAGGCTCCCCGGTATCAAATTACAGCCCAGATCGCGGAGTATGGGTTGGCCGTCTTCAAAGTGGTTATTGGTTTTACACGATACGGACTGTGAGGCGATAAATACAGGTATCCATGACGGGGAGCAAGATATCGGTATCTTTTGAGCTAGTACATTTCTGAATAAATGTACTTCATAGTATTTTGATCGTAGGTATTTCTTTCATCACATTCATCACACTTTGTGGATAGTATTGTTTTTGACATGCAGCTGGTTACGAAATAATACGAGGCTCGATGTAACTTAATCTTGACCGATCTGTGCTATGATACATCAGTTTGCTCCGAGCTTGTGCTGTGCTGTAAAACACTCACCTTTCGATGCCATAGTGAGGAATTTGATCTGTTATGGCGGGCACCTACATATCGACACAGACGTTATGGCCAAGACCTCAATGCTGATAGGAGGTGAAACATTTGTAGTAGTTTCCCGAACGCGGAGTCGCGTGGAAAACGTTATGACAAGCAAAGGGGGATATGCCGCTAATTGAAAGTTTTTCCCTTCACATCTTTATCCCATGATTTGCTCGTTGTTCCTAGATTTAGCTCAAGCCGTTTTGTGAGATCCCTCTCATCAACGGAATCAAGATGCACTTTTGAGAAGTTATAGGTTCCTTTTGATTGTGTTTCTTATGGGACCTTGCATATGCAACGGACAATTGGGCCCGGTTCTCGGGTTCCCAGCTCTGCGGGAATGGCGTCCCAAACAGTGAAGATTGTTTGTTGTTGCAGGCTCACAACCAAAGCTTCATTAGACTTTGGTTGGGTGAAGTCTACTTGTTTGTCTGTTGATGTTGCTGGCCTTGTAGCCCCAATTGTAGATGTAGTTAAAGTGGGGAAATGGAGGGGCTGGTTGAGGGTTCATCGAATCATTCTAGGCGTCCTATGACTCCAACAAGCCACCCACATGTGTTTCTCTTTTGGTTTACCCGTCTCTCATCTTGCACATCCTTGTCTCTTGTGTCTCTATTTCTATCGGAATATAAAACCGATGTTTTAATATTTAAATAGCTGGATCCGTGTAATGATAAGCTTCCCCTCAGGGTACATCGGAAGCCACCTCTCTCCGCACTACACCCGAGGATATCATCGAAATCAAGTCAAACCTCAAGCCAACACCCCCTCATCATCAATCTGGGAGTCCCAACCGAAGCGTATCATCCAAGTTTGCAGTGTTTCTAGAAAAGTTATACTCTTTCTATTTCTTGCCATTTTTGTGGTCACTGAGCTCCTGTTTTGGTTGATCTAAACCCCCCATTTGCTAGGTTGTAGAAACCACGGGAAAGCTGGGGCAACTTACATCTAGGGAGTAGGTGAGATAGCCAAGTGTATTCGATGAAGTGCATAGTTACTTATTGCTTACTGGTTGTAACAGGTTACGTGCTCGTACGGCCTGATTTGGGAAGAAATTTTCGCCTCTTTTGGTTCGCTGGAACGATACCTGCCAAACTTGGATTCCGCCAGTAAGCGCCTTTTAATCTACAATCCTAACCTGATACTATCTTCTTGGCAGTCTGAGAGCTGGGAAGGTTACGCCAGAAAGGTCTTACCATTTCTCTTTTTTTATTTTTTTATTTTTTTATTTTTTTATTTTTTCCTTATTTTTTCCTCCTTCTCGTGGTTTTTACCTATTTATTTCTTCTGCCCCTTGTTGGTGATGGTTTCGGACCTTGCAAGGTTTCTTGTCTCCGGGCTCTTGCTTTTTCCTCGTGCATGCGTGATGCAGCGTTTTTTTTTTGAAGCGAACGCGGGGAAACGAGCTAGGCTAGCGATATTAGGGCTCATATCAACTCATTATCCATCCGAGAGAAGCGGAAAGGAAATACCCATGGGACGCCCATGAAGATATCGCCTCACAATTACCGGATAACTGGCGGGCCGTGCCAATGTGAGTCCCGCTACCGGAGCAATTGGATATCTTCGGTTGGTCTGTCAGACGTTGTTCGTCCAACACCAGTGTTGAATATTGATTTTTTGGTTCAACCCCCTGTTCACCATACCGGAAGCATGGTGCATATCACATTATTCCGGCTTCCATCTCGGTTCTGCAGACGATTGACGAAAATTCCATGACCCAACCAAACTGTCGGTACTACCATTTTAAATTCAGGGGCCCTGGTTCTTTTGTTTCCAAGGGTTTCTCCTAAATTGACATCCCATGGCGGGCCGGTATGCTTCTTGTCAGGTGTCCCCGCGTCTACCCTCCGAACGGAGGTCTCTTTTTTATATTCGGCAAAGCAAGTTTTCTTTCACCAACTATGCATCAAACAACGACGACAAAGTCGGAAAGCAGGACCCCACAAAACCCTGTTGCTGTTACTGCAAGAGATTGATTTCGATTATACACAAGTTTAAAGTGTGTGTTTGACAGACTTATAGGATTGTGTTTCCAAAAGAGAGATTCACAAGTAAGCGGAAAGGCACATTGCATTTCTGAGAACATTTTTCGCCCTAGTGCTAGTTTGATAGTGATGTTTCTCACTGTGTGTGGTAGCCTCTTTCCTCAAGTTCTTTCAGGGCCTTGGGAGGTGCTCTCCCTCACTCCTGCCATAAGATATAATAATGACAGGAATGACCCATGGATGTGCTGCTCCAGAACTTCATTCTTACTGGAGGAGACAACCCTGAAAAATTATCTCCGGAAGCCTTTTCAGTAATATCTTTTGTTATTTCTCCTCAAGGGACCTTCCTTGCTCTGATCATTCCTATACTTTTTTTTGTCAAGCCTTTTTTTGTCTTCAGCATCGTTTCATCGTTTCACTACTTCGTTCAAGATCCTCGTAACAGCGAGGAATGTTACGCTGACGGTGGGCAATACTTTTTTGTAGGTTGAACGAGTTTTTTTCTGATGCAAAGAGGTCAAGTAGTGCGACGGACTAGAAGTCAGACAGGATCTCTCCGGGACCAACAGGCAAATCACAACCAACAACAGCGACCAAGACGTCGCCGCAGAGCAAGCCATTCAACCGTACAAGCTGGACCCACTGAACCAGGTTATTCAGTAGAACAGCCGTCAGTTCCTTTACGCCGATCTGCGCGCCTAAACCCAGGATTAACACAGCCACTCGGAGACAGAGCAGTCGAAGCCGAAGAAAGCAGACATCAAAGACGACGTCGAGCCCACAGTCTTCGTGAAACTCGTAACACCTATAACTCGACTCATACCCACAATCACACCGAACCTCTCGCCCCCACCATCACCGAAGAGGAAGAAATGGCAGGTCATTTTAATAATGCCCAGTCCTTTGACGGGCCAGAGAGAAGCTATTCTCTCCAAGTTGCAGTCCAGCCACCAAGCGTTGCCCGGGCTGGCGTACCCCTGTACCCACCTTTGGCGATACGGGTCCGCATCTGTGACGCAGAAACTGGTGAGGAAATCAGTGGAGAAGACGAATTCAGTAGTCTTTTCGCACAGGCTACCCTCTATGGTGAGAATATCAATTCATCTCCTCTAGCACCACCCGATATGTTTCTTCTCTCGGGGCGACTTTCAATGTCTTTAGACCTCTTGAATGATGGCCCTGGAGAGCCTGATGAAGATTCTGCCCCTCTTAGTCGGCAGCAAGGTAGTTACGTCATTTTCCCAGATCTAGTTATAAACAGGACTGGGCGATACCGCTTGGGTGTCAGCCTTTTTAAGATCGGGGGCAGCAGACGTGGCAGATCTCCAGGAGAGCCTTGTGGGGGTGGTACATCATTAGAAGAAGCAAAGAGCAATGTGATTATCGTGCAAGAAAGCTCTGCATCTGTTCAGATAGGTAATCTTCAGGTCCTATAGAGACAGAGTATAGTTTCGCTAAAAATTATTTAGATCCCGAAGCGCTGCAGTTTTTAGAGCATATCAGAGGTCGCGGCACTATGGTTCCCTCCCCACCTTTGGTCTAGTTGTAGCAGAGGAGGTTGACTATTATTTTTTTTTAATTGGGGTATTCTTGGGAGTATTGAGCTTATCCGTGCAACGCGAAATCGGATAGCTCTTGTAATGGCGCAAGATTGCAGGATGCATGCTTGTTGGTAGGATTATAAGATAAATGGTTTCCTCTGTCGTTTTTTTCTCGTTTTAGTTTCTTGTCGACAATTCTATTTTTTTCTCCTTTTCATTCATTTCCTGTGTTTTATTTTCAAATTACTTTTTTCGGTTTTTTTTTTTTTTTTCCTTTCTAGAATTGGTCCGCCGCGAGGTGTCTGGAGTCGAAGAATGGAGGTAGCTGCTTTGTCGAGGAAGAAAGGTCAGTTAGTAACGAAATTTAGAATAAGCAACAGTCATAAGAGAGGTAGATGAAAACCTTAGGTATTTCTTCTTTGTCATCTAGTTTTTTAACTTATTGTTTATTGTTTATTGGTTTATTGGTTTATTGTTTTTTTTTACCGTTTATTGTCGAGAAATCATCTCCGCTTTTCTTTGGTCAAGGTCAGCGCCGCTCGAGATTTAATGGAGGTGTAGGCTTTTCATGCAGCGCATCTAGCGTGATCCATCGATCTTTCGTTCCGTGTACGGGTATTTATATGTGCCCGGCCGTTATAGCAGTTCGTTTCTTAAGGTCCTAGGATGTTGGGTATATGCAGGTCTCGCAGGTTGCAGCGGAACTTAGGGTCATTCTTCCCGAGAAACGTTTCCTCCAAACAAGTAAGTTCCCTTTCGCAGAGAGAAAAATAGATGGAACATAGGTCCACATCCAGCATAAATAATCAGGAAAAATAGGAGGCCGACCGGATACTGGATGGACAACTTCGTGGCACAGCACCAGCTAAATATATTATTTCATGCGGGATTGGGGCGTGTTCTGTACCTGTATGGACCAGAAAAATTGCCACATTCTACTAGGGCACAAATGAAGGGCAAGCCAGAGGAAAAGAGGGAATATTGGGCGATGCTGTGCATGCAGCGGATACCGCATGCTGTACTGACCGACAGTACATTTTAGAGGGTAGGTTAACCTCCACGGCTATATGCGGGGAAGCAGCAAGAAGGCCAGGTGCAGTTACCGGGGAATTTATACAAGAGGATCTAGCAGGCTTGGAAGCCTGTAAACTCTGGAATTCTGGAAAGACCGGAAGCTTCCGTAAACGTCGACTCTATTTCTCCGGAACCCCGCGGCGCTCAATTTGTGCAGTTCAGATGACCCCACCTAATTAGTAGAACATGGTTATCTGCTCACTTTTTTTTTTTTGGAACCCATAGATTTTTTTTCTTGGAACTCGAAGAACCTGCACCTCCCTCCGTGTCAAAGGAGTCATGAAGCTAGTCCGGCAAAACGACCTCTTTTAGAACAGTCCCGGGGGAAAGAAGCATCCAATATTGGGGAATCTAATTAAGCCATAATTTTGGATGTTTTTATGTGCATCATCTTGAGATACGAACCTGATATGAAACATTTTCGCCTGAAGAATGATTAGAGAAGTGTGGTTCATATCTATGCTATATGACAATTAACATCTATCAATTTACTCCTTAGTAAGAGTTACTAAAAGGAGTGTCCGCCTGGGAGCTAATAAGTTGGAAAAAAGTGGGGGCAAGACGTGGGGAGTCCTGTGGGGAAGAGGTTATGCAGCACGCTGCTTTAAAATATTTGCTTGTTGTTTTCTAGAATCTAGACGGGGCGAAATGTTCCAGTAACCCCTGCTGTTGATCGTCAGCCACTCTCGGCTTATTCCGAGAGCCTCTAATGTTACACGTTAAATTTTTGGGAAATTTAGGCTGCACTTTATTGTAGTGGCGGTGTGTAGGAAGATGTTAGAAGAGGCTGGAATTAAAAAAAAAAAACATAGTGTGATGCCGGGCAGTGGTCTAGAGAATGAATTTACCAACAAGACTTCTTGAGCCGAACCTCTAGGTTTTGCCCCCTCCTCCCAGTGATCTTTGCCTCATCCTACCTTACCTTTCGATAGGTCAATTGCGTAAGCCAAAGCCGCCTCGTGCAAATTTTATCGGCGTTACCTATAGTAAGAGCATTACTCCGGAGTGTCGGTGCCTCGAACGGTATGGTGCACTAAGGAGCTAGATGCTTACCATAATCATGGCTTTACAGACACGTAAACCCCTATATACAGGGGTTTATATTCTTGAAAAGTGACCTTCGATCCAAATGGGGAGGGGGGGATTGAGTGGTGTGGTCCTCACCGATCGTTACCATCCATATATGGCTAGTCATACTATGAGGTGCTTGGGGGGGGGGGGGGACAGGGGTTAAAAGCTCCTCAGATACTTACTAAAAGTCAAAGAAGACCAGTCAAGTATTTATTCAGAGCCCTTTTGGGGTTAGGATTAATAGCTGGTATTACAATAAAAAAAGATGAGGATCATACAATGTCACCCGCACTGAGTTACACAAAGAAGTTGTCTAGAAAGGGGTAAGTACATGTAGCTTTTTTATCACTAATAAGTTCGGACATGATCCCGATGATAGTTCCGTTAAGAAAAAAAAAGTTTTTCCTAGATGAATTAATGCATAGCTAGTTGGTACATGCAGTAGGGGGGGGGGGGATATTTACTAATCACTTATGTCGGCTTCGGAACGGCATCAATATAATGAATACATATGTACACCAGCCTGTGATTTGTAGCCTGGAGCAGAGCAGATGTAGGGGGGGGTTAGAACAACTCTAAATGCATATATTACAACCGCAACTACATGTATAAAATATAGGGCTACAGACTAGAGAGAGGTACATACATTCAATCTGTATACTTGGTGGTTTAGGGAAGGTACATAACTACATGTGCTATTAAAATTAATATAATAAAATACGCTCTCAAGTCTGTAAGAGGAATCTAGATACTAAGCGTCTGAACATACATGTAGTTATCGCCTTCTAAATATTCATTAGCTCGCTGAGACTAATTGTATAGTGCTTACGTGTAAACTAGGGGGTGGGGTTGGGGGGGGGGGGTATGATAGTACATGTAATCTAGAGAAAGGAAGAAAGAAAGAAAGAAAATGAATAGAACGGTATTAGCTCTATGTATCTCGCTAACATTATCTACATGTACTAGTATTAATGCGGAGAATATTGTGTGGATGACATCTTAGTAAAGTGTCGTGAGTTGGTTTTATGTAGATTTTATTATTATTTTATTCTATTATCGAAGAATACATATAAACTTCAGGGGATTTTTATATATATAATGAAATAGGTAATTAGGCGATCATATATGTATTCTACGAGTGATCATGAATGATTTGATGTGGAGTCTCGAGATTGGGGGGGTTAAGCGATAAGTACATGTAAGTACTGGATTGTGAATATAAAGGTGTTGTTTCGTATGTGTTTCTCCTTGGGTAGATCCTGTCATGGAGCACCGAAACTTGTAAGAAGTATTTGGAGTTTTATTGCGCCAAGACATACTCTGAGGGAGGGGAGGCATTAAGCTTATTTCACAACAAATATATTAAAGTCTCACTTTGGTTTCGCTTCAAGTCGATCGTGGTTACATATCGACTTCTAACCCGAGTCTGAGAATCTAATCCTTTTTTTCTTATGACTGTAGTATAAAAGAGGAATGTATTTATCACACGTAGCCCCCCCTATAAAAATGTAATAATCATAAACCCTCACTCGACGCAAGAAAGACCAATTGCAATATTTATATTTCCTTAGCTCCAACTACTCGTAATAATATTTCTTTCCACCAATCAAGCAGCATATCGTATTGCTCAACATATGCACCCCCTCCTCTTCTCCTGTCCACCTCCACCTCCACCTCCACCTCCACCTCCACCTCCACCTCCACCTCATACACAACTACATGTACTATTCCATTCAACTCTTTCAAACCTCTGATCTCCTCGCCCAAGCCCATACATCTATCCAGGCAACAAACTACCGCAGTTAACAAAGACAAAGCACAAGCAAAGCGCGCGCGCAAAAAAAAGTAGAGATATTAAAACCCCACAGTAAAGATCATATCCGCAACGACAAGCACTCGAAAAGAAGGAAAGAAACCATTACAAAACCACCCCCCCAATAGGAATTAAAAACAGCACAGGTCACAAAAATCGATATAAAAAAACAATTTATCATCCGAGCTCGTTACCCAATTTCCCTTTTTCCAACCTGATTTTTTGCAATTTTTCCGGGTAAGTTGTAGTGTAGTAATAAGTACCTAGTAGCCTAACAATAAAGCAAATGCAATGAAGGAAAAAGAGTAAAAAATAAAAATAAAAATAAAACTGATAAAGCCACAAGCCACAAAGCGCAAAGATAGTCCATGCCATAGCCCACCAAAGCCAGACCAGCCCCCAAAAATGCGTCGACATAAAATGTACAAAAGAAAGAACAAGTAAGAAGACTCGTAAAGCAGACAAGATCCCCGCGAGAAAGGAAGTAGCATGTACACCAACATGCATGGAAAACACCAACCACCCCACAAGAAAAAGAAGTAAAGAATACAAAAAAAAGGGTTCTACAGAAATAAAAGTCTAGTACACTCTGCTGGCGGAACCTGGTATTTAGAACCCAACCTGGCACCAATAAGTGAACAGAGCATGCTTTCTTTCAGTTACCTGAGTCTTGTGCCCCAGCAACTCCGCCTCACACCGTACCACAAATGCAATTGTAAAACCCCAATTAAAAAAAAAAAAAAAGCCAAACAAACATTAATCCCCTTCCCAACACCTTCCACCCTCCTCGAATGTTCAAGCAAAGCGGATATAAAAAAAGAAACGAAAAAGAAAAATGTCGTAAAAGAACGTAAAAAGGCCAATTTAATAGGTTTCACCAACCCCACTCAACTTCTTCCTCCTCACACCCACACCTCCAGCTCCTAACATGTGGCTTCCATGACTACCACCATGGCTACCGTGGCCATGACTATGACTGTGACCGTGGCCGTAGCCATGACCACCATATCCATGGCCCGCTTCATTGCTACCCTCTATATTGTTGCTTATCCTCCTTGTCCCAAAACTCTTCCTCGGCAATCCACTCGGTGGTTTTGGGATTGCGCTAACACCTCCACCTAGGCTCAGATCCCTACCAACAGTGTTTCGCCTGAGTGTTGGTGTGATGTGTGGATGATCTTCAGTACTAGTATTTCGCCGAGCCGCTGGTGTCATGAATGGATGATCTTCGGTGCCACTTGTGCTAGTGGTAGTATAGCTGTCTATGCTTGTGCGATCCCTCTTGGTAGTTGTTGGTGCCATCCCAAACTCTGCATGGTTTCCTAAGGGTGTAATTCTTCCTGACATCGAATTGGGGCTTGAGGGGCGTAGCGGATGGCTGGAGCTTCGTTCATGGCTAGACGTACCAGCCGAGGAGCATGTAGTACCTGATGCGCGGCTGGAAGCCCTACTAACAGGCCTCTCGATCATTCCTGCTGCTCGAGAGGCAGGCCGCTCAATCATCGCACCCACCCTTGCACCTGGCCGCTCCATTCTGCTCCCTGGCCGCTCAATCATCCCTGCTGCCCTAGGTGCCGGTCGTTCTCTTGTGCCGAATGAAAGACGTGTTTGGCGGCTGCTAAAGGATTCACTTCCTGATGTAGCAGAGGATGCGGTGGAGGGTGAGCGATGTTTTTTGGGAGAACGTAGAGTTACCGTTGTTGGGATGTAGGACGTATTACGGGGTGATCCTTTAGGTGGTGTGTTCACAGGGCCTGGAAGTTTGCTACGAGCATGATGGACCCTCTGCTCTAACCTTTGCATTTGCCCGATAAGACCTCGGATCTGATGTAGTGAGCGAGATGGAGGTATTGGCATCGATGTGTTTACAGTACCACTAAAAGATGGACCTCGGACCTGTCGAGTCTTTGTGTAGTGCTTGGGTCGTGGTGTAAGTGCAGGATCGTTAGTGTTCGAAGTAGTAGTGGAGATCTCCGACATGGGTGGCGAAGGTGGGGTTGGCGAATGATCTGATTGTGGTGTAGACGTAGATATAGCTGAGGCAGTGGTAGGTGTGGTAGGCGAATGCGAAAGGATTGATGAAGATGTTTCCGACATGGGTGACTGGAGGCTCGGTGGGGGAACATGATGTAGACTCCCGTTTCCGTACTTGGCTGCCATCGCCATCGTGTTGTTGAGTTTCTCAAGCGTGATATCCTGTTCAATTTTCAAATCTGATAGCTCTTCCTTCAGCCTCTGACAGTCTATCCTTAGTTGTTCTCGCTCCTGTTCCCCTAACCTAATTTCCTCCTCCATCATAACCCCCCTTTCTATGCCCTGGTTGTATTTCTGCTCTAAATCTTCAAGCGAGGATTTGACGATTCGCTCCTGTCGCTCGAAGTCGTCATTTGTTACCTCGATATCGCGTAGTCGGAGCTGGATAGAACGGTTCTGTTCACGGAGGGTTGTGATTTCTTTCTGGAGAGTGTTTTGGGCGGAGTTGGCCTCGGTTTTCGCTTGCTTGTACTTGTTCTGATATTTCCCCCCTTCCCGTCAGCAAACGGATCTCTCGTTTGTGGTGGGAGTTGGGGATATCAACATACCTTCCATTCCTCGACCTCATACCGCAACTGCTCATTCTTGTTCCTTAGATCCCTATGCTGTTTCTCGCTAGCCTCTAGCTCTTTCTCTAGCTCCTGTTCAAGCTCCCTGGACGATGACTGGAAATCTGCAAGTTCTGATTCGAGTGTCTGGATCTGTGATTTATAGAAAGCTAGAGCCTCCTTAGCATCGCTGCCAGGAGAGCTGGGCTCTGAACCCTTTGAAGGCATATTGTTTTGTTGTTCCTGTTGGTGTTGATATCTTCTATTCTGCTGGTCGTTAAAATCGTGAATCTATCGTGTATACGTGATGACGGCTGGCATGCGCAGCGAATGAACGGCCCCCGTGATAATCTGGACCTGGCGTTGTGCTGGTGTTGCTGGGTAAGGGTTAACTTTTTACCCTGGGGGGGTTGCTTGTTCTTTGGGTGAAGTTGATGGTCTAGGTGGGCGGGAGGCGATGAGATGACGACGGCGAACAACGACGTCGACTTCCCGATGTACCGACGGTCACGGGCTGTCTCGTCTCGTCTCGTCTCGTCTCGTCCCCACCTGTCGCTTTACTCTGATCTTTGCGGGGAGGGGCGGCGGTCGACGTCGCTTGAACTGATGATACTGGTACCTTTTTTTTTCTTGTGCCACTAGGTTGACCGTCTCTTTCTGGGGGGGGGGGGGGAGTGTCGTGCGTCGTTGATAGTTGTTTGGTCGTCGTGAGTTGGCGGGGTTGTTGTTTTGTTGTCTGGGTGGCTGTCAGGGGGTTTCGATTCATCAACCCCCTGCTGTGTTGGCTCTTGAGATATTTACGAGAGGAGAGACTGGATGGACTGAACGCTGTCTGCGTACACTCTCTCCCGATCTATCCATTCCTGCATACAATATTTACAAAGCAGACAAAGGGCCTAAAAGTGGGCATGTGAGTATTGTGTTGGGGCCCTTAATATATCCGTGTGGTTTATTCTGCAATAACAAAGTCTTTGGGGTCTCGTTACATACGAAAACATCAAGCCTGAAGCATTGCACAGAGGCCGGCAGACGGGTCAAACATCACGATGATTATGTAAGTCCGGTGATCATGTCCTTGTGCAGCGTTCACGTGAGCATCTACTCGTTGTCGGGGGAACGTAAAGAGGCCTCTTTCCTGTTTGGTGGGTTCACGGTCCACCCTCTCTTTTTTGTTCCTGCGCAAGGGCGAGCAACCTGCACAGCGGCGCCCACCCTGTTTTTGACGACATGCGTGGTGTCATGGGGGGATGACTGGGCGAATATCACCTATGGCTGTTGAAAAGCAAACACCACCATCTTCTGCAAGGGATGAGTGGATGGACTGAAAGAAGCCCGTGCTTCAAAGGTTTGATTTTGAACCTGATGGAGGCTGAGAATTACGCTAAACTCAACATTGTTTCTCGTGAGACTGAATGAATAGTGATAGGTGAAATTTCGGGGCTGGTTAAGTCCAAAGCACAAAAATCTGTGTAGACAAAGAGCACATAAAACCCTACATCGGCAATTTATCCTCAAACACCTAGATATCAAGGTGCTATGCGAATAGCCAGGTGCTAGAGATCACACACTCTTGCTGCGGCCATGAAGGTCTATATAATATGTAATTACTCTCCATCCCTGAGGACATAGCAAAACTTCATGTCATTTGGGTGCCTGCAGGCATACCCTTCATTGTCGGAGTCATCACTGCCCACACACACAAAAGTTGAAATGTGGCTTCTTTGGGGCTGTGCTACAGCTCAGTATACAGTCAAGGAACAGAACTACATTCTCCTCACGCATAGAAATTAAAACCCATGTACAATAAAACGGCTGATCACCTTCGCCTATTTCAAAGGTCGCCTAGAGATTTATTCAGCCTCAGAGGGTAGTGGTTGATAAAGTTCGCTCAAGTTCTCTAGTAAGGATCTTTGAGGCTATTTATCCAGGTTCAGTGAAAGTGAAGCCTTCACTGCCCCGCTATTGATTGATTGAGCGACGTTAAATAAATATGCGCGTGTACAAGGCTGCATCATGCTCGCTCAGCCATTCTCATTCTAGGATCTAAGTCGCACCTTAATTTTACCGCTCACGTGTGGGATTGAAGGTACTAGACCGCCTTGGCATGCATGCACATTCTTATCATACAAAGAGCGGGTCTTGAGGAGGGGCAGGGAGGCTTAGAGATATTCAGCCCCCAATAGTATGACTGTTGACTACATTTGAGTTTAAGAGGGAGCATATCTAATAGCTCGACAGACGTCTTTGTTAACCATTGAATCTTCATTACCATCCTTCACATTAACTATTTATTGATCACCACCAAAATATCAAAGATGTCCGACGCTCAACAACCCCCCGTTAATACACAGATCCAGCAACAGCTACAGCCAGGTCAACAGCAGCAGGTTCAGCAGCAGGTTCAGCAGCAACCTCAACAGCAGCCCCAGCAGCAACCTCAGCAGCAACCTCAGCAAACACTTCAACCGCTCCAGACGATGGATCCGCTTCAAACGCAGCAGCAACAACCCCAGCAAACACTTCAACCGCTCCAGACGATGGACCCGCTCCAAACGCAGCAGCAACAGTTATCAGCCCCCCCAAGTCCGTACCAACAGCCTTATACTGGAGGTTCAGCCCCTCCATCCCCTCAACCTGGATTTGCTCCGTTATCCCAGGCTGGTGGATACTACCAAGGTCCACCTCAACCGTATGCCCAAGGATATCAAGTAAGAAAATTATAAATATATCAATATACTTAATACGAGAAAAATTACTTACTATTGGTCTTATACAGTATCCTCCTCAGCAGCTTCTTCCTCCCCAAGGATATCCTCCACAGCCTGACTATTCTCTACAACCTGGATACGCCCCTCAGCAACAGCCTGGATATCCTCAGCAGTATCCTCCCTCGCCGCAAGGCTATACGCAGCCTGGGTATCCCCCACAACAGCCTGGGTATCCCCCACAACAGCCTGGGTATCCTCCACAACCTGGTTATCTCCAGCAATATCCCCCCCACTCACACTCACCACTGTTTCCCCCTAGCAACCCATGGGCACAGTCTAACCAATATGCAACTCCTCTCATGTACCCCGTATCCAACGGTTACACCTCTGGGGAGTTTGCTCGAGACTATAACCCAAAAGCAGATGCTGATGTGATCCGCAAAGCCCTTACACCTGGGTCTCCGGATGAGAAAGCACTAATCCACATCCTCCCTTTCCTCACACCACAACAATTGGAATCTATTCGCCATTCCCTTTTCGTAGATAATAGGGTCAAGGTTTCGGACCTAATCGAAAAGGGTGCTCTATCCAGTGATTTTGACGATTGTGTGAGAGCGATAATCCTCGGTCCACTGGAATTCGATGTCTGGCTTCTCAATCGTGCAATGTCAGGTGCCAGCTATAAACCAAACTTCATGGACATGGTCCTCCTCGGACGCAAGAATGGCGATATTGAGGCTATTAAGACCATGTACCTCAAGACATATAGCAAGCACCTCGTTGATTCCATCAAGAGCGAGATGAAAGGTGAGATAGAATCGCTATTCAGGAATGCGGTAGAGGCACGACGCCAGGACGAGAGTGCGCCAATCGTCGATTCAGTGATTGAGAATGATGTAAAAGAGATGTATGCAGCCATGGTTGGAAAGAGTGAAGGGAACAGGGTATCAGAGATCCTAGTTACTAGGAGTGATGCCCAGATAAAGAAGATCAAAGAGGTATATGAAGCTACATATAAGGGGAAAACCCTAGAGGAGGTTTTCAAGAAGAAGTTCAAGGGGCACATGGAAGATGCGCTCATTTATATCTTGCAGGGGGCACACAATAAAGCTCTTAGGGACGCAAGGTTGCTTGAAGGGACTATGAAGGGACTTGGTATGATAATTCTCCGGGTTGCTAGAATATGGTAGGACTAACTGGGGTTATAATTATAGGTACCAGATCTGAAGAACTTAGCAATCGCTTGGCGATCCTGCATTGGGACAAAACTCATCTTAGCAACGTAAAAGCAGCTTATAAGAAGGAGTTTCCAAAGAGGGGTGATCTAGTTACCAGAGTGAAGGGTGAGACTAGTGGTAACCACCAGAAACTACTAATAGCACTACTTGAAGTTGCTTAGTTTGACATTCCATATTATCTGGAGCACGATTTCTAATTTTGTAGAGTTTTTTTTTCGTTGGCTGGACCGCTTTTAGATGATGTGATGGGCTTTCAACAATACCCAAAAAGGGGACGCATTTCTTTCCTGCAGATAAGTGTTATATTTTTTCAACTTTTATTTCTTTGTGTTATAATAATAGGGTTAGCATAATACCTATTAATTTTATGCTAAGACGCCATCAAATGTGAGACTTGACTATAGCTCTTTTGATGGCTCAATAAATTTATAAGATCAAATTAGGTTGGGTGTACGTTTTAGAGTAGTTGTGATACTTATATTTTCTTATGTCAGCAAGAGGGACGGCTGAGTAACAATATATCATTAAAGGTCGCTCAAAGCCCTTGCACTACAAGGTCTTATGACTAGAGTAGGTTAGGTAATATGTGAAGCTGCATACAAAAACTGTAATCTTATACCTCATAATCACTAAAAAATCTCGATTTTATGGGTATTACATGTAGGTTCTGGGGCTACTAATTCGGTAACGCTAAATACTAATGGTAACGGGATATTTATTTTAGGAGGGGGGGGAGCTGTTGTGGTATTGAAGTGGTTAATACTACATGTAGGGTATACAATGGGTGCTTGAATATAAAATAGATCCAAGCAAATATTAAGCCTAAACAACCTCATAACTAAACCCTGCTCTCTACTCACCCGCCCAGCAATATACTCATATCACCGTATCGACATTGTGTTGCCTATTCATTTCCCCAATCGAAATCTTCTAGATCACTCTTACTCCAGGTGCGAAATAACGATATGGACGGGGTGCCAGAGACCACTATCTTATAGAAGTGATATGTACATCTATTGGTTCTTACTTAATCAGGCAACGAAATGTCGATCTGAAGAAACTATTGCTATGTAGATCGAAATTAACACTTCCTAACTTGGGAATTGATCTAGAATTTTCTGTTGGCTACTTGAGAAAGGTTTGAAACGTATGTTTAGTAGGTTCTCTACTATTTGTACTTATTAGAGTAGATGAGATGTACTTTAATAGTATGTATAGTATGTAGGATGAATCATGGTGACTCACTCGAGGTAGAGGTTATATATCGTATAGTCCCGGTCCCCTAGCTAGCTACGAGTCGCTCAAAGTAACGAGATAAACCCTCCTGAGCGCGAGGTGTCTCGAGGTATATATAACTGCTCCTCTCTCTTGCTTATATAAATAGGATATAGTTGAGGTATCGGTGGTTGTTTGTGCTCTGCTTCTATTGGTATTATTATTATAGATTGAGACATCCTCACGCGAGCTAAAGATAATTCTAACCCCCTCATGCCTCATAAACAACACTAATATCCCCCCCTTTTTTTCTTGTATAGGTATCATCTAGAAACTACTTTATGATGACGGACTACAAAGGAGTATATAGTGCCTGGATTTATTACATGATCTAATGGGCTATGCGTGCTAAATGGGGAATTAAGTATGCATCTCATATCATTCGCTTGAGGATTTTTTTTCTCGAATATGATAATCCCAAGGGGGGTTGAGCTTGTTTCTTCAGGTGGGGTGGGGCTTAGCTATGCTGCATATCTTGATCCATCTGTAGCACGGGGGAAAAACGCCCGAGTTGCACATACATCTTACGGTACGTCCAAAAAAGAAACGCGGAGCTTCTTAGGACGCTGTACTGCCCGACATATGTATAGTTTTTTTTTGGCCGATCTCTCTTAATTATGCGAATACTTTTTATGCAGAGTATAGGGACGCACAGTGATTTTCTATAAACAATGCTTTTTTATTGATGTTGTTTCTTTTGGGGGGGGGTCTTGGTAGATACATGTAGTCGCCTAG
Source organism: Verpa bohemica (assembly GCA_033030345.1). NCBI lineage: Eukaryota > Fungi > Ascomycota > Pezizomycetes > Pezizales > Morchellaceae > Verpa > Verpa bohemica. The sequence goes on along the minus strand of JAUFSE010000009.1, from coordinate 430,030 downwards.
CTTGGCGAAGGACCTCAGGGGGTTATGTGCGCTGCAAACTTTTAATCGCGTTGGCTGGACCCCCCGCCTGCATCCCACTAGAACAGGCGCGCGTGGCAGTTATGGTAATTAATGGAATGTTCCCCCCCCCCCCACGCATGAATATGCGATGGACCATCTCACTGTCGTTTATCAGCTATATATAGTTGAGCATCTCGGTTTTCACTTTACCGATTTTTTTCTTTTCTTTTTCTACCAGATTAATGTATGCGGGTTGAGTTTGCTCTGATCTTATAGGCGCTTCTGGTATCTACCTGACACGCAAGTGCTACAAGAGGACTGGAGGGGGGGGGGGAATAAACGCGCTTCAGTATCGTTTACAGAGGAAGCAGCAAGGAATTATAGTACAGAGGTAATATATGTATATACTCGATAAATTTAGATATCTTGGGTGATGCTTGGAAATCAACAAAAGATATCTCCCTGTGTACGTACTCCCGCCCACCCACTCCCCCACTGTACTATAGCGCTAGTAAAATAGGTATGTACCTCGACTTGTGCTCTTACCCCACGCTCGTAGATTTACGTTCTGCTCGCCTTACTTCTTGCTAATGAGGTATGTAGTGGAGTTTCTAGTAAGACCTTTTTTCTATTACCTTAGCAAGGTAAGAGAATCATGGCGCCTAAGGGGGGGAGTCTGGATGAATAAAGAGGGGAAGGAGTAGGAAGTAGTCCCATTAACTTCTTTGAACCCTAACCCTCAACCTCATAACTGTTTATTAACTCATAATGTGCCCTAGGAGATGACGAAGCAAACTTATTAAATACACAAACTTATAAAAAAAGCCATGTCTTATTGAAAATGGTAGTCAAAAACTAGATATAGGACCGTTCATCACGTACGTATATGCCTAAATAAGGAAGAATATGGTATGAGACCACGTACATGCACTCTAGAGTTAAGCAGCAAAATATAAGCCCCTCAATGTACAATGAGATCTTGTGAAAATATCCCCATCGCTACTATTTTGTCGGATTAAGGAACATGTACTCGGCCAACATTATGCAGGGTATAATTAACTCTTTATGGATCTAAAAGCTCACGTACAAGACAAGTATGTTGTAATCCACATGCGGGACTAACAATAGCCCATGAACTACACTTCTATACCCTTCGTATAGAACTTGAGTCTACAGCTCTTCATACATTATAATGTTCTAAATACTTGTCATCATTTAGAGTATGTCAGTGTGGCGTTACCGGTGAGCGCCGCGGGAGGCTGATATCTAAATCAAGAAACCCCGCACCCCTCTCTCCAAAAGAAAAAAAAATTTAAAGCCACCCCTCCGCCCACCCTCCACATGTAACGATGGAGGGCCTATACTACAGAGAGAGTCGCTAATGGTTAAATTCAACTATAGGTCCTATTCTAAGAAGGTTATTTATGTTGACCAAAAGACCAAGTTACAAAAAATATCTGCACAGTTCTTTTGCTTTATTGGGGGCTGAGACGTTGAGTGTCCTAAATGTGCAAGCTTCTTGTTCGGTAGATATAAACGTACAATACCTACCGGAATTTTGATCGGGACTAATATAATTAATCGTATTTACTATATACGGTAGGTCTACAAATTGATGAAAAGTGCATCTCTGACTAAAATGGGCGGGTTCAAGTCACGTTTTGTACTCGGATCCTATTAAGGCAAATAGTGAGTGTAACTCCCTCCCTCCACCCCCTCTCACTCCCCTGGTTTTTCTTTCTTGCGACTCAGATGTTTTACGCGCAAATTGTGCATGTAGTTAAATATATATGTAGTAGGCGCCTCTGTCTCAATTATTTGAAAGTGTTAATTGGAGCCCACCAACAAAACCCTATTGTTGACTTAGCCTAATAGAGCAAGGGGGTATGCATAATCTACTGGGTATGTGCAAGAATGGGTTTTTGTTCTTTTTTGTATAGAGTGTTTTGAAACAGACAATAACTCGCAAAATGTGGAGTTTTTTTTTTTCGTTTTGTTAATAGAGATTCCTTCTTAGGCTTACTGTGTCCTTGAGTCATAAAATTCCTAATGGGTTGCCTTTTTTATGCAATTGTAAGTGGTGCATATGTGTATTGATTCCAACCCCCTTTGGCGGTCGATGAAGCTTCATTTCCAGGCTGCATGCACCACCACTACCACCACCCCGGCGTTTCGAGGTATACCTCAATCGGGTAGCTCGCTCCCTAGGTGTACAAGTAGATAAGGGGATGTCCAGAGATGGCCTGTTACACCGGGGATCGGGCCAAAGCAAGGCTTGTTTACATACCCAGCCTCGGCGGGACATGCTAAGTCATTGTGATACATGAGTAAGTTATACATGTACTCTACTGACGGTCTGCTACGCCGCTGGGCCACCGCGGTGCCGGGAGACGCGGGAAATTGGTCTGTTAGCAGGGAAGATTGTGGAACGGTGCACCGGGCGGGGGTCTCAGTTATAAACCTCCAGATGTGTTCTTCGCATGAAGCAGGTGGTCAACAGACTCTACGACATACTCCTATGAAAAAAGACTTGCGAGAAAATGACGTCCACATTGAAGAAGTTTGATCAGTACAAGCTGAGTACTACGTTCTACGACAACTACTCTGAGCATATAATCACTGCCACCGGAAAGCTTGAGTCAACAGCTACAGAGACATGGACCCGAAGCAAAGCTCTGGGAAGAGGGGCGTTTGGGGAGGTTTGGTTAGAGACGAAGAATGATGGCGCGCTCAGGGCGGTGAAAAAGATTTCTGGGAAGAAGAATATCTGCATGGGCGAGAGAGAACTGCTGGCGTTGACAACGCTTAAAGCGGTACGTATTTTTTCTTTCTGTTTTTGTTTCGAGGAATAGCGCTGACCGTATCTATTCACTTGTGTAGTATCCTCAGTATTTTGTAGAGTTTTTGGGATGGTTTGAGAGTAGTGATAGCATCTATATCGCCATGGAATACGTCCCATGTGGTGATCTAGCAAGTCTTATCAATGAAGAGAACATGACTGAGACCGACTCAAAGGCTGTCGCAACACAATTGCTAGAGGGCCTGAATATCATGCATAAACACAAGTTTGCCCACCGCGATCTGAAACCGCAGGTTAGAACTCTCTGGCTAGAACTACTCCAAAAAGGGACGGAGACTAAACATCGATGTAGAATATCTTGATTTCGAAATGGATGCCTCTTACAGTCAAGATCGCCGACTTTGGGATCTCGAAGCAAACTGGGGATGGCACAGAACTACAAACGACAGCAGGGACGCCCAACTATACCGCGCCAGAGATCCTGGGTTATTTGTCTCTCGAGACCTCGGCATACACCAACGCTGTTGACATCTGGTCTTTAGGATGCCTAATTCATACCATGATGACGAAGGAAACACCATTCCCGCCGAAGGTTGGCACACCGAAGCTTTTGGATTATGTTCAAGCGCGGGTCTCATTCCCTAAAGCCAAACTCACTGAAATGGGCGCGTCTTTGGAGGCAATCAAGTTTATCAATGGCTTGATGATGCCGCATCCAGATGACAGACCAACTGCGGAATATGCCCTTAAGGACCCATGGCTCAAGTTCGAGAAGGGCGAAGAAACAGTCTGGGAGAAACCGTTACAGGACATGGCAATATTTTCACCAATCGTAACTGAGGGTACATCAAATGGTTTGTATAAGCCCGTGTTGTATTATATACCTAGTACCTGGTTACTAATGAGGGATCGTTCCTAAATAAGTAGACTCGGACATTGAAACAGTATACTATCCCATCGACACAGCTACTCAGGGAACGGAAATAACCATCCCTAGTGAATATGGAAGCCCGGTAATACCGGTAATACCGGAAATAACAGAAGTTACCGAAGAAGAGAAGGTGATAGCCACAGAGGTAGTCGAACATTGGTCAAAGTTTGCAGGCGAGAGTAGGATGGCTAGGCTTTCAAGCTTACCACCGTTAGAGAATAGTAAGATTATCTTGATTTTTTTTTCAATCTGATAGCTATAGATTTTATGCTTTAGAGGTCGTGTTTGATTAGCCAGACTAATTTGTTTGACAGGAGAGGAGCAACAGACGAGCGCGCAGATCCGTCCTCCACCAGTACGCCGAACCTCTACCCTTGAATCAACAATCTCCCCAGTAGATTCAATAGGGGGGACAATACATACCTGCGGCACTCTTTACTGCGCAGTCAGGCACCAAAACCTAGCAGCTACAAAGATAGTACTCAAGAGCGGCCGAGAGAATGTGAATACACCACAGCGTGATGGCAGCACAACACTACTACACATGGCTGTCAAGGGCGGTAATGAAGAGTTGGCAAAAGCTCTTATAGATGATGGAGCAGATCTCACAGCAAAGGATGGGAAAAGGAATACAGCACTACATATCGCAGTCGAAAAAGGGGGCGAAGGCATAGTGAAGCTCCTGTTAGACCGCGGAGCAGACCCTTTCACAGAAGGCGATCCAAACACAGTCACTGGTAGGTCTATGCTACACATGGCTGCTCGGAGGGGCCATCTAGCTGTGGTTGGAATGTTGCTTGAGAAGGGATTGTTGATAGCGAAGAGGAACGATTGGGGAAGTACGGCGCTCTACATGGCGGCCTGCGAAGGACATACGGAGGTAGTCAAGATGATACTAGATCAAGATAAGCATGAAATTACCAGGACCGATAATTATGGCGATACACCATTACACGGTGCGGCTGCTAGAGGGCGCCTGGAAACTGTCAAATTACTTATCGATTACGGTGCTCCTGTGAAAATTAAGAGTCTTTCTGGACACACTCCCCTGAGCTATGCCGTTAAATATAACCACCAAGACGTTATGAAATTTTTGAGCAAGCAGCTGGGGATCAGTACAGTACGTGCTCGGATTTTCCGTGGTTGAGAACCATACTGTGGTAATTTTTGCGTTCTTTTCTTTTATCGGATTCTTTTTCTTCTTCTTTTGTATATCCCCCATTGGAGAGTACTATTATTGGATATGGGGAGTTTTAAAAAGCACTGTATTTTTTTTTAAAAGTGAGAAAAGGGACTGGATTCAGGGTCAGAGCGGGTTTTTGGGACGGATGGATATCCTTGGGTTTAGGATTTCTTTTTTTTTAATTGTTTGTCGATCATACTGTATGTGAAAATTCATATATGATTTATTTCTCTTCTATCATACTTCATCACTCGGTATAAATTAGCGAGACCTATAATGGAAACTAAGACGTCTAAATAAAGTGTGGCTAGATGATCTTACTGTGCATGGTTTGGTAGCCACTGTCTTTGCCACTCGCCTTTCTTTACTTACTTGGGGAGGGAGGGGGGGATAGAGACTATCTTTACTAGTTAAGGTACTACGCCACTTCTTATTTCAACCTCTTGGAGACATTATGAGTGCATATTTGGGTACATTTCCCCCTCTATAGTTTGTAGACTACTATTAGTAACCCTTATTCCCTTATTTCCTTATTGCGGATTACACATCACGCATCCCTCCGTAATCTCCGCGGACTAAAAAAAAAAAACCACTTAATGATCATCAGAAACCCACCGAAAGCCAAGGAATCCATATTGAATCACGAACCCTCACTCGTTTCCATCCCCCCCGTCTATAAATAATACGGAGGTAACGGGGATAGCGCGGGCAATAAAGATATTAACCCCACAATATAATTAACCCCCCCCCCCCCCCACAACACCCACAACACCCACACCCACACCCCAATCCAATTCATTCTAAACACAAACAAACAAACGAACAAAAAATGCCACACCCTGTATTTGCCGCTTCAAATATCGCACTCATCACCGGTGCCGCATCAGGTATCGGACTGGCAATTGCGCGTGTATGCGCAAGTCACAATCTCAAACTCTTACTAACCGACATCAATGGTCCACTACTTGAAGAGGCTGGGAGGAGCTTAGGTGTTCCGAAGGAGAACTTGGAGACTGTGGTTATGGATGTTGGGGATAATGGTGGGTGGAAGGATGTTAAAGCGAAGGTTGATGCGAAGTTTGGTGGGAAGGTTGATTTTTTGGTGCTGAATGCTGGGATTGGACCGAAGACCAGCTGGGAAGATGTGGAGAGTTTTAGAAATGTAACTATTCCCCAACACCAACCCCCCTCCCCTCCCCCGGACTCATAAGGTTGTGTATATATGTGGATTATAGTAGCACTAATTAAATTATGTGTGTGTGTGGTAGTTGTTTAATACAAACATCTTTGGTGTACTCAATGGTATTTCAGAGTTCTTACCTGTATTGAAGAAGAACACTGCACCTAGTTCTATTGTTATTCTCGGGAGTAAGTTGATTCTCTAAAATATATTATTAAAAAAAGAAAAAAAACTCTACTAACTATATACTCTATAATAGGCAAGCAGGGGATCACAAACCCTCCTTCAAATCCCGGTTATAACGCCTCAAAGTCCGCCGTAAAAACTCTTACTGAGCACCTTGCTTTTGACCTGAAAGATTCACCAATCTCTGTTCACCTCCTCGTCCCTGGGTGGACTTATACTGGTATGACTGGGGATGGGAAGGGCACCGAGAAGCCAGCTGGTGCGTGGACTGCCGATCAGGTCGCGGGGAGACTCGCGGATAAGATGGAGAAGGGCGATTTTTATGTTATTTGCCCAGATAATGATGTTACAGAGGAGACGGACAAGAAGAGGATTGCATGGGCTGTCGGAGATGTAATTGAGGGGAGACCTGCGCTGAGTAGGTGGAGGGGAGGCGAGTGGGGAGAGAAGCATAAAGAGTTTATGGAGAAGAACTAGGTTATTGCACTCTGGTTTTGTAGCTAGTTTTTAGTAGTATTAATTGAGCTCAAAGCTTGATTTCATAATTTTATATCGAGCCAGCTAGATTGTATTCTGCCGATTCTATATTAACATAGGTCTATAATCTACCTCTAAAATACCAGTTTCCTAAGCCCTAATCAAAACTTCCAACTTCCCTACCCAAAGCTCATGACCTCCCACCCTCTTCAGCTCCTCTAGAAGTTCTTTCCCAGTAGCAGCCACTCTCTCCCACAAAGCATCCTCTACCTTCCCACTCTCATTCCAACATACCACTGCCTTTAACCCCTCAATAACTTTTGTCCCCAGTGCAAAAACATCCTCATCACCCATCCACCCCAGCGCCCCCTCCATCCCTAACTCCTTCACCTTCATACCCAACGCCATGACCCCTGAAATAACCCAAAAAACAAAATCGTCCACTTCATCGACTGCAAGGGACGAGAATATACCCCCCCATTGCTCAGCCTCAAGAACAACATCAATAAATAAATTCTGTTTCTCGCGCGTAAAAAGAATCGTATCTGCTTTTAACACCTTCTCAAGTGTAGCCGGGACATCTTCAGCCCCAGACTTCAGTCTAGCAGCCACATCATCAAAAAAGGCCTTATTGCTATTGAACACAAGACCCATCTCTGATGCAAGAGCACAACCAGCCCGCAGTGGTGTATATGACACAGCAGTCTCCCCAGAAAGAATATTACATGCAATCATCGCCGCTCTATCACGGATATCCTCGTCATCGTCGTTTAACATGTCGTAGAGAACAAAGTAAATGCCTCTCAGCTTCTCTTTCTCTGACTGCCAGTCAGATATTCGCTTGAATGCTAGTACCGGAGCAAGTGCTTTCAAAGCGCTTAGTGCGGATTCTCGAGCAGTGTATGGTTGGTCTTCGTGGGCTGCGGTTTTCACCTCGGTGACTAGTTGCTCAAGACACCAGACAGCCCAGATCTCGCCGCCTTCAAGTGTTTGGAAGTGCGACCACACTTTTTCAGTAACTACTCCTAGACTCGCCAATGCGGCGTCTTTGCAGGGTTCTGTGGGCGGGGTTTGGACAAGGTCCATTACCGCTCTCCATCGTATCTCAAGGCCAGTCTCACTAGTACTATAGCTGTAGATAAGTTTAAGAGCAGTGACACGGAGCTGGTCCCATCCATGGTCTATGATGATAGACCAGAGGGTTGAATCTAGAGATGTAGCTTCCTTAGGTGTTAATTCTAGCTTTTGAGTAGATTCGAGTAGTAGGTTCGCAATAGCCAAAGCAACCTCTTCATCTGGTCCATTCAATAGCGTAATGATCTCCTGGATGCGGTTACCAGTGGGGCGTTGAAGTGTTTTAGAAATTATGAAAGATGCGAGTTGTTCTTTAAATAGGGAGCGCCCAACGATAGAAGCGTTAGTGATTTCAGAGAGAGTTTCTGCGTTGGTGTTGCAGTAGCTTGATATTGAATCTTGGAGGGTTAAAGATCCTACTTTGGGAGATTAGCAAGGTAGTAGAGAAATAGATGCTTCACGTACCATCACTCGATTCTAGCAGACCGGCGGAGATGGCATGTTCGGTAAGGATCTGTAGATAAGCAGCTTTTGTCACCGCACACCTATTGCTCTTCATCAATGGATCAAAAGCACCCCCCAGTGCTCTCCAGACCCTCGAAAGATCTACTCTATTTTTAGTCTCTTCTCCGTAGTGTGGCTCCAGAGTAAACTCACCATCTCCTTTCCTAGTCTTCCTCTCTAACAGCACCCTCGCAGCACACAAACTACCATGTACCTTATTCTGCCCCGCTCCTGTAGTCCCCACCAACAAGTTCTCAACAACCTGCATCCACTCATCACCTCCAAAAAGCGTTGCATAAGCCTTCGCAGCCATCTCTCTTACCTTCCATATACGACTACCCATACACTGCCCTACCAACTCTTCAAACTCCTCCATCTCTTCATATCCCTCCGCATAATCTAACCTTGCAATGAGGGACAGCGCTGGATACACCATCTCCACACCACCAACCCCACTCTCTAACGCACCAACCTTCTCCTTCAAATTCCCTAGTAATACGCCTCTCACGCTCGGATATCGTGAGAAGAACCCGCGCGTGTCGAATGTGGACTGCATATACACGTAATCATTCCTGCTCCTCCGTGTGCCGAATAACCTGTTGAGTAAAGTGGTAAACATCATAATTCCACAGTTCCGGATAGCCCAGATCTCATTGCCAAAACAGTTTACGGCGAGTTCGAGACCGGTGCCTACGTATTGACCTACTGCACCTGACAGGCGGGAATCAGTGAAGAGGAACTTCATGCAGTTTAGTGCGTGGACTTGGGGGAGATCCATTTTCTCCCCGTCTTTGGTGGTTGGGGTTGGGATAGTGGCGATGGAGGTGAGGCGTATGAATGTTGAGTGGAGGAGGGGGCGGGAAGGGGTGGTTTCAGAGATTAAGATGCCGATTATGAGGTATGGAAGGCCGGCTGAGCGCCGGGTGATGGCGTTAGATTTTGACAGGATGAGGCCTAGGTTATCTTCTAGCCACTTTTGTGGTAGTTTTTTTAATACTAAGTCTGTGGATTTGAAGCAAACAGTACAAAGCGAGATGAAAGATGGGGAAACGGCAGAGAAAGCACCACGGTGGCGGATATTGGAAAGCTGGGCTAACAGTAGCTCTCCGCCGGCCTCAAAATCCCTTTGTATGAGTATTGGCTCTGCTATTGAATAAGGCGCATGTGATAATATCGCTCCCAGTAAAGAGCTATCCTCTCAAATAAAACTATTAGTGATATTTCATGATGCAAAATCGAGGAAATAATACCTAGACTCCTTAACTCCCCTCCACGAATAACTCATGACTGTCTGCGTGTTCAAGTCCTCATCTTCCTCTTCCTCACCCGGCATATACCCCTCCGGGCTCTCATCACATAACACCCCCTTCGTAATACCCCAGATGTCCGTACACGCACGAAAAGCCCTCTCTACTAAGCCTCTTAGCTCTCCCTTCTCCACCCCGCTATACACACTTTCCCGCCCAAACATCAACCGCAACCCCGACAGTAACCCGTGTACTGGTCGTTCCCTCACCGCACGTTGAAAGTCCTCTCGCGCAACAGCAAGGTACGCCTCTAACAACTCCAATGCCCAATCTATAACCCCTAGTTTCCCAGTGTGCAACCCTCCCGTCGGGACCCCACGCTCAACAGCCTCAAACCATAGCGATAGAACTAACGCCACGCCATCTGCATCCCTCGCTCTCCCAGACACATTCATAGCTTTTAAACCTCTCTGCAGTAGCCCCTCTACACTAGAAACCCCACAATCATAGGAGAATCGCAGCACGTCAGATGCCATGACACGCACATCATCAAATGGGTTAAATAGGGCATCCAATAACACCCGCCGCATCCCAGGTGTAAAAACCTTTATCTCCCCTGCGAAACTTGTCGGCCAATTTAAGAGCCCTTTTTTCTTCGGATCTGTAGGGATATGGGGAGTGAGGCTTGTATCTACCCCACTTCGGATAAGAACTGTGAGGATTCGTAGCGCCGTTGTCACACGCTGGTAGTTTGCGCCTGGTTGGATCTGTGTTTGGAGGAACTCTAGGTACCAGGTTATGAATAATTTCACTTCGTTGATCTTTCGCTCTAGTTCATGGAGCTTATATTGCTCGCCGTGGGTTGTAGTGTCTTTCCCGGAAAGTTGTATTTTCTTTTGGGAGTTGAGGAGCTCCTTCTCTATTGCATATGAAGAGGATCCAAGACGCTCTATGAGGCCACGGATAGACTGTATAACAAGGTTGCGGACCTCGGCGTCAGTTTCCGTGTGGAGGGGTGGTAGGTAACATTTAAGGGCAGCGAGGGAGGATGTTGGTAGTGGGTGCGTGGCAGCAGGTGTGTGTGTAAGGAGGGTGAGGGCGGCGAGACGAATGTGTGAGTGTGGGTGTGCGAGGAGAGGGGTTATGAAAGTTGATGGAACCGTTATAGGGAGTTGTATGGAGGGGGTCGATTCTACGAGTGATCAGTTGTGCAATTGTTTTTTATTGGAGTGGTGTATATACGCTTAGCTTCGCTATCCTGATTTTTCTCGTCTTCCTCTCTCACATATCCTAAATCTTTCCCGACCTTGAGACAGCATAACAGGCTCATGAGCTCTTCCCCATCTGCGTCTTCTCCCTCTATTTGCATAATCACAGCATTCTCCTCCTCTCCTCCGCTATATCGTGCTAACCCCAAATCGTCCACAAAATTCTTGAAACCGAGTGGGAATATCTTGAATAGGCCTGGGAGTACATATATCTGAACATTCGCCCTTAGGATCTCACTTCTCAGCGCCTCTTTCAGTGGCTCTTTCCAAAGCTGCATCCACGCGGCATCGTCTTCTAGTTCTGCTCGGCGTGCAGATAAAAGTGCGATGAGTGCCTTTCCAATTGATGGCGAGAGAGTACGGTCCTCAAGGTTTGAGAGGAGGGCTGTTATCAGTGAGTCTTGGGATGGGGAGAGGGAGTTGAATGTAGTGAGCATGTAAGAGGCAGGTAGAAGATGCTTCTTGATAAGTGTCTCAAGAACGTAGTAGCCGACCTTTTTCCCAGTAGTGTTGTGGATTGCAGTTAGGAGTTGGAGCGCAAGGGTTTGCGTGAAAGATGTGGTTGCGGCGCTTTCTCGTGAGAATTCTGGATGTGATGTGAGGATGTTTCCGAGCAGGTCTTTAAGAGCTTTTGATAGTGAGGATTGGGCATCGTCAAAATGTGTTAGGACTATGGTTACCAGAGGTGTCCATATTGTGTCCTCAAGGGGAGTCTTGAGGAGAGGATTTGAGGTTGACCGGATAAGCCAGGTTGATATTACATCGCAGCTGAGGGCGCGGTGAGGTTGACTTAGTGTTGGAATTTGTGCAGTCTTGAGAATTGAGGAGAAGAGGGGTATGAGGTTTTTTCTGTTGTTGGTTTTTAGTATATTCATTATTCATAGGTATGGATATAATAAAGAACTACGTACTTTTCACTAGTATCCTCAGCTATCCCAGGCTTCGACTTTTGGATGAGCACAACTCGCATCTGTTTTAAGAGGTTCTCCTCGAGTGGGAGATCTGAACTCTGCTCCATTAGCTCTTGCAGAGTCTGTTGACCCTTTATAATTGCCATTCTGTGGATATTTCCTTGTCCGCGATGGAGGGGTTCAGCGGTGTCTTTGGTGGGGCTTACATGAGACGAACTTCTCTCAAGACCGGGTAACTATTACAGGGGCCGGGTAACACCGTCCTCGGTCCGGTTTTTTTTTTTCTTCGCTCCCCTGCTTGATAACCCCGATAACCTCCCTCCAACCTAGGCCTTATCAAAACCCGCCACAACACATTATTCCCCCCATCTTAACAATCCTTAAAACCCCTCCCACAAAATCTTAAAAAATTGTAATGGCTTCAATTTGGGATGCCCTGACCGGCCGTAAACCTACTCCCGCCCCAGCAGTCCACGCAAATGACGCACCCGCGGACTCCGGTGACAGTGCACCTACAACATCCTTCACTTCCCACGCCGCGCCCACATTTGACCCCAGCTCCTCCAGCGATGTCAACTCCTTCCTCGGATCTGCTACACTCGACCCGTCCATACTACACCCTCTAGCTGGCCTCTCTTCAACACTGTCATACCTCGATCTTGACGAAACTGCGCTATCATCCCTCGCCGGCTCCCAAACTGCTCTCCCCTCACGCGGATGGTCAGATGATCTCTGCTACGGCACAGGAAGCGTATATCTTATCGGTCTCTCCGCAGGTGGGATGTGGGGTCTAACCGAAGGGCTAAAGAAGGCACCTGTGACGGCACAGCCCAGATTGAAACTTAATTATGTCCTCAACGGGATGACCCGACGAGGACCTTTTCTGGGAAACTCTGGGGGGGTGTTGGCACTCGTGTATAATGGAATTAACTCAACGATTGGGAATTTCAGGGGGAAGCACGACACGACGAATAGTGTTGCCGCGGGGATCATCAGTGGTGCGATTTTCAGGAGCACGAGGGGATTGAGACCGATGGGATTGTGTGCCGCTATGGTGGGTGCTGCGGCGGGGGCGTGGAGTGTGGGTAGTAAGGCGCTGTTGTAGGCGTGTAATGGATCGGGGGATAGTGCTGGGCAAGTCCAATAATTTCCATGGGCAAGGCTCATGTGCTTGTCGATAGGCTTTGGGGTGGATCATAGTAAATCTCTGGGTGTTCATCTGTTTGTTTTACACATCTCTCCTCTTTTCCTCTTTGTTTCTTTCATTCTGGGTCTAGACAGTGCGTCGGCGTTACCAAATAATTTTCTTTTCCTTTCAAGAGTAAATTACTGCATATGGTTTTTCTGCACATTACTGTCCATGGAATTGGGGAAGCTTAGAACGGGAGTTACCGAAACAAAACCTACATTTTTTGTTTGCAATTTGATCGGTATTATGATCAGCAGGGACACAGCTTGACTTTATATATGGTTCACGATATATCACTCGGTGCTAATTGCAGGGGGAAATGATATATAGTTCTTCTTGGCACCCACTATTTGGGATGTCAGACTGGGGGGAATAACCAGTGCATATAAACCCCCAAAACCTAGTTTTTAACTACAGCTACTCTATAAAAAAATAAAGATCATTGTATTTGTGGGAATAATTAACTGTATTTAAGGGACTATACTGGATATCGGAAAAATATTTCATGCCTATTGCAAGGATTTGGCTGCTGATTCTGTGTTTGCAGGGTATACTGGGCAGGAGGCGATCCATTTAGCCTCATTTCTAGTAGTTAGTTCCCTAACACTGTCTATAAGAGTACATGTATCCTCTATTTATCGCTGTTCATGTATAACCATAACTATAGATACGATGGATATTAGATAGATTAAAGATATAATATTAGGATACGAGATTTGAGTTTAATCAGCTGTGACTTCCTCGATATCTCTTAACAAGACTAAATAATTAATATGAATTTCCTTAAATTGTATGTATCCTCGCCATAATTAGCCCATAGTGCCACCTTCACTAGGTCAGTTCATTTCCATAACTGCTATTGAAGTCTAGTATACAGGATCCTAACCCCATAGATATGAGCGTTACCCTTACGACTATAGCTTCTTTTTTACTGCTCTGTAAAAATGTCTTAATAAATGATCTCTTTAAATCGGCTAGACTTTGTTAATCTAGTACTGTATTTTCACTATTATCCTTCGCCATAAAATCGATCTCTTCCTGCTCTAGTAACAGCTTGAGTAGTTCATCTGTTTTATCTGAAGTGGAAAGATTTAGTGTCCCCTCTTCATTATCTTTTGCCATAACATTAACAGCTCAAGCACTATATCTGACAACCTTGAAGTGGCCAAATGTAGTAGAGTCCTTCCTTTATTATCTTTTGCCATGATATTAATTCTCCCTGCTCTAGAAACAGCTGGAATATCATTTCTGACCACTTGAAACCGAGCCCTTTCTGCTCTGACAGCTGAAATACTACCTCTGGCTATCTGGAAGCTGCTAGATGTAGTGAAGCCCTTCCCTCATTATCTTTTGCCATAAAATCGATCCCTTTTTGCTGTAGTAGTAGCTTAGAAATTGCCTCTAACCTATTCGCTGCTGCCCAATGTAGCGAGGTTTTTCTAGAGCTCTCCTTAGCCATGATATTAACCCCCTTTGCCCTAGAGGTAGCTTGAATATCGTCTCCTCATTCCTTCAGGCCGCCCGAAATATTAATCCTTTTTTTCCTTTGGAAGGACGCTTAGCATTCTCTGAAAGTCTTGCTGTATTCTTGCTAAGATGTTCGAACCCGATGTCAAAGTTTTGGTAATACACTTATTTAGTTTCGTGACAGGTTTTAGAATTTTCGTGCTAAAAATGGCCCATTCTGCCTTATTTGCACTAAAATGCGGCGTCCCAAGGGCGATAGCTGACGTGGACCTGAAAATCCGTTGGATATGCACCTCGTGACTAATGTTGAGATTTAACAAACACCAAAACTCTGTTCTGCGAAGCAAGTCTCCAGAAATACACCACGTATGCATCGTAGCCAAAAGTAATGATCCGAACATTACTTATCGATGCGAGGAGCAGGTCCAAAGACTAGTAGAAACCATTATCTCCCTTGATTTTACTTTCTGCCATCCATGTTTTAACCCGATCGCCCGTCAAGCCGTGGACAAATACGATACTAATCTGATAAACCTCATAGCGTTCATCAATAATAGGCAAATTATAGGAGACTTATTCTAGGGCTATAACGTACTCAATTTGATTCTGCTCTGGGTTTGTTTTAAAACACGATATCCGTACTTCTGGCTTGAAGCATCCTCGAGTCTAACTTCATTAAAAAGAGGCAAACTAGGAACACTGAGGATATCATACCCGACTGCTGCGGCGGAACCAACTCCCCTCAACGAAATATCGTGTCGCTCAACGATGGGTATAAGTCGGCTAAGGCTTTGATAGACCCAGAAAAGAACGAAAGCTCCTCAGTCATCGTCTTGATTGAAATAATTGAGCCTTGGGCAACCAAGGCTGTAGGGCTATTCGAATCCATCAATAGGAGCCTCGTGCTCGATTACTAAATTGTGCTTTGCGGGGGGCTGAAAGATCCTGTGCATCAAAGACCGTAACACAAGCAAATAGAATGTGAGGACTGAAGTGATCGTGCGTTGGCGTCTATTAAGGGAAACACCAAGGCATAAAGAACCAATGGCTTCAATACTTAAAAGACACTATATTAATAAAAATATAAAAACAAGAAGGGCAAAGAAAAAAAGCACCTGTATCATACCCGTGGTTGAGTGGCGTTTTTGAACTGAGTTGAGCTTGATAACTGAGGAGGTTTTGGTGGTATGCTGACCTAGCTCAGTTCGTAAACGTTACGTCAACAAATTACGAATAAATATCAGAATGTACATAGCTAGAATTCACTGGGAACCGAAGCTCAATACTACATGTGCCCCCCAAAGATGAACCTTACTCGTAAAAAACTATCTCTGTAGTAGAGAAATTAAATCCATTAATTCTACACTAGATTATATCTTATTAAGTGAACTTTGGTAGATGTAATAAATCACTTAATTTAGTTCCTTAAGAGTTTTTTAGGTTTAAACTGTTACTTCTGCTCCCAAAACCCCAAGTACCAGGCCACAACTTAATTGGCGGCATGCCTTCTCTGACACGAGTGAGTTTTCGTGATTATCCCTCTCACGTAGTGTAGCATCATACAAAGTAATAAATGTACAGTCGTGTCCAAAAAATTCCCGGAGCCTCCCCCATAGCAACGGCAAACCCACAAACCCCAGCACCACAAACGCTGGCATTAATGTGAGAATAAATCCGAAGACTAAAGGGATTATGAGGAAAATAAATGTATCACTTTGACTGGCCTTTGCCTCACCAAGCAATGTGGTCCCCACCGAGTCCTGTCAGTCATCACACAATAAAGGGGCTCTATGACACAGCTATACATTGGTATGAGCTTATAGGAGCTGGTGGCTCTCAAAAAATACCACCGGTAGGCCCCTTAGCCTACCGGCAAAGTTGTCATCCAATTGATGATAGCCTTGGCACACGGGGTCGAACCATAAGGCCTGTGGTTCGACTCCCTGGGGAGAGAAGTAGTTCACCTAGTCACCTAGCTATGTAGGTGAGCGAACTCTTTTACTGTTACTATATGGGGGGGGCTCCGGGAATTTGTTGGACACGACTGTACTCTCGTGTATAGCTGTGTTTAAAAGGTTTTTGGAGTCCCATCAACGCAACTCAACTGCCTCTAACTCAACAAAAAAACATTAGATTACTATGAAGGCTAAAATAGAAATATATATGTAGATTCTAAGAATATATAGACGAAGTTATGCGAGCTTGGGCTGCAAATTGGGTAGTCAGTGTATTCCAAGAGCTTTTTAGGGACAGCTGTACATATAGGCAGTTATAAAGTAGTAATTCCTATTCGTATAAGATATTTACTACTTCCGTTTCCTAAATATCACCTCTACCTAAAACGAAAAACGAGTATGATAGTAAAGTACCCATATACAGTATCATCTTACTAACAGAAATAGGATGAGACAGTAGATATATGGGATACAACCCATGAAACCCAATACCATTGACCCACACACTGTAAAACCGACAGAGAAACTTAACATGGAAAAATGAGTACAACACTCAGCTAAGAAAACATTGCCCCAAGATAAGCCCAACCTACACCCACACCCTATTTCAGGAAATCTCTCACAAACTTTTATCCACAAGAAAGAAAAAAAAGAAAAACCCCATAAACCCCCAACTCCTCTCCACAGATATCCACAAATAAATCTACTACCTCCCACCCCTCTCTTTAACACTTTCAAACGCCATTCTCATTCCGAAACTCATCTGCCCAGGATCCATAGCCACGAGCCCCTCACCTAAACTGTCACTACCCCCTATGATGCTCCCTTTTCTTGCTCTATTCCCCATAGAAATGGGCCTATAACTACTCACATCTGGATCTAACCCTGTTCGCCCGTCGACACCACCAACAAAACTCTCCATCGCACCACCATAATCAGCTTCATCTTCTAGCGCGGCTGCTGCAGCCACTTCAGCTGCATATGCAGTACGATATGGTGTACTATTATATGGAGACGGGAATGGAGAACTGCGGCGGTAACTCGATACAGAGTCATTCTTCTCCAGAGATCCTTTCTGGTCGGAAATTGAGAAAGACGATGGTGTAGCCGCTAGTAAATCCGCAGAATCTACCTTAAGTTGTTTAAGAGGTGCCTCAGCCAGTGTCGTCTCTGATAATGGTGAGCTACGAGGTTTCGGTGATGGTCGTCCAGATACAGGTGTAAAGTCCCGAGCATTGCTATTACTAGCCTGTTGGGGCAACTTGGGACTCTTTTTCGATCCTGATTTCGCCGTAAACGCGCCTGGGCTATGCCTGCTTATTGACATCGGCAGACTTGTCGCATTAGGACTCCGACTCAGCATTAGCATAAGACCTTCATCTTCATCTTCCTCTTCGTCAATGGCCCGCTTTATTTCCTTTCCCTTCCCTTTGAGTGATGCAGTGTCGTCTTCTGGAAGGTCGTATTTCACTATGCTTCTCCTTCTAAAACGGCCACTGGTGGTGGGAGCAAATCCACTTTTTGGTGAGTCAATCCCCTTCCAGCCAAAATTGGGTAGAGATGAAGCAATAGGCTCCTCAAACTGGTTTTGATTGAGGAATGGAGAGAGTGATAATGAGGAGCTCAACGGGGGCTTTCGTGCACCCGATGATCTAGGAAGTCCAAGGCGGGGACCAGGAGATTTTCCAAATGTCAAAACAGACTCGGAGGCCGATGCAGGGACAGGAGGGAAGGATGAAGTGAAAGATGGTAGCATGGGGAATTTGGACGCGGTTAAACGGTCGTTCGTTTGTGGTGGCTGAGAATCGAGTAGTGCGGAGTAATCTCGTTGTGGTGGAGAGTTATCTAATACTTCAGGTATTGTCTCATCTAGGTCAAATAAAGCTTCTTCGTCGTCGTCGTCGAATCCATTTGTTTCATCATCTGTAGAATCTGACCCTGCTTTACCTCCATTCATTCCACCTAATCCACCCCCAGATACACCCCTGATCCCCAGTCCACTAAATGCCCCACTCTCACTCCCACCCAGACCTGTAGGCACAACTAATTCATCCCCAACCGATCTCTCACCCAAACCTTCCGCCGTGATATTCTCAACCTGCTCCACCTTACCGTCTACCTCATCAAACTCATCCTCATCTACCTCTTCAACATCCTCATACTCTAAAAATCCATCATCATCATCAAATGAATAGCTTTCATCATCCTCAAGTGTCCAGTGAACCTTCGTCGATGGCGGGCTGCTGCGTGACGGTACTGAATTCTCATCTTCAAACTGGAATGTAACTCGCTTTGGTGATTTTTGTTTCATCGCACCTGACTTGCTAAGCGTACCCGTGGAACTCCCAGAAGATGACTTGAGTGATGACGCAAGGGGATACGCTGGCGAAGTGTTGCCAGTTCTTGACGAGGGCCCAGGAATGGTAGCAAGCTTTGGCATAACGGGCTGAGGCGACGTTTGTTCGCTGTAACTTTGATCCTGTGGAGGGCTTTGTCGAAAGTAATTGTTATCAAGTAGTGGTAAGTATCTCGGAGTGAAGAGGCCAGCAGCTTGCAGCTCCTTTTCAAATGGTGGTGATGTGGTAGCGCTGCTGCTGTCACTGCTTCCGTCGAAGCCTGGCTGCTTTCGGTTATTGGGGAGCTTGAGCTTCAGTGTGTCATTAAGTTTTGAACCACCGAGGTCTAATGGAATCTGAGCCCCAGTATTAACAACTTGTTCCTCGCTGGTGAAACCTTTGCTGTCGTCAGAAGACGCCGTCACACCCGCGGCAACATGTGTTGCATCCGTGGCTTTTGCTTTTGCTCTGTTGTTCGCCCCGCCATTCTCACATCTCCGTTCCTTGTGAGTAGACTGTAGCTTCTGCTCTTCCCTCAACCTTCTCTCTAGTTCTCGATACTCGTCCTCCTTCGCCGCCTTGAAAGCCTCGATCTCCGCCTCAATTTCCCTTCGCTTCTGGTCGAGCCGCGCCAGGAGGCTACACTCATCGATTTCCGTTGCGGCTGCTTCTAAGGGTGGGAGGCCCATTGGCAGCGATGCTGGCTGCCCTCGGGAATCGCCGGGGGAAGGGATCGACGAGGTATCTGCAGGGAGTGAATTAATACCAAGAAGTTGGCTGACTGATGGAGGTGATGGAGACACCATTTCCCTGATAAGTTGGGGAGGTCAAGGAGCGATAGCGATTGATAAGAGTTGCTGATGAGTCTTATTGTGGGAGGGATGTTTCGACCAGATAGGTTGATGGTTGGCTCTGGAGGTACCAAGTATCATTCAGCAGGGACTAACAGTAGATGCAGCCAGCCTCGCGTGAGAGGAAAGTCCGTGGGAGCGCTGATCCTAGGGGAGGGTGGGGGATGCAATTGAGATGGGCGAAGTGGCGATGAGCGAGAGCACCAGCAGTTTGGTGGGGGGGGGGGGGCGGTTGCGGAGAAACTACTGTGGGGGGTTATTGTAATGTCCGGGCTGTTGCGTGATGGGGGACTGTTTCCACCCAAAACTCATTCATTCACTCTTCGCATAAAAAGAGAGACACCACAGAGCAAGAAAACCGTGCTCTGCTGAAAGGCTAAAACAGAAATAATATGATGATGAGGATGGATGTAAAACAACTAACGGGAGCTGAATTGAGGGTTGTCTAGAAGGATGGGAGGAAGTCTAAGAAGACGTCTCTTCTCTTCTCCGCAATGAAGTCAGAATGACCAGCAACCAGAGAAAGATTGGCAAAGCTTCTTTCCCCGTTCTTCTTACTTCTCCCTCTGGCTATTTGGGCGTTATGGATTCCTGTCCTCTTCATCCTGTCTCTCATCCACTTACTGTAGTTGGTTACTCGAATCGAACACAGCACACGAGCATGGCATGGGTAAATTGAAATTCAGACAACCGATTCCAGCCAAGTACTTGGATCTTTTCTTCGAGTAACACCCCGTCTTACACATACCGGTAGACTATGTCTGCATACTGTAAGAGCATCCACGCTGGAAAGTCCACATTCTGCTTCTCCACAGAGTCAAGACTGGGGGGTTGAAACAAAATGGAACAGCGGTAATGCTCCTGGGATGAGATCCTGAACAACTCGACCCTAGAGATGGATCCCCAAGCGAAACATAGCAACTAAACCCTCAAACACAGCATGACTGTCACTGCAGTTGGATAAGTCCATGCGGACTTAGAAGCTGAAAAGAGAAGAACCCTTCTCGATCTCTCCTCCATTGTCATTGTAAGACTAAGACTACATCTGTAGCTGTTACCAGCTGAGGGAGGTTGAGCCTCAAGAGTCACGAATGCTGTCCTACATAGAGTACATGTAGTAGTCATCCAGGACCCACCAACAAGCGACCGTTTCCTAACTGCGGTTTACCAAGAATAGAGAGCTGATCCTCTCAACCCCCACGAGAGTGTACCTATTGTACTTACCCTATATCAAAACAGGAATATAACTCCTAGAAGACTCGACTACATAGACATAACTCACCGCCAGAGTCGCTCAGCCTGAAATATATCTCACGATCATACCACGTACGCACTGCACTCTTCACTCCCACCAGTAACAGCCTACGACTTGTGCCTGAAGGGCCCAGTTCCCTCCATAAACATCCCCGGTTAAAACAACAAGAGAGAGAGAGAGAAAACCCCCTCAAAAAGGAAGCTTCCAAAAGCATGTGTGATGGATGCGATGCGGCTCCATGAAAGAACCCGGTAGATTCTACAGGTATGTATCATAATCCTGCTGCCCTGGAAGCCAATAAGGTGAGACATGTCTCATATATATGTATGAACGCGGCTTGCCGAAAAGTGAGGCTCGGCCGGTGGGCTGCGTGTGCATTTGTTTGCTTGCGCACCGACCACCGGAAGAGTAAGCCGCTGTGGGTTGGAGATGCGATGGACGGATGAGTGCCTACTAAGCTTACATGTACTTTCTACCTCCCCAGGTTAGATCTGATCTTATCTGATCTATTCTCCCGCAGTGACTCCCACGTCTTCTTACCCCCCCCCCTAAAAATAGAATTAAGATGGGATGAGAAACACGTTAGTCCACGTCGATCGGAGCTTATATTAATACTTACCAAGGTTCGGACTTGAGCTCAATGGTAAGTTGATCTGTGCTTGGCATGGGTCATATCGTGTCACTCTGACGTCGGCCGGAGATGCTGCCGGTGTGGGGTAGGATCAACAGGGTCGATAAACCCTCTGATGATGGTCTCTGCGTAGTGCTCTAGATTTTATTTTCAAGCACTGATATCATTATACTTTAGCTCCATAGGTTATAATAGATCCTGAAAACTAAATATTGAGGGTGATTGTACACTGTTAAATACTTAGGGTATTGGAATAGGTTATTAGTATAGTGAGGATGCATGTAAAGCCGTGAGTACTAAATCTAAGGTGATATTAGTATCCCTAGAATAATACTCTTATGACATTCCCTTTATAACATCTAGCATCTGGCCTTATATATAATTACAAACTGCTTAACACATATTATATCGTAGACCAAACCGCTACAAGTGATAAATCATCCTCTGCCCCTACATACTCAACCATCCTCGGAGGTCGAATACCAGTTTACCGGCACTTAACCGATCCTGCTATAGTTCTCTAATTACTAAATTGGCACCATGTGTAGTGGTAATCTGGTGAGGGCCGATGAAGCCCGTTCTGGAGACCGGCGAGGAGCTTATCAGCTACTTGGTAATACGAAATGATGGTTTTATGCTATACGTGGCCTGTTCTAAATTTTTGTGGATACTAGGGCTCCTATAAGGTCACAGTCATTGGTCACATAAAGTAACATCATTTATCAAGGTAGAGTGTCAAAATCCGACTAGGGTACATCTCTAGCTTGTGTGCGAAAATAAAACAAAAAAGAGTTCCCTCGTGGTAGAGGTAGATCTCTTCCTGATCTCTCAGGGAGTCGAACCACGGTCCTTTAGTCTTTAGTCGCGGATTTATAGACTGGCGAACACCCAGGCCGTTAGGCCAATGGTGCTGCCGACATTATTCACTGTTTGCTTCCTATCATTCGGTTCAGCCGTTTCTAACACCAATTATCAGAGCCCCCCTTAATGTTGTAACACTACTACCCAATACTAACAGAACATTAGATTATAATTAATGCATAATAAAATGAGTAGTATCTAGCTAGTCTCGTGTCCAGACTTACGATTATATTGCTGCGTAACCACCGTACATAAAACCCCATCAAGATGAAATATCTAGTCCTAGTCAGCCCAAAAACTTGTGGAGAATATTCAGTCTCATTTAAAAAAATAAATTCTAGTGCTAAGCATGGATTGGGTGTGGATTTTTTTACTCACCTCAAAACACTTTTCTATGAGGTAGTTGGACTTTAATCTGATATTACTTGCCGGGTTAGGCCGGTGATATTGTAGGTCAAGGCCCTGTAGATATGACTATAGTCTGCGGCCCTTCTTACCAGAGCCCTAGCTAGTCCACCCAGAACAAATCACTAGGACGTAATACTCCCATAGTCCGTCCGGCCATTGAGTGCAGAGCGGGCGGACAGCCCCACTGAAAACATTGCATTTATGAGCCCCCTTTCATAGTTATCAGCCCCCCCTCCTCCCCCGCACCTAGCTATGTGACCCAAAAACTAGCTTAGAACATCAGCACCATCTTTAGCCTAGGTGAGTTGTCAGTCGGTCAAATAGCATTAAACCACCACCATCTGCAACGTGGAATGGGGCGGTGGTTCGACTCCCTGATAAGGAGAGATGTACTTTCGAGGAACTCTTTTGTTGAAACTTTTTCCACACAGCCGAGCATGTGTTTTAGCTTTGTTTTGTCCTAGAAAAATAAATAGATATGGTTTTTTCTTTATCCGGTGTTTAACGATGCCTAGCTCCCCCCTCATCTATACGATATAACTCCACCTCATAGTCCAACACGGGCTGTACGGTAGCTGCGCAATAATACAACCGTAATTCTGGGCACGAGGCGAGTAACTAGTCTCGTATTTAGCCATTAAGAAACTCTGGAATAGTGTGTTGCGCTGGGGGGAGATCTGGGAATTGGTTTGGTACACCTGTACAACATCACCCGAATAAATTAATTTCCTTAGTCATTAGCTATCTTGTAGAACCTATCCATATTAGTGTTTATGTACTACATAAGATAAGAGTTGTGCTAATAGTCTGTAGTATCTAACTTGCAATTTTTGTCCTTAATTATCGAAAGAAAATTTTCACTCTATCAATCTAACCCCCCTAGCCATATCCAACTACTCTATTTACTCATGGTAGGGCTGTAATTTTATTAGTTATATTAATACGTTTAATTTTATACGTTCAGTAGATCATCGTGGGGCATTATTTAATGTAAGTAAAAGGCCATGCTTACAAATATGCAACAGCGAACATACTAAACGGCTTACTTTAAATACGAAGAACAGGGTTTACGTTATTCTAGGTTCGGCCTCTGTAGAGGGGGGGTTTCGTGAAGGTGTTGTTACGTTATAATGTGGTTCATAGGATGTCACTCGGTGATATGACGGATTGCTGATTAGTGTTTACCTGCCGGATATGGGAGCTATAAGTTTATGGAAAGTATATTAATAGGCTTTAGAGCTGGTGATTACAATCAAATATTAGTATTCATTCTTAAGGGTTTTGGTTAGTTCAGTCAGCATAAATAGCGCAAGAATGATAGAATTGGCTCTTTATAAGGATAGCTAGATGACCAGGTGTTACTTTGGGAATGATATCTTCTCTCCAGCGCCGCGTACAGGATTCCTTTGAGCGTGTGATACAGAAGATATATTTAGTAGAATAGGTCATGGGTTATCACTCGCAGTATCACCAGCCTTATACTGTTTTAGTTGCTTCTTTACAGTTATCACGTGGTTCATCACGTGCCTTCATGGACCTCTGTTTGAGGATCTAGCTATAGAGATATAGTGTTAAGGTTGCTCTTAGAGATATCTTGCTTGCTTTGCTCTAAGTCCTTTAGTCGATTCTTAACATGAGGTATGCCGAAGAATACTATATACCATGAAATATCACTCGCATTTTTAATAGGACTAATTAATAATAATAATAATAGATTTCATCAAACTAATAGGACTAATTAAGAGGGGGTGGGTTTTTTTGTTTAGCTCATTCTTAAGTAATAATCCCTACACGCATGTAGAAGGGACAGATGCTAGGTAGAATAATTCATATTTTCCGACCCATTGGGGGGTGAGGAATACCTCGAAACCCCAGAAACTATAAGAACGGTATAAAATTTCAAAAGTAATTCAAGACAAATTAATATTTTCTTACTACTATCCCTATTTTTATATTAATTGGGCTATAACCATTGCCTTACTCGTATGGAGGGAGGTGGGGGACATTGGTGCACCTCTAACGGGCAGGAATTGATGGGGCATCCATCCCCAATAGACACATCCCCAATGAATCGGAACACATAAAAACCGTTCAAAAAATATTTTTTAGTCTAAATAAATCCAGGATTCTTCATAGCTATGCACAACTAGAAAGACTAAATACAAAATAGAGATAAGACACATTCTGGGTTGTGTGGAAAAAATTGCAAAAGAGTTCCTCGAAAGTACATCTCTCCTTATCAGGGGAGTCGAACCACCGCCCCACACTCGGGTGGTAGTGGTCTAAGTTTGTTTTACAGACTGGCATTGATACATCTGGGCTAAAGATGCTGCCGATGTTCTTAGCTAGTTTTTGGTTCAGATAAATGCGAGGGGGGCTCATAATGGGTCATTTGACAAAGTTCTTTATGACAACACATAACGCCTAACACTCCAATACACATCCACCTAAAGAGACATACAACAAAAAGAGAGAGAGAATTTTTTTACAAGTGCTAATGTACGCCTTAACAGATCTCTATATACATATATACCCTAGTTCGCCGAATCATAACTTCCGTATTCTCTTCTTTTCTCGCTTCTTCATATTCCTAGATTCTCGTCTCATCATCTTTACCTCCGGCACCCCATCTCCCAACACCTCATCTCTCATTGCTTTATCCTTTTTGTACCTCTCAAAAAACTGCTTCTCCCCATCCTCTACTTCAAATCTCTCCTTTCCGCACTCACATGTTACTTTTCTTGGTCTCACTTTCGCTTTCCATCCTTTTCTCTCATACAACTTCCCACCCCATGCCTTTTCCACAATATCTACTACCTCTTCTAATGTCAAATAGTTCATCATACACGAACTCAGCTGATTAACCCGTTTCAGCGTCATCAGATTGTGCGGCATATCAAACGCTGGTCTTAGCCGCACACTTATTGCTCTAACTACAACGCGGGGTTCTACAAACACTCCTAGATCATGTAGCCGTTTTGCAAGAGTAATACCCCACGTGAACCAGGGCACACAACCCGCAAATTCTTTGTACCTGTCTGGCAGATTTCTTATTTTTGGAGGAGGGGGTGGCGGAATAAGAGGTATGGCCGTATCTGAGTGAGGACGAACTGTAAGAAAGCCCCATTCGACGATTGCCATAAAGAAATCTTTTGAGAATAGTTTACGGAGAGGGTTCTCTCTGCTGCGATTAGAGATTTCAGCGGGGTGAACAGGGCTTGACGAAGCTAGTGTGCCCTGTACTACGGCTTCAGCGAGGTTAATAGGCGCAGATGAAATTTGTGTGCCCTGCGCTACGACTTCAGCAACTGTTGTCGTTGGAGTTGTGGTAGCAGGTGGTGTGATTATAGTTCTTGCAAAGCGCCGTCGAGTAGAGATAGAACGTGTGGGATGATACCATTCTACTAGCCCTGTTGAAAGAGCTTCAATATCTGTCAATCGCCTCGCCATACCAAGCCGCTTAAAGATTTCTTTCCATAGATGTGGTTCAACATTTGTTGCACCACTGCGAAGGAGTGAAAATAAAAGCCCGATGACAAGAAATAGATCATCTTTAAGGTACCACGGCCATGTATCAGGGTAAATGTCACGGCGACGGGGCCGAAGAATAGTTGCTATCATGAGTTGTAGAGAAGGTGTTGAAATGGCGATTGAATACATACGCATTTGCTCGATCCTGTGGAGTGCTTCTTGTAGTCTGCCGCGGGTGAGATCTGATTGGAGGATGATGTTATGTATATTTGAATTTGGAGGCTCAGGCAGGGGGAAACGGAGGACGGAGTCGAACTTTTTCCAGTCTTTAGCGGTGAGATGTTCCTGGAGTGAGTTTTCGAGTTCTTCCATTGTCCGGGAACCTCGCTCTAAAAACTCTGAGCCCAAGTGACTGTCTATCTTGGTAGGAATTTCTAGTGAAAGACTGCCTTTTCGGAATGTTATTCCGATCTCGGTCAAGAGCCAGAGCGCTTTATTCTCCGGCAAGTCAAATCGCTTCACAATTGCCTCTACAGTTTCTTGTCCCACTAGTAAGCCAGGGCCAAAGGTTTCTAGGTATCTGTAGATATCTGCCCTCTCTAGGTTCCTCTGGTTTATAACATGCGCCCAAAAAATATCTCCCATAGCAGTCGTATCAAACTCGTTTGACCGTGCAAGAATAAATCTCAGTGCCTCCATCTTATCTGGTCGGGCAATAATAATAGTGACAAGGGAACTCTCCACTATCTTGACTCCAGTCTCCACAAACGAATACAACAACTGGTGAAGTTCATTAATATTCTTAAATTTTGCCATCCACTTAATAAGTTCGTTTGCTGCTGACGTATCCTCTGGTAGATCTACAAATGATAAACAATGTTGATGCCATCGAACCGCTTCGGCATGCAACCCCATCATGCAGAGTGACGGGATCATGGTACTATAGATTCCTGCTGGTTTTTTTGTGGTTGCATGGATCTCCCGGAGCTGAAGGTGCACATCTGAACGCTGCTGTAGGATGGCTGCGAATAGTTCTGGTAAAGACTTTGAGACATGTCGAGGGTAAAGTGAGTAATGCCACGGCCTGGCTTTTAAAGGATCAACAAGAAGAAAGTGACTGATTATTGTATCGTAGATCCCATCCCATGCCCTTTCATCACCACCACCCCGGGAGTCTAGGTCTTGTATATATTCCCAAATTTCCTGCAGGAACGCATCGTCCCTCAATGCAGACCTCAAGAAGATTCCCCAGAATTCATCAGCGCTTGGACCTTCAGTTGGTAAATCTATTCCTCGAAGTTTCATTCCATCCCATATTTCTTTCACACCAGCATCCCCATACAGTCGTCTCCTGAAGGTTAAGAGAATATGCCATAGCTTAGTACTCGCAATGAAGGAGGGATTATCCACAAGTTTCCCTCCTAGGGACTCCGGAGTGGCCACGGAAGACTCATTGCGGAGTTGTTCAAATGAAGCTGTGCTATTATTGATATATAGCCATTCTTCGAACGGTAATATGACCTCTTGTAGCTGTATCTTCCTCTGATCTATGGCTTGTTCTTCCCCATCTTCACCCCCTAACCGCTTTCCCTGCACTCCATTCTGACCCTTCTGACCCTTCTGGCCCTTATCAACCTTTTTAAACCCCTCCCAGTCGATTTTCGGGTACCTTGCTGACTTATGAACTTCTCGTTGCTGCTGCTGAATCCTCTTTCCTCTTCTCCCACCCGCAGCAGCAACAACTGCAGCCTCCCCCAGAAGCCGCCCTTCTAGTAGATATCCCCTGCAATTCCTACAGACATACGGATTTATAAGGTTTATCATGAGCGATGGTCGAGTCTGAGGGAGAACTGACTGCCGAGAGACGAAGCTCTGTATGGCGCGACGCATAAACGGTGGTTTTGAATATGGGGACGCATGCGTGCCAAAGGGTTTTTTTCAATAAAAAACACAACGTCTCCCTTAGTAGCGAGTTGACATTCCTCGTCGTTGGAGTGTTTAATTGTTTTATATGTCGTTGGCGGGGTTGTTTCGTGGGGGGGAAGTTTTTTCTCTCGGGAATCCTCAAAATTTCAGTTTATGACTAAGCCCCCACTGTGGGAATGTTTTGAGCCTCTACCTAAACTTCAACGTCCAACCATCAACAGCAGCTCTTACCCCCTCGATTCACCCCCGCAAACACCAACTAGAGTTCCCTCAGCAGCTCTAATAGAATGTTTGGATTTCTCAGACCTTCACAGCCATTAAGTGGCGGCCTCCTTTGGTAATCTCTCCCCCACCAATTGGAATCTATCGCCGTTTGTGTAGTATTTCTGACCGCCCCATGCCCGCCGCCGCAAACAGGAAAATCCCATGGCGCATGTCCAGCATGCAAAAGTACCGCCACCGCCAGCGGCTTCGGCGTGTTGACCGTATCGTTGCTTGTGTCGACAACGCATTGGCGAAGCAGGGCATGACGGCAGCGGCCGTTGAGCGGTGGAAGATGGAAATGCCAACGGAGGAGGAAATGGAGCCGAAGGACAAATACACATTATTTGACAGGAATGCGAAGCGATACCGAAAAGGAGTTCACAGTATGTTTACAATTCTTTGGCCCATTAATTCAATCTATTTTCTATTATTCGATTCGTTCTCATCCCATCCCATCGCGATGTTCTTCCCGAAATATCGATTCTGACCAAGATGCGTTGTATCAGAGGTACCGAAATGGACACGAGTCAGCCAAAGGGTCAACCCCCCCGGGTACTAAAAGTACTCCTTTTTTTTTCCCGCCGAGGTTGTCTGCGAGGTTGTGCACGGGGAGTTTTCTGTATATCTTCTATCTTTCATTCTTTCGGGCTCGGCCTTCACCCTGCTACGATCTTGTACATTGCATTACATTACATATGTCGGGTTGCAACATACGTATGTACTATACACCTCGATGGATCCACACGGAAAAAAATATCCACCTCATTCCGAGACATCAAGCTAGCGATTTTCTACAGTTCGGCCGGTAACAGATGGAGCAGCTTTAAAGCATGCACCTATGAGGTCTTGAGACAGCGGATGGAATAGATGGAACCCGATAGACCGGAAGGATGCTCGAGAGCTGAACACGAAAGCCGTATTGTGCAGCACCCGGAGTACATATGTGCCCATGTGCTGCGCTCCACCGGTATGTAAAATGGCCGCGGATACCGAGAGAAAAAAATAATCAAAAGGGACCTAATGCATTGCATAAGCCCAAAATCAAACACTTCGAGATACACAGTGCCACCTATGTGTGTAACGAGGGTACATTAGTTACCCTGTAGGTACAGCTGATATGTAGGTACACCTATTCTGTGCCTATGTACCCCAACATATGCCATGTACTCCACACAAAGATAAAGACAAAACTAAAATAACCTCCTTACTCCTTTATCCATTTAACTGGCCACGTGTATAGCTCTCCTGTATTGTAACCAGCGTAGACACATAAAGTACGGGGTAGATTCTCAAACAAGCTTGCGCTAATATTCGTATACTAATTATATTATGAGAATGAAGAAAATCCCAGCCCCCCTCCCCCCCAAACGAAATGGATTCTCTTACCGCGCGTAAGTAGCAGAAAGCGTTACGTTAGTCATTGGCAGCTGAATATTACAGGCCAGTTAATTGTAGATACCAGAGTAATTAATAATATCCGTAAGATGAACCTGAATTAGCGATAGGATGAATATCCAGCACGAGCTAGAGCTACTTATCCAGATGAGATGGAAATCACCAGTTATCCCCTCTCCCCCCAATTACCTCTTACTTAGATAACAATCACGAAACCACTGTCCTATTTACAATTGTCTCACAAGCTGTCCATACACCAACCTCCGGGACTCGTTCCCGAACAACCTCCTCCATATTCCTCCTCCTCCTGCTCCTCCTGCTCCTCATCCCGGCTATCCTTTCTCTCTCTCTCCTCCTAATCCACACAAAGGACTGCAAGGCTAAACAGAAACGGGTTTGCTCCATTTCCAGTCAGGAACGAAACCAAATACCGGTCAGTGCACGTGAGAGAGAGAGTTTGTCATCCCATCATAGCATGATCCGAAATACCGCGACCATGAAAGAGCACATACATAATTTTAAAAAAAGAAAAAACCCCGTCCTCCCCCCCCCCCCGAGAAAAAGAAAAAGAAAAGAAAAAAACACTTCAACATGGGACGAGTCAATGAATATTACCGGGAATAAAAACTACGTAGTACATATACGGGACAGTGCACTTATTGCATCCCGTTTTGCATGGGCAGATCATGTATTCATGATTCATTGATATTTATTAGAAACATTTAAATTGATGTTGTAACCACCCCACCAACACACCACAACCATAAAGAACCAATACAAACATTACCAATTGCTCCAACAATACCAAGTACCTCCGAACCCCCAATCACCCTAACCCTCACGGAAGAGAAACCGAAAACAAACAAGGAAAGAAAGAAAGGAAGAAAAAAACAAAAAACAAAAGTTAATCTAAAGAAACAACGACTCTACGGTTAAAAAGACAAAAGAAAAAAGAAAAGAAAAGAGAAAAAACAAGGAAACTTTAGTCTAAGTAAGGTGATTATGACGGATGAGTCTAGTAGAGGGATTACTGTTTTAGTACCTAGTACATACTTTACATGTGTTCCCCAGCTCTAGAATTAAGGGGAAAAGCAAAGACGTAATACAAGTGTAACAAAAAACAGTATACGTAGGGCCGGTAACACTCAACTCATGGGAACTTGCTAGTTTATGTCGAGACATATGTCTCCATGTGTGTTATAAGAGACAACCTGATATGGTGTTAAGAAAATTAAATAGATCAGGGTAACCGTCATATATTCATAAAGCTTAATAGTTATTAAACAAAATTCTGAGGGATCTTGATAAAACAACAATGAAGAGAATATTATGGCTACAACCAGAACTAAGAAAGAGGACGATATAACTAAAAACGAACGAGAATCGATCTCTTAAGATATAAAAAAATAAGGAAAAAACGAATGTAGAGAATATAGTGTTTTTTTTGCTTATTTGTTCGATTTTCTTGTTCAAAGACCACCGTACTCATTTCCCAGATCCGGGCCCATTTATGAGCTAGCCTAATCTATCTCAAAGATGAAAATTAGGCCTATTAACTCCGTACAATAGAAGGTATACTGGAAAGAAGAGATGATAAAACAAAGTAAACTTCTCTCATCCTCGCTGCCACAGCATGCTGAGGAGTTTGAGAGAAGTTCTGTTAATATCGTATATAAGGGGATAGAAAGGAAGAAAGAAAGAGAAAAAAAAGTACACGAAGGTATCATAAGAAAACCCAACCAAAAACCGCGCCCAACCCAGTAACCCAGCCCCCAAAGCTAAAGAAACCGCGTTCTCTTCGCCAACCGTGAAAAATGAAAAAGGAAAATGAAAAAAAAAATATAAAAACATAATAAAACAGAGTGCCGCCGTCCGATTCCAGTCATTTGCTTTCCCCAATAAATAATATAAATAAAAAGTAATGGGAAGACAATAGAATCTTGCCGGAAAAGGATTAACCGCCACCCAAGGCTAGAATGAGTCAAGTATGAGTCCGATCTTTATCGAACAAAAGGAAAAAAAAAAAATATATATATAAAACAGATACCAGCCGCCCGTGAAAACATAGGAAATATAAGAACAGTCATATCTTCAGAAAATAAACATAGAAATGAGCTCTTTTGGTTCCCATCCCCATCTCTTTTATCTCATCTCATCATCTCATCATCTCATCACCATCCTCACTCCAAGGTTTAAACCCTCTGACGCTCATAACTCCGGTGAGGATAATCAGAGCTAGTGGCTCGGCGGTCGTAGTGCTCCGTCTGGATTGCACCGTGCTGCAGCTGTGCATGGACTTGCTGCTGCCTCTGCTGAACATACTTGTATGCTATAGAGTACTCAACATTCTCATTCTTATCTCTCGGTCCTAAGGAGATTGTCCTTGGGGAATGCCCACCATTAAGTTGCAACTTTACTGGCACACCTGCCGGATATCTCATTGTGAACGGCTCATCGGAATCAAGAACAACAAGTTCTTCCCTTCCACTATCATAGCTGTGGCCACTGCTGCCAGAATCACTGCTGCGGTTACTATGGCTGTTTTGCATCATCGTCCCTGCATCTCTACGAGCGAGGGCACCGTTACTATTGTAGTACTCATAGTAGCCACTGCTGCGGTGGTGGCTGTGGCGAGACGAGCGTTGAGGCGACTCATCGTCGATGGCACATGTTTCCATCGAACGAGATAGTGATGATGGAAGTCTTGATGAGTGAGAACTAGATCCCTGAGAGTTGCTACTGTCCCTTCTTCGGATAGGTTGAGGGGTTGCCATACGACGGCTTGATGATGACGGGGCCGCAGCAGGTTCGGTTTGAGCCGGAGGAACGGAAACACTTCTGCTAGGGACATCCTGGAACT
Organism: Verpa bohemica; assembly: GCA_033030345.1. NCBI lineage: Eukaryota > Fungi > Ascomycota > Pezizomycetes > Pezizales > Morchellaceae > Verpa > Verpa bohemica. The sequence continues at coordinate 397,400 of JAUFSE010000009.1, read as the reverse complement.
GCTGCTGGCCATACCATGATGTAGGCCTCTCGCCTCCATGAACACGGTTACTAGGACGGCGCTCACGGTGGTGCGATACCTGCGGGTGTGGGTAGTCGCTCGATGATTCAAGCACGGCTGCACCAGCATTTGCCTGAGCACGCATGCTATTCCTACGGTTCACGATCTGAGGTGGAGGTGGGATAGAGCTATACTCTGGGGTTGCATGATAACTCTCTGAGTGGTAGCTGGGCTCTGAATGATAGCTAGGCTCTTGATAGTAGTTGGGTTTGGGGGGCACTGAGCTCTGAGTATACGGGTCAGGAGTGTATGAATGCCCATATGGCGATGATGCAGAGGGGGGAGCATAAGGTGAGTATTCGTATGTGGAGTGGGAGGTAGCATGAACAGATGTATCTATGGGAGGAGGAGCATACATCGAGGTTGAGTATGAAGGAGGACATGTTGAGGCCGGTGTGGGAGGTGTTGGAGCTGCAGCTGGAGATGCTGTGTGCCCAAAATACCCAGAAGAATAACTTGATTGCGACCATGAACCATTTGGGGTATGTGAAGATGTGGCTGCTGGGGATCCTGCAAAGGTCGACAATGGTCTAGGAGGTGGAGGCATCGAAGATTGTGTTGATGTCCTTTCCCTTCTTGATGATCCCTCCCGGCTAGGCTCAGTATACGAAACATGCGCCGGTGCACCTTCACTGTAGCCATCGTATTTTGATGGGTATTGATAAGTAGCATATGATGATGGGGACGAAGAGTACGATCCATGGTAGGAAGAGTGTTCCGGTACAGGCCATGCATTACTGTTTCTACTTGGGGAGTTTGTTACAGGTTTTTGGGAGGGGGTCTTTCCACAATCCGGGCAATCGCAATCTTCTGAGCCGCCAGTAGAAGTTGTGGGTGAGCTGTCCCTCAACTCCCTTCTTATTGTGTTGTAGCTGCTGGGAATATTCCGGGGGACAGCTGGTGATGATTGTGTGCGTGAGAAAGACTTTGAGGGCCTTGTAAATGGGGGAGGAGCTGGGTTTGACGGAGAACGAGCGGGTCGAGCCTGCTGTGTCTGAGTCTTCGAGGGAGGTGCTGGAGTTGTTGTCTTCTGAGGTGGAGGAGTCTCTGTGGGAGTGCTAGCTTCAGCATGAGATGAATAACCAGAATCCGATACACTAGCGCCCTCTGCTTCATAGCTGCTTGTATCTGCGGACATCGAGTTTGAGAGGCCCGAAGCACGCTTTGTTGTCTGCCGCCGTGTCAGAGGAATGGCCTCTGACAGCTCGGAGTTGTAGTCCTCGACATATGGTCCCTGGTAGCATGGCATTGCGAAGATGAAGCTCTGTAGCTAGGAACGATGACCTGGATGAGAAGAGTTGGCGTTGTGGGGGAGGAGAGGGGGAAGATGGAACTTTAATATTACACTAACTACGCGAGGTGAATGGATAGGCTATTTGACAACTGATAACGGGGGCTCGGTATCGGTATCGTCAACGATATCGATTAGAGATGCGAGGGGTGATGTGAGGATGGATATATGGTACACGGACGTTGCTATTGATGTTGAGCAATCAAGTAGGCAGGTAGACCGATAAGGGAGCGTATCGGTGATGTCTATGGGCGATGATTGAAGTGGGTGTGCTGTGTCTGGGTATGGGTGGATGGGTGGATGGTGGGTGGGTAGGATTACAGTGGGGGGGGGGGGGGGAGCGGACTAGTTATAAACAACGATGGGTCGCAGGAGGAAGATGGATGGGATGTGGCTTCCTTAAGGACAGAAACCTGGGCTGGCTTCTGGAAAGGAAAGCAACTGCAAGAAGAGGCGAAGGGATAGGTAGGTAAGTATGGAGGAGAGGGAGTGGAGGGAGTGGGAGGGTCTACAAGAGTCGCTTAATTGAAGACAAGGACCCACAACAGGATTGGCAGGGGAGGAGGGGAGAGGAGGGAGGGTAGATACGGAGAGAGTAGGAAGATGTGCGAGTGATGCACTCGTGGGGAGGAGGAGGACAAGAGGAGGAGGGGACGAGGGGAGGAGAGAAAGAACCACCTGCAAAAAAAAAAAGTGACGACGATGATGTGAACGGCCACACAAAGCAGGGCAGATTTTTTTGCGGGGACCGTGCGGGCTGAGATTATATAAATAAATAGCACAAAAAACAGAGTGAGAGAGTCCAGTCTATTTGTTGAGTAAAAGAAGTGGAATGCTTGCTTCAAACTGCCTACTGATTATCTGCTTGCTCGCACAGGGGATGCGTTGTTTCGTTCACGCCCTTATGGCTCTAGTCACTCGACACCCAACCAGGGAACAGCTCTACGCACAGCATCCAATGGGATGTGGGGTACTGATGTAAGAACGTCTGGATCCTGAATTTGTGCTTCTCGTGGGGAGGGGAGTGGAGTGGAGTGGAGGGGGGGGTGTAAAAAGTCTTGGATCGCCCACGAATCGGACTGTAGTAATTGAGGCTTGAACTTTTTTTGATGCACCCAGAAAACGGGCTACCTACCTGCCTGCTTGTCAACACACAACTAAGCGCGGTTGTGTGGTCCCCAGAGCCGGTGAGACTAGAACAGGGAAAGTGCAAGGAAAAAGTGCAACTCAACTCAACCACTACTGCTGCTGGCCGGAGGACTTTCGAGACTTGCCCAAAACCGGGCCCTTGAGTTTGAGAGTACGTTGAGGGAACACAGATATCAGCAGTGCGCTGGGGGGAGGAGGAGGGGAGGGGGAAAGAGGATGATGACGTTGAAAAGGAAAGAAAAAATAATATGATTACAGTAATTCATAAATGACTGAGTGCGTAGAAGCACGCAAGCACGCAATTAAGAAAGTTCGAAAAAAAGCAAGAAGGCGGCTCAGAATTTTTATTTTTATTTTTATTATTCTATTATTTCCCCTTGATGTTACAAAACGGTGCGGTAGTGCATTAAATGTGCAAGTAAATGTCCCAGAAAAGAGATCTCAACAAAAGGACGCTCAAGCGTGTGGAGTGTAAGTGTTACTAACGATAGGGAATGTAAATTTTCAGATGCAAGATTATTATTTTCCTCTCTGTCTCTCTTTCAGTCTCTCACCCTCGCAGGCAGACAGACTGAGCCAGGCGCCCCAGTACGGTACATACAGTACAGGCGGTACCTGCTCTCCTTCTGCCTTAACTTGACATCCGCTGTCGACGTGGCAAGCATCCGTTGGAATGTGCTGTCGGGTACTCTTTGTGATCGGCTTGTCCTCCTCCCCCCGTTTCCGTGACAACCACCGCTTCGTCAGCTCTCCTTCACGAGAAGAGCGGAGAGGAGCGGAGGGAGGGAGGGCGAGTGGAGTGGAAGGGGGGGGTCAAGAAAGAGATACAGAAAAGAGTTGGACAAACATCCTTATTCATGTCATATGAGCAGTCAGCAAATATGTCAAAAAAGTAGGACTAGGTTCATTTCCCTTAAAAATTGTCTATTATAGTTATATGTCATATCTACTACGGGATAGAGAGGGTGTGAAGGGGTGCGAAGGGAGGGGAGGGCCGGATCTTTTTTTTTTTCTTCTCGCCTTCTTCCACTTCAAGCATGGAAGATCTTCCTCCTCTCCCTCCCTCCCCCCCCCGGTTCACCGTGAACATCAGGTGCGCCACAATCTCTAGGTCAGTATCAACTTCTGCTGTTGCGTGTAGATTGCAAAATTTTTCTTAATGCATTGACGCACCGTACAGGGAATGCGTCCCTTAAGGTTACATGTGGGTGGTGTGAAGATATATGCTGCAACACAGTAGAGCATGGAAAGGAAAGAAAGAAAAAGAGTCCTCCCCCTTCTCCCGAACCAGTAGTATGTATTGTATGTAGTAGTAGGAGTATGTAGAATAAAAGTGACAAGATATAAATTGAGAGAAATAATTAACGAATCAGAACACGAGGGGGTTTCTCTTCTCATGGCCGAGTTCCGAACACGACCTGGCTGTCTGTCCATTTCAGGGAATTTCCTCGTCCAGTTAATCATCATTGGTCGCCCTAGGGAATGGGAGGTTCGGATGAACTCGGTGCAGCTGGAATGGGAAGAATAAATAAATAAAAACTTGGTTGTTATAACTTATCCAATGTCATGAGACCCTGAACTGACGAGTATCATATCATTCTACAACCAGCGAAACGAAACAAGACGTTTTAAAGGTCTCACCTACTCGCTAATACCCGATACTTGTTTCTCGCGAATTGGTCTTTATGTAAGATGCCGCTATGTATTGTACATACAGTAGAGTTCATGTAGTATCATTCTGTTTTACCATGTGGTATCCTACATAAAGTGTACATCCACATACCATTTGTACATCCACATCCGCAAGTTGATATCAGAATGTTTTGTGGCTGAGTGGAGAGTTACTTTGTTTGCTTTACACACGAAGAGGGGGGGAGGGTCCAGTACTCGGAATAAGAAACGAATAAGGAAACATGTTTACACTCCTATTCCACCACACAAACTAACCGATTATATTGATTGACATCAGTTATCATTTCAAACCAAACTCGCGATATTATTTCTCTTCATGGGCAGGTGGTTCCATATTTCCGTTTGCAGTGTACGGACCATCGTAGGAGTTTTCCCTCTCTTTCTCCTAGATGAGGAGATCTGCCCGTTATTTCCTGATTCCCTCTTTACAACATCTCTCTCTCTCTTTCCCTCTCGGATCGTAACTTCTTTCTTTTTTTCTCTCACTCTTGTTTGTATAGATCGCCGAGGTTGGTATTATCGAAGATCATCGAGATATGAATTCTATTTCTTTCTTTTTTCTTTTCTTTTTCCTCATTCTTTTCACTCCCATCGAAGCTAGCGTATTGCCGCTTTCTGCAGGCAATAGATTCTTGGCGCATTATCGGCTTCCCGGAAGCAGAGAAAACATCCTCCGTTTGAATAAACGGAGTACCAGCTGCAGGTTTTACCCCCACGCGTGCGGTTTCTATTATGAGATGCTTGTACGGGAGGGGTGTGTGGAAGAGAAAAGATCGCGCGCGTCAGCTGTGCTAATGGGGAAGTGTGTTTATAGAAGTTCTATTTTGTACGCTGTGGCTTGTATTATTCGTGACACCCCAAACCCTCACCGGTGGAGTGGCGAAACATTGAAGGAAATAATATCTTGAATATAGAAATGTTTGTTTATTTACCTATTTCCGGAATGAGGAAATGTGATCTGGGGAAAGAAATTGGACCGACTTGAGGCTCCGCGATAAGCTTAATGGGTGCTCTCCTATAATAGAGGCCCCGCTTGATTATGCGAGGAAGATCTATGTTTGGCGTGATCTCTGGCCGCAGCAGCAGCAAATGCAAGATCATGTCCTGCAATTCAAACTCCATAGATTTACCGGTTGTGATGGAAAGCTGCAGTTTGGTTTCTTATGTTTAGATAAAAGCTCGTTTCCACACTGCCGGTTTCCCTTTAGATAGTACCTGAAGATACATGTGTATAGGCGGTTTGCATGTATCATTGATGGTCAATGACTGACCTGCCTCTTCTTGACACCGACGAGAAGTGAAACGGTGCACGTCGGTGAGGAGCTGAAGACGCAGTTTCAAGATGATTATTTCTCGTATAATTAAACATGGTCAAAAATACCTATAGACGAATCATTGGACGAGAGGACTTGAGGGGAAGAAGCCTATTTCCGAGGAAGTTCTACACGGGTTACCGAAGAACATGTATTAATGGTATCATTATAGCCCTACCCACCACATACCTTGATCCCTTCTGTCTGATAAGATAAAACCATCATCGCTCTCCGAGACTCCCTAAAAATACTAAGAGATGCTTTCGTATATGCAGCTCTAGAACTACGACGAATCTGCCGACTAGTACTATGTACTGCCAGCCAAGTTCAAACGTGGGGAAAACTTCAGCTACCCCGGAGCACGAGACTCGTGTTGGTATGATAAGGAGTGAAGTTTCAGCCCCATAAGCTATACGCCTTTTTGAGAACAAAACACTAATTGTCCACCCTCCGGCCACACGAGAAACATTTATCGTGTAAAATTAATCTCCAATCCTCGAAATAACCTGGAGTGGCTGATATCGATCATCTTGCATCGGAGTTATTGGGGTCCGGGGGTCGGGCGGATATCAATCTGGTTGGAAGGGTCTCACTCTCGGCAGACATTTCACCCCCACCAGCAAACAATCTGACAAGCAATCCGATCAGATCGGACCATACTGATCTTTTTCAAGTCCGGCACCGGAAGGCGGACATAATTCCGTACGATTGGCTGGAGCGAATAGGGAATGAAACGAGGCGGACTTAACAAAGTGGTACTAAGCTGTAAAGACACGGCACTGGGATGCAAAGGATGCATAGAATGCAGGGCGGACGGGCAGTGGGAAACAACAGGTCAGGTGACCTGCGGGGATAAAAGATGGTGGTGAGAGAGAATGGAAGTGGGAGTGAATGAGAGGGTTTGTGGGGTTTACATAAGATGGATGATGATCCGATTAGATAAAAAGCGTTAGTAGGCCCGATAGTCCCAATCCAACAATCAACTCCCTCCTAACCTCCCCCCCCTTCCCCCCCCCATGCATCATGTACCAAAACCTCTAACCTCAAAGCTTCAACCAGTTTCAACAACCACCTGCACTGTGATGAGTACAGGGGGCTATGGCATTGAATTTGCTGTTGAGAGAGCACATACGTATTAGTAGTCCTTGAATTCCAACAAACCCTCTAGAAGCGGGCTTCTCACCGTCCCTTTCTGGTCGTGCCTTGCCTTGCCTTGCCTTGACCTGACTTCAGCTCCCCTCTCTTCCCCAAGAGTTTCCTTACATAAGACGTACTTTCCCGGACACAGACCTCAGTTGCTTCCCGTCTGGACCATCAACCACCACGTCAGTGACTCGATCTACATCCCCACACTATTACTTGCTTGCCCCTGTCCCGAACATGTCGTTATTCATGCTCCCCACGTTCCTCTGTGCAATCAGCTTGCAGAGATAAACCACGAGAGACATCCAGAAGAGACATCCAGAACAGAACGGGTCAATACATACATACGCATTACTAAGCCACATACCCCAGCCTTCTCTATCTGGGAACACTCGACATGAACGTCATGCTTACCCGCACCGTGTATGGTGCACTGTCTGCCCAATTGGTTCATACCTACTTCCTGTACCTATTGTACTCTGCTCTAGCTCACAGCGGCGGTTCCCGGCATGGGAATTTAAGCTCTTTCTCATACTGTTGGTGCCCATTTTTGGAATATACATTAGGAGGATACCTAAATCTCAACGCTCGCCTAGAGTCCCAACCTCTCTTCTCCTCGGGGGCGAAGGGCAGTAAACGGATACCCGGCCGGGTGATGAGTTGGCATTCGGTCTGGTGGTTGCTCCTGCTCGTCACGGGAAAACTACCTATACATGGAGATCCTTGAGCCGCAAGCTCAGTTTCCAGAACAGGTGACAGTGCCTCCATTGCATATATAGTCGCCACTTAAGATAGTCCACTCGCGGAGATGGCGGGAACTGGTATATTTCCCAGGGTTTGAGAGAGAGATAGAGATTAACGCCCGCCTCATTTCACCCGGGTTTGTACTATTGACTGTCCATCGTCCAACAAACGTTTTTCGCCGCTAGCATGGTAGGAAGGTCCCACGGTACAAAGCCCGAAGAACCCGGGAATTTTCGGGGATATCTGGCCATTCTTTCTTTTTTAGAGTATCAAGCGCTCTGTAAGGGGAAGAGAGAAGGACTGGTTTTGAGAACCACCAATCTTCTTACGCTTAAGAATTATGTCAGATGAGCAGATGCTACGAAGAAAGGAAGACGTGGTCCGAATAGTAGGCATAAACCCAGTCGGCTTATTCCGAACAGCTGCTACTACCATGGTTTTCCCTCTATATCAGGACAAGGCTCCCTGGTTATCGATAGGATAGGGCTTCCTTTCGCCTGTTACGTTAGTAGCTCCGGGTTAACATCACTGCTTTCAATAATATCATCGGAATTGGAGAGATGACATTGGAGTTTGAATCAGCTAAAAATTTAGAGCAGCTACTCACAATAGGCATAAAGAACCTGGACATGCCTTTTACTGGTAAAGGCTTGTCGTTCGCCCCCAAAACTAGTTGATACATTGGCCAACCCAAGACCTGTGTTTAGTACCTGTCGCGGGCATCCCACAGGTAGTAGTTTGCTTTTAATTGCGAATTTATTGTACATATTCCAATTATGCTCGACGCAATGCGTCATCTTACACTTCTAATGCTATACAAGACAGAACTCACTCTCTGTAACACTAGTAAGTGCGGCGGAGGGAGTCACGGGCAGCCCCCTCGTCACTCATCACCAAGCTCTACGAGACGTGCACATCGCCCAAACCCCGTAGATCTATCATTTCCGGGGTCACGGGTTATATCATGAAACAGGAATGCACAAAGATAACTAAGGGTAACCCAGTGCCGAGGGACAGCTGTCCAATTTCAGGCGAATGTTCGTAAAGCTTTAGAATGTTCCGGATTGCGTTTTTTTGTGTTGTCTAGAGAAAGTGAAGATCAACTAACGTTGTGCAAGAAGTTCATACGACATATGTCGTACGCCTTGTCTTTTCGTGTGATGCCGGTTTTGTTGGCGGTCTTTGTTTCGTCAAAGATGGAGGGGATATACCGTCCAGACCGTTAGCAATTCTTCTTGTATTGTACTTCTTTAGCTAGGCGCAAAACTCAGGATAACATCGTGAGATTTCTGTGTCAGCATTCCCTCTCTGCCCCGCTATCGTGGGGTTTTGAGCTCTATCTCCCGGAGCACCACTCCTTATCTCTGTGCTGTATGGTATAGAGCAAGCAAAGTGACGTACATCACAAACTCTCATCGTCGAGTATCCATGCTATACCAATGAAATCCAACCGCTCGCTCATGCATTCTATTTTTTGATGGGGGAGGGGCGCAATGATGGTGGTGGTGGATGCCTAAGTTCATGCATTACACGCAACGCACATACCAACAAATATCACCAGTACTTCGATCCAGAGTGATGGGAAAGGAGCGAGTCAGTGTGTGCTCTTGAATACGAATAACGAGAGATCTTCCAGCACGGCGGTGGGTAAATTACAAGCCTTCCCAATTAACATAGCTGTCATTGCTTGTCGTAGATGGGTGTGGGGATCTCATCTTTACGTTCGATCGATGCGTGCAGGACATACGCCCTGCATCCACCTACCTGTCTATCTGCCTGCCTGACTAGAGAGTGGGAAACTAGAGCTATCTTTTTTTTCCCTCTCTTCACTTTATACTCGCATGCACAACCATCCCTTGACGAGAGTTACTGATAGGACCGGTTAAGAGGATTATATACACCTTGGTGGGATTAGAGAGAAGGATATGGAAAAACCGCTCAAAAGGTCACTTGATAGCTAGACTGAGAACATAAACAAAGTGGATAAATAGTTAACTGCCATGGAATCGAGACCCTGTCTTTACTGACGTGTTATAACATGAATGGGGATTCAATTGCGGGGAGGGAGGGCGACGATGAGAGATGTTACCATCCGAACGTGTGGGGAAAGGGAGTAACCGCGTGCTCTACCGCATATACGAAATGCGGGAGACATAAACAGTTTTGATTCCCCCGCGAAACGTTTAGTTCATGGGGGAATTCGTATCAGCGATGTTCGGTTTGCCGTCGAATGGGCATAAACTCCATCGATCGGGTGGTGGTGGGGTTATGTGGTGTTATGAACGTTTGGATTACGCCAAGTAATGGTGACGCATGAGGCTCTGCGGCCTTTTTTTGGAGGGGAGGGGGAGGAAATACCGGCACTGCCGAAGCGTTTCCCTCCGCCGCCGGTGGGTGGCCTTTATTGATAATAGGAGGGTTCTTCCGGACCATCGTTAAATAATTAATATGCAGCTTAGAACAGTATTTGGACTTACATATACTGTATGTAGGTAATAGTAAAGACTGGAATCGTGACTAGCACAGCATCATCATCATATCCTTGTTACCCATCAATGTCTTTCTAACCTCATCCTCAATTGAACTCCATTCTCGCCACGGATCGAACAATTGCTATACATCAATCTCCTGAAACAAACGCGCTGTTCTCTTCATCACGACTAATGCAGATGATTTACTCTGGCTTACAAAACCCGCTCAGCGGTACTTCGATGGCCGGATAAAAACGACATGTATGTACCTGAGCATCTTACCACGTACATGTAGTAATGTATGTCGATTTTCTGAGGTAAATGTGCTATATCATTTCTCATTGATCATCTACTTTATTCACAGATGCTTCTTCATCTCTCAAACTCTCGGGTCATGAAGAAGTTCCAAGTGCTAGTAGATACAAGTGCAAAGCCTTTACTACAGATTTTACAGAAGCAGGGCGAAATATATACTCTCTCTCCTAGTACTCCTACATCCTATCCAATATAGCAGAATCCCTTAATAACTATCACGATGTAGATGTAACTTTCTTGATGGCTTTATTAGGAATGCTTGGCAAATATCTTAGTCCATGTCTTTAAGTCGTCTCAATATAAGGGACCCGGAAACACTCCCATTGACCGTTCCGAGGCCGGATCCACTCCGAAACACCTACCTAAATGCATATATGCACACTCTTGTTAAAGTAGTACTGACAACTGTACGTTGTCATTGCACAGAAACTAGTTTTGTCTCCCCCTCAATCTGACCGGTTAAATGGCGATCGACTCCTCTCCCCGATCATAAGCATCGTGGCCAGTAGGAACCGTTAGACGTGTACCGGGCTGTACTTCATCTTTGATCTTACAATATCTGTTGGGTAATCAAGCGAGCAAGTTTGTGGGTTACAAACTTGGATTTTGGGAACTCATCATCGTTATTCATGACTTATCACTCGTCATGTCATATATTTTTTAATTTTTTTACCCGCGCCATCATGTATGCAGCTTGAAGCCCTATGCTAAAATAACTACTTGCATATGAAGAGGGGTAACTTCACTCAAGTAAACTTTTTTTTCTTCCTCGATTATTTTACTACTTCATGCTGGTGAGATGTTTCCACGATATCCGCGTTTGCAGGAGAATGCTAGGCCCCACAAAATTCTCAACCAAGATTAATCACCTCCCCCATTCAAGCTAATAATGAGTCCTTTTAGCTCATCCTCCCTGATAATTATTCTGCCTACCCCTTCCCTTCTACAAGCGAAATACCCGTACTATGTTTCTCTCTGATCAAAGACACACATCACCACAATAGAGTGCGCCGGCACGTACGTACCTGTCTATAACTAGCTGTACATATATAGCCAGAAACGGTACCGATACACCCTAGAAATCAGATCAGATCTGAGATCTTGAAAAAGGAAGCATGCACGATTCACAGTTTTTATTTTTATTTTTATTTTACCCCTGTGTTATTCCCTCGCTTAAACTTTTGCTTGCGGGTGTTTGGTTCTCTGCGTTGACACAGCCTATATTTTGTAACCTCCCCTCCCCCTCCCCCTCCCCCTCCCTACTCAAACGTCTTTCAAACTTACCCCTGATGGTTACGCACTACAAACACTCTAACTGATTTTTAGACTAGATCATTACAGCTGACGAAACCAAGAGAAAGAAAAGTCTTAACGCTCAATTCTGCCTTGGGCGGAATTGAGTAGCCGGTTGTAACTAGATGTACCTATTAGCGTTTCCATTGACGCTCGGGAGCATACCCCTGGTTTAAGTATGAACTAGGGTATATATTACTTTATTCAAACATAAACTAATTTGGAAATCTATCAGCTCTGTCTTAAACAATAAATCATCCTTATGTTTGGGTAGCTACTCAGCTGTGGAAGGGGGGGAGACCGGGGAAGTCAGCATCTAGTAAATTATAATATATTTGTTGTTGGCGTTATCTAAAACAAATACGCCAGAGGTAAGGGAGGGAGGAGAATTAGCGCCGAGGAGAAAGAAGAATGTATTATAGGACGGCCTTAGGCGTGAATGAAATCTAGTTCGTCTTAGTTTCTCTTCTGGTATTTATGAAAATTATTACTTCAACCTCGCGCGGTGGGTAACGTGATTAACCAGGATGGTGGTATACGTAACGGGGTTTTTTTATAAAAAGTTTAGAGGTAATCTCATAAGGGCATAATTTAGAGTCAGTCCCTTGTGTGGCCTGACTTAACTAGTGTGGAGATACGTTTTTTGTATACCAAGAGGAATTAGCTCCGGGCTTGAGAAACCTCCCTCATATTGGTATTAGTAGTAAATATGTAAGACGGGTATAAGTTGAAGCTTTTTTGACCCTCATAACCCATTTTTACATGATATAAAAACACTAAAATCTTTAGAGCCCACATATATAGTAATAGAATGACTTCCTAGATCTCTATATTTTATTTAGTATTGTGTCCTAGAGCTGTGGTATATGTGGGGGCTTTATCACTACTATCACTACTAATACCACCTTTTAAAGGTATAAAGCTATTAGGTGCAGTTTAGGTTAGTTTGGTGCACTAGTACTACCCTGGTTTTTGAGTAATAGTTAAGATATCTCAAAAGTATAGTTCTGAATCACTATCTCTTATAGAGTAAGAGAAGTGGGATGCAAGTTGACCTCTATATCTTTAACTATATGTATAGATAGCATCTGCTTGGCGGGTTTCTTATAGCATACAGAAAATTAGCTAAAGTAAGAGTGATATCCTATGACCCGGAAATATTTAAGTATTTTTTTTTATACTTATTTATTAATTAAATTGATCGATTCAGATATACGTAATCAAGGTTCTTCTATAGCGTATATCTATAAGGCGGAGATTTTTTAATGTTAATATAAACGTCTACTATTTGCGTAACTTTGGAAGTTCAGGTTCGTATTTGCTTATTAGACTTGGCAGATATTTCAACGTGGATCTCATCGACCATAAGAGCTCTTCTAGATTTCAAAAACATGATAAGACTTTAGAGTTAGGTTTATAAAATCGTTGTCTTGTCGATGAATAAATGCCATGAACCTACGGTAAGTAGGGTTCAACAGCCGCCTATCTGTATGTAGAGTAACTTCTAATCCTCCTGATGGCTATGATTATTTGCTTTGTGGTTGATTTTAGCAAATTTATTCAAGCTTAAACTTAGCACCCTAGCCCTAGAATCGTATGATGACTAGCTTTGACTCATGCTACTAAGATTCCCTTCGAATTCCCTTCGTATAGTCAAGAAGTTCCACTATAATCCTTTCCTTGATTTGAATATTATGAATGAGGCGTCTGTCCCGATGGTTTTGTTGGTGATCTCCTCAATATGCCGGCGCCCTGATATCCCCTTCCTGAAAGAAAACATTAATTTTGGTGCTGACATCTAGTCGCCTTTTAAGAAACATAAAAGCAGAGCGGTATACAACGGGGTGAGCCCCCCCCCCCAATCTAGCAGCCCCCTCTCAAGTAAAATCATCCCAAAGAGCCTAGCTCCAAATCCCCACCCGCCCCTATGGCTTAAGATGTCTTTTTACTTTGTTCTATCATCGGGTGCCTCGTCTGAGCAGTATAGCGTCTAGGCTTGGCCCCAGGACTTAATGTCCGCCTCCCCTTTCACAAGGTCAGGCGTTCAGATCCCCGCTCGTGCCGGAAAGGTAAGCCTCGCTAAGATGCTGCGTGAACCCTTTTGTCATGGAGTACAATAGATGTATTTTTTGTCATGGGTTTACGGTAACCAGCTTGGCACAGAAGCAAAATTCCCTGTACCAGCTGCCAAAAATCTGAGGTTGAGACTTGAGACTTCCATATAAAAGGCCTCTGTAATTTAGTAATATAGGTCCTATATAGCCCTGTGTAACGCCTGAAAAATAGCTATAAGAATATAGTCGGTACAGCCGTGTCCGGAGCCCCCCCCACATAGTAACGGCAAACCCACAAACCTCAGAGCCATAAATGCTGGTATTAATATGAAGGCTAAAGGGATTATTCAGTACAGGAGTGTATGGGAAAAGTCCAAGAAAACGATCACCTTGGGTGCCCTTTGCCTCACCAAGTGATGTGGTCCCCACCGAGTCCTGTCAGCCATCACACAATACCTCTCTTTGGGAGACCTTTATGGTTGTTGGTGTATCATAGGAAATGGTTCCCATTGCTATAAAGAGCTCTAGGAATTAGTCGGACACAGCTATACATCGGTATGAGATTATGGGTGCTGCTGGCTCTCAACAAATACCACCGGTAGGCCCCCTTGGCCTACCGGGAAAGGACTCATACAATTGATGATGGCCTTGGCACAGGGGGTCGAACCATAAGGCCTGTGGTTCGACTCCCTGGGGAGAAGTAGTTCACCTAGTCACCTAGCTATGTAGGTAAGCGAACTCTTTTGCTGTTACTCTGGGGGAGGCTCCGGGAATTTGTTAGACATGGCTGTGCATGTTTAAGACCTGCGCACCAGTAATACATTAATATTATAATATTATATAGCTACATGTAAGGTGCGCATAAGTAAGAGATCCCGAAGGTATCCGGGTGTGCTTGTGTCGTCAGACCGGCTTTACGTTGCCTAGCCAGGAAATAGATCTGAGAATTGTAAAAAAGAGATTTAGAAATAAGCAATTTTAGGCCAAGTCTCTTACCTGGAACGCGTATTAGCGCACATCAGTTGCGGTTTAGGACACCCATTGGAGTTTTCTTTTTCTGTCTATCTATGCAAACGCGTATCAATCTACATAGATTATTAAAATTATTATTCTATGGTTATGAGGTTGAAAGCCCATTCCCTTGACTGTAAATTTTCTACTTCTCTCCTCCTCATTCTCATCAGTCCCCACAACGGAGTTATTGCCTTCGCTCTTGGCCTAAAATACTCTCGTATCCAAGACTATAGTTACAACTTGCAGTAAACCGTACTAACCGACTTCCTGCTCCTGTCGCAGTTATCATCATGGTTTCTACTTTAGTTCCTCCATATCTATCCTACAAGCTTTTCTCTACGATAGAAGTTGTTACTTCTGCTATCTCGGGGAACTATCTTCTTAGTATTCTCCTTTTTACTACTGGAGTTGTGTTTATCCGGTTTATCTGTTGGGTATGGCTAGTCTCTCCTAGAGATAACATCAACGTACCAGAGGTAGCACGTCCAACGGGAATCTTCGGCCGATGGAAAACGAATGATCGCTGGGGGAAGGAATCTCAACGTATGATTGACGAAGGGATGCTAAAGTACGGTGATTTTGGGAAGCCCTTCAAGATCCGCACCCCCCAAAGATGGGTTACATTCATCACGAGCCCGACTATTCTCAACGAGCTGAAGGCTCTACCACCATCGATCGGCTCGTTTCGCGAAGCTATAGAAGAGTGGCTCTGGACAGAATATACACTCCATAAAGGGTTGGTAAATAAGGCTCTTTACGTCGAGTTAGTAAGGAAGAACGCGACAGAGAAAATTAATAGGATTTTGCCGGAGGTTATTAGCGAGGTTATAGTAGCGTGGGATGAATACACAGATGTTGGGGATGAATGGACTAAGGTTAATCCATACGAAGTGATGCTTAAGGTGGTCTCAAGAGCGACAAACCGTATCTACATTGGGCTTCCACTATGCCGTAATGAGGAGTATATGGATGCTATCACCATTTTTTCGTCGAATGTCGTTAGTACCGCGACGTACCTAGACGGGGTTCCCTCACTTTTGAAACCGCTAGTGGCGAAGCTCTTACTGAGGAGAAATGATACCCTCCGTACTGTTCTCAAACATGTCGGTCCAATCTTCGAGGAACGCAAACGAAAGGGCCCGTGGAAAGACGAGAAGAAGCCAGATGATGCTTTTCAATGGATCGTTGATGCTGCCCCTCCGGGAACCGGAATCCTTGAAATGACAATGAATCTACTTTTCTTAAATCTGGTCGCTATTCATACCACATCTATTACAATTACTCACCTTCTATACGATCTCGCTGCAAACCCACGGTACCAGGCGCCACTGCGTGATGAGGTCGAAGAAACACTGAAGGGGGGATGGACTAAACAGGCATTAGTGGACATGAAAAAGGTGGACAGTGTACTCCGCGAAAGTGGTCGCATGAACGGTACAAACCATGTAACTCTTCTTCGCAAAGTGATCTCTTCGCATACCTTCTCCGACGGTACACACGTCACAAAGGGCTCCTGGGTCGCTGCTCCTGCTACTAGCATCCACAGGTCCGCTAACCTTTACGAAAACCCTAATAACTTTAACGGATTCAGGTTCTCCGACATGCGCAAGTTGGATAATACCGGAAACGCTAATCGATTCCAGAATGTCAGTACATCTTCTGACTATTTACCCTTCGGCAATGGAGTGGGTGCTTGCCCAGGAAGATTCTTTGCGACAGGCGAGTTGAAGGTCATGATAGCTTATCTCCTCTGCAATTATGATTTCAAATTCGAGAATGAGATGACACCAAGACCTAAGAATATTTACGGCGGTCTTGCTTGTTCTCCGGACACTCGCGTGCCACTTTTTTTCAAAAGCAGGAAGGACAGATGTAATTCGGTTCTCTCCTCAGAGAGGCTCCGGGATTAGTATAAGTGGAGAAGGTCTCACCTAGGTTTGCTTGTTCTCGAGGCACCATTATTTATTAGGATTTTTTAGGCGATGTATAAGCCCCGATGTTCCGGATGTTGACTCTTTACTTATTTTAGATCTATTTGCCTTGTCTTTTTTTTTTTTGTTAAGATGAAATGCTTGGTGGGGTTGGATCTTGCTTCTTGAGCTAAAGGATTCGATTTTTGCATCTAGTTAGATTATTAGCTAAAATCTATTGGTCATTCAGTGAAAGCCTAAAGTCTACTTATAAATCTTAGCCCTACAGTATCCTTTAGTGCCTAAGTAATGGCACAAGAGCACTAGTAGGGTATTTCTAAATGCTATCAAGGTTTCATGCGTTAGGGAATAGCCTATTAGGTAATATGTGTACTACGGGTAGAAGTGGTTTACAGCTTGACTTTGTTTTTGGGTATTTAGTGCTTCAGTGTGTGCTTGAATGGACCGGCAGCTTAAACCTAACTTGGATTAAATATAATCACCATACTTGGTGCTCTATAGTACATGTATTTTCAAATACTTTATATTCCAAGAGTACTAGTGTGACAATATTAAAACGCCCTTGAAGCTTGGTAAGTTTGGAGGGCTCGAGTGAGAATTCATGATGCATCTAGTGATTAGAAGTACCCGGGCGCCTCTTGAATGATTCCAAGTCACATAAGACTCTGTAGGCTAACTTTCATGGGATGTGAGTGCCTAGATATGGTGAC
This sequence comes from Verpa bohemica, assembly GCA_033030345.1. Classification (NCBI taxonomy): domain Eukaryota; kingdom Fungi; phylum Ascomycota; class Pezizomycetes; order Pezizales; family Morchellaceae; genus Verpa; species Verpa bohemica. Next base: position 380,220 of record JAUFSE010000009.1, on the reverse strand, counting down.
GCCTTGCTCTTCTGTTATCTTATCAAATCAATCATGACTTTGCATAGCGGTAAGATTAAGGATAGATCGACATTGTGGCGCTCTCTGAGTGCTATGTCTCAGATCACGTGATTGTTACGGAATTATGTATGTGCCCCTGCCCTCGTGCGACACATGGCGTCCCTATGACTACCCCAGGTTTCCAGACGAGTCACTCGGCCAGTGGTGGGTGCCACCAGCACTCTTCCTATCAATGTACTAGTACTCCACTCCACTCTATACAAGAGGTACCTACTGCGCTTACTAAAAGGTCACGGGTATGATCTAGAGCAGAGTAGAAGGCTTTGGAATAAAGTGTAGAGTAGGGCGAGGGCTCGGGAGTTGGGAGACAATCAGGTCTCTTATCGGCATGTGGTTCCATCTTACCCACATGAGCATTGAAGGCTGACCGGAAAGACCCGTGGGATGCTACTCCAGTGGTATTGAGCTGTTGTCACGTACCTGGACGTTGGTGATCTTCCGGCTGCAAAGGTGTTAGTCCCGTTGGTACGGTCCCTGGTGAAAAAGGTTACTCTACTCTATCGTACGTATACCCGGGGGAGGGTGTAACCGATAGTGGCTCTCTAAGGCAACACAGATCATTCGCTTCTTTTCCCCCCCACTCTTTGTATATGTGTTCTTTATTGTAAAAATTAAAAAAAATAATTGGTTATAATCCTTACTCTGTATCTGTGTTACTTGTGTAAGAGAGTTTATTGTGTGACATACATTTGGGGGGGGGGGGAGATTTGACTTGTAAGGCCTCCAACAGCGAAGGCTATTTGTTGGATCGCTTGGCTTGGTTGTGATACAAAGATGCAAAGCCGCGGCCGTCCCTGAGACAAAAAAAAAAAGATCGGGTCACAGTCGCTGTAAAACCAGGAGAAGAAGAAGGGGAGGGGGCCTCTTTAAGCAAAGAAAGTAAGAGTAAGCAAAGTACTAGGGGGGAGGCGTCTAAAGCTTATTATTACTTGTAGACCGTGCATTTTCTTTCTCCTTCTTACTGCTGGGTTTTTTTCCTTCTCTTGTTCTAGATTTACTGCTGTCACATCTCTGTTCAACATCTACTTATCACACAAATACATCCATTCATTCAACAGCAACAGCTACCGTGGCCGGCAAGTAATATACTGAGGCCTACAAAATCAAGTCCTCACACACCCCCCCAGCTTTCTACTTCCTATCTCAAGACGTCGTTCACGCAGCAGCCACGCAGGCAGCTGGCGTCTTCAGCCTCCAACACGTCGTCGCGGAAACGAAAGCTAGAGGCGGAGGCGGCGGAACTCTGCTCGCCCCCTCGTTCGCCTTCCATTACCCCCGCTTACTCTGTTTCTTCATCAACTCCATCCTCTCCTTCCTCATTTTCCCCTTTTGCTTGTTCTACTTCGCACTCGCCATTGCCCTTCCCACTCCCAGAGGCTAGTGTGCAAAGCAACAACCCCTCCTCCCAGGCACCAGCAATCCCCGTCACTACCCCCACCACAGCCGCCCCAGCAACCACTTTGTCCAGTGCAACCACCACAACCACAACCACAATAACTCACGGGGACATCTTAGGTTCGCTTTCCTTGTATAGCTTGTTCTAGGTAGTATCTACCTAGGCTTATCCACTTTATCCTCCCTATCCCCATCCCCTCTCCTCACCTCCACACCTCCTCCACACCTCCACCCACCCTTTCTTGGCCTTCTCTCCATCATTATTCTCATCTCTCCCTCAAACTGGGGCAAATTACCATAAACAACTACATTCTAACAGTTCCCCTCTACCTATTACAGATATGGATACCGATTCAGATATTGGAGCACTCCCTCCTTCTGCTTCAGCAACCCCAGAATCATCACCAACTCTCCTCCACCCGTCTGCACAGACATCATCTTCCTCGGATGCTATCGCTCGTTCTCAGTCACCTGCTAAGCGGCTAAAGTCCGAAGAGCCTCCAAACCAGGACTCGGTTCCTCAGATACTTGAGGAGGTAGTTGATCCTATGGACGAGGACTCTCAATCACTTCTCCCGGAAGTACAGAGGGGGGTCTCCGTGGACATGCTGGATGGGGCGACTGGCTCCTCCGAAGTACCGGCCGATAATGCCTCAACTACTACCTCTCCTCCTACAGCTACCACATCAATTGCCTCGCCCCCCCGACCATCAATCGAGGAGATGGTTCAAGTCGTACTCAAGGCTAAACTGGAACCTAAGATGGAGGAAGGTGCGGTGTGGTATATTATCTCCGGAAAGTGGCTCAGTAGATTTCTTGCACAGGCTCCAGATAGCGGGAATATTGTATCAAAAGAGGATCTCGAGAAGGAGCTAGGCCCGATAGATAATTCCGATCTAGTGGATCATAGCCAGCTGCCAACACAGAAGAAAAAGTCGGACGATAGTACGTCTTCTGGTTTGCCACTCCTTTTTACCTTATTGTGGAGGCGCAGCGCTATTTTCGTCATAGCTGGAGGATATAGATACTAACATGAGCCTTTGTGATTTAGAAGGGGATGCCGGCGACGAAATTTCACTATCAGAGGAGCTGATCCCCATCAAACCTGGTAGCTTTGGGGAGGATTTCGAGATTCTTCCGGAAAGTGTTTGGGACTCGTTAGTATCCTGGTACGGTATTGTCAATGATTCACCAATCATCAAGAGACGAGTGGTAAATACTTCTGAGCAAGAAGGTGTTCCAAATCTTCAATTTGAATATTACCCGCCAACCTTTACTGTCTACAAACTCCGGGATCCTGGGTCAGCAATTACTAAGGATAGCCTAAATCTTGAAAGGACCCAGTCACCGAAGAAGGTTATCGCAGCTAAGGCTGAAGGATTCCAGAGATTCCTTAAGAAAGTCAAGAAATTAGCAGGTGTAGAACCCAGTAAGAGGGTTAGGCTGTGGAGGGTTTTTGGTAATTCTACAGGGGAGGGGGTCGAATCGACGCCTCAAGGGGTCAAGAAAGCTGGCAAAGAGAAAGATCCTGGGACGTTTGGGAAATTGATTATCGATTTACAGGCCTTCTTAGATTTGCAGCTCGGCTCTGAGCGGGAGCTCGTGAATTTGAAAGATAACTCAAATGATTCAAACTACAATGGTAGCCTTCGTATTGTTACTGCTGGCCTGGGAGCTGGTGGAACTATCGTCGTTGAAGAACAGGGTTCAGATGGCGGGTGGATTAGCGACAAAAACGTCAAAACAGCTACTAGGTTTGGCCAGACGGTTACAGTGGCTCATAACGGAAAGCCAGCAAAGACTGCCGTTACTGTGCCTAAGAAGGGGGTCACGTCAAGGAGCTCAAGTCCTTCAGCAAGCAGCAGCAAGAATACTACGCCAAAGGGCAGCGCCATGATACGGGGAAGGCGGGAAGGAAGACCACAGGGAAAATGTGGCCTTAGCAATTTGGGAAATACCTGTTACATGAACAGTGCCCTGCAGTGCTTAAGGAGTGTGAAAGAGCTTTCGAAATATTTTATTTGTATGTTTGTTTACCTCATTTGTCAAATAGTACATGCTGACATGATAATTATAAGCGGATGAATATGAGAAAGAGTTGAATCCCGGAAATCCCCTTGCGCATCATGGCAAAGTTGCAAAAGCCTATGCAACCCTACTGAAAAATATCTTCTCATCTACATGTCCTGCTTCATTTGCCCCAAGGGAGTTTAAGAGCACCATTGGCAGGTTCGGGCCATCATTTCAGGGCTACGGGCAACAGGATTCCCAAGAGTTTCTTGCCTTCCTTCTGGATGGTCTACATGAGGATCTTAACCGTATTCAAAAGAAACCTTACATCGAAAAACCAGAGTCAACAGACGAAATGGTCGGTGATATGGAGGCTATTGCGAAACTTGCATCAGAACACTGGAATATCTACAAGAAACGTAATGATTCAGCTGTTGCCGACCTATTCGGTGGTCTATACCAAAGCACCTTAGTTTGCCCCGAGTGTCAGAAAGTCAGCATTACATTCGATCCCTTTATGGACCTGACTCTACCCTTGCCTGTGGAGAACGTTTGGTCGAAAGAAGTTTTCTTCTTTCCTAAGGACGACTCTAAGGGAAAGATGTTGAAGATACCAGTAGAGATGGAGAAAAATGGCACTATCAAATCGCTGAAGGAATATATAGGAAAGAAGATGGGAATTGACCCCCGCATGGTAAGTCTGATTTTCTTGAGTTTTTAGGTGGAGATGCCGCGCTAATAAGTCTGGGAAATATTAGATTATGGGGTCCGAAGTCTACAAGACTAGATTCTTTAAACACTACGATGATACAGCTACTGTCTCTGACCAGATTCAACACAGCGACGAAGCATTCTTTTTCGAGCTCGATGATATACCTACAAACTGGCCTGGTACTAAGAGCAAGAAGCCTAGAAAGTCACTTTATTATGGTCCAAGCTATCGGTTCGATGATGATGAAGAAGAGCCACAACCAAATGGTCCAGAAACCGAAAAGCTACTGGTACCAGTGTTCAATAAAGTGTTCAGGGAAAGCAAATTCTCCCGAGCAACTAATGCAGAAGGATTCGCTTTCCCGTTCTTCATTTTGGTCAACAGAGAGGAGGCGAAGAGCATCGACACGATTATGTCAAAGATTGTCGAAAAGTACCAGATTTTGACAAGCCGGGACCTTTACGAGGGTGTAGAGGAGGAGGAGGAGGAGGAGGAATATGAAAACGAAGAGTATGAGGAAGCGGACGAAGGAGTGGAGGTAAAGGGGCAGAAAGAAAAGTCTCCTATTGGGGAGGAGCAAGAGGAGGAAAAGGATGGGTTCGTGGATGTATCCATGAAGGATGCAGCCTCAGTTGTAGAGTCGGAAAATGCCGACGAGACCGAAACCCCTCCTCCTAAGAAGAATAACAAGCGAGGTTTCCCAACCGGGCTGCAAGATCTCTTTAACGTCAAGGTGACCAAAAAGAAATCTGGAGACTCGGGACTGATTACTGGCTGGCAGTCACTAGAGCCTGCTTTCGACATCAGGGATCGACTTAATTCGAATATTCCACCTAGCCCACCTCCAAGAAAGTCAGCTTTGTTCCCTACAGCAAGTAATTCGGGAAGACGGAGTCCAGCTAGCATCAGTGATGATGGAATCGATACCTTTGAGGATGCTCCTGAACCGGAAATGGATATAATGAATGATCCTAGCGATGATGATGATGCTACAAATGCCTCATTCGGCCAAAGCTCTTCTTTTCAAGGGACTAACTTTACTACTGGCACTTTCCTGCCAGTTTCAACTACTAGTTTCTACGGCAATAGTAGTGCAAACTCATCTAAAAAGACGTTCAAAACACCATCAAGATCACCAAGCCCTGCTCTTGTTGACGAGAATCCTTTGATTAGATGGGGCGAAGGGCTTATTTGTGAATGGAGTGAAATTGGATGGGACTCGATCTTCGGGGGAAAGCATGACGATGATTTCCGTGGAAGAGGAACATGGAATGATATTCCACTTCACAACGATCCAGAACTCCTTAGTCGACGCCGTCGTCGAGAGGATCGTAAAAAGAAGGGGATTCATCTAGAAGATTGCTTGGACGAGTTTGCAAAGAACGAGGTTCTTTCAGAAGAGGATCCTTGGTACTGTCCACGTTGCAAGGTTCACCGACGAGCCACGAAGAAATTTGAGCTCTGGAAATGTCCTGATATCCTTGTGATACATCTTAAAAGGTTCTCAAGCTCGAGGAATTTCAGGGACAAGATTGACGTGTTGATTGACTGTCCGGTTGAAGGTCTTGATTTATCAAATCGAGTGGGGTTGAAAGAGGAGGATCATGGTTTGGTTTATGATTTGATCGGGGTAGATAATCACTATGGTGGATTGGGTGGTGGACATTACACGGCGTATGCGAAGAATTGGGTCGACGATAAGTGGTATTACTGTGATGGTTTGTTCAATCTCTTGGTTGTTTTGTTATACAAGGATACTGATAGTAGGAATAGATTCAAATGTACGAGAGGTGCTCGATGCTGATAAGGTCATAACCCCGGCGGCTTACCTTCTCTTCTATCGTCGTCGCTCCAACAAACCTTTAGGCGGACCGCAGTACGAACGACTTCTCACCGTTGCAGATGGCACCCCTGAAGATTCAGCTGAAGAGGCAGTAAGCTCATCGCGTGACACATCCCCAAATAGGGCGGGGGAAGGTGGGTCGTCCGACGATCGGATCTCCATTACAGTGAATGGAGGTCTACGCAGGTCGTCGGGCGGTGCGGTCAGTGGATTATCGACAGCATATTTCGGTGATGCAGTTGGGAATAGGAACCTCTGGGGCGATAAAATATATTCTAACGCAACAGCGGATGACCTTCCTACGTATTCAGTTGCGCTAGCTGCACCAAACGATGATTCAGATGGGTCAGAAGTTGAGCTGACCTCATTGCTTCCCACCACTGTCCCGCTTCCACCAGACTTTGTCGTTGGGGGCCATACAGATTTGAAGGAGGAGCTACTTAGCGATATGCGCGATGAAAATGATGCAGATGTTGACATGAGTGGTGATGGTGGTGGGGTAATCCTTGAGAAGACAGAAGAAGATAGTGGACCTGCTGAGATACGAGTCGAGGGTGAGGATATGATCACACCGGCTGCTGAGCGGGAAGCATGATTTTTGTAGAGTAGACTAGGGTGCTATATGACGAAAAGCAATGAATCGTTTTGTTGTCTATAGTGGGACTTGTTGCGTTGTGTTTATGCAAGTAAGGACTAGGTTGGTGAGCTTGGAGAGGCGGTTACTTTTAGGTCTGGAATGGTAAAACACATGTAGATTTGGGGGTTTACACCCATGGGAATAGCATTTCTCTATTATCCTATTTATTATAACTTCTAAGCACTCACTTTTCTCTAGTAAAGGCCACAGAGAAGTTTATTACTAGGATGTGTAATTCCATTACCCTTAGTAGTTTTGGCTAGCTATACTATATAGCTAGGGATCTATTTGACTAAGACCGAGAGGATATTTTGTCGAATGATATTACATATCTGGAGTAGAAGATTAAACAAATTAAAGCATTGGACTTCCCATATGCAATTTTTGGTACACATCCTGGGTAGCCAAGAAATCTGCGTAGTGATGGCCCCTTATCTAACACCAGTAACCGATAAGCAGCATGATATCTCACTCGATAATTGACTTGTTTGCCAAGCCACCACTTTCCCCGATATCTTACGATAACTACCCCACAAACCTATCACTAAACCGACAATCAACATCAACACAATGCCAGATCTCCTCCCACTCGCTGAATACAGTTCACTCATCTCACTCACTACGCCGTTTGAAGCCCCCCCAGCTCCATCAGCGCATGTAGCCATAAAAGCTCTCGATTCAGCGCTCACTTATCTCTGGCGTGAGAACCGCCAGCTTACGACACAAAACTCCCACGAACATACCCACAACCACCACCACTATGGTCATAACCCTGCCGATATCGTACAATCTCTTGAAATACAACAAAAGGTTAACACGTTAATACACCTCCTCACAATTCGCCAACCAACTACCCCAATACCAGAGGCGGTAAAGATCGATGCCGAAATCGCTATCACATATATCAACGGAAAGAAAGCACTTACAGCAGTCCCATCAATCCCGTCTATTCTGGACCTCGTTCCGGGTGCTAGTCTACCGTTTGGAAAGGTTTCACTATGGCGCGGCGACATAACTACTCTTTCCGGTGTTACGGCGATCGTTAATGCAGCGAATGAACGTATGCTAGGCTGCTTCCAACCTGGCCATAAATGTATCGATAACATAATCTACAATGCTGCTGGACCAAGGGTACGGGAGGATTGTAAGAAAATCATGGATAAACAAGGATTCCTAGAACCGAGTGGAGCAGTCAAAGTGACAAGGGGATATCTGCTGCCCGCAAAATACGTGCTCCACACAGTAGGTCCGGAGGTACCGAAACGATCAAGTGAAGTAGCAAGAGTTTCAGAAATGGAGAAAGAAAACTTGGGGAGGTGTTATCGAAGTTGTCTTGAAGCTACTGAAAGTCTCGAAGTAACTGAGGGAGAGATGAAGTCAGTGGCTTTTTGTTGCGTTAGTACAGGGGTCTTTGGATATCCTCCTGATGAGGCCGTGCATGTCGCTATTGACACGGTGCTATCCTACCTCACTGCCAACCCTGCCACTACTATCGACCGTATAATCTTCAACGTTTTCACTGCTTCCGACTTTTCTCTATATATATCCAAATTCAATTCACTCTTGAAAACTTCCTCTCTTACTGCTTCGCTACTCACGATTCTCCCCACGGTCTCCCCCACCTCCGATTCTTTGGATCTTGCCGTCCAATGGCTCAAATCAACGCCAAATATTCTCATCACTGCTGGTGCCGGTTTATCGGCAAGCGATGGACTAGATTACACCTCCCGTGAACTCTTCCGTACTAACTTCCCAGGCATGTGGGAGCGTGGTTTCACCTGCTTTTATAGTCTTATTGGCTATGATGACTGGCCAGGTCCGAGTGCTAAGTGGGGTTATTACTTCTCTCATATTCCCTTCGTGCGCGCGTGGGTTCCCCCATGTGGCGTTGAGAATAGCGTCTACACAAAGCTACGTAAAATCTTGGCGCAATTCTACCCAGAGGGAAAGGCGACGGAGGGAGAATATTTTATTCGTACCTCCAACGCAGACGGTCTGTTTTTCCGCAACGGCTTCGATCCAGAGCGTATTGCTACACCTCAGGGAACGTACAATTTGTTGCAATGTATGGCAAAGTGTCGCCCCGACGCTTATTGGCCTGTGCAACCGTTTATAGACGCTGCCCAGCCATATCTTGACAGGGAGGCATGTCTGATGCGTGAGGATATCGATGGATGGGAAAAGGCTATACCAGTATGCAAATATTGTGGGGGGGATATGTTTATGTGTGTGAGGGGTGGGGATTACTTTAATGAAGCACCCTTTGCTGTTACAAATAAGAAGTATCGCGAGTTTCTGCAACGTACGATGCCGAGGGGTCCAGGGAATGGGGGTGAGGAGGTGAAGTTAGTAGTACTAGAGTTAGGGGCAGGATTTAATACACCAAGTGTGATACGGTGGCAGAATGAAAGACTGGTACAACTGGGAGAGGGAGCAGTGAAGTTGATAAGGGTGGGGATGGGGGGGAGTGAAGGAGTTGAGTGGCCGCTGGAGGGGGAGGGGAAAGCAATAGGGATAGATGGAGATGCGGGGGATGTCGTTGGAAAGCTACTAGAAGGGTTGGGTATTACAGGGGTGTAGAGGGCAGAAACATTTTTGGCTAAATAGCCCAGGGTTGCGGGTCATGCTTATGCCTTTTTCTTTATAGTTTCAGTTTAAGCCTAAGTCTTATAGTTTTTTTTATAGAATTTTTGATTTTTATAACTATCTTTCCATGGACGTACCTAAAGGGACTAAGTTACTTTAAACTAGTGTACCGGGTGTACAGGCTCCTAAGCTCATATTTTCATGACTCATCTAAAGTGCATGCTTAGGATAACAGATTATGCTATATCTTGGTAAAGGTAGATACGCGAGTGATGGGCTATGAAGAGGCATGTGCCAAGGAGGATGTACGGTATATAATTCAAGTACTACCTCTCTACCCACTTAATTCCCCATCCACCTCCCCCAGTCAATCCTGTCTCTTTTTATCCCTATCAAAATCATCTATAGCGCATAACTGCCTCCTATTCTTATACACCTACTGCTAACCTCAGCCATTAATAATGGCTGATGTAGAGATATTAGAGATTAGGCGAAGAGAGTCAATCTCACCAGTATTCTCAAACCTTGGAACAAGCGAGTACCCCGTATTCTCAGTTGCCATTTCCGCTGGCATGGCAGACTCTTGGAGCCCTACAAAACAGGTGCAAATACAGATTATTGAAAAAATTGACGATATCGCTCGTCTAGCTGGATGGGATTTAGCGGAAGGTTATAGCTGTCTTGATGTTGTACAGAATACCATTATGGCTTTGGAGGACCTGCCTTTCTTTAATGCCGGGAGAGGTGCATCTGCTGATGAGGATGGTGTTCATCTAGTAAGTTTCTTACCCTCTACACACTTGAGACTTAAGGGTATGGCTGAAGGTTAACTGTGTGTTTAGTGTGATGCTGTTATCATGGGTGGGCCACATATGGTAAACGGGGACGCTGTTAGGTATGGCGGCGTTGTGGGTCTTGAAAAGACAAAAAATCCTATCAAGGCCGCAAGGGCAGTTTTGGAATCGAATAGATATGGTTTACTTGTTGGAGATACTGGAGATGAGTTTGCTTCGAAGTCTGGATGCCAGATGGTAGAGAATAACTACTTTGATGCCTCAGGCGTTGAGGGAAATTGGCAAGGTTGTACTAGTATTCAGTCTCATATTTCCTGCCAGCTCCCCGAGTTCTTGGAGGGGGTTGGTGTCGTTGTGATGGACAGTTTTGGGCAATTGGCCGCTGGTGTGTCCACTGGTAGAATGAGTAATAGAGAGAAGGGTAAGAAGGATGATTCATCTATGGTACTTGCGGGGTTGATGGTTGATGGTAGTTCTGCAGTTGTTTGGTCGGTTTTTTTTCTTTCTATCTCCTCGTTCTTGAATAGGTTCCTTGCTAACCCCATTTACAGCGCTGGTGCAGTGGATGAACTCCTTAAACACGGCATCGCCGGTAAAGTATGTGCATTGAATGAGTATTGCCCAATCGAAGAAGCAGCAACTCAAGCTCTCCACATAATAGCCGAGCATGACTGTCAACCGGCCTCGATAATTGCCGTGGATAGTACTGGTAAAATGTCGATCCAGTCAAGTGGACATACACTGCTCGCGGCAACTTGTTCTTCTTCCGCCCCAAGTGAAGTTAAAATTTATGGAAACTCGGTCCCGGTCGTTCCTAATCATATTTTCAAATGTGATGAATATCTTACAGCTGGCCTTACTCGCTATCCAATTTGCAGCGGACATACGATTGCAACCCTCCATGACTGTGATAGAATTTCCGACCTTAGTGATACTGAATTATTGTTAGCTATGGAAACAATTTGGGCAATTGCTAAGAGCCTTTCAGCTATACTAGAAGTCAGCTATATTGGACTCGCTAGCGATGGAACTGGGAATATCTCCATTCTCCCCTTCCATGGCCGTGATCCAGCCTGGATAGCAGAACCCTACAAACATGTAGCCCATAGCTCTCTCTTGCATTACATCACGTCAAAGAAAGGCCCTAAGCTGAGTTGTGCGTCTCTGGGCATGGTCCGTGAACATATTACCAATATGTACCCTATGGTTGAGTTTAGTTGTCTGGATAACACTTTCAAGGGTAAAGATACCGACATGAACTACTACGCACGAATTATCCGTGGGGAGGTCCTACACCATAGGATTTGGGAGGATAAGGACCATGTTGCTTTCCTTGACCCTTTTGGGAGTATTATCGGCACGACGATTGTGGTCCCAAGGAGACATACAGAGGGTGACATTTTCTCCATGGAGATTATTGAATATTTGGATATTGTAGTAGCCGCCCATAATGTTGCACAGATTTTGAGGGAGACGCTTGCAACAGATAAAATCGGTATCTTCTTCGAAGGGTTTGAACAAGCGTATGCAAGCATCAAACTTGTTCCGATAGTAGATATGGATGAAGGGTATAATCCTGTGGTAGTGAGTACGGCACCATTTTATGACCATTACCCAGGATATTTGACGACTCAGCTCGGGCCGAGGGCTCATGAGTTTGAAGCATTGACAAGACTGTCAAAAGAGCTAGGGGAATTGGAGGCGCTTAAAACAGACAAGCAGTTTGAAAAGACGAAGAGCCCAGCAGGGTCGGTGCGAAAGGTGAGCTCTGATGAAGACCTCGAAAGTAACCTGGAGCTAGAATGCCAGACTTTACCCGCTGATTGAGTACTGCGAGCGGCGAAGCTAGGTAGTAAATTTAACTATCATATATTCTAGCTTGATACTAATTATGGGGGATTTTTCTAGTCGCGCCCTACTACTTGGTACCTTTAAGCAGTACTATTTTCCGACTTCTTTACCTCTTTTGGTACTTTATTTCTCTCTGGAATTTAGTTATGAGTCTATGGAGGGGAGGAATTTCTTCTACGAATAGGGTTTGTAATTTTTGTTATTACCAAAGAATCTAAATTTAGTATGGGGCCTTCTAAGCAGACATATACCATCTAATCTTGTTTTATAACTACAATCAGCCTTTCCCTAATAAACATATGCTTATCTAAGCAGCTTATGAATGTATGATACGAGTGAGAAACTATGATTATATGTAGTGGTTATAGGATTTAACTTACTACAAGATATAAGTATTTTTGGAGAGTAAATATTCGTTGTGGATTTCTAATCAAGAAGTGTACAAGTAGCTACTCTATAAATGCATTATAAAGGAGGAAAAAACTCCAAAAAATATATATATACTATTGCCCCCCTCCGCGAATCTATCAACAGGGGAGGGTAATTGGTACTCTAGGGGTTATGCTACGGATCATACTACATCACTCGATGACTACCAAAAACGTTTCACAAATGTTTCCTAATTAGGTATCGTACAATCAAACTTAATGCGGGTCGCTAGGACCTTCCTTCTAAGTATAATTTATAAGGGGTGAGAATTCAGGGGGTCAATTATATAAGAATTTGTGGGGGGAAGGCTTGTAGGGGGCATCTACCTTTGTGCCGGCTAGGCGAGATAACCGTGTCTTATGCAAACTATAGACCTTGAGACAAAAGCGTTTCTAAAAAGCCACAATTTGTGGCCATATTAGCATAAAATGGTCTTATTAGGCTATCTTAGGGCTTAGTGGCTGACAGGCGTATGATATACTACGTGAATAAGGGGGGGGCAGATGCGATTGTATGTCGCTTTTAGGATATTGACATTAGATACCGAGCCCCCAAACACGGTTAGGGTTGTGGCGTTATCTTTCCTCATTGTGTATTAATATTGATTAGCTTAGAAGGAGCGTTCAGCTCTATTCACCGACCTCCTCCTCTAAACAGTCTTCTCTTCTCTTCTGCCTATATAAGCTACATCTCCTATTCTCTATCTCAACTCATCTACAGAATATAGCATCAATCCCTCGAACAGAAGCAATTTACTGGTTCATTGCTCTCTGCCTATCGTTTACCTTACTTGACCTCGAATATTAGATTCAAATCACAGCCTCAATCGATTCGTAATGTCTTACAAAGAGCAAGGTATGGGTGGACAGCTACTAGAGCTTGAATTTCAACATCCCAATATCGCCTCAATGCCCTCCTCCTCACTCATCTCTCTTCCTAGTGATCTTCTTCTGGATGTCCTCTTTTCATTGAGCTCCTACAAAGACCTCTACTCGCTTATCAGCACTACCACAAGATTCTATGACGCCTTCAATCTTTATCCGAATAGGATACTGACACAGGTCAGTAAGAATATGCTTAGAGACTGCTGGGAGGACGCTATGACTATTCTAGTCTGGCAGCGACACTTTTCCCACACAGGTGGAAAAGCGAACTACGACGCCTTAAACAAGGACCTTGAAGAGAGGTTTATCCTCCAAAAGAAGGATATACCAACCCTTCTTTCGAACCACCGGTTTTTCGAGCGTTGCAAGAATTATTCCCCCAGCGGATCATTGTCAACCCTTTCCAACAATCACTTATTCCCGTCTAGAACCCCCGGGGGTGCTTTGACTATGAAGAATTTTTATCAGATGTGGCTTTTGCACCTGAGGTTTAAATACGAAGAGATTGAAACATTCGCAAGTCGCGCACCATTCACACGAGAGCACTACCAAGACCTCCGAGCAGTTTCCGATATTATTTTTTGCAACCTCGAGCACTGCGATAACTTCGGAATCTCACCTCTCCCATGCAGTTATCAATACACTCAAGAACCGGAGAACCTCCTCTATGGGACTCTATTCAGTATCTGGCGACCTCTCGCCGAGAATGCTCCAACAAACATAATAAATGATAACCCCTTGCTTTATTTGAAGATTGTGTGTCACATTGCTTCTTGGGTCGTCGGGGGTAAGATTGTTACTACTCCGCGGGGGAATGAGGGTAGGTGGATGAGACCAGAGGTCCACTACTTTCGGGTTCGTTTCGATCAGGTGATGAATCGCTTTAGACTTGATTATGTGAATATGAGTGTTAGTGATATTGTGAGGGATTACAGAATTTCGTTTGAAGGTCTGAGGGAACGGTCGCTTGAATCTGGTAATTTGTGAAGCTGACTAGGGTGGTTAATGAGAAGAAATTATATGTAATTGGGTGGTTTTTGTTAATATTTTTTCTGAGTTTCATTATGTATGAGTTTTATGCGGATCATAGGAGTTATTTAGAAAGGCTTTGATAGATAATGGATAATCATGTAATACAAAAGACTCCCTCATACTATCAAAGGAGCTGTCAGAATTTATCTGGGGGGGGGGGGGGTAAAAGCGCCTACCATACAGATGATAGATGGGAGTATGAGATTAAGCTAATGAAGGGGCTATACCACATCAAAGTAGGTTTATGAGATGGATGCACAAGAAAAGAGATCCTAGTGCAACTCGAGCTTAATTCAGCGCACGGCGACAAAAACTCCCCCACTCCATCTATCAAGAAGAGCTCGTGGGATAATAAGGCCGATGCATTAACTATCGCCCCCTAATATAAGTACCTTTCCTATAAATAAAGACACATGGTTGCAAGGGATAAAAAAATATAAATTGATCTGCACAATAACCTAATTATGATGTGGGTAGTAGTTTACATACCCTTGCTCTAGTTTAATTTCACCTTCCCATTTATTAAATATATTATTACATGTATTATTACATGGGTTATATAGTACATACATATTTATTATGTATGCATGGCCGCGTAACCTCCCCCTTCCGCCCATCCCATCTACAGATCTATGTACCTCTATAATCGTGCGGTATCACTCGGTTACATCACGTGTTTTCTTTTTTTTTGGTCAGAAGAATAAAATTTGATAGGTATTACATTAGAATTTGTAGTTACATAGAACGGTGTAGTTATTCTATAGGCAACAATGGGAGTGCATGATTATTCATGTAGAGCTTTCATTCTATCGAGAGCCCCCCCCCAATCACAATACTTTGTCTATTCACATAAAATGAAGAGATCTACTCTGAAGTTTTTTTTTTTTATCAATGGGCTTAAGAAAACTTGTATAACTATTCGCTATATTTTATCATATACCCAGGTGTGGGTCTTTGAACTTTAGTAACTGGTTTTCTCTACTACTATATCGACTGAAAGCTCTACTTCTATTTTTCTTCGTTTCATTGTGTGTCTCTACCGTAGATCACATTATCGTTAAGTATGGACGCCTGGGGACCTGAAAGACCAGCAACTTTGGAAAAAAGGGTAGTTCCGCATATGGTTAACTCAACTCCAAGCAATATACAAACACCTTTACACCTAGTTATAGGAACTGAAATATTCTCATACTTGAATAAGGAGTCCGCAACGAGCATAATTACTACGACAGCGGAATGGGAAATATTGCGTAGTGACAGAAATCCTCCCTGGACTACCATAGTAGATATATCATACCATCCATCTTCATCACCAACATCAGCGGATAGATACACATATCCGACGCGGAGCACTATTAGCTCTAGTCTATGGAAATCAGCGTTAACCTCGACGCAGACTCGGGTCTCGGTTGACTCGAGATACAAAGGGATTTTCAGTACTATTTATACTTCAGCACTCACGACGAGCGCTGTTAGTTTATTTTTGAGTGTTACTAGCTCTGGCGCAGCTGATCCTACTGCCATAGGGTTTGTGCCAGCACCCGGAGTAACTACCACATGCTCTTCTGAGGGAGAGTTGCCGACTGTCGAGTCTACTGAATCTGGAAAACTTTGGGGTTCGTGGAGTACTGGGCATAAGGTGGGTTTGGTACTGTGTATAATTCTCGGGCTTATGATTGTACTTGGGTTGTTTATATTATGGCGTAAGAAATGTATGACACGAGATGGAAAAGAGTATGATGAAGAAGTAGAAGTAGGAGGAGGGGGAGGGGGGGAAGGAGGAAAAAAAGGCAAAAAGGAAATCAAGTCAAATAAGGATCTTTTTGGCCTTTACACACTATCCAGAAAAAGGAACCGCAGGATGGAGAGAAGTCGGAAAACTCGGTTTACCGGCGATCGTAATAGGAGTGGTCCCTTTTTCATTGCTGCTGCTCAAACTATTAGAGACACTGAAAAAACCACCCTGATTAGAAGTTCCCCTCCAGAATCTAGCCCTAGTATTACTGGTTCCTCAAACGGCAACATGGGGCGTGATGGCAAGGTGGGAGATTCAGAATCCCTTAATCAGGTCTTTCCTAGGATAGGAGATGGTGATTTCTCAAACAGAAGTTCCAGATCCTCGGCCGAGAACTTTACCACAAAAGGAGCCACAGATGTCAGTAATCCTGCTTTCACACAACTCCCGGGTGCACAAGCCCATGATTATTTCTACTCTATCGAATCAAAAGCTTGGAGTAATTCAGATAAAGCACTACCAGTAGTGCCACCACTACCTTTTCCTAGGCCTCACAGCCTCGTTCACTCCTTTTTATCATTTGAAACACCTCAGTTCCCGGAAATACGTGTAAGAACCCCCACAATAGTCGCAGAAGAGGCTAGACCCGACGACAGCAAACATCGCGTTTGTACGAGTCGTACCCATCTCAAAATTTCGTCCAATAATCACCCCCGTAAATCCCGATCTCACGGACGCGGGGTTCCTGCAAATGTTGTGCGTAGGCATACGGTACATGGGAGAAAATTTATCCATACAGCTTTGAAGGGAAGAAGCGAAGAAACTGGAGGATCGATGCAGAGCGGTAAATCTTCCGGTGAACCTGCGCAGAATCGGGGTATGTTAGAAGGGTATGTACATGAATATAGTACCTTGGAAGAGCGATTGCGAGGTAAAAGTCCAGCAAGGCGGGGGTAAAGGGTGCTGAGGGACTAGATAAGGCGAGAGTAATAAGAACTGCAGGATAGCGGACGAACGGGATAGGGAGATAGGGAATGTATGATTTTTTACTTCGGTAGAATTTATTTGTAGAATTTTTGTGGCTCTTATTGAACTCAAAATGTCAAACCGGATCAAGCTCATGTATAGTCATTTCTGAGTTAACAGGCGTGGTACGTCTACTTTAGAAGTAGCTATCATACCAACAATCCAGTTGATATCGCGGCATATCCTGCGTCCACACTGTTCCACATGTCCTGATAGCGATCTATCAGTGGGGTACACGTTGGTATCCTAGTAGGTAAGACTCCATCACCATAAATAGTGACCTTGGTGTGACCTCCTACTATTCAAACTCCCGCCATTATGCATCGCCCACCAAGCTGAGTAACTTTTGAATGGGACGCCGGCCTTCTGTTCGAGTCCATTTTTACCCATTTGCACTATTCTATTGGTTTTGGATGCTGGGGGCGTGACTCTCACAACTGCAGAGAGCATAGCAGGGGCAATAATGGTTATGCTATAGGCTCATGCTTTGTTAACAAAACTCGCCGGAAATGGAGAATTATTGGGTAGTAGAATACTGGCTTGTCGAGATGACTTAGGAGCGGTCAAAAACGTCACAAATAACTTTGATAAAGAGAATTATCGTCGGAATTTGAAAGTAAGCCATAAAATTATGCAATGTCAAACTCGCCTCTCATGTACCCTTCCTCTCGTAGGGTACAATAAACAAGTGGTCTGAAACAAATCTTAATCTTATGCGAGGGGCCCGTTGTAATAACACTTCGCAATAGGTGTTTCATTTGTTAAACTTCAGAAGCACATTGTCAGTTTTTCTTGCTTCGCCTGTAGGTATACAGGGATCCAGTAGGATCAATGATCATCCTGCATATTTTTACCTGTTTACCCGCTTCAATCGTCCCGCGATTGATAGTGCCTACTTCATTAGGTAGAAACGGCAACATACTTGACGCTTCTCTTCTTACTCCTTGTCCTGTAGTCATTTTCCTCTTGCACTAGCCCCTACTCCACACATATCAATCCAACAAGTATTCCTGAATGCCCGCTCCCGGGGGATGGTCCCTTCCACCACAAGCAAAAAGCATGGCACCAAGCAGAGAAGGAGAATCAGAAATAAATCTGCTGGCAGGTTCCCGGTTTTTCTTGTGGAACTTTCCCAAAGCCTAAGATCATATAAAGTCAGGTCTTGCCGTGATTACACTCAAATTTCACCCTCCTACCTAGCCTATCCTCCTAAAGCAAGCATTTCACAGTACTCTACCTAGTTTCTTTTCACCTTACGCACATAAACAACACCACAGGAAAAATTTTGTACTCGTGGTAAATTACCCTCAAACCTAAGTTTTATCACACAGCCCTTGCTGCGACTCCCCGAAACCACCAGACCATGCCACCTGTACTTATACCTGTACCTACCCGCCCCTGTGATCTCCTCTTAAGATCCAGCGCCCTACCTCAAGATATCATTCCCCGCGAGCTCTCTGCAAGGGATACCTCCTATGATGCCGACGCAAAACGTGCAATCGCCATAACTCTGGGTATAATATTTGGGATCGTAGGACCCATTGCCCTTTTCAGTATATTTTACTGTGTTTATAAACGCCGTAATCTACCAAAGAATCGACCTCAGCCGTTGTCCTCAAGAGGTGGTGATGGGGGGGATCTTGTAGTGATTGCCCCAGGAACAGAGAAAGTGCCACCTTTCTCGTATACTCGGAATCGTCAAGACAATAATGATGGGCATATGGGTGAAAAGGATGGGTGCTGTGCGATGTTTTTTGTTGGGTGTTGCGGGTTAGCGAGGGAGAAGGTTGATGGACGGGAGGCAAAGAGAAGGAGGCGCAATAATGGTATAATTGGGGAATATGGTCCTGGTGGGCATATTGGTGGGCTCAACGACCGGATGCAGGCTGAGTACCAAAATACTTCGATTCACACCATGGAAACAATCACAGACGAGAGAACTAGCCGAAGCCCGCAGCGGCGGACAACCCCAAACCGTCGCTATAACCGCTCGAGGGAGGGCTACAGGAGCAACAAGCAACGGCGAGGGTTAAGGGAGGGCCGGGGTTCTACACCTGATGCAGAATCTGCTACCAGAAGGGACCGTAAGAAAGGAAGAAAGATAAGAAGGCCAGAAGCAGGGCGCTTCCAGCTAAGAGGTTTGACTACTGCCCCAAGGCCATGGACGCCCAGAATACAAAGTGATCCATCACTTTTAAGCTTTGCGATGCGGACCAGGCACATTGAGAACAGCCCACCAGACCCTGACAGGCTCCAAGTTCCTAACACAAACCATGGACGAAGTCGCCCACGGAAATCGTTAAGAAAATCACCATCGTCACCCTCGCCGAGCCAGGGTAGTAATCCAGAAATATCCTACCCGGACAGAATATATAACCCACATCGCAATAAATCAAATATTTCTATACCCCAAATATTTCAAGAGCAGGGTTGCGAACATGAAGATAGAGGTGGAGGGAGAGTACATATACACTATCCGCTCTCCAAAAATTCAAATCATGGGCTTTCCCCGCCATTTGGATATGCAGCTCCAAGTGTTGACATATCTTCGCCCCTTAGTTCTGTCCGTCCTATTAATTTTAGACCTTCTCTACTTCCTATCAATAACAAGGCCAAAAACCGTTCTCCTAGAGAAACGCCCGATATCTCTACAATTGGTACCATCTCCAATAGGGTAACTAATGGGGACATTTATTTAAACCCAGTTAACAACGCGTCCACGGTAGATCATTGGGGGTCCACGGCTGGTGACTATATCAGTCATGAGGACGAAGGTCAACGAATTGAACGAACTGAGACTAGTACGTATCCTAGCTGGGGATCAGTTGAGCCTGGGTTTGGTCTAGAGCATCCTGGATCGCTAGTGGATTTCTCTGGGCGTACTCGGCAACCTCTACCATCGAGACCTAACACTGTTACCAATATGAACGTGAAGGAAGCTTGGGCACCTGTAGGGAATGCTCATACCATCAGCGATTCCGACCTCGGTAACCCAAGTGTATTGCCAGTGCCTAATATTTCTATCACACACCCACAAAGTAAAGATACCCGGAACTCAGGTAGTAATAATGACTCTAATACCTTTACAAAAGTACCTAGCTCCTATGTAGCATTAGGGTCCGGCCGATCCTCACCAGGTCTAGATCTATCAGATTTCATCCGAGTTAGAGCCGACTCAGACAATCCTCCCTTATCAGATGTATCCGATTTCCGTCGTGCCTGTTTAAATGCAGGTGCACCTTCCTCCGAATCTGCATCTAGCGCAGACACAATAATTTATGCGCCGCAACTAGTCATAGATTCTCACTCGTGCGCCCCCTCGTCTTCTAGGTCCTATATTTCAAGTACCAGTACTCTTCCTTCGTCATCAGATACACAAGCTAGTTCATGCACCGCACAGCCCTCAACATCTGGACAATCCAGTCTAGACCCAGCTAGTTGCATCTCTGTATCTAGACCAAAAAGCCACCAGTCCTCTAGTGAAAGCCTGCCTGAGAGTTATACAACACCTGTATATCACTCAGCACATACCTCTCTCCGGTCCATACAGTCTGGAAGATCTAGTGTCTCCTTTAATCCTCCCTCATTGCCATTTCTTCCACCACTGGACTACTTTGTGATCTCCGCATCACCATCTCCCCCCGAAGCACCAGAATCTGAAGCTACAACCAGATCACTTTCTTCACGTTACTCGAAAGAAACCGTCCGCGGTTCACCTATATTACACTTACAAAGTGAACCAATATATAGGAATGTAAACACAAGCAATACGATGCCCGAGACTGCTCTCTCAGAATCAGTCTTTACTACCCACCCGCACCAACGTGCTAATCTCATTAATATCCCCTCATTTTCGTCTTACGGTGCTGCACCCGAGCCTACATCCCATAGTCATACCCCAGCATATGCGACACCGTCAATTAGCATTTTTGGCCCGTCGGGCTCTCCAGAGGGCGGGTCGCGGGCAACATCAAGACCACCATCCCGGGTAACCCACGAGGACAAAAGTAGATATGCTCCGATGCCGCAGATCACGATTACTCGAGAATCCAGAATTATTGCAGTTCCGCAAAGGGTAACTGCCTTGGCTAGTCGAGGTGAGGGGGCGCTACAGCAGCAAGAGATGAAAGTGAGGCCAGAGGGGGTGGCAAATGATTCTGTGGATAAGTTTCCAGGCCCGCAGGGTGACGAGAGGACGCCTATGCCAGTTGTATCATCGATAAGGTCAAGGTACCGGGCGACGGTAGAGAGTGTTGTGGATGATAGTGATGATACGGGAGGTGTTGGTGTTATATAGGTTATCTAGTAATTGTGGGTGGAGTGTTTTTATAACACTACCATTTGTTTCTTGAGATATGAAAGTAGTATTATATATAGGAATATAGGAACTATTAACTTAGCTTTGTTTCTAAATTATGCGTGACGTAGGGAGGGGAATCAAACCTAACAGCGGTTGCTTAGATCAAAATCGGTTTAGGCCATACTGAAGGAGAGTATATCAGCTGAGATGCTACCACATTCACTTATTTCACGCACCCGACCCAGTGAATAATCTAAGAGATGACCCTCTTTTTTTAGATATCTAGTGTAGTTGCATTCATCCGTGTAAGGTTTTGTCGTGAGTCACCTAGTTGGGCCTTTTTGCTAAAGAATCTCTTAGGAGAAATCCAAGGGTAGGTAAAATGGTGTATTATTGCCACTAGAAAGTGCCCTCTATAATTGCTCAACTTTCTGTCCTAGTTCATTGTGGAGGGTTGTTTCTGCTGTGAGCCCCACAATTTATGGGAGCAGAGTGAATGCATGTATACATACAAGGATATCATGTAGGAATCACACCCAGTGAGCAATAAAACAACCACAGAAGCTGTAAAGTTTTGGTCCATATTATAAGGGGTACCCTCTTGTTGAAAGGTTCCAGTACCGAGGGAAGAATAATAAGTTGTCGTGAGGATGGGGACTGATAGTGCTTGCCACGGGTTTCGGCACCTTACCTCACCCCTTGTGCCGCAGCGACGTCACCACCACAACCACAGCCTCAACCCCCCAACCCCCACTATCACTAGCATCTCCAGCATCATAGGGCCATCTCATCACAGCCAGGAACACGAAGAAGCTCAGAAATCACATCACTACCTATTACTAGCTTGTGTCCCGTTCTGATCTAATTTCAATACCAAATCCTCGCTTGCTGTTTCTTTGACGCCCCTTCACCAACAATGTGGGAGGACAACAACCCCCTCTCCTACGATCGCCGGTCGTCCACTTCTTCGTTTCATCAGCCTGGACTATCCCCACCAGCTTCAGATAACTCCAATGACGATGATCCACCAGATTTCTTGACTCATGAGGCTCTCCCTGAGAACCAGGACGACTTTAGAGCCCGAGATCTGGAAGACGACGATGATGAGGGCGAAGAGGAAGAATACATGCACCAGAGAAGGGCAGCAGGATATAGCTCTCGGGTAGAGCAGATGTTGATGGAGAATAAAGACACTCATATCAAAATCACCTATGCGGGGAAGAATTCGGAAGGGAGTGGGGGGTACATTGTTTATACGATTAAGATTGGGGTAGGTTTTGGTAGCTCTGGAACTCCGTTCCGTTGAAAGATATAGGTTTCCAGGGGGTGTGCGATCGATATATCGCAGGATCGAAGTTCGTAAACTAACTAGTTCTATAGGAACTTGAAGTCCGCCGCCGATACTCAGAATTTGAATCTCTACGCAGAAACCTCGCTCTATTACACCCCTGTCTCATCGTCCCCCCCATCCCCGAAAAGCATCAAGTTTCCGATTACGTCGCAGCGCCCACAAGTGCGAAAGAAAATGTGGGCATCATTGACCACCGAAAGCGTATGTTAATGGTATTTTTGAATCGGTGTGCCAAAATGCGTGAGATTCGTGAAGATAGTGTATTTCAACGGTTTCTAGATTCAAATGCTAGCTGGGTACTTGCGCTTTGACCTCTAAGTCAGAGAAGCCGAATTGCTAATCGGTTTATAAATATAGAGTGAAGTACTGCATTCACCACCAATCTCTAATCTACCAAAACAACACCTGAAAGCTCCACCTCTAAACCCTTCGAACCCTTCACCAGGACATGCATTCCTTCCTATTCCCTCAGCTTCAGCTAAACTCCGACAAGGCTCCTCACCCCCCTCAACCTCCGATGGTCCCCACGACGGTCAAAATTTCACACGCTTCCCACCACCCAACCACACCCTTTCCGAGTCTGAACTTGACCCTTACTTTAACACTTATGAAACTGCTACTAGAACTTATGAATCACTCTTAACTGGTTCGATCGAGCGCGTCAACCGCCGTATCCTAAAACGCCTGAGTGAGCTCTCTATTGACTACCATGAACTTGGCGCACGTTATAACGCTTTCTCTCTTTCCGAATCTGGTGATCTTGCCGCCTCAATCGAGAAAATTGGGCAGGCTGTTGATTCATCCTACATTGCAACTGGAGAACTTGCAGAGGTCCTTGGCTCTGGCTTTGCTGAGCCCCTCCGCGAGTCTGCACAATTTGCTGGCGTCGTACAGAAGGTCCTCAGATACAGGGTCTTGAAGCGTGTTCAGGAGGAAATGACACGAGATCTATTACAGCAAAAACGCTCGCTACTCCAAAGTCTCGAGCGCTCTGAAAAGGAAGCGAAGAGAATTGAACAGTATCTCCACGGCGATACGCCTGACCACTCTACTGGGTCATCTAAAGGTTCTGGAGACAGCGTAGATGATGCATTTTCAGGCGATGACAGAGACAGTACTGATTATGAATTCCCACCTACCCATTCCGATTCACCTCCCCCACAAAGGTCTAAATCAACTACCCGACCCTCTAGAAACAGTATATCCTCATCTTCTGCAGGGGCATCTGGAGCACCACATGCTCACCGGAAGTCTTCTTCATACAGTGCACCGTCTTCTGCTACATCAAGTGGTATTGGTATCATGGGAGGCAGCATAACTAGTGGAAGTGGATTCTTAGCAAAAGGATTTGGAAAATTGAATTATGCGATTCATGGGATTGTTGATGTAGATCCAGAGAGGACTAGGAGAGATAATATTGGGAAGACACGGGAACATTTGAGTCAACTAGAAGCTGCAAAAGAAGTTGCTGAAGGAGATGTGAAAGACGCTAGTAAAGGTGTATTGAGGGACTTGAGGAGATTTCAGAAAGGAAAAGAAGAGGATTTAAGGGCTATGATGGTATGTTTTGTTTACTAGTCTTTTATGGCGAATAGGCTAACGGTATTTCAACTAGATTGTATATGCGAAATGTCACATTGAATGGGCCCGTAAGAACCTTGAGAGTTGGGAAGAGGCAAAAGAGGAAGTTGAGAAGATTGTTGTGAGGTAATTCGTTTACTGTGAGCGTAGGTATTATTACAGATAGCATCTCTACCCGTAAAAAAAAAATAGTAAACGGCGTTCGAGGGGCTGGTTCCTTTTGTTGAATTGTTTAGTGCCTTTTTTTTGTTGGATGTAACAGAAGAATTGGAAGATACGGTTGATGGAAGCGGCGGCTTATTATGTTTTTAACACTGAACAGGATCAACTTGAACTGTATCTTTCGGTACTTGTGTGATATGTGAGCTCAAGATATTAGGCCTGTATAATTGGTTACTGCTTGAGTATCTACAGCCATGTGTGGGAGATGGCACGCGACTAGCCAATCTAAGCGCGATTAAGGTTGGTGGGGCAGATTAGATTGTGTAAGATAACGATAACCTTCCTTGAACGTCACCTCAAGCCAACCCAACGTCGATCCCCAAGACCACCAGCTCACCTTCCATAATCCTCCTCTACTGGCCCAATTCAAGATGGCATCTCCAGAGCGACTGTCAAACGATGAAGTACTCCCCCGCTCATACCAACCGATAGAATCCCGCTAATCCTCGTAGTTCTTCACACAGCTAGCCACTCTCTTCGCCTCCACCTCCACAAAAGAGAAAAACTCAGTCTATCTTACCCAAAAGGCACTTCTCCCCTTCTCAACAGACTCTACCACCCCTCCAGCCATAGACCCAGATGCCCCACTGCAGCTGTTATTCCGTGCGACCAACGGGCAGGATAAGAAGAGTAAGATTAAGATCTCAACTATAGTCGAGGCTGCAGATCTGGAAGCGTTCTTTACAAGGTATACGGAGGTTGCAAAAGCGGGTATGACGACATTGAAGAAGAGGGATAGAAAAGCGAAGAAGTTGAAGGCGAGGAAGAAGGGGAAGGGTGCTGAGGGGAAAACTGTTGAGGGGACACCAGTTACTGCTGCATAGATTTTTTTTTTGAACTGTAATTATATTTATATAAAGGAAAAAATAAAGGACTGACTTTTATTCCCCCTCCCCCCCCCTTTTTTTTAATATAGAAATTCTGGCTCGTATTGTTCTTTTTTTCTTTGGGGGGGGGGGGGGAGTTTAAATATAAGGTGAGGTCTATTCAGTTATCTATCGGTAGAGTATGTAGTCCTTAAGCTGGTAAGAATCTTTTTTTAAAAAATAAGTCTATTAATAACACCATGAATACATAGAAATACATATCTATTAAGGCTAACATCTCACCACCGAGATATATTTGAAGCAACAAGTACGGTAAAAACGCGTTCACAAATCATCCCTTGAATGAAGTATGTTGACACGTGCTTAAAACCCCAGCACTACGCCTATACCACAAAGACCCAGTTTATAATACGGGTTGTACAACCGGAGAATTCCACACACGCTTAAGGGAAAAAAGTACATCGCACGGTGTTTCCCGCTACATGTACTTTCTACGAAAAACAAGTACTATATAGGGAAACAATTAGGGGCATTTTATACAAGTTTTATAACCGGATCAAATAACTGTTGTTAATAGTTAACCTCCACTAAGATCAGTTTCACCACCCCTATAAGTTGTCTCAAAACCTAACCCTGAGCCGGCTAAACATCAATCATAGCGGCCCCTACTAGCTTCAATAATACAGATTTCTAAACTACTTCTTACATAGCCCCTCCCCCTCCCCTCCCCTCCCCTCCCCTCCCTCTTCCCCCTAAATACTTACCCCTAAATACTTACCCCTTAAGCTACTGAGACCCACAGACCCTGCGTACCTACTTCTAAGGCTGGGATACACATGCGGTGGCGCAATAACTTTCCACCCCCTTCTCTAGACAATCTTATAATTTCTCCGATGATCTAGAATGAGAAGTTCTATGTTTCAGAGCCTCTCAGAGCTTTTGAGGAAGTGATTCTTTTTTTTTTTAATCATGTCAATTTTGCAGCCATAAAAAAAGGGGGTTGTTGTTGAGACCCCCCCTCGCTATGAAAGCCGATTTTCCCCGGACACAAAGTAAAAAGAAAAATGTTTCCCCCCCCCGTGTGTTGTAACTGGCTTTTTTCTCTATGTATACCAAGCAAAAACCAAAGGCTGCCAAGTACATTTTTAACCAATAGAAGTTAATAACTGCTGGTTTTTGCTTGTTCAGGCAGTGCAATGTCGATCCGACAAACATGAGTAGTCATCTAATGGTTTAGATAGGTAAGATATTCATGTCTATCAAAGTTAACTCGGTCACCTGTTGATCTATCTTAGAAGGTAACATGCGTAACTTATGCTAAGCCTCGGTAGTGGTCTCTAAAGGGCTGAACACCGTGGTGGGTGAAGCCAGTAGAATACGAGAAAAAGGCCAAGAGCCGCACCTTTAAAGACCTCCGACGTAACCATACCTGCGTGGTGTTGTGTAAGGCGTTCTTTTAACTGCTTACTTAAGAATGGCCGGCTTACGTCTACTCAAAATCACCTGGATTCCATCCTTCAAAGTTGGAGTCCAAAAAACCCCCCCCTGGATACTCCAACATGAAGAAGACCTTACCACAAATCCTTAGTGCGTTCACGATATCTACACTCCTTCTATCCGCCTACGCCCAGTATATATACCCAAATACTACCAATACAAATACAACCGATCTTAACGAAAAATGCACCGCTAATCAATCATGCATTGCGTTGTTCGACATTGTTGCAGTTTGCGGGATTCCTAAACAAGATGAAGACCCAAACACAGTCTATCCTGATTATAATATTGTCACAGAAGACCAATGGCGGTGTTACTGCAAGACACTTGGATTCCTACGGCACGCAGTAGAGTATATAATTCATTTCACCCTTCTTACCAGCTCTAGAGTACTTACGCTATGTAGATGTGCTCAGTGTTACGAGATCTCCATTGACGGATGGATGGACTGGTGTACTGATGCGCCTAAAAAGAAGCTTTCTGCAGGCGCCATTGCAGGAATAGTCATTGGGAGTTTACTACTTGTAGGGGGGATTGTATATGCAATATACTGGAAGTTAAACAATAAGAAAAAGGCCAGAGCAATGGAGCCGGAAGAAGTATTTGCACTAGGTACAAAGACAGAGGTGGATGGAGCGAGTGCAGGGATGGGATTACCAGTATATCGGCCGGCCCCTGTGGAGATAGATGGTTATGAGAGGAGAGTGGAGTTACCTAGTCCTAGTCCTTAGAGTTTAGTGAATACCTACTTCTTCTACAGTCGTCTAGGGTATGGTGGATCTTGCATTAGGAGGGGTGCACATACATTCGTGCGACATATGTATGGTTCGGGGGACGATACCTTTAAGGCTAAGCCACCCAAGGCTGAGACAACACCATACTCAGAAAGTCCTATAGGTCCTGTCGGAGTTCGGGGTCCCGCAGTGAGGTGTCTCTGAAGTCTTGGGTTCCTCTGTAGTCAAAAAAAAGCCTTTGCTGGTTCGCGTACTTTAGTTCCCGATTACTTAATTCCAGCTTACATCTCCTTTAGATCATATATTCTGTCGCTATTGTTGTCAGCCAAATATCACCATTAAAAACGTTCTTTATAGCTATTATGGCCTTACACAAACTCCTTAATATCTTCACCGTATCCACCCTCATCCTATCAGTCCACGCGGTAGTTGAGTCGTGTAGGAATGCCACCGTGTGTACCGATCTTTCGGAAGTTCTTGTGGTCTGCGCGGAGCCGTTAACAGTACCAAACCTTCTTGGATTAGAATTCTACACCTACTCGGAACCTCAGCAGCAGTGTCTCTGCAAATCACAAGCATTTCTTCATAATACAATACAGTATATAACCTCTTTCCCGTTTCGTTCCCAAGATACTTACGACATATAGATGCTATGAGTGCTATGGTGTCGATACCACAGGATGGGAGACTTGGTGTACCAAGGAGTCTAGTGTAGAGTTTCCGAGGGGTGTTATTGTGGGGATTATTATCACTGGGACTGCAGTAGTGACAGTAGGAGTTTGGTATGCACTATATTGGAGGTCAAGAAAACTGAAACGGATTGAAGAGGCCGAGTGGCAGTACAATACACAGGTGGATATAATAGTGGAACTGGGAGGGGCCTCAATAAGAGAAATTTCAACAACCCAGTCAAGCCAAGCAGAGGAGCCAGTGGGGTATGAGATAAGACCACAGTTAGTGGACCGCTAAGCTTTTGGTACATATATATTTAATTTAATTGTGATACAGTTTTACAAACAGTATAGATCTAGGCAACAGATTATTAGAGTTGATATGTAATAGTAATATAATAGATATTAGAGAGTACGTGGCTTGCTCTTTAATATCTTTTAAGGCTTTACTTACCACTTTTTTGAACCCCCCCCACCGAATTAAATGGCAGATCCCGTTCATCTTTATTCTTTATACTAGGTATGTTGAGTTCGCTTTTTCTTTTATAGATCCCTGCGGACATAGCCAGGCTAGCATCAGAAATGAGGCTTTAGTGTCGTCGGTGGGCACCTGGTCTTAGGTCGACATATAGGTAAGATTGATGAGAAACAGAACTAAATGCATCTGCACAGACCTTAGTCCGTACCTTCCGAAAATAACCCTGTCAACAGTGGTCTATGGCGATGATCTGATCCACGACGAACAGATTAAGCCCACCCCAGCAATAATATCTCCTAATACCTCCTATTCTTTCCCCTACATCTGTACCCTCCCCATATGACTTTCAATCCCTGCATTTTGACCAACACCAACATCTTCCCCCCTCTGCACCTCTGCATCCCCCGGAATGGCTTTCGGGGGCCCGGTAAAATGTTTGATGTACCATAAAATCCCCCAGAAGCTGCAGGCAACAAAGGAAGCTAGACTTGCAATAGCAATAAGCGTTATATAGCCCCTGTCAATCATCGTTCTCGTGGTTGTTTGTTCCTAGGTTCGTAGAGTAGTGGTTGCAGGGTTCCGTTATGATCTGCAGATGTCAGTAACTCTATAGTAGATTGGATGGGTAAAGCCATACTATTTAGAGGGTCTGTCTGCGTCTAGTCAGATAGATAGATTACTGGAGATGGTGAGGTGTCGTCGGGGAAAACCCCCCTTGTGAGACCCCCCAGTAGCCAGTCTAGGTAGTATGAGAAAATTTGGCACATTCATCACATGGCAAAGCTTAAACTGAATGATGGACCTTGGCGTGGGGATTAATATCCGAAAAATGCCATAAGGAAAATACTGTTCTAGAGTGTTTTCTG
Source organism: Verpa bohemica (assembly GCA_033030345.1). Lineage (NCBI taxonomy): Eukaryota > Fungi > Ascomycota > Pezizomycetes > Pezizales > Morchellaceae > Verpa > Verpa bohemica. Next base: position 350,699 of record JAUFSE010000009.1, on the reverse strand, counting down.
AAGCTATATAATGCTCATATGATAGATTTTGTTTGAAGCTCAAAAAGCTTCCAGCTGGTGAAATACACCGAGTTCGTTTTCAATCATGGGACACATACATGCAATACAATAGACTGGGCAATTAAACTGTCCCTAAAAAGGGCTCTAAACAAGAAATCATGTGGAGGATAAAGAGTAACGGGTGGTTTATAGGACTAAAGCCATAGACAAGCACAAACTCTGACTTCAATCCATCACAATTAAACCTAAACACAGGTCGTAAACCCCGAAAAACTACTCACTGCGGGTCTCTACCACCTTAGGAAACAATAGTAATTAGCTAGCCTGCGATATCAGACAGGCTTGTCATTCCCAAACCTCATCTCTGTTTGCCAGATATTTCCATCAACCCGTATGCCATACTTCAAATATCCAATACCATATCAACCCTCCTCATCCGTACCAAGATGCGCCCAGTTATCTATGCGTCTTTAGTGGTCATGTGCTGACCCCATCCCTGGCAGAGACGAAGAATATCTCAGAATTCTCTTGCTTCTCAACATCACTAGCCCTCTCCGTCCCGATATAGGCGGCACAAATATCGATATAAATCAGACCGAGCCACAAGAGGGCAACGACAAATAAAGCGAGAACTCCGATTATTATGATTATGACGTGGTTGCTTTGCATATCGGTAGATTGATGAGGTACTTCGTATAGTTTTATGGGAGTAGTGGCGATAAAACAGCAAGTGACAGACAGTAGGTGGGTGTTTAGAGTTGGGGTAGAAATGATGTGTGTACCTTTACGGAGTTCTGGTTATGATGTCTTCTGTATGTTTGGGTGTTGGTGGGAGGTAGGGAGTTACGTTATGTGCTGCGGCTATTGTTTCATGGGGGCTCTTTTGAGATTTTCTTTTCTGTGATAATAACCGTGAGGGTATATATATATTAGGATTTGTCTCCGGTTATGATCCGATACATTTATGGGCAATCATGTGTCTTGAGCTCTTCTATATAAACGAAAAGAGCGAGTGATAGACCATGAAAAGAATGCTTTATTTTATGGCTGTAAAAGTTAAGTAGGTTAAAAGGCTCGAGAATACCCTAGGTACCTGATATAGCTATGGAGATATACATGACGTAAAAAAATTTAAAAAGGCCCCGGAAAACATTCCATGTTACCAACACAAAACTCCAGAAATTCATAACCCCTACACAATCTACACCACATATGAGAAAGTTAGCACAAAGTTCATTCGATCTCCCCACAAGCCTTGTTTCAGCTCTATCAATCCATCAATAAATCCTGTAGATTATTCTGAACAACTCACCAAGTTTGATTATTTTCTTCTACCTGCACCTACACATCCAAAAATTAGAAAAATCCCATTCTGAACCAAAGAGAGCTATATGCATACCTTTTTCATACGGCATAAAATACAGTTCTTAGTGTTCCTGAGGTGCTTTCCCAATTTTGTTCGGAAGGATTCCCAACTAGGACAGACAACGAAGTAGTAATAGAGAATGCAAGCGACCCCAAAGAAGGAGATGAGGCAGGCAGCCAATATAATGAAAGCGTGGCCATTATCGATGAGATTACGTCTACAAAGTGTAGGCATCATTAGTTTCTCTCTGTGATTCTGTGATAAGATTCTTAAATGGGTATGTAGGTTGAGTATGCAGGTGACTTGTGGATTGGAGACTACATGTATGGGTATATGTATGTATGGGGGGGGGGCTTGTATATACTGGGGAAAACCCCCGCCATAACAACGAAATTTCGAAAATGAAAATGAGAAATAAAACAAGAAATAGACCATTAAAGAGTTATAAACATGAAAGTCTTAACTAGAAAATGAAAGATAAAAGGTATAGGCAGAAATAATTACGTATAGACCTCTAGTAAATTATAAACCATACTCAAAAATATGAAGTACTAGTTACTCCATATAAAGTATATCCCGCACGGCTTATACGACTGATTTGGACCACTGTTAAGACCCTCTTGTAGCACTCCTTGATAGCTTCAATCTAGTTTGGAGTAAGCCCCACATGTTTAATAGACTATCAGAACTGTTGCTACAGTTGCAAAAATATACTACGTCCTAACACTTATAAGCCCTGTAGAATCTCCAAATCCCTGTAGATCATATTCGTCTTAAGGAAGTACTAATATGTAGAAATCTTATAACTTAATTTATTGCCTCCTTTTGATTAAAATACGCAAGGCTTTACTATCACAAAGTAAAATACATTACAATCCTTTAGGCAGGCAGTAATGCATCACCAGTGCCTTTAAACTCATTAAGTTCTTGTCCATTTTTGCTGCCTCTTGGTTCCTCATTATGATATGGTACGGTTTACGTTATCGCGGCGTTCATATCGAGGAAGTGGTAGAGCTCTTTTGAATGATAAGTCCAGGAGACTCTGATATAGCTATACTCTTGGAAGGGCTCGTGATATTAGCTTGAGTTGGGCTTGGTCCCGTCACTGAACTACTACCACTGGAACTCCCCAGCCCCATACCCCCACCTCTTCTAATCCCTCTCGCCCTACTTCTCCCCCTACCTCCAGTCCCACGATATCTTCCAACACGGCTTAACCTTAGTCTCTCTAAACTTCTGGCTGCATCATCCGCGGCCCACCTCTCTCCGAGTTGTTCCAATGGATTATCACAGGGATCCGGTAGAAATCTAATGATTGCCTGCTTATAGTTGTGATTTCTTGAGAGCATCAAACGAGCTCCTAAAGCTGTACCCACCGATGCTAGTCGAACCGTAGCCTGTTTCTTCGATTGATAATCTGATGGATTACTCCTTAAGACCTCACAGACATCATAAGCAGGTCTGATAAACTTTGACTGTTTATTTATGTCTGCCATTAATCGTTCTTGAGTGATCCTACAGCCCAAGTTCGAAATTCCTAAGCAACGTGTAGCAGATTCCTCGTCAAGTGCACGACTAACGTTGATTTTAATCCTTTCTAGCCCGCCTTTTTCTGCCGGGATAGCCTCAACAAAGCTGCGTTGAATCTCGGTAGGTCTATGAGCCCCACCCCAACATATCCCACCGACCTTATTGACAAAGAGGCGGTATTCTTCAGCGGCCTTCGCTTGCGCAAAGTATACACCAACAACTCCTCTTTCTTCGCCATCTTGAAAATCTATCCTCTCGATAACCCCGCCTCCAATATTTGCGCAGATCTCTGCAAGAGTGATACCGGTAGGGAGATTTTTAATCAAGACTCCACGTCCATGCATATTTGGTGGTCGTGGTGGTGGTGAGGATAACAGTTGTGCCGGAATGAAACTAACTAGGCGAGAGGGGGATTGAGGGCCCTTCAGAGCTTCAAACTGGGGAATGCGTGGCTCTGGAGCTTGGGCTATCAGAGGTATAGACCCGAAAGCAAAGTTAGGACCAAAGTTCTCAGGTGGAGCGAAAATTGGTACTGGAACTTCCCAGATTTCACGCAATGGACTAAGAGTACGTCCTGGATATGATTTTGGTGATACTGGGCGAGATCGAGAGTAATGATTAATATGGTCTAGAGGGGGAATGTTACCACCAGGAAAAGTCCAGTCTCGATTAGGGAAGGCTGTCAAAACTGAACAAGGATCACAGGTATATTCGGGGCTCCTATATAAATTAGGGTTCTGGTGCGGAGGCTGCATGGCTCCATTGACTACATGATTTTCCTCACGATGAATACGATGAATAAGCTGTTTTTTATATGTGCTAGGAGCCTGTTGACTCCATTTCACAAATGGAATATTAGACTTATTCTGGTGTATGATTGGAGATAAGGCTTTAGGATCGAAAGTACTAATAAAATCCTTGAAATTTGGCGTTTCATTCTCCAGAAACTTCCGAGTGCAAAAGACCCTATATATATTCTCAAGCTGTTGGAAAGTTAAAGGTTTGTATTTATTCTTCGACAGTGGCGCTATTTCGGATTCGTCCATTAGAGGTGCTTCAAAAGAGATGACTTTTGGGGGGAGGATTGCTTGCGAGATGACCTTGTTGACGTCTGAGATAATCAAAGATGGATGTAAAACCGGAATGTGCGTTGGTGGCTGTTTCTAGACGAGCTGTTTGTCACAGTTTGGTTGACTAAACGTTATGAAAGAACGTGTAGACTACAAGAAGCACTAGAAACTACTCAACGTTTCGGTTATTTTATTCTATTCTATTCATTATGGCAATAGTGGGCCAGTCTCACCATTACAAGAGATTTAAACATGTACCAAATTCTATTTCCCTACGAAATCAAAGAGCTATATACATTATAATATAGGCTAGTATATTTTGGGTCTTGATTTATAGTGAGACTAACATGTACAGCCGTGTCCAATAAATTCCCGGAGCCCCCCCCCCTCATAGCAACAGTAAAAGAGTTCGCTCACCTACATAGCTAGGCGATATAGCTAGGTGACTAGGTGAACTACTTCTCTCCAGAGAGTCGAACCACAGACCTTGTGGTTCATCCCTGTGCCAAGGCCATCATTAATTGTATGACTCCTTTCCCGATAGGCCAATTGGCCTACCAGTGATATTTGTCGAGAGCCAGCAGCTCCCATAATCTCATACCGATGTATAGCTGTGTCAGACTAATTTCTAGAGCCCTTTATAGCAATGAGGTTCATTTCTAGTCTGGGCACGAGACTAGTTCATTTCCTGTGATACATCAACAACTATAAAGAGAGGTATTGTATGATGACTGACAGGACCTGGTGGGGTAAAGGGTATCCAAAGTGAATTTTCTTGAACCTTTTTATATATTCATGTTCCTCATAATCGCTTTAGTCTTTCAATGTATTTGATCTCACAGTAATACCAGCATCTCTGGTGCTGAGCTTTGTAGGTTTGCCATTGCTATGGGGAACTCTGAGATTTTTTTGGGCACGGCTGTACATCCCATCCATTGATGGCGTCTCAACCACGCCCCTTGAAGGTCTTGCTCTACCCTACCCAAGAAAGCTCTAATACTAGAGATACCTAGGCACCCAACACGACGAAACCTCCTTTATGTTAGGCCAACGTTTCCTGATACCTCTAGCTAGTATCATCGCCCCAAAGGTAATAGTTTTGCAAACATCTAGATATGATATTTTGCCTCAAAATACTAACGGCCCCATGTTTCCCTGATAAATACAGACAAGCTGCGCCTCGATTGATTGCCAGCTTTAATCTAATATACCGAGTGAGCTACGATGACGCGGATGTTTCTTACAGGTTCATTATATGAAGTGATGCTAAACATAGAAAGCCATTATACCCGCAATATACCAGGAACTGATATTGTTTAGAATCCATCTAACCCCTTTTTTTTGTGAGGACCCCCTCCTAGGGTGAAGCATCACTAAAGGGGGGCTCAAAAAGCGCTGATGGCTACATATAGGGCTTAAGATATCTGGGACCGTTTTTCTAAGACAGTATACAACGCACAAAAACCTGAAAACATATACTACCAGGTGCACTTACTCCTTCTCTACTCTCTCCATATTCTCTCCACATCCCACTGGTTTCGACAATCAGCCAAAATGAACAGAACAAACAGGGCAGCAACAGCAAGAACAAGGAGTACAATTAGCAGGTCTGCTTATTCAGCACCCGGGATTGCTTCTCCCCCTGGGCTCAGCAGGATATCTAATGGCCATGTTAGAGATGGGTTCTCCATTAATGGGGCGCAAAATTATAGTGAAGCAGTAGAGTCAGCCATTGGAATTTCCCAACCTCCTGCTATAAACCAGATCAATAACACAAAGCTGAGAAAACCTTTGACGGCGGATGAGTTATTTCTCCGTGATATTCTTAATGAGGCCAAAACAGACCCCTTATACCAGGAGCCAAATCCTCTAATCACAAGTGAAGTGGAGAGTATCACCGACCATAGCTTTGCATCTATGGTCTGGGTGCCTCGCAAAGGCAATGGAGGACCCCAAGAATATCATGGCTGGCCAAAATTTGATAAGCTATCTAGTAAGTTTGACCTCAGCGATGACTCCAAGGTGCCTGCTGACATTAATAATCAAGAGGGGCTTGGCTTTAGAGCCCTTACAAAACCAGATAAATTTTCTGAAGCTTTAGAGGGGCCAAACGCTCCTGGAACCCATAAGGATAGACCACATATACTCTCTAACCCATCCAAAACCCACAGGAAACCTACCGATAACTCTATAGCCCCCCGTGCCTGGAGCCCTCCCCCAGCATTTATTCCAGGAGTGCCGTTCCAAGCACACACCTCAGTCCAGTCAAAGGGCCAGGAAAACAACCCCCAAATTGTGGCTAGCTCTGGAGGTTTCCCCCCTAACGGTCGTGTCGGGGAAGTTCAGGAGTTTTCTAAGCAGTATCCAATGCATGGGAGGTATGGGGGAGCCCCTCAGTTTCGGACCGAAACAAGGGATCAATACACTGGGAAGACTCAAGGGCAGGCACGTGGAAGCCTCCCTAAAAGCCATGTCTCCTTACCAGAGATTAGGCTTTCCAGGAGGGGAATGAACTTCCGCCCAGCGGAAACTGCGAATGCTGCTATTGCCCAACTTCACTCTTCAATGAGTGCTTCCCAATTGCGCAACATCTCCAGAAGCAGCAACAAAAATCTCCACAATGATCAGTTCATGGCTAACTTTTGTGTTTATAACCCACTTAACAAAGTTCCTACTTTAGGCCACGAGAAACCCCTTGGTCAGGCAGGCATCTCAGGGGAGGGCAATAATTTCTTGAGTGGGAGCGGGGTCTACATGGAAACTGGAGAGAACCAAATGGACAATACCGATGGCACCAGTTCGATTCACTCCTTTGGAAGTCTAGCGCGACTCCGTACTAAAACACGTGGAATTTACATAAAAAACGTCCCGGCACATGTTAGCCTGAGCCAGGTCTGTGACAACATTCGTGGTGGCGCAATCGACCGTATTAGCTTCCGCGAAAGTGAGGGAAAAATCGACGTTGCCGTCCACTTCGTCTCGGCCGATGCTGCAAAAGCCTATAAACATTGGACCAACAGGGTTGGTGGAATTTGGTGGAGTCCGGCGAACCATGGAGCAGCTTTTCCTTCATTCACCACGTTTATCGGGCCTGAAGGCTACGGTCACGATCGTCTTAAGGATATGGTTATAAGCGCTATAGCCTCCGACGGAGCAACTAGATGCATCGTTATTGTTGGACTTCCCAATAATCTGACTACGGAGAGAGTTATTGAGGACCTTAGGAAAGGCGTTTACCCTAGTATCCTTGATGTCGAATCGGCCAATACTATAAAGGGTGGCAATGACAGTCAGAATAAAGATACAAGCGTTATTGGAATCAATTTTGCTAGTATTGAGACCGCATTAAATGCCAAGAAGGTGCTTGCTAGGTGCCAGACCTACCAGAACGCCAGCGTCTATTTTGCCCCAGACGACTGTGCAGGGCCGATACAAGATCTTGCTGAGAAATGGAATAAGGAACTTTTCGAAGCAGAGGTTATGAGTCTTTCGGGTAATGTTTTTCCGGCCTAATAGCCACTGGTCTAGAAATCTTTGGAGGCGACACCAGGGAAGGTTATACTGCTATTCTCCTTCTTTATCAGAGTTTTTTATTTCCCTGTCATTCAAGCGGCTTCCTGCGTTTCTAGTTTCCATTCTTTCTCCCACCCATATTTCGATCATGCATCTTCATTCTTTATTTGAATCTTTCCTTTCTGTTATAAATAGGAATCCTTCGTCTGATATTGTCATGAGCATGGCCGAGATTGTTTATATGATGCTTTTCATTTTTTGTTTAAATTTTCTCTACGCCACATCTTTCACATCCCCACAAAATAGTTGACCTTATACCCCCTTTAGTTTTATAATGCGTGTACCAAGTATTAACAGATACAAAATATTTCTCTTTAGCCCTTAAAGCGCGAATATAACCATTATAAATTATTGGTTGCATATAAGCTTACTGTGGGCATATTTAAACACCTAGGTGCATCATGAAACATGTACCTTTAAAAATAGAACACCAATAATCGCATACCTATATATATAAATCTATCCTCTAGGAGGGCTCTCAAGAAATCAGCCTACATATAATAGCCTACCAAAAGATCTTTTACTCATCCGCTTTTGCTCTTCGGCCATTAGTACTATTACAACGTTTTCTCTATTCGGGTTGTATCCCTCATAAATTCATTCTTTCGTCTTATATCAAGGGAACCCAATTATTTCAAGGCCGAGGGTCATGGTGATATAGTAGTGGAAAGAACACATCCATATCATTGCATACGCAAGATCGTATCTAAATTAGGAGTGCTTGGGGGTGTTCGGATATGGCTACCTAATAAGGTATAGCGTTGTCATGATCCAGGTATATTTGTCTCCGTGGAGACTTAGTTGACAAAGCCTATTAGGAGGCTCTGCTTGGGGTTCACTTTGGGTTTCCTAGGTTTTAGGGTATCGTAGGATTGGCTGGGATATATATATATATATATAGGAGCAGAAAGCCTTAGCTAGGCTTTCTCTCTTAGTATACTAAGAGACTGAGAATACGCTCAAAACCTACTTCTCTATTCTCACGATTCACCATGTTTCATCATTTAGCTATTATAATATGTTGAGGATTGAGATATCTTCAGTCAGGGCAAACAGAATAATAAATAGAAACGAATCCATATTCAATCCATCCTAGCTATTATTGCCCTCTACCATTCGTAAAAATCTATCTCGACACAATCTTCCAGCTATATGTAAATAAGCATACAATATTATTTTCTCGGGTACATACATACTTAGTTATTACATGTAATTGATGGGGACCCACTATACTCAAAAGCGAACCTCCTATATAAAATATAATCTCTAGAGTATTTCACTCTAGTAACAATTACTAGTATTACGGGGGAGACTTCTAAATTATATAGGTATACTTAGCCTCTTCCTCGTTTGACCTGAACAAAATCACCTCTAGAACCAATCATACTGAATCCAACAAACTTCCACGATTACTATGTATTTTTTAAGTTTTATACTATGTCTCAAAAAGTGTATAAATACAGAGCTCATTCATTCTCATTTCTCATTCCTTACCAGCCACTCCACTACCACAAACCACTGCACCTTCAAAACTAACCACTAGAACCACCCACCTTGACCCCAAAAACCTCTTAGCATTACTTTACTCTCCGCTCTAAACCTTACCAAAATGTGCGACATCTATCCTACTAAATATACTCACTGCCGTATGTATAGCACTCCAACTCCTCCACTCAAGGACTTTTTTTCTTTCTTTCTCCTTAGGATTGGTCGTATGCTAGGACACGAAGAAGACTAACATCATGATCTTTCTAAGATCATAAGGATATCAGGGTTGAGATATGTGACGCATACAAATATCTCCACGGACCGAATAATGAACCTTGTCCTAACAAAACATCCCACATTATGACCTACGAAAATGGATATTGTCACAGTATGTTTTTGATCTTTTCTCATAATTGTACCATATCCTAAAAGATTCACTAAAAAATTCTTTTTTTTTTTCTATTATAGGGGCTTCATGTCGGTAGTTGAGAATGTTACTATTCAATATCTAATAGAGTAGAGCACCTTCGTATTGGTAGTTGATATTTTTTTGTTTTGTTATTTTCAGTCTTTTCTATACGTTATACATGTGAGGTTTTGATACTTAGCGTCACTTTACTACCTAGTTTCGAGTTCTCATCGTTTTTTACATCTGTATGGGCCATGTATAGATATATTTTATCCTTGCCTATGTCGAACAATCTAATTTATCTAGCTTGTAAACATTTTTCTATCCCTCTTAATTCCAGCTGGAGTTGTGGGCGGGTTAAATATCTAGTCTGCACTAAGTGATTTACCTTAGCACTAGGTAATAAAACCCTAAGATACCTTTATAGAGGGCTTATTCCTTCAAAGTGGTTTTCATATCAGACCCTATATTACCTAGTGTAGAATGATCATACTTGAAACACTAGGTCCAACTCCCTAGAAATCACTTAGTACAGAACGATTTTTTTACTTCCAGCCTTATTGTACATGATCTCTAGCTTTCCAAATACCTTAGGCGATCCTCTAAATCCACATAAATTAGACAAACAGATACTACCGTTCATATAACCCTCAATGGCATATCCCGCAAGATACTGGCTGCTAAGCATGACAGGAATGGCTAAACAGCTATTATCACTTACAACGTAGCCCAACAGTCAACATACCCTTCATCGCTTCCAGTCCCGCTAGGTTTCCAGTCTCCGGAAGAATGTTAACAGCCCTCCTCCCATAATTATCGACTATTCCTTGATCCGCCCCATGACCAAGTAACAAGAGAACAGCCTCCGGATTTGCCTTCTTTGCTGCATCATGAAGAGCGGTCCTCCCATGACAATCGTGAATATTAGCATCCACTCCAAACACAAGTAGCTGCTTCATAAGAGCTACGTGCTCATACCGAGCAGCCAACTGTAACAACGAGCATTCATCCACATCGCAATAATCAAAATCCTCTTTTTCCAAAAGCATCCAGATCACTCCGGCAGAGATACACATAGGATTCCCAGACTTGGCACGTGATTCTTTTGCCCTAGTAGACAAATATAGACGTCTAGCATCAACCAGTGGTGTTCTCCCCCACTTACTCATGGCAAGAACATTCGCACCAGCATCAAGAAGAATTTGCGTAGCTCTGGTATCATCCTTCCACGCAGCAACATGAAGGGCAGTGCGTCCGTAGCAGTCGACCATCTCGATGTCCACTTCGCTCTGTATTGCTTCTTCTAGAAGTACGTGGTTCCCTGATTCAATTGCGTAGTGGAGCATTGTTGACCATTTCAGTGGGCTACCGTCATGTAGGGCTAGTGTGGTGGATTGATTGATGATGTACCTTATGAGATTATCTGTTGCGGCAGTGGGTGTGCGGCGTAGCTCTGTGCGAGTAGCAGCTGAGGTTGGAGGGGACATGATTCCGATGTCACACTTAGTTGTGAGGATTGAGCGAATCATGATATAGTTTCCGCGGAGGCAGGCGAGGTAGAGCGGTGAAAGCAGCGGTTTGGGCGCTTGAGATAACGCCATTCTTTCGAATATGCCTTGAGATGATTAGAATATTGAGAGGAAGTAATGGGATGAAGATGAGAAACCTCAAGTTTTTAACTGCGTAGGAAGAGGGCCCATTAGCATCCCATTTCAAAAATCTTAGGGTAGGTTTTATACAAGTCAGACAAATGAAGCAATCCGTATGAGCAAAATATAGTTTTGATCACAGATGAGTGGCAGGACAGCAGTACTGTTAGATGATAACAAGAGGAATGGTGTTGATAGGTTATGAAGTTTGAAAGGATTTCAGAGAGACAATCACGAGAGCTAGGGAGCAGCGCGATAGCCATGGCGCTGCATGTACTTATTGAATGAAACGAAACAAACCCCAAAGTTACGGATAACAAAGGAAAATCTGCTTAAGTGACTTCAGTCAGCCTGCATATAACCAAGCGCAAAATCTTTTCCCCTGAAATCTAAGTAATAAGCAGGAATATATGATAGACTCACACTGTTGTTTCATAAGATATCACTCGGCGCTGCTAGGGGTCTAAAATGTTCAAATCTCGAGATATTGATATGTAGTTGAATTGATCAAAGTCAGTATCTTAACAGACTAAGAGAGAAAGCCTGGCAAGGGCTTTCTACTCCTCTATATATACTACTAATCAATCAAACCCGCGATACCCTAAAGCCTAGAGAAAAAGCTCAAAGTGAACCCCAAGCAAAACCTCCTAATAGGCTTTGTCAACTTAGTCTCCTCGGAGAGAATAATACTGGTTGAACCAACAACGCTATACCTTATTAGGTAGCCATATCTCAACACAAAACTGATGAACTTGAAGATTTCTAGACAGAAATATGAGGGAATAGGAAAGTTTAAGAGTAAGGAGACCATCCAGCCCACTTAAAGATAGACTAGTTTTTAGTCAATCTCTTTGAGATTATGATGTATGAATAGAACGATTGGAATATCTCAGGTATGTGTCTAAGTTACTAGTGAATGTGAGAAAATACCCTTCACTAATTAAAAAAAGTCCTATATCCTCTATCTATATCATGAGAAGGGTCCCAAGCCACCAATACAACTATTGTTCCTCTGTTTCTGTTTGGTTTCCGTCGTCTATGCCCTCGGTGACCAAAGTTTCTGCACTGGCAAATTTTATCACAATAAAATGATAAGACACGATCCCAGCAGCCACAAGTCTTAAAAACAAGCGGAAATAATCCAAAGTAACAAGTATAAAGAAATAAAAGCATATTATCGTTCTCTATAGATAAATCCCCGAAAATCTGATCATCGATCATAAAAATAACCCGAGCCCCCATGACAAAATCCGATCATAACCAGCAACACGTCCCCGAAACCTACCACAGTAGGTGACCAGACCAGAAACCCCCATAAAAACACTAAATCTCGATAAAAGAACCCCATAGAATCACATATCCTGTGTTTTTATAATTTTAATGGATCCGGCATCAAAAACTAGAGCGAAGCAGCTCACCGCTACCAGACACTTTGGTCGGTTTGAGAGGCCCATATTTCTTGTTTACGTTCGCCGCTGAGTATTGAACCTTTGTCCCTCGGTTATAATGACTCACTAGCTGCAGCTTTACCCATTGCGCTACAGGTGCTGTAATTTTCTGAACTTCAACTCTACTTGACCTGATTTTTGAATCCCCCGACTACTCTATGACGTAGATTAACCCCTAAGGCTTTTATTCTTGATCATCACGAAGAGTCTATACCAAAACCAATTCATCTACAGTATTCAAATTGGTTTTCCGCTGGTCTTCCCCCGAATCTTCTTAGAAACTGCTTCTCCCCACAAAAAAGAAACATCAAAACACAGGATACGGGAATATCTCAATACACAAAATGATTCCTATCTCCCAACAATGAATCACGAGATACCTGTTTATTGAACTTACCGTCTAAACCTACAAACTCACAAATACTTGGTCTCATAGCACTGGCCTTTTTTCTGATCCGACCAAAAATAACACGACTCCTTGAACGAGCTAGGTACAGCTCATCCTGTTTCTAAATGGCTTGAGCTCTCTAATGGACTGACTATTTAAAACGAGTGAAAATTTCAGTTCCTTTGGGGTTTTCAACAGCCACCACACCAAAAAATGAGGGATTTCACCCATACCAAACACACGAACTTTGGAACCACTAAGACATACATTTCTCCACTTACGACCTACAATTATAGCATTCTCCTAGCGCTAAGAATAAGCATAACACAGAAAACACAAAGCACATAAAGGAATAGAAAACTATCACAGCTTGACATGTACCCTCTCTCATTGTACAAAAATCCGGTCTGCTCTATCCCTCCTAGCAATAATGCCATATTCCGAATACCCCCACCAGAAATAAATATACCTGTCGAAAAAAAGAGCGTTAATCCGACTCCAGCAACGAACATCAAGTCAAACATCAAAATACTCACTCGATACACAGTGATAAATGTCCCCTGAGTTGTAAACAGAATTTTTATAAAACCGAGCGTGAATCATTTGAGTGGCTCCTAGTTCTCTTGATTGCCACAAAGGTCTATCCCCCTCAAACCCGATTCTCGAGCACCCATTAAAACGAGAGAAAAAGACATAAGTACATGTAATTTATGGATACTCAAGTCCAGTCAAGTATGAGTAGAATCCCCAGAAAACCCGAAACCACGATATCCTCAAGCAACCAGAGCCCTTAAAGCACCATCTGTTAATCTACAAGCAGGTAAATAAGCGACAGACCCAGAAAGACGAGATTCACCAAGTCTACAGTCAGCATACATAGATTTTCGTGATAAGACAAGTCTCAAAACAGCGAGATTTGTCAGCAAAAAGAACTCAGAAATATTGAAAAATTCGCTGGAAAAAAGCAACCAACAGCTAAATACCGAAAAACGATAGTTTAGGTATATATATGAGATGATAGAATCAAACTAGTCGATTATCCTTAAGGAATTTTTATTGGTAAATTTCTGAACTTTGACAAATATGATCGACCCCCATAGCCATGAACGAACTATTTATACCATCCAAGACATATTTCATCATATACTGAGTATACGTTCATTCAGAAAGGTTCCCTAGAGGATTCAATGCTAACATCTAAAATTATAGTCAAGCAGCCGAAGGGTTTTCTCCTCTAATCCCCCTCGTACGTTAATACCATCAGCGATATGATGGTGGAACGGTAATAGCTTCAGTATATGGGGAGACTGGGGTGAGGTGGCTGGTTCAAGCCTTAGCTTGATCGTGTTTTTCTTTTTTACCCACACCAATCCGCATATTGGTGTGTGTGGGCCGAGTGATACATAGTGAGTCACTCGACAGATACCGGTCATGTTTTCTGGAAGGATATTCATCAATAGGTTTAATCTGTGCATAATACAGGTATCGTAATCTGACGACGAGGCTTATTACATAGTAAGCCAATAGCACGAGCATTATCGCAGGGTTAAGGCTTTCCTTTGCCTATATTCATTATGTTCAGCTCGTATGTAGAGAGCTCATGCCCTCTCTTGCGAGTTATTCTCTTTAGTTTAGTTACTGAGAATTCACTTGACAAAAACATACTACTTTCACAATTTCAAGGCAAACTACTCGCGCGTTAATTAAAAACTCGGAATAGGTAGCAAGGGCTACAACGACTAAATGTGTATAGCAATGAGAAAACTATTGAGTCCTATAGGATTACAGTTGGTACTTCAAGTAAATATTAATTGGCCTTGATCACATTGGGCTTATTCACTATATCAGGGGTTTTTAATGGCATTTAATTTAGGTTGTCGTTGTAAAAATCCCGAGTTATTAACACGCGAGTATAGCTACAATAGAATGAATCTTCCTAATAATATGCATGGGTTTTCACAAACTACCACCGCTAGAAAAATTTAATAAATACGAGTAGATCTAAAGATATACCCCAAACATTGTTCTACCAAAGCCATCTCTATCAAAGAAACATGCAATACTCGAAGAGAAAAACAATTACAACATATAAAGCAACTTAAAGACCAAAGAAGAAAAATCAACCATACAGTCTATCTTTTACTCGCTTTCCTTTGTTTTACTTTACTTTCAGTGAACAACCTTTTGGGTTGCCTACCTCTCACGCCTGACTCCTAAATCCCGGTTGTTGAAACTCCAAAAGACTTTTTTCTCTTATCCCCTTTGACTACTTATAAAACTCGCACTCCAGCACCCCCACCTAGCATTCTAACACCCCTCCCATCTTCAATCCCCACCACTCTCCAAAGTGCCTTTTTAGCACCTTCTACATCACCATCCCGCTCTAGTACTTCTGCGAGAAGATACCATGCTTCACTACAATCCCATCCTCTTGGGCTCGCTGTACATGTACTCAGAAGGTTTAGTGCACGCGCATGTTTCGCCTGCCTCATGAGTTCTTCTTCGTGGAGTTCGTTTTCCGATTTTAATGGTGTGAATGGAGGTTTACGTGTTTTCAGTGGTGCCTCGTCAGAGTTCGTATGGGGATGAAGTGGGGCTGGGATAGCATCGAGGAGGATTTGAGATAGTCCTACAACCGCGCCAGGACAGTCCGCATCTACTACTAGTGCACTCTCGAACCACCGGGAAGCTTCATCCACGTCTTCGGTCATAAGTGCCAATACACCCCTCTCAACATTGACGGCACTCTCCCCCTCCCGCCCTCCCCAACCACCCCATGTACCTAGTCTCTCACCAAACCCGCCCTCTCTTACACCATCGTCTCCAGCAACAGTCCATCCACCACCAATGGTCGCGGCTTCTTCAACAGCATCTCTTGCATCTTTCATCCACCCACATCTCCGGTAAAGAGCTGCCATAAACAACCACACAGCCCTCAGAGCCTCTTCAGACCTCCGTCGTTCATCCGCTTCAGTTAGAATAGGTTCGTATAGGTACCTCGTACGGGGGACGTGTCGAGGCTTTTTCACATCTGTTATGGTATCTGCAAGGGGAGCAATAGTATTTGGGAGTGTAGAGCGAGGCAGATTGTTAGGTATATCTTTCCGCTTCGATTTTGGTGAGGCGCCGTTTGTTTTGGTGTCGCTCTTGGCATACTGGGGGTTTGGTTTTTCGTCGGGGATAGAGATTGATGAGATAGGGGTGTTGGTACCTGTGTTTCCGTTGGTCCTAGTCCCGTTTGTACCAGGCGTGAATGTCCCGCTATCATTTCCATTAACCCCATTACCACTTCTGTTTGGTGAAAAGCTCCCACTTCCATTCACACTGCTGTTTCCGATCCCATTACCGTGTACCCCATTTACAGTCGGTGTAAATGTTCCATTTCCATGCACCTTCTGTAATTTACTCTTTAGCACACTAAACATCACTCCTTCCCTCCTCTCCCTCTCCTCATCACTGATTCCAAGCTCTTTCGCAAGTCCACTCCCTGCTCTACTCCCACCACTAGTACTCCCCCTACTCACACTAAAGGAGTCCCTCCCACTCCCCGCTGCACTCTCACTAGGTGTCCCGGGGACCGATACCTCAGTACTACTCGGCATCGGGGGTATCTCCTCCCCAGACCATCCCATCACAGTACTACTGGAGTAAGAGCTCCTTACACTCTTAGATCTGCGTATTGTTCCACCGCTTACTGAGTAGCGCCGACCCTTACGGACCTTCTCGGCGGCTTGGATCTCGGCTAGAGAGGGAGGTATACTCTCCATCCCTGGCGTTGGTGGTGGTTCTGTCGCAGTGACGCGAATTCTTGGTGCGCTACGATATGTAGACTTTGGTCGAACGCGAACAGACTGAGATAGCCCTGCGCCTGTTGCTGTTCCCGGCCTTGGTAGTTTTGCTGTCCCAGGACGTGGTACAGAGGGCAGACACCCGTTAGAGGCAGTTGTCGGCAGGTCGTTTGCAGAGATAGAGTATTGTTTTTCGTAGTTGGGTTTAATTGTGAACATCCTGCTGATTCGAGATGCGGTCGACGGACGCCTTGATTTTGTATCTATAGTAGAAAGGGGGTCTGTAGATGACCGAGAGGCGGTAGGGGCAAGAGGGGGTGGGAAGAGGCGAGTGTAGAGTGTTAGGAGAGTTTCTGCTCCCCTAACAGCAGCCAGAGAGCCAGAAGTTGCTTCAAGGAGCGCCATACTCGTCATCTGGAGCTCCAGTGCAAGAGTTTTCTCCTCGACACTCAACATAGTCGGGTCCGAGGGGGAGAGAAGAGCCAGGGCCTTTGCACATATCTTTCCCGCCTCCTCAAATTCCTCTCGCGCAGAGAGAAGAACTGCAAGAGCGTGCCCCACAGCTGCTGTTCTCCCTCGTTGTTTTTCAGGATCACCAACTCGTTTCAGTGCTTTCCGCAAACTCTTTATAGCTGTGATGGTGTCGCCCAAATCGGCATGGATAAATGAAATACCATACCAAGTATCCACGTCTCTAGGGTCATTCATGAGACTTTGCTCAAAGGCGTTCTTCGCAAACTCTAAAATCTCGTTTCTGTTCTCTCCCATCACTGTCTGCCTCGCCCATGTCCCATTCGCCGTCCCAATCCCTTTATAAACTGCACCTAGCACTAAGGAATCTCTAACTCTCCACTGATTTATCCACTTCTCACATCTCTTCGCAATCTTTAATGCCTTTGCCCCCTCGCCCAGATGCTTCGTCAGAACCCGTATCCCGTCAGCTGCTGTAATAAGAATAAGGGCAGCGGGGTCATAATCCTTTTCGATCTTCCCCTTTGCAATTCTCTCAGCTGCATTCTCACTCAAATCAAGGTAGGTTTCCAACGATAGAACAGCATCGACAAGGTTCCCCATAGATGTAAGTACATAGAAAAGGTGTCGTAATATGCGTGGCGAGTGGAAAGTCTTTGTAGCAGCACGATATAAACACTCGCTCACAGCTTCCGCATCCAAGCCTGAACCACCAGATGCGCACCAATTCGCACAAACGATATCTACGAACTCACCAATAGGGCAATGAAAAATGTCCGCAGAGGGGAATGAGTGGGTTTGTAGTAAATAAGCCTCGTAGATGCTCTGTACTGTTTCCAACTCACTACGAAGCTGGGCAGGATTACCAGCAGAGATAGGGGTAAGTTTTTCCTGAGACCCATTGACAAGAGAAATAGTGGATACAGCTTGAGAGCTACTAGGTAGCATGCGAGGACGGGGCGCATCTATATGACCTGGTGGTAATGCAAGGAGTGAGAGAAAGCGGAAGTAATGACGGTATACTTCCCGTCTCTCAACATCTTTTAGCGGGTCGCTGCCCGTGCTCGGTGACGTGAGTGTAGGTAGGCTTTGCTGTGGGAGCTCAGAAATGAATCTATGAAAAGCTCTAAAACTATTAAGCACAGTTGCCTCATCAACAAGTGTCTTTCCGATTGCCATGCCGATTGACGCGTCATCTCCTTCGGAAGGAGCAGGTGAAGGCGCAGCCTGTTCAGCATCCGTCTTCCATTCCCCGCGAGGCTTTTCATGCTTTCGTGGAGTAGTATGACAAGTTGTTGCTGGAGGTGAGGGAGTAGATGGAGAATTATTGTCTAACCAGCATCGATAGCTAGCAAGGGCGGAGTGTGAGAGAGCCCGTTCAGTCCATTCTGTGATCGATGCGGAGGCACGTTGGGCGTTGGGAAGAGTGGCAGCCTGGCGGATTGCCGTGCGGTAGAGCTGTAGGGGAATCGAGAGGTCCTTGCTGTTTGTATGAGATAGAGCAATTCCTACGGGAGCGAATTAGTTCCGCCTAGCACATGAAAGTAGTCCTCCCAACCAGCCTTAGCTGTTCATACCTGCTTGCCTGGACCATCTCTAAGTCGCTGCTCGACATCAAAGACAATAAACAAACCCCCGAGATCATCCAGCCAAAGCAGATATTACATTCACAAAAGTATACCAACCCTACGCACCTTGCAAAACCAGCGACTTGATCCTCGCAATCTCAATATACCCTTCCTTCTTTCCTCCTCCAACCCACTCCTCGGATACTTCCTTCATGCCCGGAACAACTTTCACCACATCCTCCCACTCTCCCTTTAGCATACACGCCCATGCAATCGTTACCCTTGCCTGGACCAAATCATCTGCCGTTGTAACTGAGGGATATCCACCTCCTGAGGGAATCGGTAATTTCGTCGCGCCTGCAGGACTCCGATCCAGCTCCTCTTGAAGGGCATCTTGGAGAGCATCAAGAGAGACGATGTAGGAGACGATTGTAGATGGTGATGCATTGGGTAGTGGTGGGGGAAGAAGCTGGTGGATCCGGGCTTCAGTAGCTGCTGTCATAGCGAGACCTGCCGTTTTGAATCAGTCTTAAGCTTGGATTGGATGGATAGAGAGGAAAGGCTACATTTACGACCTGGTACGTGCTTCTGCACCTTCCTTGACAGCTCAGGGATGGCATCCCAATCGCTGTTGCAGCGCGCTTGTTCCAGGCGCTGGAGGTAGGTACTTCCTTTGGTCTACCAGGGGGACCCAGATCAGCGAGTGAAGACATTGTTAGAGATTTAGGGGAGACATACTGTGCTCATTAGTATTCCCTAAGGCTGGTGGAATAAGGGATGGGTGTGAGCTGAGAGGGATCTCGTGTGTGGAGAGACACGAACCGTCCGTTGTTGGTCGATCGGTCGTGTCACGTAATTATTCTTCGCGAAGTGGTCGTTGTGGTGTTGCGGCTCAATACAAACGCTGACGTATCAGTTAAGCCCCCTAACCCTGAAGAGATAGAATCTGGTCCGAAAGGAAAGACACAGCGAACTGCAATAAGTATCGTTAGATGAGAGGTTCTAAGTTTTATAAGAAAGAGACCAATATCCATTGAAAGGAAGATGACAGGACCCTGGAACCGGGTAGCTAGAGTGTTTCTGTAGATCGCTGCTTACCATGACCCAGCAAACGCATATTGCTATCTCCGAGCCGACCCATTGGTCCTCCATTCCTGAATACTAACCCAATACACATAAACAGCAGCTTTCACCGGGGATTGTTTTTTTCTTGCATTAAACCCCGCATAATTTCCCGCGTTGGTCCCTTGGTGGCCATCTCCAGACTTCGGGTATGTTTACCGGATTGGGGATCTGAAGATGCGAGTCTCTCCCGCAACCTGTAAATCCACAAAGCTTAACTTGAGATTGTCTGGCTCCCGGGAATAGTTTGGTAGCGAATCCTCCCCCAGCATTTCAGAAGCTTACTTAGCTTTTAATTGGCTACCTGAAGTTACTACATGTAGTAATTGACTCTAAGATCACAACTATGAGCCTGCATAGACTAGTAGAGGTAAGTGACGACATATTCCTAATAGGAGTTCTTACAATAACGCCTACCATACACAAGTAGTGATTGGTGGCCAAGAATTAACACATGCGACCTTACCAGGAAGACACTCAATCCAGCACCTACTTTAGGGGTTGTTTTATGATGGTATTTAAAAGGCTGGATGCCCCTAGCCCTAGGCCGTTATATACATGTACTTATGGATTTACGACTACATGTAGCAGCCAACTCGAGCTTATAAACCTCACAACATACGCAATTACTTAGGGAGCACCTTAAACAACCTGAATCTAAAGATTCTTTTAAGTCACTAGAGCAACAGAAAAATACATAGTCCCCCCGATACGAGTTCCTAACCCCTAGTATAGTGGGTACATAACGAGGTCTTTTGTTCCATTGGTACAACTAGAGACTAGAGAATAAGAACCAACAAAACACATATATCATAGATACCATCCCGAGTATTTCTCGGGTATTTCTTTTAGCAAAATAACAGCAGATATAATATAAAAGCAGTACAAAGTCCTCCCCCTCCCCCTCCCTCTCACACATCGAGATACATGTATTCCAATAGTTACCACTTATCCTTCTTTGCTCCTCCATCCCAAAATAAAAGAAATACACAGAGAAATATCATCTCCCTGTCCCCTTTATATCAAAGTAATGGATAAAAAACCACAAAACATTCACCCAAGTTTCTCCTGTCCTAAAACCACTCTGTCCCCTCTGTGCCCCTGACTGATAATGCCATCTTAAATTCTCAAGTCTCTGTATTAGCGTATTTCTAGGGTTCGCAGCGCTATGCCAGAGGGCGCTTTGACTCGTATATATCCATCCATCGTCCGCCCGGATTCCGGCCCTCGAAACAGCATTCGAAAGAGGCGTAATTAGGTTGTTTTGGACAGAAATCTCATTGTGAAACCACTCCCTCTTACATACCGTAACAATCGCTTCGACATCCGCTTTCAGTCTGTCCTTTGCCGCCTTACTTAGCGAGTGGAAAGCCTGGGTATCTTGCAAACACCCTCTCGCATCCACGGCTGCTCGTTCGGCGACATATAGTTTTGCTTTCAGAGAGTCCCGCTCTATTCTTGCATCTTCTATCACAGTATCCCGTTCTGCCCTTGCAGCATCTCGCTCTGCCCTCACAGTATTTGTGATGGCATCCCGCTCTGCTTTAGTGGTAGCTTCACCAGTATCACGCTCAACCCTCGCAGCATCTCTTTCTGCTCTAGCCTCATCTCGCTCTGATCTTGCAGCATCTCTGTCTTCCCTCGCAGCATCCCACTCCTTTATTGCCATATCTCGCACTTCTCTCGCAGCGTCCCGTTCTTCTCTCGCATCTTCTCTTTCAGCTCTCGCAGAGTCTCTCTCGGCTATCGAAACACCTCGTTGTACTATCGCCACATCGCGCTGAACTACCGCCATATCCCGTTCGGTCTTCATCTGCTGCACCTCCTGTCGCAAACGTTTGATCTCTGCGTTTGTTACCGCATCTCCTAAGGTAGGCACGGATTAGTAACAATCAAAGTTTTATAGATTCTTGTGCTAAGCACCCCCGCTTCCGGTGTGCTTTGGGTGTTTTGAAAACTACGTACCTTCTGTTGCATTCTTCATTCCACCTTCTTGTCTTTTTCGAACCTGGGATATCAAAAACATCATAAAGTTTGTTCTGTAAAGAGGAAGTAGTGTTAAGTGTGATCCTGTGTGGCGTTAAAGTGGAAGCCCCTCATATATGTTGCTGATCTTTTTCTTGGCGTACAAGATAATCCAAGTAGGTACAAATAAGGCATCCCATAGTTAAAGGATCATATACCATCACTCGGATTTATCAAATTTACTCCAGATACCTATATACATGTAAATACCCAGACGTCTATTAAATACCCGGAGCTGAGGTTGCAACTTGCAGCCGTGGCAATCTAACAAGTTACTGCTCAACTAAGGCCTATTTATTGTGATGCAACCACAATGATACAAAAATAATGAAGGAGTGTGTTAAGCAGAAAGGGAGGAACTTATTTTAGGGCTAACTATGTTTCTTATTGTTGAATTTGGTCCTCATCATCGTTGCAGTCATTTTTATTGTGTTTAGAGTTGTCTATCGTTATATCTAATGAATTTTAGTGGGTCGCCATGGTTACAGCCCTAACTATGGGTACTTAATGGATGCCTGAATATGATGATCTCTAAAGAAGCTCCTATTAGAACCCTTAGATCGACCTTTTAGGGTGGAATTTAAGAAACATGTATATACCTAAATCCCACTGCATCTTATAAGTACCAAGAGAGATGATTTCAATACTTGAATTAAATTAAATATTAATTCCCTAAGCTAAGTTTCCATATTAAAAACGAAAAAATGAAATACATTTAATCACCCCTTTCCCCATTACCCCTATATCTTAACTCAACCCCGCTATCCCAAGCCTCTTTATAGCAAAATATCCATCAGCTTGGCCTAGAGCCCCTCTGTACGTGTTAATCTACTTTATGGCAAAATAACGGATCAAAAACCACAACACGGTTGCCCAAGCCTCTGCTGTTCTAGGCCCCTCATTTTGACACTTCCATCGCAAATTCATAACCTTCCATATAAATGAATTCGCAGGATTCGCCGCAATGAGCCAGAAACGGTTCTGACCTTCCCCGGTGCATGTATCATTCATATGAAGCCCAGCCCTCGCAATTGCTTTCTCAAGAGGTACAATAAAATTAGCTTGAGCAGAAGGTTCGTCGAAAAACCATAACTTCCTGGACTTCACAACTATTTCTTCCACATCAGCCCTCAGTATATCTTTAGTCGTCTGACCTAAAGAATGAAAGGCCTTTAGATCTTTTAGACCACACCCATCGCCTAGCCCATCCACTTCATCCTTCGTACTCATCCCCATCTTTTCCCTCAAATCTCGATCCAACAGAAAACTCCAGTGAGATGTCGCTAGGTCTCGTAATAATATCGCAGATTTTCTTTCCAGCACCGCAGTATCCCGCTCTGCCACTGCAGTATCTCGCTCTTTCACTGCAGTTTTTCGCTGTGCTACTGCAGAATCTCGTTCTTCCATCATAATTCTTCGCTCTGCTCCTGAAATATTTCTTTCTGAGATAGCAGTATTCCGTTCTTTTATCGCAGTATCTCGCTCTGTCATCGCAGTGTCCCTTTCTGCTTGTGCAGTGTTCCGTGCTTTCACAGCACCCATCCACATATCTTCTGCAGTGCTCAGTTCTGCCCTCACAGCGTTTCGCTCTGCTATTGCATCATCTTTTTCTGCCTTCATATCCCCCTCCACAGAGTCTCTCTCGGCTCTTGCATCATCCCTCGCTACTCTTGCAGCGTCTCTTTCGGCACACATAGTGTCTCGTTCCACTCTTGCTGCATCTCGCTTTGCTTTTGCAACCTCCTGTTTTGCTATCTCGGCCCCTCGTTCTGCCCTCGCAACCTCTCTCTCCGCCTCCGCAGCTTCTCGCTCCGCATTTAACACAATATGCTTTACTTTCGCGGAATTTAACTCTGCTGTCAAAACATCTAGCTTTGTCTTCATAGCATCTTGCTTTGCTCTTGAAATATCCCGCTCTGCTCTCATGGTATCCCGTTCCTTCGTTGCTGTGTTTAGCTGTATTATCGCGGCCCCCCGTTCAGCTTTCAGCTTTTGTATTTCGCATCGCAATTTCTCGATCTCTGTGTTTGTATCGGATACTGGGTCCCCTAACAGAGATGCGGTGTTAGCAATTAATCTCACAAACCTCTCTATTATGTACAATCCAGTCACCCCTCAATTATGCCTTTATTCTACATGATCTCCCCCTAAAGAGGGATTTAATCCTCCTTAGTTTACACCAACATCTACTCTATCTTCTGTTCTAGGCGTGTCCATATATCTTAGTAGCTACATACCTTTAGTTGTGTTTCCTGTCCCCGTAGTTTCTTCATTTTTCACGGAGGTCGGCATCGAAATCATCGTTGTATTTGCTATGTAAATAGAGATAGCGAGAAATGTGGTGTGTACGTGTGTATGTTGTTGTGAGATACCTAGATGGTAGACCCCCTACTTTATATGACTGAGACAGTCAGGCCCCCCATATGAAATGCTTAGTGATCCAACAATTGATAGATAGGGGAGGTTACTGTTTTCTTTTTTCTGTGTATCCTTACCGTCAAAAGGGGATATACATACAGCAAGCTCTGAGAAAGAGTCATGTGTCATCACTCGAGTAGATACACCAACTTAGAAAACTCCCAATACCAAGAACTGAACTAGGTTATGTCTAGAATAGCTATCTCACTCATGCACGGTCAATAGGCCGTAGTTCCACAAGAATACCTGTAGTATCCTGAGATACCCATAGGGCCAGAGTACGATGGTAGAAAAAGCCACTAATTCAGGTTGCTTAATTTATAAATCAATAATTAGCGAATAAGGAGCCCCTAATCCCTCCCAAGACAAGGAATAGGGTGAAGTCAGCTTGCCTCAGATCTCTATTAGAGTAGCAATGCATGGGGTAGCTTAGAATTCACTGGGAACATATCAGCACGCTACACCAAATATGATCTATTAATCTCAATAGCACAACAACCGGCTATAACCGGCTCATATCGGTTTCAGCAGGATTCAGAGGTACTAACCAGCACAATAGACTCATAGCTCATCACTCGAAGTATTTGTAGTGTATGTGGGACCAATAGATGGGTTTTGTGGAGGGAATAGTAGCTGGTGTCGAAGAGCCATAGCCAGTGAATATTTTCAGTCGGTGATAGATCTTTAAAGGAAAGTAGTTAGATAAATATGAGTAACTAGACTGGATTGTATTTTTTTACAAGGGTTTTCTCTCGAACGTGTACATGCTTGAGTATTAGGTGCCTCTGTGTTTCCTTCCCGTTTGTTTGTGTGATTGCTATTGGAGGAATTGGTCGATGATCTCTTGGGGATGAAGACCTGTAACAGAGTATGAAGGAAGAGATGAAACCGAGAAATGGTGATGACTCCTTCAGTCAACGTAACTAAAACACGCCGAAGGTTAAAGAGGTGCAAGAGAATTCTCCGACTAGAAATATGAGTCTCTGCGAAAGATGTAGTATAGAACATAGGAATTACCTATCCCGTATAGAAAAGCGGTAAGCTTCGATATCTAACTGTTCTTTCTGAGGGGTTGGATAACGTACGCAAACCCAGTGAGATAAATTGTACACATGATTATGGACGAGCGCGTACATGCATGGGGAGTTTGAAGCTTTTGCGTACCATAAAGCGACGGGGGTATACTTACGTAGTCTTGGCCATTTTACCGCAGAAAAACCCCTCGGCGCTCCAAAATCTACCATACAGACCTCACTCCAGAAAAAATCAACCCCCTCGATCTATCATACACCTCCCAACCAACCATGTTTCAGTCTTCCGGTTCCATTCAGGTGGGCCAAGCATAGGTCACTAAACACTGAATTAAACTCGGCGTTGTTTTTTCTCCGGCTTCAGTCTATCACAAAGGAAACCAAGGAATTTGTTCTTCTTCGTTGGAGTAGCTTAGGCTATCTGCGATAATTTCTTCAAAGGCACTTTCTTCTACTTCTCTTTACTCATCTCTTTCTCTCCGCAGATATATTCCTTTCCTCGGTCAGATTAGGGCTTTCATGTTGCGGGAGGCAGACGCCTCGTGGTTTATACTGTTTTGATTCATTTCTAATAGAGATTTATGAAGGCTACCCTCCATGTTTCTAGGCCCCTAAAATGTATGGTATGGATTGGTCTCCATTGGCCTCAAATAAATCTTAGTAAGTCCCACCCTCATGCACCTCCTCTCATTTTTCTTACTACTTCTTTGAATCCCTTGCATATTCCCTTTCTACAAACCATTCCTAACCCTGAATAGAGCCCAGGATTGGGAAATTCAAACAGTTACCTGCAATACTGTTGGTTACCAGTTTGAAGAAAAACACTACCCTATATCAATACCGGTAACTATTCCCCAGTTATATTCCCTATTATGAATATATTGACCTATAATCCTTAGCTATACTAATCTCCAAATAAGTATCCGACCTCTACCGTATATATGTATTCCTCTACTCTTTGTCAAGAGTCACTTTGATATTATTATTGGTTACTTTTATTTAACCACCGATAAGGGAATACAGTGATTATTCGGCAAAGCAGTATTGACATACCAACGCAATGTGAGGAATTAGATGTACTCAGATCCGACGTATCGTCTAACTCCCAGAACCATCTAAACCAGCTATTGGATTCCGGTAAAGAGACACAAAGTCTGAAGTCATGGTACGTACCCCCTCTATTCACCTATTAGATTCAAGTCTTGGACATTAAGATTGTTTTACCCCAATCCATACTCGTATATCCTATAATAACACATCTAACATCTACCCCTTGCCGTACTAGCTCTCTTTCTTCTCTCTGGCTCTTAATATTAGCCATTGCGTTATTAATGGGCTACGTATACCCCCTTCCGAATACTCTCGCACCATTATATATTAACTATCTAGGGTCCATAGCGACGGCATACAAAGGTTATTTCGGACCTATTAATACGTTACCTTCAAGCACTACCATCTCAACGTTTGTATTATCCTAGAATTCATTTTTACTAATTGGTATTCTAGGTTTAATATAGTAATACAGTCCATACAAAACATTATGCAACACACTCTGTTTGCCTACGAGTATCTCCCGTGAGTGATATATTGGGTGATAGGTAGGTAATTCTAGGCTTCCCCTCAATAAATCCTCCGCAGTAGAAATATAGACACTAACACATATTAGAAAGTAGCAATCTTTGAATACAACCAAGAGAATGATGGAGACAAAAAAAAATCAAAAAAGGCATTGGTAATGCGGGGGGATGATAGTAAGTGTATCTGATTATTTTATAATGAACGAAACTAACACACGATAGATGAGGGAGATTATGACGAAAGTCATGATACGTACGACTGTGAGTGACTTGCAAATAATAGTTGATTGAGGATGAAATAGCTGACTCCAAAGACAGGTTTGGATGGGATGGTGTTGCTCTACCTGTAATACTCATGTAGAACAAAGGTAGGCACTTATAGGAGTAACTCTACTAACGGAAATTAACTTGATAGCTATACCTAAACGGAAGATCCTTTCTACGGGTCACGATCCAACTCCCTACCTTAGCTACCAAACGCCTCCAAGAAAGTTTACCGAGCTTCTTGAGAAATTCTTCTCCGGGCTATGAACTCATACCACTACCGACCTTCGTTGGTGATACTAGGAGACAGGGAGAAACAGATGTTTATGCCCGTATAATAAAACATGCTCTCACAAAAGAGCATGTACCTTCAAAAGTTCTTGGAGAAAGGGGGTAATTAAAAACAGCGCTCCATATAATATACTTTAATAAGTTTGAGTAGTATCAATGAATGCTAACATCGTAATCCAAAAAAAAAAAGCATAGCATTTTACAACCTACAACCCGCCAAATAACCACCGAACACAGCAGATACAACAGAAATACAACCCTCAAAACTATAGTTACTTAACTAATATACAAGCAGCTACATATTCAACAGAAACATTCTGGGTATATAGTAGGACGACGAGCCACCGCAATCGAGTTATCGAAAATTTACAACGACCTCGGTAAATCAGAATATCAGAATATAGAGCACTTATACATGAGTCTCTCAATGTACCACTCTATCAGCACTAGTATATAAGTAACTACCCCATATGCTACATGTAGTTTCTCGTATCCCCTAACTAAAATTACTAACAGTATTTACGCATTCGTTACAGGTCAATAAAGGTGAGGCGCACATAACTACTAAATCCTATAGTTAATTACCTTATCTAATATCCTCTACTCTCTCATTACTAGAACCTCGTAACCTTCTCTAATAGAGTGCCCTTGTCGGATCTCCCAAACTACTACTACTTAAGCCGTAGTACGTGGTTAATAGAACAAAATTCTATTAAGCTGTGACTCCAACAATTACAGCCCTAACAAATCCTGAAGGTACATATTAAGTTTTAGCAAAGAATTAACTATGCGAATAAACTAATATTATCTTACTAGGCGCCCCGTTCGACCTATCGCAAGGCCTTCTCCTCCTCCTCCTATCCATATCACCTAAATATAAAAAAAGCAATGACCGATCCCACCATCAACTAAATAGTGGTATAACCTATATCGGAAGCTTAGTCAATAATAATGAAGTAGTAAATACTATTGTTACTGCTACGCGAATAATAATAATATCTTGTATACGTTTCTAAATTTAAATTAATAATAAAAACTAACTTGTGATATCATGCATATTGAAAGTAAATCCAACAGGTTTCTAATGAGTTGGTGACGTATGCTCATCACCAGATCACCCAACTGGTATCGAATAACGTTGGGTATCCGTATTTAACAACAGTCCCCAATATTTGCCACATGATTATCACTCTCGATCTCTGTCATCTACCCAAGACAAGAAAATGTCCCTGCGCCCTACCCGTTCCCTGGGATAGTGAAACAATACATACTACCTGTAGAATATTCCATGTTGGGACCGACCGGAAACATGCTGAATCAAGAGTTTAGTAGGTAAAAGTCTAACACATTGATATCTCTATATATATTTTAACATTCCTATATATCTATGTTTCCGGGACCCTATACTTATGGTGTTTTTTACCAGTATGTATATTACCTATTTAGGAAACCTTACTTCAAGTCGAGTGATAATATGACACCAAAAAGAAACGATGAACCACACGTGAGGTGGCATGTTTCCCAGTACCTGCAATATCTAACTAGATGCCATCTTTCCCAACATTGCAACCCTACTTAAATCAGCACACACCAACCTCTCTTTCTTTTTTTCCCCCAAATTCCCCCTTTCGCATATGACAAGAACCGATTGGCCTACCAGTCTCCGGCTCCACGAGCGTTGGTTAATAAAAATGATCCATCTAATTAACCTGGTCATCCCTCTAAAGTTATTTTTTATATATCACCACTGCACCCCAAAATCCCGCAATCTGATAAACGACCAGTTAACAATAACAGTGTGCTGAGTCCACAACAACAAAAACAACAGCATGCATATGCATGCAGGACTGTAAATCTTACGGTTATCAATTAAAGCCATGGCCGGGGAGGGAACCAAGCAACCACCACCACCATAAGGAGAACCATTGGTAGAGCTCATCTAGAGTTTTACCCCAGTGTGAAAAAGAAAAAGAAAAAGCCAGAGGGGGGGGGGGATCAATCGTGTATGTATGTGTGTGTGTGTGTGCGGGATATGTATGTACATGTACCATTTCCCGGCGGAATTTAAAATCGTTTTAGAAGGTCCGAGCAATTGATGTACCATACATACATAAACACTAATCAGACCAGATCGATTTTTCTATTCGGAAATTGAGTATTGTATTGGTTGGACGATGCTGGTTGTACTGTACGTCTTTGCGATGTCGGGGAACCTGGGTGATTGGAGATCCTAGCTACATTGCTAGATGACTAGTTAGTGTGGCCTTGCATATACTTTTTTGATGATATTAGCCCTCTGGTCCCCCCCCCCTCCAAAAAAAAGACTACTTAATTGGATATTAACCTACGACTCTTGTTTTTGTTGCACTTGGAGTATTAGATCATCGATCAAGAATCTGATTTCATCATTATTATGTAAATTCTTATATACGCTTTTCGAAACATTGGCCCTAAGGTATAGGTATAGGTACATGTATGTTTCTAAACCGGATATACACACAGGATATCGAAATCGACTGGTAGTGCATGCGGGAATGAGTGAAATGTTCTCTTCAGGACCGAGACATTTTTTTATTTTATTTTATTTTACTATTAGTGTGTTGTGTGGATTTACGATTGGGATGAAATGAATCTCTTGGAACAATCAAGCTGCATTGATGAAGCCATGCACCCTTGAAGAGTTCGATTTAGATCTTACTAACGTGGTTCGAGTACGTGCTAGCTATGTAGCATGCGGTATGTTCCGGTAGTACAATAGGGTACATATGTAGAGTAGAGTACACTAACAAGCGCTACCCGGCCGATGGTAATAACTTTATCTAACGAGCTGGATTTCTGGGGTTTGTTTCACTTTTCTCAGTTAAAACTCAATTCGCTTGTGATCCGATTAACCCGTGGACTAAGGTTGGTCCAAGGAGATAAGAATCCGTGCTGGTATTAGGTATCTCTATGCGCTCAGAGTATAATCCCTCCTGCTCAGAGAGTCCGCTGATCAGGCAATACAACATACATGTGAAGTAATACCATGTAGTCGCCATCATCATCATCACCACCACCACCATAACTGATCACTGATTACTATCCTATTTTTAAAACACCAATACCTATCCCCATATCATCAATCTGCCCTTGCCATACACAGTGTCGGTAAATCCGAACTTGTGAAATTACACCCACTATTCGAATAAACGGCTGCCTCGGCTCATTTAGCTCTTACGTATACGACTAGCTACCGGGGCGACTCAGTTCTTCTGGTTAGCTCGTTTGTATTTCGTTGTTTCGTTCTTTTCTCAGAGTTAAACGGTTTTCTCCATGGGCTCGACTCGCATGTGAACAACCAATCAATATGAGTTTCAGAAACACCTTTTTACCCTTTGCTTTCACGGCTAGTTAGCTAATGAAATGTCACAGTTCCAGTACTACTCTCACTGCTGATATCGGTATTACTCTCACCATCGTGGCGGATAATCTTGTCAGTGCTAACAATACCGATAAGATCGAAACTACCGAGAACATTCTTCAGGGGTTAACTTAGTCAGGATGGCTCACTGATCTGATAGGCTTATCGGTTTTGAGAACTAGGAGTGAATTCTAGGGTAATGGGAGATGGCCTATATCTGATGAAAGCCTCCATCGGGGAGCAACAACATCTCAGGAATCTCACGAGGTCTTGCACGAGTTTAGGGACTAGAGATGACCGCTAAGGCGAAACGGAAACGATAGATACGCTAGAGTCAGAGATGGCCAGTCACATGATGACCGTTATTTTATTTCATTGAATGGCCATACAGCCTCTAGAAAAAGTTATGGACACGTTGCATGGCACCTCTTGGTAGGTTGGCATAACCCTTGTCCGCTCAGATTTAGATACGTAGTCGTACGTTACCAACCTGGGAACTCTATTCTGCTCCTGCAAAGTGGGTGCCACATCACCAAGAGTAGAAATCGTATTGTCCTGCGCATCTTTATCTCTAGCGCAGAGATTGTGTGGAGTAGGAGCGTGCTATTGTCCCTGGAAGGTGTAAATCCTGAGTAAATGCTGTTATTATTGATCTCCATAGATCAAAAAACTTTATGTACATTTATGCACCGTGGTCGTTTCTAGGAGGCCCTCCTAAGCACCTATTCTTAGTACCTAACCCTGAAATTCAAAGTTATAGGCAATCGTTGCGGGAGTCCTTTCTTGATGTACTACATGTAGTACATGTGATGTGTATCTTCATTATGAACACCCCCAAGATACTTGAACCCGGAATAAAAAAACGCGCGTTCGGTGGTCGTACTATCCCAAGTTCTCTCTCTCGTATTACATACCAAGACACACTATGGTGAAAGAAAAAAAGAAAGCGAAAGGGGAAGGGGAAAACGCTTATTGGTTCCACCAAGTTTTCCCAACAAACCGTTCCCTCTCTCGGAAAAAAAGGTGTATGTCGACGTAAGCTTAAGTTGTATCTATGCATAATCAGTGATAAGAGACAAATAAATCTAGTTGCATTTTTCCGGGGAAAGGATGCGTGCACGCACCCCTCCGGTGTAGGTTTAGCGGGACTGTATCTACCCATAGAGTAGATACTTTACACGGGCATTCATTCACATGACCGCCGACTGAGCTGCAGGCAGTCAGCAATGAGTCGTCGGGGGTGTTTCGCTACATATCTCGGCGTTCTCCAATAGCGAACACGCATACTTTTTCTTTTTTTTTGCGCGTGTGCGAACTGTTTTTTGTGCGCACAATTGCGATCAATACTAATAATGGTATCCTTGAACATTTTTGAACATGTGAGGAATAGACTTCTGATTTGTAAATACCGAAACAGGTAAGAAAGCAACGCTTGTTAATCAATTCAATTGAAATATTCCATTTGTGACAATGTTCACCCACACCCCCATACCCTAATTTAAATCTATCCATTTGAGCCTCCCCCTCCCCCTCCCTCCCTCCCTCTCATCTTCAGCTCTGGTTATAATAAAAAAAAGGAAACATTGTTTTGCGTCGGCATCGTTAAAAATAAAATAAAAAAGCTTAAAACTGAAAAACTCCACACCAAATGTATCGCAAAATAAAAAATAATAATAGTTACAACGAAACCCCCAGCTCAAGCGTTGACCCCAGCGCGAGTAAATAATGAAAATCGTAAAAATGAATGTGCTAAAAAGGGTCTGAAACCAGAAAAACTCCACACATAATACCGTATCCAAACAGCTGTACTCGTACAAGAAAAAAGTCGTATCGTATCATAAATCGCAATTCGTATCGTATATGGCTCTTCGATGAAGGTTCCTACAGCATCCTACGTACAGTCTCTCTTACTGAAAGACCGCGAAATAGCCAGATATTACTGTGACGTCCTCTGCCAAACTCATTGAAAGTAAGTTTCCTTGTTGGGGGGCCGAAGGAGTCGGAGCTCTTGCGACGCAATGATAAGCCGCTAGGATTTTGGTTATACTGCGGACGGGTAGACTCGGGAGCTTCGTTATTCCTTGTAACGGAATGAGTGGTAGATGGCATGGTTTCTAAGGGCTCTTCGGAAATTTGGGAACTCTCTGTGAAGACCAAGGAGAGAGGTGAGTTCAGGGGAGAGAAACCTGAAGTTCCAGACGAAGGAGACCCCATTATAGAATCTGTGCGGTTCCTGGAGGTATTTATCCGGGCCGGGATTGGTTGAGAGGCAGAAGACATTTTGATTTACTTTATTCTTTTGAGGGATATCGAAATTGATATTTGAGGAGGTTCTTCGAATTGGAGTATGATTGAGAAGATATCTAATGAAGTGGGGAAAAAAGAGAGTTTTCGGAGGGGGGGGAGCCTAAGTTATTATACTCCTGGGGAGGCACACTCTATTCTTTTGGTGACCTGTGATAAGTGCGGAACTCGGAATCAATGTACGCTTGGTCACATAAACTTCCACACACCCCGCAGGCATGAAAGACCAATACAGCTATTTTTAATATCTCGCTTGCTTTAGTGCTGATACAGGCCTATGATGGAAGTGTTCTGGAAACAGCAAATAGCACGACGAGGTTGCTAGGAGCAGACCGGGTCAAGAAACGCATGGGAGCCAGTCGTTTCCTAATGTAAGAAGACAAGACCCCTCACCACGCTCTGAATGTCCAACGCCCGGATAGGAATAGCCATTCCCATTACGTAGATATTTAGCGTAGAATATGCGTATTGAGGTCAGTATGCATCCCCTTCCTAGATGACTCACAGTCAATCCTAAGCTACCCTTGTTTGCGCGAGGCTGAAAGCCAAAAAAAAAGAAACAGAAACAGCAGAGGTGGGTATGCGGCGTCGTCTGTCTGGGGTAGAGTGGATGGTAAGCGGCGCGGACTTGCTTATCGCTACTTGATCGGTTAGAGACACGGCTTTTGCGGCGGCGAGGGAGGGGTGGCTGCCTCCAAGAAATGAAACGGGTCAGTCTGAATCGGTGATTTGATTTGATTCGAGCAGGTTGGCCGCTTTCCCATTCATGTAGCGTGACAAGGCAGCCGCAGCGTGACGGCCCGCATACCTCTGACTCAATATGCGCTGTGAAAATAGATTGGAGCACTGAATAAACGGTTGATGTACTGGGCAGAGCCGCAAGTCTTGGTAGTTCATGCGTTATACGTGTAGCTGTCGTAGTACAATACATACCAGCCCGAGTTGTGCGATTTCCCGGGGGTGTATGCATGTGAGGCTCTTATCCCAGGCCCTCTAACTGAGCAAGCTAGGGCTGAGAGCTGCTATCAAGTTTGCTCTACTCTACTGGCCCAGCCCGTGAAAATTATCCGAGTTACGCGCAGAAAACTAAGCAACAGCCCAACAGAGAAGGGATATCCCCTCTACGTTGCACAACTTCTCGTGAACATCGAGCTCCTCCATCAATACGCTGCTTCTTTCAGTTAGGACCAGGTGTCTTTTCCCTCTTCTGATCCGGCATCTATATCTACTCCATCCGTTTGTTTTGCATTGGAAAAATAAAGGAAAGGAAGGGAAAAGTGACACGGGATAACCCACGAGTAGCAAAGAGACAACGATTAGGATCGTGTTGAGCCTCCGCCCTTTGACATCCATATCATAGGTGTTCCCACACCCTTACACCTTATTCTAAATCCGCCCGCTCCATCACTTCGCCGGCCCTTTGCCTTGGATTCGGCACGATAAGCGGGCAGCACCTCTCACATTCGACAATTGCCCGCAGGTTTTAAAGAAGCGACACTTCATCTTCTCTTTACTTTGGGCAGAGCAGAGTTAGATAGTTCTGGCTGCCATGTGATCTACCGATGGTGGCACTGACGTTTTAACCTTGCCGTTGGATATACCCTGGCATAAACTGTGCAATCATGACTTGATCCTCCCGCGTGGCTTCCAGTGTATGCCGGTACCCTTATTTTATTTTTTTACCGTTGCCAATTCTGGCGTAGTTGTGCTGCTGCTGCTTAATGTCACATATGCGACTCCTAGGCTTGCCGTATGTACCGAATCCCGAAAACCAAGGTAAGGCAAACTTGGCCGAGCATATTGGACTTTTGTTCCGGACACGCCCCAACGTTTCAGCAACAAGTCTTCGGTGAAGTACGTTTTTTATTTTCTCTCCACAAAAAGTAACGGTAGATCCATCAGCTATCAGAAGCGGTGACACTACATTGATCACCGCGTTTGAGAGACCCCTGCAGGATCAAGTCGGCATCGTGGTTAAGCCACTATGAGCTACGGTATTTGGGCTCTGCGGCTGTTAGCATGATTCCACGGAGATCATCCATCAGATAAGGACAGCTCACCTCGTGTCAGGGCTGAAGTGCATGTATTTCGCTGACCTTCTATGACACCCGGAAAAAATGACGCCCCCTTTAATCCACATCATCAAAAGTCACTGAATACTGATGATCCAAGATACAAATCTATCTGGATTAGGCTATTATGTAGAGAAATTGATCAATTATGTATGCAGTCGGGATCCTGATACTTGAAATGTTTCATACATGGTCATAAGCTCAGGTACCTTTTTTGTGTCGCTGAGCTCGAGTTGCCAAGAGACGTGCTCAGTTGGCAAGCGAATTAATTGAAAAATCAGTGTTGGTTCCCGGACTTAAAAATCGATCCTCAAAAGGACTTAGCTATCGGTTTTAAAAAAACTGATCCCATCCCATAAACTAGCATTCGTGGATCTCTAGATTCTCCTAGTTAAAAAGTCTCTATTCAAATCGATGTAACGCACAATCCTCCTTCTAATGACCCCCCTATCGTACTGTTATTATATTTTGTAATCATAAAGGGGAGTTGAAAAGCTGGGTTACTATGGGGCAAGAAGTATGGCCAATCGATAGTAAGTTGTCTTGGCTGCATCTGAAACGTTTGTCTTCTGACCTCGATAAACGAAATATGCGAATGGTATACTTGGTATAAATTTATTCACCTAAAATCTTAGAGTGTCAGACCAGTTAGATATGATAGTTCGAAAGGATTTCCCTTGCCAGAGTTTCTAGGACTAGGGTATGTTTCTAAATGTCCGAGCTAAAGGGAACATTAGAAATCCACTGGCGATACTAACCTCCCAAGAATCTTAATATACACACGGTAATTGTATCAA
Organism: Verpa bohemica; assembly: GCA_033030345.1. Taxonomy (NCBI): domain Eukaryota; kingdom Fungi; phylum Ascomycota; class Pezizomycetes; order Pezizales; family Morchellaceae; genus Verpa; species Verpa bohemica. The sequence goes on along the minus strand of JAUFSE010000009.1, from coordinate 314,650 downwards.
ATCATTCCAGTGGGAGTATAACTACTTATCGGTGGAGTTGCTGTTAATATCCTAAGTTTAAGCGTACTCGGTTCCTAACATATATACGCCAATAAGCCCATGTATGTACTCGGTACCCATGGCCATCGTATTCCCATAATAGAAGAGTAGAGCAGGGATCAAAAAAGAGAGTTCATGATTCGGTATTTAGGTTTTTCCCCGTAGGGCTACGTACAGCCAGAGTAGAGGACGCATGAAGGTAGGAGAGAAACCACCCGCCACATACAAACTTCCGTATCAAACAACCCTCGGTAGCCAATCATAAGTATTAAATTTGTGTTTTAGGTTGGGTTAGGTAATACAATAAAAAGGGCGTCCCTGCCGGTTCCGGGATGAGACAAGGCTGGTATTACACCGAGTGACGCCGGATGAATTAAGCCGGTAGTATACTATGAAACCTTTTTTTTTCGTAGGGGAGGGAGGGAGGTTTATTCTATCGGATGTTTATGTAGTCTGACGGCAGTTTCATAGATGAGGTAAGTGAAGTATAATTAAGTTAATGGGTGGTTTATTGTTGGTCGTATAAAGATCTCATATGATCATTGATACATGTATTCATCCCCCCTCCCCCGTTCCCCCACTTTGGAGATTTTTGTTTTTGTTTTTATTTTACCCCTTGTCTATCTACGTAATACCCCTTCAGGGGTAGTGGTGGCGGTAGGGTTTAGTACTCGGGATTTAATCCTTTAAACCGATCTATATATAATGTTTTAGTTGCCACTCGATCGCGGGGTTCTTGGAATGCATCATTCTTTTAAGGGGGTGTTTCGACGATTAATAAATCACTTGAACGCTAATGTCCCCCTCCCCCCCAGTGGCATAGTAAATTGTGCTAAGTAGCTAGGGGTTGCTCTAATCAATATGACGTAATAAAAGAACGCCGCTATCTCTAACTCGATTATGTAAACAAAATTAGGGTTAAAAGCTTAGATAAGCCCTCGGGGGGGGGGGTGTTATATGATTTATGGGTTGAAGTATTTATCGTCTATAATATAGAAAGAAGGTCTATATACTTATCAACTCAGTTATATAACGGGAGCTATAATATCGTCTTTGGTAATACTTTTTAGGCTTTATCTAATTGATGTTAGCACGTGTTAACCCCCTGCAGTGATGCAATGTGCCCTTGATGGGTTAGATTCAAGAATGCATTAAAGGTCATGTATGTACCCTGGTGTGTGACCTTCTAAGTCAACTCTACATGTGACTTATGTAGAAAGAAACACCTAACCCGCTGTAAGTTAGTTAGTCAGTCAGTTTCTGTAGCGCATAGTCCCCAAAACGAGGCTGATTACTGAAGGGTTGTAAAAACTAATTCGTATATAAGGCTGAAGTGCCGCCTTCTATGTGGGATTTCGCCCTGTGTTACACTTACCTTAGACATAGCGCTGTGATTGCTCAGTAGCATATTTTATTATTGTGGTATGGCTGTTGGGCGGCCTGAGTTCCTAGGGGCGGTGGTAAAAGAGGGTAGTAATATACTACATTGGAATGATGGAGCCTAGGCGGGCGCCTGAAGTTATTGTCTTGGTTGTTTATTGGTATTGATGTTTTCAGTAGGGTTCTATTACACTTTACTGAATTTTGTGTATCAGGTGGTTTTACCAACTTTTGTGGATTCTGTGCTGAGTTATAATACGTCTGAATGAGGTTGGAATCATTCGGTGCGGGAGATTACTATCGTTGGGGGGATTTACGTATGGGTCTTAAAGATAAGGCTCCCCAATAAGAGGTTCTAAGGAGATGACTGAGTTCCCATTCTAGAGGTATCGAAGATCTGCATGGGAGGTTCAGTACGCTCTAATATTGCTATAAGGCTACAATTAAGTGGGAGTATGGCAGTGCAGTCTTGGTAATGGACTGATTATACGAAAAGAGGTTAGAAGATTGAATACTAATCCAATCTTCAAGTTAAGCCACCTTTGGCACAGAACAAAAAAAAAGGTTCGAATACCACAGAAACTAAATGAAGAAGGATGGGTGTAGTCAAACCAGCCAAGAGCTGTCTTCCACTGCTGGCCTTATCGGGGCCGCGTAGGTAAACCTGGATAGCTCGAACCTGAAAAGAGCCACTAGGACAACCGTTCTTGGGTAAATTTGAGTAAATGCTACGGTGATTTTTCTGGGGGGAGCTGTGGTCTGAATGGATGAATATAAGATATTGTCGAGACTGATGAAAGTAAGGCTACTACTACCGGTCTAGGGTGTGATAGAGGGAGGCGGTGTAAGTTTCCTTAGCCTTTGGGTCCTTGAGCCACCAGATGAAGACGAAGTATAGCGCGCCCTATAATTTTAGAGGACCTACGATAATAAGCATGTAATTATATAGTCATGAGACAAGCAAGCCAGATCTATATCATCAGATGTCACTCGAGTCACTAATATATTTAGATAACCATGATATCAGTCATTCATCAAAAGCGAGATCTAATTGACAAAAAAACATAGAGCCTCGTAAACTCGCGTTTTATCTTTTTGCTATGACTATTTATATTTAACCTGTGACCAACCTACCTTTTTCTCCCCTCGCGATAGCTTCATAAGAAAATAACCCTACCCATAAGCCGAAGGAAAAACTTAAACCCGCCACCATGACATGATACGCTCATCACAAAAGTAACCAGTACATAATATAAAATCTCATTTAACCTGAGAAAACATAAAAGATAACAGAAAGGATATCAATCTCGTAACCCCCAAAACCCCCGATAAAGAGAACCCATAGACCACCCGCACTCATTCATACCTCTTCATAATCATTGCTTTCGTCAAAAGTCGTCTAAATTCTGCTGCTCCCAATGCTGCCGTCACTTGACAAACTACCTTCACTACCTTTCCTATACCCTCTACCGCTAGGTGCTGCAACCGCTCTGCTTCCACCATGCACAACAGCTCTACTCCCAATCGGAATCAAGTGTCCCACTGGCACGCCACTTCCAAAAGTTCCACCAGCACCACCCCCGTTCCTCTCAATTGGGGCTTGCGATCGTCCAGCAATAATCTTTTCCATTGGCAATGGGTGCGCATAGACCTTGTTTCCCTTCGCCATACCAAGCTGGCTCTGGTTGATTGAATCGTCATCGCTGTCACTTTCAGAGTCGGATGAAGAGTCTGAGGTATCAGAAGATGTGTAGTCCGGTGATGGGATACGACGGGGTGGTGGTGGTGCTTTAGTAGTACGGTGCGACTTCCCACGGCTAGGTTGTTTTCCGCGAGTAGATTGTTTTCTATGAGCGGTGGACTTGGAACGGCGGTTAGCTTTTGAGTGATGACGGATGACAGTCTCGTTACGGTCGAGATCCGGGTAGTGATTTGTGAGGTCCGAGTCCTCAGGTTTCCAACCGCGGGGGCGAGCGGGCTCCTGTTTATCAATAAAGCTACCCATGCTTGTCATTGACCGGGCATCACCAGTATGTCGCATCTCTTTCTCACGCTGAATCTCGGTGTCGGCGTCACTTGTACGATCACCTCCTCTCAACTTTCCCCAGATGCTACCCCCACCAGTACCCCACACTGACCCAAGACCATTCTTCTTTTTAGTGGTCATTGGGCGAGGACCAAAAGTCTTAGCAACATGAGATTTGGTGTATGTGGTATCGAGCTCTCCTAACACTACAGTCCTTGCCCCCTGAGTACTACCTCCAGCACGACGGGTAGACCCATCTGAGAAGACAGTAATGGCGTCATCTGGCCTAGCACCTGGGCGACGGAGCACAGAGGACTTGTAGTCTTCCCAATCGGTTTCCTTCCAAATAAAACCTCCCTTCCAGACAAACAACCATAACACAAGAAGACCAATTGAGGCACCAAGGAGTGAGAATACAACAAGGATACCAGCGGTCATAGATCTTGGGTGAACATACACGCCGCGTTTCTCGAGATCGTGCGGGGCGAGATCATATTCAGAGCGAGCATCGAGAGGGCTATCGGCATCGGCAAACGCTCTAGCTAGAATATTGAAGGCCGAGACAGCACGACTAGCAAGGGTAGCAGAATCGACAGTGCCCGAACCTTCGGCGGATGCATGCCGAGCTAGGAGTTTGATAATTGAGTCGGAACGGGATTCAAGGCTACCTGATAGGGTAGATAATGTAGGTGCCATGATTGGCGTGGAATGCAGGTAGGGTCTTGGTCAAACGTAGTATAGGGTGAACTCGTTATCGTGATCGTGAATGATTCTGTAGCAGGAATGCCGTAACAGAGGGGGGAGAGGTTGGAGTGTGAGAGTATTTTGATGGGAATGCAGTGTTGTCGTAAATGGAGGTGGCTGCGAGTCGAGGTGGCAGTCCAAATGCAGGAGGCTGGGTTGTGTTGATTGTAGTGGTTGCTACGGTAACAGTTCTTGGCATAGAATAACGTATCATAGATGCTCAGCAAAAGAAATAATTATTTATTTACCTCACTGAAGAGCAATTCCTGGATGAGGGAAAGTGCTAAACACAGTCCCGGTACCCACACGGGTGGAATATCTACCTTGAAACAGCATTCGAAAAGGTTGTGTTTTTGAGGCTCCTCCGGACTCCGATCGCGATAATGTCTAAGACTTCAACGATGGTAGCTGTCTTGCATCCCGCAAGTGCAGCATACGCAATCTTGAGTGTCTCGATACTCTGGTTTGTTATAAAATGACGGCATGGAGAGGGGCTGTTTGAAACAACACGAATATGTACACGTGGGGCCCCGGATAAGATGGTACCGAGATTTTCTCGGTAGAGCAGAGTACATTCAAAAATGATGCTATCGGTGAGGGTCACCTTACAGTCTTAGTTGCAATGTGCACCCTACAAGAACGCTGATCTGAAACTCGAAACGTTGAGGGTCATTGAGGTTGAAGGAAATTTCCTGCCTCACAATTGGCTAGAGGGCCCTGAACCTAAATACGTGTACGGATCGGTCGTCCGGATAATAACTCTACACAATATACTTTATCATGATGGAGATGCGGTGAAAACACGACGGCAAGGGGAAGAATTGTGCATCTCAGCGTGACAATTAACGTGACGTTCGTAAATAATTCGAGGAAGACTTGCTTGCGTGCATGCATACTTAGCTAGATTGCAGCGGCACACCTAGGATCAGCAAGCCACGATAACTTGCATACTCGATGTTCGATCCTTAATGGACTTTATATTCCATTGAGGAGGGTCTAAAGTTAAGAGAAGTTGAGTTTAGAACCTCGCTGTGACTAAGGTCGCCTGAGTACTCGTAAAAAGATGACGTTTTTGGGACGGACTGCTATTGCACGCCATAAGGAACTGCGCTGAGTCTATGGTACGTAATGGTAGTCTTTCCACAGACGCCAGCGGTTTACGAGTAGAGTTGAATATATTTAGTATTATGCAGGGCACTCATGGTACTCGGGGCAGGCAATAAGTACCGGTCAATGCAAGTCTCATTTTCGCTAATCGATAGGTTACTTCGCTCACTAGGTATTTCCTCGAATAAAACCCCTTGTTAGAAACCTGCATTACCTGCCTCGAGTACCAACGACCATCACGTGGGATATTAATCACTAGACCTCCGTTCAGACGGAGGGTATCACTTCTATCTTGCAACAAAACATCTTCCCAACATATAAGTAAAGCAAAGCTCCAATAACGCCATCTTCGCAGGACTACATCACAGTCATCTATCCTTCCACAACCTCTACTACTGAAGTTCCTTCTCTACCTATTCTACCTACGAGAAACCCCCTTAGTAACCTACAGATACTTCTTTGCAGCCTGCCTAATCCTTGTATCAAATACCATACTCGTAATCTTCATATCCACCTCATAGAAAGGGTTCATAAGTGTCTTTGCATACAGCTCATACGCATCCGTAAAGAACTGGCGGATCGCATCATCTGCTTTTGTGTCATGAAGGAGTAGGAATTTTATATCTACAAGTGTTAGCGAGCACCCTTCATAGTAGGATGGGTACATACTGCCTGCGGTGAGGAAACATGAAACAAAGAGGTTGTTGAAGCGATCAACACACTTCATATACATTGTACTGCTCGCCCATTGAACCTCTTCGATTATGTCGAGGGAGGAGTGCACAATGAATTGGTTCATTGGGCGTTGCTCTTCGCGGAACTATAGCTTCATTAGTATCTATAAGCTCTAGCGATGGAGGTCGGTCATACACGAGCTACCCCATCGCCGCCCTGTTTCGAGGTTCCAAATTCTGCTTCATAGAGTGGGTTATCTTTCGTGCCAACTATGGCGAAGTAGAAACTCATTGTGGTGGTGAGCGATAGGTTCTTGGCGGTTGGGTTTGGGAGCTCGCCTGTGGGAGGAGTTGCGGTGAGAACCAGATAAGCTCTGCTGACTCAGCTGCATGGAGATTATCTGATCTCATCATCCGATTTCTTGCGAGTAGATCGAACCACAATCACCAATTCCCGTTTCATACACCCCCACCACGCCGAACTACTATCATCGCGACATACATCTCCCCTCATCACAAACATATTAAAAATAAACGCAATGGCGTATGTAGTACTTTTACTTGCTTCACCCTTCAAATCTAGGGCGGGAATGGCGGGGTGAATGGCGGGGAATAGAAATAGGAAGCTAACAAACAGACAGTCTTATCAATCGTGTCAACCGCGTCACGCATTTTCAGCGCATGTTTCAGAACGGCGATGGCTGGCGCCAGTGGGTTAAGGTTCGTTAATTGCCAGCGATATGGCTCCCGGTGTATTGTATCAGAGTTATATGTTACCTAATGGGGTGGGATATGGCTGATTATTTAATAGACACCTAGGTCTAAGTACCTTCTGACCCCATACCTCCTCTGCCTTGGTATTGGCTTTAGTGGGTCTGTTTATGGAATGTGTAGGATGGTTGCTGTAAGTTTCATTTTCGCAGAGGTTTATTATGTCTTGTTCAACTTTTGGGAGCTTGATATAACATCTTTAGTAGAGTATATACTAATTATGATTTCACGGAATAGGGAAAGAAGAGCTACTTCTAAACGACTCATCTCCAACAAAGCCAATAGGGCGTGATATAGTGTTGAGAATACAATATAGGGAGCGACAAACGGGGTTTTTTGTATATCAATTCGTTCATGAATAGAAGTTGAAGGGTATAAAATGCAAGATATGTGTTTTTGACACTTGGGCCTGGTACAGTCTCCGGCAAGAAAGATCGAGAAACAAGGGTCAGCAAGCAGGGGCCTTACAGCCAGTACCGTTGCCAGAATGTTTGCCACAAGCCCGAAAGACCAATAGTAGATCTGAAGCTCAGTCTTATGTTTCTTGATCTTTTTTACTAGAGGCTGTACATCGCTTGGTGACATCTGGAGTATGCAACGGGGAGTGAGACATGGCATCATTAATACGTTTTTGTTTCGGTAGTGGGTCAAAAGTTACTGTTGGTATTTACGAGGGTAATATTGATAAGATGTTATATCTCTAGTAGGTGCATGGTGGACCGTGTCTCTGGTGTACGTAACTTGGGTGACATTTGCTACGGTGATGGCCACAGCATTACGCCACAGTTCCTGTATAAGTTCCTGTATAAAATACGCAATTCGCTTGTGGTTGCTACCCCCTGCACACGTGTCTCTATCAGGCAGTTTGGCGGCTCAACACTTTGCCGGGTAAAACTGAGAACCCGGGGAAAGGACAGACCTCACCTCCCTACAACGTCGTCTCTGTGAATCCCTGCACTTCTACCTTCTAAGTCTGCTTAACAAGGCTTCTCAACTTTTCTCCCTTTTTTATTTCATCTTCCTCCTTTCCTCCCTCCCATCTCTAGATCTTCTTTCAATCTCTCCTCCTTGATAGAGGTTTTATTCATCAATTCTGTAATTGGACTTCAATCATGGCGGAATACATAGGTTCACTCTTCGGGGGTGAAAAAGAACAGGCTCCTGTAGCTGCCTCTGATGATGGTATGTTTTATCCCCTACTCCAATCATTTTACCTCGTGATATCCTCACAGTGCCCTCAATTCTTCACCCTGTTTTCCAATTGTTTCGTATCTCGCAATCTGTCCTCAGGCTCTAACCCCACCATAGACTTTGCAGACTTCGCAACTCCATCAGTAGCAGACCCCTCACCAGTCCCTATTGCCTCTGTATCCCCCATCTCTTCAATTGCATCGTCACCGACTGGTCTTCCTGCGTCTACTGGCCCCTGGTACGCCGTGTGGGAGCGTGCCGAGCTCAGCGACTTCAAATTTGAAGGCTACGTTGCAATTTTACTGCTTTTCGTCATTGGCACTCATATCTGGGGAACTCGCCGCAATCGCGCAATTGCAAAGAAATTTGTTTCTTCCATCACACCAGTTTTGACACAAGAATTCGCATATGTTGGATTCGACCCACTTGGAAGGCCAAACACAGTTAACACTAGTCCTACTGGCGAGCTGGGTGTTGCGAAGGAATTTAACTCGGAATTAGCCATTAAGGAAAACCATGCGCTTGAATTCATCTCTTACGCTTCTGGGCGTCAGAACATTGCATTCATGCATACTACCATCAAGCTCCAGCGTCGTTCCAACCCCGTCGCCTGGGTTGGTGAACAGCTGTTTTCTTTTTTTCTCGATTCTGCACCACCTCCCGCCGACACTGCTACTATTACGATCTCTCCCTTCGACGGACAAGACGCTGGTAAACAGGGTGGTGGACAGAGCAGCAAATTCGATAATTTCGTCTGGGCCCTCGTAAACAAGCGTGATATGAAGAGATGGCGCGATGAACGTTACGATCTCTCTTTGACGACTACTAAAGACTGGGAAGGTCTTCCGAACTGGCTTGCGGTTATGAGCGAGAGCAAGGAGATTGGTGATACTGTTTTATTTAAAGAACTCAAGGAAGCTGTTAAGGAATGTCAGGATGTTTTGGAGTACTTGATTGTTACTGACCAGCCTGTTGATAAGCCAGTAGAGTAAGCATCCTCTGCATTTCCTTCTATAAATATTAAACTAACCCTCTCCACAGGCTCAAGGAGACTGTCCCTAAGAAAAGGATTTCCCTCAAGCTCAACCTTCCCACCTCCGAAAAATCTGCTGCCGCTATCCCTGCCCTTCTCTCTGCTTTCATTCGCCTGGTAGACCACCTTGTTCTCACTGCCCACTTTCGTCCTGAAGTTCTCCGAAAGGTTAAGTCAGTTCGTGAGGATGAGATTCGCAAGCTACAAAAGATTGCCGACGAGGAGAAGGCCGAGGAGAGAATGATAAAGCGTGACGAAGAGAAAAAGAAGGAGCGTGAAGAGAAATTGAGGGGGATGAGTGCAGATGAACAAAAGAAGTTTCTGGAAAGGGAGAGGGAAAAAGAGGGAAGGAGAGCTGCTAAGAAGCAGGTTAAGAGGGGTTAAACTTCTCGAACATGCTTGTTTACTTTGCGAGCGTCGTTTTGTTTATTGAGGCGTAAAAATCGCTATTGTCTTGTAGTTTCTTCGCTTCTTTGATCGTCTTCTGCGCTTTATTGTCTATCTTCTTTATTACCTAAAAAGGGTCGGTATGCGATGGACTATGTTGACTGAAATGAGTGGATACGGTTTACGAAACCATATGGAATAACTCGCTAATGATAAAATTAAAACATCTCTCTTGATCTTGAATTTCTTCCTTGATAGGTCTTCCAAACTGCATCCTGTGGATGTTTTATGAGACTAGTGATTAGTCTTTTATTAGAGCTACTTATAGATCTAATAAAAAATGACTTGCTTAAATCAAATATCTAGTGTAATGTCAAGCATTAACTGGGGTGTCTTTAGTGTTACAGCTTAAACATCCCGGAGAAAGGTAATTATTAAAGAGTAACTCCTAAGCTATTGTGGTTGTGGGATTTTAATGCCTCATCATTAGATTCCCCTAAGGTCTATGGTAAGGAATGAAGAGGAATTTAGAGATATGTAGTAGCAAGTAAGATAGAGGCAAATGTTTTTGGGTGTAGTGAATACGCATTATATTTGCGCTAGGGCTAATATATAGGCGAGGTGGAGATAGGATTATACTGCCATAGTAAATATAAGAGCGGGTGGGCGAGGGATTTAAGGATGACCTTGTAAAAAGTACTGAATAGAGAGAGATGTGTAGGCTGTTATAGTTCATAATTAAATCTCAGCATAAAATTTATAAAAAAAAGGAGAATAGACATTAACCAGAAAAGGAATAAAGAAAATAAGAAAAAGATAATTAAGGCTAGTAAAGGTTCCCGAAAAAGTTTAGTAGGAGATATGTAGGTTACAAAATCCAGTTTTCGCTATTTACTTGGCATTTCCTACTTTTTTGAGTCGAATCCGTAAAACTGTGCCCGTTCTTAGTATGTTTCGCCCCAAGATTCTATAATAGCACTATTATCTGTTTTGTCTATTCCAAATGCTGTTTTTACTAACGTTAGATTTGGAAACCACATAATAAGTGTATGATAATGCTAAAATACTCACCTTCAAGCGCTGATTGCAAAGCTGGTATATCCAAATGATGATCCACGGTGTAGCAACTCTTTACCATGTAACAATATCTGAATAACACCGCCAGGTTGGAGTACTTTAGTGATGTTGGTATTCTCCATATTAGCCACCGTTTGTAATAATAAGATAACAGTGTCGGTATGTCCTCCCTCAGCCGCGATTTTCAAGGCGATTTCAATAGCTTTTCCTGATGGAATATTTATCTCGACTTGGCTGTGTAATAACAGGTTGACAATGTTGGTATGCCCTGAGCTTGCCGCCATTTTCAAGGCCCTTTCAACATCTCTCCCTGATGGGATATTCATGCCGGTTTGGTTGTATAATAATAGGTTGACAATGTCGGTATGTCCCCCCTCAGCCGCCGCTGCCAAGGGTCCTCTATAAAAGAGAGAAAGATATTTTCTCGCATGCACATTGGCTTTTTTGCGTAATAAAAATTTAACAATGTCGGTACGCCCCGCCTCAGCTGCCACTCCCAAAGCTGTTCGTTGTGTGATTCCCATTGACGGAGCATCTATGTCGGCTTTGTTGTCCAATAATAGGTTGATAATGTCCATATGCCCACCTAACTGCCGCTGTCAAGGCTGTATGCCCAAGGCTATGCATCTTAGCATTTACATTGGCATTGTTGTCTAGTAACAGCTGGACGATTTTGATGTGTCCAGCTCCAGCTGCTATTGATAAAGCTCTTACCTTAAAAATACCCATTTCGATTTCTAAGTCCACGTCGACTCCTCTATCTAACATGAGTTTAGCAACATCAAAACCCCCAGACTTAGCAGCTGCGTGTAAAATCAATAGATTTTCGTATTTAGTCGTTCCAGTACCCAATAGAAATTTGTCAGTTCTGGTATTTCTACTTTTGACCACCAGTTGAGGCTCTATTCTCTGCCATTCCCATGGGAATATTCTCTTTGCTTCTCAGGCCCATATCATGGAATGGAACGGGTTTATTTACTAGGTGCTCAAGCCGTGGGTTCTGTAGAGCGTGGGTTGCAGTTGGCCGGGCCTCTGGGCTTGCGGCTAAGAGGCTCTTGATAAATGCTATCCCCCCTTTGCTCACTCGTGATCTTTTTAGGGCTTCGGTTGGAAACTCGGTATTGTCTTTACAATACTCGAGAAGAGAAGAAACGTTGAGCTCTGGTTGAAGTGGATACTCTGTTATCTCTGTGTATAGGGATGTATCGAAATTATCGTCGTCATCGGTGTCAAAGAACGGTTTATAGGAAGTGAGGATCTCATGCACTAGACAGCCTAATGACCATATATCCAGTGCGTTGGTGAAGTTCCTTCGTGTCTTTCGTCGCGGTAGAAATCCGGGCAGCTCAGGGGCGAGGTAGCCTTCTGTTCCGCACATAGTGCGTAAAAGGGTATTTTTTGTCCGTTTAGATACCCCAAAATCGGCGATTTTGACCCAAATCGGTTTAATGGAAACCATGAGGATGTTCTATAATTGTCATATATCAGTAAAGAAGATATAAATATTAGGATTGATTAGGGATTAGAAAACAGACCTCGGGTTTTAGGTCGCGATGGCAAATGCCCTTCTCATGAAGAACCTCGAGTCCCTCTAAAATCTGTCCTGTAATCTCTCGGGTTTCTGTCTTTGGTGAATTTCTGATATATTCACCCAAGTTCCCATATTTTGTATATTCCATTGCGAGGAATATATGGTCTTTATCTTCATACCAACCAAAGAACTCCAAAAACAAGCCTGTATACTGAAAGTCACGAACTAGAGTCAGCTTAGTAGCTCATATAGCATAAGAGTAAGGGATAAAGTTGAAACGACTAAGGTGATATCGGGGGTATAATACATCTTTATTGACCCTCAGCCGTTTAAACTTCAACCCTACGCCTATACTAACAGAAAGGGAAGAGGTATCTAGGAGTTTAATCCACAGTAGATAGTGTAAAAATATCCTCTCTGGGTACCATGGCCACCTAAATCCACACCCCTATGCTAGTACACGGATCATCCCAGGGCACTTGCCTCTCTCAGCTTGACCAAAGCTAGCAGCTCCTGGGCAAAATCTGCCTTCGCAGCAGATCGTCGGCGTAGCTCCTTGACCGCTCTCAATTCCCCTCCTACTCCTTCTTCAAGCCAGACCTCCCCAAATGCACCAGTACCGATATGTTTCACCCGCTTCCATGTTGATTCTTCCCACACTCTTGTAGAAAGTTCCCACTTGTATGTCCTATGTACTAAATATTCATCGTAGAACCGTGTTTCCAGTTTATAGTCATCAAGTTTTCTAAATAGTTGTAGCTCACGGTCGGCGCTGGAGGTACGTAGTAACTGTGGTGCCTGTGGCCGTATAGTGCTCTTGGATGTTGAAGGAGGAGGTTTTGGAGGAATCTCAGTATTATTCATGTCCCCTCTGTGGACATATTTTTCTAATAAATAGTTTAATGGTACATGACTATCATATGTGTAAGGTTCTTCTAATAAATCGTGTTTTGGTGCAGTATCCGCGAAAAGTTCTTCCCATAAACTGCGCCTCGGTGTAGTATTATTCGTGTCCACCTCGTAGTCAAGTTCCTCTAATAAATCGCGTTTTTGTAGCGGTCTAGGCACGGGGTCACAAACACCCACTTTCGCGTTTGGTTGGTGCGGATATGCGTGTGTAGATGGAACATCTGATGAACCCTGGCTATACTTATCCCGAGGATGGAGGTTAGACTGTCCCTGCGCACTATACCGAACCACCATAGGCCCGGATTTGGCATCGGCATTGTAGGCCCTATACCGTGTTTGTGGTGGCATGGTGGATTGTTGTTATAACTGCTGCTAAGCGCGGAGGTTTTAAGTGAATATCGGTGTTTGTGCTCTCTTCGAGTATCCCTCTATGTTGTATCCCAGAGGAGGTGCTCAAGAGGTAGAGTCGTGGGGGGATGAAGTCTCTGAGTAGGAATTTCTGGCAGAGCTGGCAGGCACAGGACTCGGGTGTAGATGTTATGTTACCTTTTGGTGCTTGCCGTCCCGCACCCGCACCCGCAGTAGCTAAGTGGCCGAGAAAAGTGATATGTACCCCTTTTCACTGGTCACAATTCTCCCTATATAGACAGTGAGTTATAGATACATGTACCCTATATACCAGTCCTTTCCCTAACTTTCGGTATGGATTCGGTACCCAATACATGAACGAACCGCCTGAGATTTGAATTTAGTTAGTCTAGGGCTGCCAAGAGGATCTTCCTAGCCTGATTGATAGTTCAATAATCTACATGTATATAACCCAAGCATATATGTGTACCCAATTAGGGATGGCATTTAACACTGCAACCCTCTCTTATTGGGTTTCTCTCCCTTCATCACCTACATCATCCCCGATTATCGTAAAGTGAGAGTAGTTCATTCAATTCTCCATTGTCCTACCTTGTCTACAATCTCGTTATACCTCTGCTAAAATCCATCAAACAAATAAAGCTTACAAAGTTCCATTGTATGTACGTATACTATTCAAGGACTAAGCTATCATACTGACTCACTCGAATAGCCATTAACCCCACATCAACGCTTATAGAAGCCTTATCGCTACACTTACTACTACACCTAGCCTCGGGTTCCTCCAGAAAAACCGACCAACGTTGAAGCGGTTACTTATAGTAGGCTTCACCCCCAGAGTCTATACTTATATCTTCAACCTCCCCATCTATCTATATAGGTCTACTAGTCTGGATAGTGGTGGGATAATGTCGGCCTCCTTCGCTTTGACATGAAGGTGTGAGGATCTGGAGTAATGAGAATAGTAGCTTTTGTCTGAAGTAGAGTGGTCGACGAATTTTTGAGAGGTTCGTGGGAGGGAATGGGTCAAGTTTTCTTGCTGGTTATTTCTTATTGGTCAGAGAAGAAAGCGAAGTTGTCGAGTTGGAGCTCAAAGCTGAGATTCAGCCCCTAGGTGAGTATGGCACACCTAGGTTCTTCTGGTCATTAGTTATAGGTACTAGTATATAGGGAAAATATGACTACCTCTAAGCTTGTTTAGGTGCTACTCTGATCCGGAGAGGGTTGGAGAGGGAAGCCTTAGTTCGGGGAGGAGAGAAAATTGATGAAAGAAACAAAAGGGTAACATCTTGCTAGATGTGGATTCCGGAATTTAATTTTGACCCTCACTCAATAAAAGAGTTATAGGCTCGATTGTCTAGCTAACAATCACTCACCACATCCCCGAGGATAACGATAAAAGTGCATTCTCCGGGAAGCACGAATTCATAGCATCTTGGATGACTTTCACAATCTCCTGATTGCCACTGATCCTCGCCGCTGCTAATGTTGTAAGTTCTCCAGATTTAGCATGGACGTCGGCGCCACTGTCTAAAAGCAGCCTGAGAATTTCGATATGTCCACCCTTAGCCGCCGCTTGTAAGGCTGTTTGGCCTTCAATTTCTGCTGCGCTAGCATTCACATCGGCGTTTTTGTCTAAGAGAAGTTTGACAATCTCGATATATCCAGCCCCAGATGCCGCCTGCAAAGCTGTTTGACCTTTGGATCCTAATGCTGGTGCATTTATGTCGGCATCGTTTTCCAAGAGCACTTGGATAACTCCAATATGTCCAGCTTCGGACGCCGCTTGCAAAGCTGTTCGACCTCCAAATTCTGCGTTCATGTGGGCTCCATAAGCTATTAGAAGCTTGGTAATATCCATATGCCCACTCTCGGCCGCCACTTGTAGAGCTGTTCGGCCGCCGTATTCTACTACAGGGGCGTTCACATCGGCCCCACTCTCCAATAGAAGCTTGATAATTTCAATATGGCCACTCTCGGATGCTGCTTGCAAGGCTGTTTGAGCTGATTGGGTATTGATATTAGCCCCACCGTCCAATAGAAGCTTAAAAATGTCGGTATGTCCATTCTCAGCAGCCGCTTGTAAGGCGGTTCGGCCACTACGGCTTACTGCGTCTACGTTGACACCGCTAGTTAATAGAACCTGTATAATCTCGATGTGCCCGGCCCCAGCCGCCGCTTCTAAGGCTGTTCGGTCCTCGTCTTCCGCTGTAGTGATCGCATCGGGTTTGCTGTTCAAGAGAAGTCTGAGGATATCGATAGGCTTTTCTTCGAATACCGATTCTAAATTTGTTCGATTTCCTTCGCATCCTACTGTTGCACGCATATCGGTGACCTTAACTACTTCGACAACTGATCGAAATGCTTGTTGAAAGTCGGCGCTGGTACTAAAACTAGCCTTATTTTCTAGTAGCAGTATAGCCGTGTTAGGGTGACCTGTATTGACTGCCCATTGGAGTACCGTTTGATTATCGATGAGAGCATCAATATCAGCCTTGTAATGTAAAAGCAGCTTTATCGTATCGAGTTTCTCGGCTTCAGTTGCCATTTTGAATAGCTTTCCCTTGGTTAAGCTATCTATCGATTTTAGACTTGGGGACTCGAAGAACTTTGAAATAACTAGATTGTAACCATTTGCAGCGGCCCCTAAGAGCAGAGTTGGGATTCTTTGCTTTGCCGAGGCTGGTAAAAATCTCATGATATCTGCTTTACCTAATTGCCTTATCAATATACTCTCTTTACCACCTAAATCTAACTCTACCCCAAGAGATAAAAACTCATCCCTGAGATTCTCAAACCAATCATTTCTATAGCCCCTCAACCATGGGTTATTTAACGCAAGGGTCGCAGTTGGCCGGTCATCTGGATCCGCAATCAAAAGGCTCTTGATAAAATCTATACCTTCCTCACTTATTTGTGATCTTTTTAAGGTTTTATCTGGGAATTCGGTTCTGCCTTTGCAATAGTCGACAAGAGAACCCATATCGATCCTGGGTTGAAAGGTGGAGTCCATCTGGCGTATACTAAGATATGTAGTAGTTTCATCATTTTCGTCGCCGGTATCGAAGAAAGGTTTGTATGAGGTTAGGATTTCGTATACTAAACAGCCTAACGACCATATGTCTAATGCGTGGGTGTAGGTCCCTCGTGCTTGGGGTCTTTGCATCTTGGGCCGTCGCCGTGGAAGTGCTCCCAGTAGCTCTGGAGCAAGATAGCCTTCTGTCCCACACCTAGTCCGTAGGAATGTGTCTTTTGTCCATTTTGATATCCCAAAATCGGCAATTTTGACCCAAATTGGGTTAATAGAAGCTATGAGGATGTTCTATAATCATTCCATATTAGCATAAAATTACCAGAATCGATAAGCGACTCGAGATTTGACCTTAGGCTTTAAATCACGGTGGCAGATCTCCTTCATATGAAGGACCTCAAGTCCCTCCAGAATTTGACGAGTGATCTCTTTGACTTCCTTTTTTGCTTGCTGACCCTCCATATATGTGCCCAAATCCCCATGCTCAATATATTCCATGGCAAGGAATATGTGTTCTTCGTTTTTATACCAGCCAAAAAAATCCAAGAATAAATGTGCATACTATCAGTAGTCTACCGTTAGCGTGATGCCGTATAAAATACAACCGCAGGGTGAAGTTGGAACGCCGGAGATAGCAATAAAGATGTAGAAGTTCTTTACTGGAACCTCAGTCGTCCCAACCTTAGCCTTAGTTGTAAGTTGTAGCTAGGTTCTATCGGGAGGCTTGCATCTCTCAATTTAACAAAAGCTAGAAGCTCCTGAGTGCAATCTGGCCTTGCCACTGTGGTCTGTCGGCGTAACTTTTTGACTGCCCTTAATTCACCCTCCATTTCCTTCTCAAGCCAGACTTCGCCAAATGCCCCACTACCAATAATTCTCTCCTGTGTCCACACTGATTTTTGTAGAGTCCCTGTGCTAGATCTCAATTGATGCACCACCTGGTTGCCATAGAACTCGGTCGGTAGTTTAAACCGCCCAATTTCCGGAGGTAGGGCCTGCATGATGCGCCGCTGGGTGTGAGGGGGTTGAATTATGCTGAGAGTTGGATTCTCACTGTGTGTTGTAGCTTTTGAGCCTCAATTTCCCCACCTGAAAGTTGTTAAATAAGGTGTGGCGTAAACGCCTCAGAGAGTCTCAGACAATCCTAGAACATCGGATTTCAATTTAATCATGTGACCGGTTAATGGTAGTTTAACCTATCACGTGATCAAGTCAGAACTCCAAGGCCATGCGGGAGGCTTTCATAGGAATCTATATATAAAAAAAGAAAACTATCACCTTGGGTGCCCTTTTCCTCACCAATTGATGTGGTCCCCACCGAGTCCTGTCACACAATACCTCTCTTTTATGGTTGTTGGTGCATCACATAGGAAATAGCCCCCGTTGCTATAAAGAGCTCTAGGAACACAGCTATACAACGTATGAGATTATGGGAGCTACTGGTTCTCAACAAACACCACCGGTAAGCCAATTGGCCTACCGGGAGAGGACTTGGGCGATTGATGATGGCCTTGGCACAGGGACGAACCACGAGGTCTGTGGTTCGGCTCTCTGGAGAGAAGTAGTTCACCTAGTCACCTAGCTATATCACCTAGCTATGTAGGTGAATAAACTCTTTTGCTGCTACTATGGGGGGAGGGGGCTCCGGGAATTTGTTGGACATGGCTGTATATAGTTATAGAATATAATAGCTGAAGTAATGGTGTAAGGAACGAAAAGAAACTGAGGTAGACGAAACAGAACCAAATGGTAGTAAAAAAATCCCCTACATTGTATATAGCCGGTATTATCCTTCGTAATTAATTTGAATAATAGCCGATGGAAGGAGCTCATTGGAAGAGAGGGTCATGTTTGATAAGAGAATATCTATCATGAGACCGGGAGAGGGTAGCTTTATTATGATAATCGTAGAGGATAATACACAAGACTCATTCTGCACTGCTTCCCTAGAGCCCCATTACTGAAACGAGATGCCTAGTGTCACCCAAAACCTTTCTTATCTCGGTATTTCTACTATCAACCACCGTTCGTAAAGCTGTTCTATCAGAAAACTCTTCAACAACATTCACATTGGCATTCTTATCTAGCAGTAGCTTGACAATATTGGTATAGCCTCGCTCTGCTGCTGCTTGTATGGCTGTCCGACCTCCACCGTATTCGGCACCAGCTGCATTAACATCGGCGTTGTTATCTAACAGCAATTTAAGAGTACTGGTATGCCCAGCCCCAGCTGCTGCTTGCAAGGCTGTCCGGCCTCTCCGAGCTCCAGCCGCAGCATTCAAATCTGCCTTATGAGATAACAGCAGATTGACAATGTCGATATGACCACCACCAGCTGCCGCTTGCACGGCTGTTCGACCACCATTTTTGCTTGGTCCGTCATTGACTGCAGCGTTTCTTTCTAATAAGACCTTAACAATGTCGGTATGCCCCCCCTCAGCAGCAGCTTGCAAGGCTGTCCGACCTCCGTAGTATCCTGCAGGTGCAGCGTTTACATCGGCCTTGTTGTCTAAAAGCAGTTTAACAACATCAATATGGCCACCCGCAGCCGCCGCTTGTAAGGCTGTCCGACCTTCACCATATTTTGCTGCATCAGCATTCACGTCGGCTCCATTATCTAGCAGTAACTTGACAATTTCGATATGGCCGCCCTCAGATGCCGCCTGTAAGGCGGTTCGACCTTCGCCGTAATCAGCTGCCGCAGAGTTCACATCGGCTCCGTTCCCTAATAGTAGTTTGAAAATATCGGTATGACCACCTCCGGCTGCCAATTGTAAGGCTGTTCGACCTCCACCGTAGTCCGACCCAATAGCATCTACATCGGCCCTATTTTCTAATAGTAGTATGGAAGTATCGAGATGACCACCTTCCGCTGCCGCTTGCAAGGCCGTCCGTCCTTCGCCGTATTTCGCCGGGGGATCATTTATATTGGCACCACTCGCTAATAGTAGCTTGACGGTATCGGTATGACCACCCCCAGCTGCCGCTTGTAAGGCAGTTCGACCCCCGCCGTACTCTGCTCCAGTAGCATTCACATCGGCTTTTTTGTCTAATAGCAACATGACGGTTTCGATATGCCCACCCTCGGCTGCCGCTTGCAAGGCAGTTCGGCCATTTTCCCATGCAGCAGCAGCATTCACATTAGCCTTATTTTGCAGGAGTAGTTTGACGATTTCGATATGACCACCACCGGCCGCTGCCTGTAAGGCCGTTCGACCTCCGCCGTACTCTTCCGCAGTAGCATTAACGTCGGCTTTATTGGCTAATAGCAGCATCACAATGTCAATATAGCCACCTTCAGCCGCCGCTTGCAAAGCTGTCCGACCTCCATACTCAGGCCCTGCAGCGGTAGCGTTCGCGTCGGCCTTGTTATCTAATAAAACTTTCGTAATATCCGTATGTCCACTCTTAACTGCTGCTTGCAGCGCCGTCCGGCCGCCATTTTTACCCATCCTCTCATTAACATTAACCTTATTGTTGATGAGCAGTTGGACGATATCGATATATCCGCCCTCAGCAGCCGTTTGTAGTGCCTCTAAGCAATCGGTACTGGTACTAGCATCGATCTCAGCATTGAGGAGTAGTTTAAACGTGGTTAAGTACCCTGTTTTGGTTGCCCATTGTAGCACTGATTGATAATTGGTATGGGCACTAACTTCGGCGTTGTTATCGAAGACTAGCTTTATCTTATCGGATTTCTCAGCCTTTTTTACTTGATGGAGCCCTTTGTTTAAGGAATTTATCAGTTCAGCACTCGGGGACTCGGAAAATCTCTCAATAAATAAGTTGTCATAATTCTCTATGACGGTCCCCATGGATGGGGATGGAGCTTTATAAATATCCATCTCTAGGTATGGGAGCTCGGTTTCACTAAGCCATATGTCGTGTAAGGCGCTAGCCGCACTTGGTCGGTCTGCTGGGTTCGGGTTTAATAGGCGCTTGGCAAAAGCTATTCCTTCTTCGCTCACGCCGGACTTCTCCAAGGTCCTAGATGGGAATTCGGTATAGCCATTACAATAATCGGAAAGAATGAACATATCAGTACAATGCCCTGATGACAAATCTTCCAACCCTAACTCTGAGCCCGTGTCATATTTCCTATCGATACCTTGTGGTGATACCAAATCTTCGAACCCTAACTCTGAGTCCGTGACATATTCCTCATCGATACTAAAAGGTGTATGGGAAGTCAAAGTTGTATGCACTATACAGCCAAGTGACCAAATATCGACAGCGAAGGTATATGTAGAGGGATATGATAATTTCTGTGTGCGGAATTTCCGGGGCAGTAATCCGCATATTTCTGGGGCGATATAGTTGTTTGTCCCGGAAATTATGGCTTGCATAGCGGTATTTTCATCTAGTTTTGCTGTCCCAAAGTCGGCGATTTTGACCCAGATGGGATTGAGAGAAGCAACCAAGATATTCTATAGCAATTACTAGTCAGAATAGGGTGTTAAAATCAAGGCCGATAGAAATCTAACCTGCGGTTTTAAATCTCCATGAGTGATTCCATTTCCATGCATGGCGGTAAGTCCGGCTAAAAGTTGTTTACTAATCTTTCTGGCACTTGCTTTTGATTCCTCTGGGGTATTGCGTATATATCTGGACAAGTGTCCATGCTCAATGTACTCCATCGCATAGTATATGGAGTCGCTGTTTTCGTACCAGCCATAGAACTTAACAAAATGATTACCGAGCTAAACATCGGGGCCTATTGTCAGCTTTTCGCCCTATCATGTAGGAAGTTTAGATACTTACATCTTTTAATTTGATAGAGATCAGTAGCTTTTTTGAGAGATCTGGCATTAACCTGATGTCTCGAGATAGCTTTTTGACAGCTCTCAATTGCCCCCCTTGCTCCTCCTTCTCAAGCCACACTTTCCCAAAGGCTCCACTGCCAATATCCTTTATACGCTTCCAGCTCTTTCTCCTCCACAATTTAGTTGAAGGTTTCTGTTCATAAGTTGGATGTGCTACACTGTCATCGCAGAATTCCGTTCCCAACTTGTAATCGTTAACTCTGATAGCTAATGCTGTCCGTTCCGGTCGAGAAAGAAGTAACCCAGATACAGAGTTAAGGGCAGTAGAATCCTCCGGTAGGGATTCTGCATCGAGTTGATTCGAGTAGTCATCTGTGAGCTCTACCGGTGTAGACCGGCTGTCGTCTACGTGCCCTTGGTCTGTGAAATCCATAGGTAATGGTATTGCAGACTCTCCCTCGGCACCAGAGGTCTGCCGCCTCATCGCTTCATCTGCGTTCGTACTCTCCCCAGTTACTATTGACGGTAAGAACCCATCATCATCCTCCGTAGCCTCCTCCAAGGTCCTCTGCGTCATCTTCTCTCGTAAAACGGGAATAAGGTGGCGATTGTGGCAGTACCACCGATTGTTTTGACTACTGCTCTGAGGTTCTTCAACTAGGTATGATGCTAAATCACAGGTTGTGTATGCTGTTGGTTCTGGCTCGGGATTTGGTACCCTTTCTCAGTGAAGATGTATGCTACGGATTCTTGTTACAGCGCAATCCCCCGCACAGTTTGTGTAACCAGAGTACCCTCGCCTTTTCCCATTGGCTGGCTTGGCAAAACATTCTAAAAGTCGACCACAGCGCGTCTCTAGTTTATAAGGAGTTGAGGGTCTACATGCAAGGGTTCTAAGTAAAACTGAATTGCTTAGATAGGAGTTCAAAATAGGTGTAATTTTCTAGATATTGGAAATTAGTGGTATTTATGCATGATATCCCTCCCATTTTGGCTAGTCCTTCCATACTGGGTAGAAGTATGAATAATCCCTTAGAGTAGGAAGGTACTGTAGGGGCTTGTTTAATTCAGGAGTTTCTACCGACTACCGATTGGTATCCTCGAACTATATTAGGATCAATGGGTAAGCCTTCCTCGCCTGTAGTGTGGAACCTTTTTATATGTTATTAAAAAGATGCATGGTTTGCAAAAGTAACGGGCGTAGAAGTATTTAGAGAAAAGCTTAGCTATCTAGAGACCTATTGACTAGCCACACTTAGCCAACCACACTTAGCCAACCACACTTAGCCAACCACATGAAGGCATAAGGTCCAACTTGTGGCTACCAATACTTAATTAATGGGCCTCAAGAGGCATACATTATGTTTCGTGGATACTAAGTCAGTAGTTGAATATTTAATAATGCCGAATTAATTTGGGTAGAGAAGCACAAGGATTGGGTGAATTAACTATTGTGATGTTTGTTATAGGATCCCTCGGACTTTCAAAAAGTAACTACTACATAATTAACTAGAAAATAAAGAAATAAAGATTGCTTGAGTGATAGAGGAGCACAAAAGAAATCTATTTACAGGGATAATTCATTATATAGTAATAAGCTCATGATAGCTAGCTGTGATAATGATGAATTCATAATGTAGATGGAGCACAGTGTTAGGCTAGGCTACATATACTCAAACTAAGAAGAAAAAAACAAGCCAATAATTAAAAATACCTCTTTTTATCTTTCATCCTCTCTCAGGTCCCCCAATTCAGTTCCATATATATCAGAACCCCGTATCACCACCACCCCTTTCTATAGTATGGAGAGGAGGCCGGCCAAATAAAAGTATCATATTAAAGATCCAGAAAATGGTAGGAGTCAAGCACCACACTATCACACCTGTAAATTAGTATTGATCCCATTACTCAGGGCGTAGCTGCTTAAAAAAAAGTTGCGCACTTTCCCCTAGGGCATCTTAAGAGCCTAGTTACCTTTATCTTCAACTATGTATTCTAGTAAAATCTATAAGTTTTATATCAATGTAAGGTCCGTTATCCATGAATAGCTTAGGAGTGCTAATATATCTACCTCCACAAGCTCTTCCTCTGTACCGTACTCTCATCAGCCCCGAAGTTGATTATAAGTTTTACAATTTCGGTATGCCTGCCACTAGTCGCCATTTGTAAGGCTGTTTGGCCCCACCACCCCAAAGGTTTAATATTAACATCCGCTCCCTTTTCCAATAGAAGCTGGACAATGTCAGTATAACCTTGCCCAGCTGCCGTATGCAAGGCTGTCTGGCCCCCTAGGAATTTTGTTCCACTGTTGACATTGGCGTCGGCATCTAATAGAAGTTTGACTATGTCGGTATTCCCTCTCTCAGCTGCCACTTGTAATGCTGTTAGACCTCCGTATAATTTGGTATTGGGGTCGATATTATTGTCTAATAGGACCTTAAAAAGGGCGACGGATCCGGATCTAGCTGCCATCTGTAGATATTCTGCTGCCCCTAGGCCCCTCAGTAATCCAGGGTACATATTGGCCTCAGAATCTATTAGGAATTTGATAGTTCTAATATCCCCACCCTCAACCGCTGCTTGTAAGAGTTTTCGACCTTCGAACCCCCCTAATATAGCACTTTCACAATTCCCAATATGCAATAGAAATCTGACAACATCAATATTCCCACTACTGGCTGCTATTTGCAAAACCATTTGACTTTCGGATGCAGTCATTATGTCGACGGCGTCACCTAGTAGGTACTTGATCATATCAATAGTCCCACCCTTTCCCGCTGCTTTCAAGGCTATTAGGCGTAGTTCACACTCTTCTATTCCAACATACGTGTCAGCTCAGTCATCTATAAGAGGTTCATAATGCTGATATACCCACTTCCGGTTTCCTCCCTTAAGCCCACACGAGAACCTCCGTTCATTTCTGCTCAATTATACATATAGATACCGTAGCTTAATAGGAACTTGACCATATCAACGGTCCCACCCTCTGCTGCTGCTTTCAAGGCTATTAGGTGTAGTTCGCTCTCTTCTACTCCAACATACATGTCAACTCTCACATAATAAAAGGTTGATAATGCTGATATACCCACTTTCAGTTCCTTTCCCCAAACCCACACAAGATCCTTCTTTCTTTTCTACTCCAGTATAAATATAGGTATCGTAGCTTAAGAGGAACTTGACCATATCAACAGACCCACCCTCTGCTGCTGCTTTCAAGGTTATTAGGTGTAGTTCGCTCTCTTCTACTCCAAAGTCTGTCAGCTCAGCCACCCAATAGAAAGTTGATAATGCTGATATACCTACTTTCAGTTCCCTCCCCACATAAGATTCTCCATAATTTTCTACTCCAGTATACATATCGGTATCGTAGTTAAATAGGAATTTGACAATATCGAGATTTCCGCCCCTGGCGGCCGCTTGTATGGCTATCCGAATCATTTTACCTTCATTGGTGTCGCCCCCAGGGCTCAGCAGAAGTTTCAAAATTTCGATATTCCCACTCGCTGCCACCGCTTTTAAGGCTATCAGATATCCCTCTTCAACAGTAGTACTAGTTTTATTATAGATTCTCAAGAGTTTCTTTATCATTTCGTGTTGTCTAGCTTCAGCTAATAGTTGGAATAACTTTCCCTTCGCTAAGATTTCTACCAATTCATGTTTATTACTCGGGGACTCGAGCAGCCTTGAGGTGGCTAGGTTATAACCCTCTGCTACAGCCTTGAGGATAAGAGATGGAACTATCTGCTTCGCCGAGGCCGGTAGGAACTGCATAATATCTGCTTTGCCGCCCTGTCTTACCCATATATCATCTTTGCCCCCAAGGTCCAAATCTAGCCCAAGACATGAAAATTCATTTTTCAGATTCTCAAACCAACCACTAGTGTACCCTTTCAGCCATGGGTGCCGAACGACGCTACTTGCGGATGGCCGATCCTCCGGGTTCGCAATTAAAAGACTCTTGATAAAGACTACTCCCTCTTTGCTTACTTGGGACTCTTTTAGGGCCTCCTCTGGAAAGCCAATATTGCCTTTGCAATATTTGATAAGATAGTCCATATCTATAATAGGCTGAGGCGATTCTTCTGGCTCTAGGGATAGATAGGATTCTTCGACTTCATCGATGCTGAAGAACGGCTTATGCGAGGTTAAAATTTCGTATACTAGGCAACCCAATGACCATATGTCTAGTGCATAGGTGAAGGTTCCCCGTGTTTTGAAATTACATATTGTGAGTGCTCCCAGTAGTTCAGGAGCAAGATAGCCTTCTGTCCCACACCTGGTCCGTAAAAAAGTGTTTTTCGTTCGTTTAGATATTCCGAAATCGGCAATTTTGACCCAGACCGGATCAGTAGAGGCCATAAGAATGTTTTATAAGAAATTTATTAGCTTAGAAATATAAGTACTTATAGATTCTAAGAAATCAGACCGCAGGCTTCAGGTCGCGATGACAAATTTCCTTCCCATGGAGTACTTCAAGTCCCTCTAAAATCTGCCTTGTGATCTCTTGGGCGTCCACTCTTGCCTGCTGGGAGTTTTTCATATACTCGCCTAAATTGCCATACTCGATATATTCCATCGCAATGAATATCTGATCTTTATTTTCGTACCAGCCAAAAAAATCAAGAAACAAATACGCATGCTGTAGATCTACCATTAGCTTCATACCTAATTTAGTATAAGTAATTTCGGGGATACTTTCATCTTTCAATTTAACAAATGCTAGCAACTCCTGAGTGGGCCCCATCTTCATTGTAGGTTGTCGCCGTAGCCTTTTAACCGCTCTTAAATCTCCCCCTGTTTCCCTTTCGAGCCAGACTTCCCCGTGTGCCCCAATGCCGATAATTCTTTCTTGCCTCCATATTGATTTTCCCCACGCCCTTTTAGAAAGGTTCCATTCATATTTTATGTGTACTACAAGGTCGTCGTAGAATTCCGTTTCTAGTTTGTAGCTATCGAGTTTTGGAGTTGAAGTTGTTGGGGTTGACATGGTAAGCACCTGTTTAACTGCTAAGTTATGCTGAGAGGGGGTTTTCCCCGCATGACGCTGTGGCGCATTATGCCCTGAACGAATGCCCTGAACGAAGTTTGAATGAAAGGGTTATGGGGTGCAAGGCCTAGCGGCTTTCTCATTGGCCACTTCGTGAAGGGCATGCGACGCCCCACTGGGAAAGGGTCTCCTGGGCACTGGCGGTCATCTTCGAGTCAGGCTAGCACGGAAATCCCATTGGATTGTACACTATCGGGTTATATATGTCCAACCAGATTCGTGCTTGGCGCAGGTCCCAGTGAGTTACATGTATATCTCATGCTCATGAACCGTAGTTCCCAAATGAAAACAAATACTTAGGAAGAGTACTGTGTAACAAGAAGTAGCGTTCAGGAGCTAGTATTTATATTCAAAGATGCAAAGAGATATGTACTTATAGTATGTAGAAGTTATAATTTTTTAGGGTATGAATTGGTCTTAGGTCAAACACTTTAGGAGAATGATCACAGATTTCTCATTAGCTAGAAGGGTGCAGACATAACTAGAAGTTGAAAAGCCGATAGTGCTAAAGAGCTGTAAGTTTTTGGTTACAGTACGTTGGCTAGGTGAACGGTTGGTGGTTAGTGAGGGTTGCAGAATTAAGACTACACACTACACGCGAGAGCCAAATTTTCAATCATACTTAACTCTTTTACATACATGTATATAGTGTCAAAGCTATAATCGGAGAACCACATACACATAGTACATATACTTATAAAATGGGAATACATGTATAGCCTAACCCTACATATAAATAAGAAAGCTTTAGATTCCCCCTAGCTAGAAAGAAATTATTAATTACATGTATGGTGATTCACACCCACTTACACCCAGACACATTTATAAATCTCTAGTAAATATATATAGATAGAGAAATTTATTGCTCCACGAGGGAAAGTTGGGTAGATAGTAAAAAATCTAGGGGTGGGTGTATCAAAAGTTCAGTGGTTTCGATCAGCTGACACTCTAGAAAGCCAATAAAGATAAAGCAGAGAGAGATCTTGAAGGAATTATAGTATATGAGGATTTAAGCAGCAGCAGAGGAGCAAATATCAATTAGAAAAGAAAAGAAAAACAATAAAGGACAAAAGCATGCCTCAAAGTCAGCATGGTTTCCCTAATTTATATAACAAGTCAAATTAAAGCCCGAATGCGGTTGATAAAGATATATATTGTGGCCCAGAAAGGTTTGGAACAGAATATATATCGTAAAAGAGAAGATGCGATGAGAAAAACCGAAGAGGCAAAATTGTTATGATATTTATTATATGTATCCGGAAACTCATTATCAATCTCCCACATGGCCAACACCGCATTCTTAAAACCGGGCCAACATTTCCTCATACCGGTGCATCTCCCTAGATTTGGGTAAGGCCATCATTGTGAAAGTATGGAAGTGTGAGCAATAGAATGATAGTTCGATAATGACTAGAGGCCACTCCCGGGGTTGCCTGATATCTGTTAGATATCTGACATAGCATCTAGGTCAGCCATATTATCAAACAGTAACCTGCCAATATCGATATATCCGTCCCATGCTACCACTTGAATTCAGCGCTCTTATATCTCGTCCTCAAATTGACACTTATGCTCGCTCTTTTTTCCAATAGCAGATGGACAATTTTCGGTATGCCCGTTTTTAGCTGCTAATTTTACAGCCCTAGAACACCCGGTCTCTGTAATGACATCGAATTTATTGGACTGCAAAAGTAGCTTGACAATTTCGACATGCCCGTTCTTAGCTGCAGATTTTATGACTATATCTATAGAACCCCCGGCCCCTATAATAGCATCGAATTTATTGGACTGCAAGAGTAGCTTGACAGTTTCGACATGCCCGTTCTTAGCTGCAAATTGTATGGCCGTAGAACCCCCGGTCTCTGTAATGGCATCGATTTTATTGGACTGCAAGAGCAGCTTGATAATTTCGATATGCCCACCCAAGGCTGCTGCACACAATGCTCGACTAAGATCTTTGTCATGTCTACTCTGGTAGATCTTGACCTTCCCTAAAAGCACTTTTACCACACCGACATGCCCCAATTTAGCAGCCAACAAAAACGCCTCTTTACAGTTACTAATCCCAATATCGGCCTCACTCTCTATGAGTTGGGAAACCAGATTGACGTGACCCAGTTTAGCCACCCATTGTAGAATTGGTCGATTAATGATGTAAGCATCGATCTCAGCCTTGATTTGTGAGAGTAACTTTATCGTATTAAGGTTTTTTGCCTTATTTGCTAGTTGAAACAACTTCTCTATAGTTGTGGAATGTATCAATTTGCGACTTTGGGACTCGAAGAGCTTCGAAATAGTTGATTCATACCCTTTCGTTACAGCATCTAGGAGTAAAGACGGAAGTATCTGCTTTGCTGATGTCGGTAAAAGGTGTAGGATATCCGCTTTACGAGCCTGTCTCGCCAATATATTTTCTTTCCGGAATCTAGGCTCATCCCAAGGCTCGCGAATTCGGCCCCTAAGGTCTCGAACCAACCACTTGTATATCCTCTTAGCCATGAGTCATGTACAACACTCCCCGCAGTCGGCCGGTCTTCTGGGTACGGAATTAGCAGGCTCTTGACAAAAGCTATCCCTTCTTCGCTAACTTGGGAGTTTTGTAAAATATCGGTTGGAAAATCGATACTACCGTTACAATACTCATGGAGAGACACCATATCGGTTCTCCGCTCTAAGAGCACGCAGTCCGTATCTGAGTCGTATTCTTCATCGGAGGCAAAAGGCGTTTGAGAGGTCAAAAGCTCGTGTAAGACAGACCCTAATGACCATATATCCAAAGCATAAGGGGTGGATTCTCGTTTTATGGACCTCCGGGGGAGTAATCTAAGTAATTCGGGGGCAAGATAGCCTTGGGTCCCGCATATGGTCCGTGCGACAGTATTCTTTATCCGTTTTGATAAACCAAAGTCCGCAATTTTGACCCAAATTGGGTCAGTAGAGGCAACGAGAATATTCTGTAGTTACAACCACCATTAGTGAAAACAAATACCAAGAGTAATACTAACGAGAGTTAGGTACCAAACCTGTGGTTTTAGGTCGCGATGGCAAATCTCTTTTCCATGAAGGACCTCAAGTCCCTCCAATATTTGCCTAGTAATCTCTTTGGCATCCACTTTTGCCTTGGAGCGTTCTTTGAGCATATAACCAGCCAAATCTCCGTACTCAATATATTCCATCCCAAGGAATATATAATCTTCATTCTCGTACCAACCGAAAAACTTGACGAAAAGATAATCGTACTATTCAACATTAGTAACCCACTTTATAAGAGACGCATAGTAAGCACTTACATCTTTCAACTTGATTAAAGATAGTAGCTCCTGAGAGAATCTCGATTTTGGCGGGGAATATTGAGGTATCATCTTGACAGCTCTCACCTGCCCGCCTTCCTCTTGCCTTTTCTGGAGCCAAACACTCCCAGAAGTTCCATCACCAATCATCTCCTCCTGCTTCCATGTCGATGTTTCCCACACTCTAGTTGAAAGTTCCCACTTATACATCCTATGCACTACATATCCATCACGAAACTCCGTTTCTAACTTGTAATCATCAAATTTGACAGTCTTTGCCGAGCTCTCCGACCGTAGCGGCGGGGGGCCGTCATTGCAGCTGTCAACCGGATCCTGCGGCGCTAATGCGGCGATTAGTACTGGTATAAGAGAACTATCCATTTTCACTAGCAGTTAATCGTCTCTAACAGTTCTCCCCACCGAAGGCGATTTATTTGTGAAGTCGCGGGAATCGAGGTTCTCGAGTAGCTCTTCTATAGTAATACTTAGCACTCTCCCAAATCTCTCTCTTCAAATACTTTGCTCACCTTTACCTTAGCTCCTCCTGTCCTTTATCCTATTGAGTAAAGAAAGTACGGTGGGTAATTGTGATAGTGCTATGAATCGCACCAGTTTTTTGTTCGAACTCTAGATAGAGCAGGCTGTCTCGGCTTTGTTGTAGATGCTAATGGTGAGAGCGAGCATAGCCTTCAATTCCGTGTAGGTACACATGTCGTGGCAAGAGCATTTGAGGTTTGACCACTAAGGAACATTCAATCTTAGATCGTGGCTTGTCAGTGTTGGGGCGAAGTCGTCTACAGATTGTGATATATCACTTACCAAAAGTGGTTAGCGTCAAATATAAGACAATGATCTACATACACATCATGAAGATCGACGAGGCTTAAAATGGACGTAGGAGAGTTAATACAGTTCTATATATCTCCGATGTCCCAGAGCTACAAAATAGCCTAAATTCCTTATAAATATTACTAGATATTATTAACTGTTTTTAAAGCTTATCAAGCGAGTAGTTACGCGAGTGATATTCCGTATTCATTATTAGATTATTAGATAACTTGTCTTATTTACCTCATCGAGTGCATGGCTCTCGCTATAATACCATCACACTAATATAGAGACCAGATAAAACAAACCCACAATTTTAGCTCCTATCTTTCTACCTTCCTCTTCCATGTTTACCATATATATCCACCTAAACAACAGAATAAGCACGTACCTAACAAAATCTTTGCCCCTTTCTCTCTCATTTCTCAATCCGGTATCCTTTTCTCTTCTTTTCTCAATTGATACTTAGATGGTTGCTCTAGGATTATAGGAGGAGTTAATTACTGTGATATTAAAAAATAGCAGATAATGAATATCGTACTAGTGGCGAGAGTAGTAGATCAGAAAGAAATACAAGAAACCGAGTAAAAAAAAGGGGGGGCAATATATATAATACGATCTAACGAGAGCTCCTTAAGATTTTAGAGAAACAAAAAGTTAATTTTCTGTAACTACCCTAGATTGAGCGCGCACGTGTAGGGTTATTTTACGTTGGAGTAAGCCCTAACTATACCCTCTATTCCTTCTGCTACGGTGGTTAACTCTCGCCCTAACATGCATTGGTGGCCGGAAGTGGACGGGACCTCGGTTTGTAAAGGCTAAGTAGGTAACGAATCGGGACTCATTTGGATTATTGTCGAGTTATATAGTCTATGAAACCCTTATAGGTATTTTTATACGCCACAATATGCCGAGCTTGGATGTTGAGGCCTATCACCAGCTTTTCTAGGGCAGTACCTAACATAGGAGTCTTCTCTAATACTATAGGTAGTATTGAGAGTGTAACATCTATAGTTCGCTCTTACTAGTGGTTTTGGTGCTTTCCTTTAACAGCGATGTTCAGATCTTGCGATAATCAATAGTAGTTGAATTGATCAAAGTCAGTATCTTGACAGACTAGGAGAGAAAGCCTAGCAAAGGCTTTCTACTCCTCTATATATACGACTAATCAGGTAGACCCCGCGATACCCTAAAGCCTAGAGAAAGCACCAAGTGAACCCCAAGAAGAGCCTCCTAATAGGCTTTGTCGACCGAGTCTCCTCGGAGACAATTACACTGGTTGAACCATCAACGCTATACCTTATTAGGTAGCCATATCTCAACAAGCGAAATTGAGGAGTTGTCGAGTGATAGTTTGTGGAGGTAAAGAATTCTATAGGGAAATCATAAGATTCACTAAAGACGCTAAACACTATATTAGACCTGGGAATCTTTTGATAATGTAGCTAACTTCTAGTTTCTAATATATATGATCAACCAACACTAGCATAGATAGGCTATGAGTCTTTCGGTTCTAAAGTGTAGTAAATCTATGCAGTTACATACGTGATTAATCTCATACTGACGAATATGAGAACCCCCCCCCTTAGAATGAAATATATATATAATCTAATCGTAGGAGAAATATTTGCCAAATGTAATAACGATATATCTAAACAGATAGAAACTTGATTGAAACTTCAAAACCCTAAAATAACCCTCATGCGCTAATGACACTGCCATTCGTGAAAGAAAACAAAAAAAGAAAAGACTACAATACGCATACTCGATCTAGTACTCGCACTTTAAGGAAAATACAAAGAGTCCTCTATTTGTTAAAACTAGTCATGAACTCTAATAAATTTAGGGCTTACGGCGTAGAATTTCCATAATTTCAGCACATCCATATTTAACCCCCCATTTGAAAGGTATTTGACTTGTGTCGGCACCACTGTCTAACATCAGTTTAACCATTTCGACGCTCGAAGTATCAGCTGCAGTTTCTAAGGGTGTTCGGTCGGATTTTAGTTGCCGTCGAGCGTTGACATTGGCACCATTATCTAGCAGTAGCTTGACAACCTCAATATGCCTCCCTGTAATTGCCTGTTGCAATGCCGATTTACCAGTCAAAAGTCCTGGTGTAGCGTTCACATCAGCACCCTTATCTAGTAGTAACTTAACAAATTCTATATTCCCATAGTGAGCTGCTATTTCCAATGGTGTTTGGCCGCAATCTACCGATGGTTTAATGTTGGGATCGGCCCCGTTATCCAACAGTAACTGGAAAGCTTCAATGTTACACTTCTTCTTAAGTGCCACTTCTAAGATTGTTTGTCCCCCTATTATCGGTGGGTTTACGTTGATATGAGCGCCGTTATCTAATAGCAATTTGATAGTATCGGTATGGCCACCCTCAGCTGCCGCTTGTAACGCTGTTAAACCGGAGTTAGATACTGGCTTGGCGTTGATATCGGCACAGTTATCCAACAACAGCTTGACAATTTTGGTATGTCCATTACTAGCTGCCGCTTCTAACGCAGTGCGACCGGATATCATTGATGGTTTGGCGTTGGGATTGGCACCGTTATCCAACAGTAGCTTAACAGTATCCATATGCCCGCCGTTAGCTGCCGCTTGTAAAGCTGTTCTGCCAGATCCGTGTCCTGGTTTCGCGTTGACCTTGGCATCGTTATCCAACAGAAACTTGACAGTGTCGATGTGCCCGCCCTCAGCTGCCGCTTGTAAGGCTGTTCGACCATCCAAATGTGCTGGTTTTGCGTTGACACGGGCGCCATTATTCAGTAGGAAATCGACAACCTTAAGATGCCCACCCTTGGCTGCCGCTTGTAAGGCTGTGCTATAGCGATCCAATACTAGCAGCTTTCCAGCATTGATATCAGCACCACTTTTCAATAGTTCCTCGACAATCCCGATATTGCCACTACCTGCTGCTAGTCCTAAGGCTGTTAAACCGCTACGTATAAGGTTTGGGTTTGCTCCGTTATCTAGTAGCAGCTTGACAACGTCTATATTCCCGCCCTCAATTGCATCTACTAGAGCAAGCTTATACCTATGGCGTCGGACCCGTCTACCCGTAGGTGTAGCATCCAAGTCCACGTATTCTCGAGAATTTAGTAGAAGTTTCACAACACCGATATGTCCCCCACTAGCCGCCAATTCCAAAGCTGTAGAATATTTGGCATTGTCGGTGGCCCCGTTGTCTAGCAATAGCTTGGAAATACCGATATGCCCAATTGCGGCTGCTGACTCCAAGGCTGTGTTTGGATAGTCTGTGCTATCTCCACTTCTGGTATTTACCTTCGCCCCGTTATCTATCAATAGCTTAACGATGTCGATATACCCACCGTCAGCTGCCATCTCTAACGCTGATCGATCGAATTCTCCTAGCATAGTGTTGATATTGGCACCGTTATCCAATAAAAGTTGCACAATGTCAATATGCCCACCCTCGGCGGCTGCTTGCAACGCTGTTCGACCATTCCCACATTCGACCGCTTTAGCGTTCACATCGGCATCATTTTCCAACAGGAGCTTGACAGTGTCGATATTCCCGGACCTAGCTGCAGCTTGTAAAGCTGTCATACCACCCCATATACCGCCATCAACATCCAAACTGGCCCCTTCGTCTAATAGGAGTTTAACAATTTCAATATATCCACCTTCGGCTGCCGCTTGCAAGGCTGTCCGGCCAGATTCCTCTGATGCAGCAGCATTCACATCGGCTTTTGTTTCTAACAGGAGCCTCACAGTATCCATATGCCCACCTCCACATGCTGCTTGCAAAGCAGTTCGTCCTTCTAGCACTGCTGGTTGAGCATTGACATCGGCTTCACTGCTCAACAACAATTTGCAAATATCGGTGTATCCGCCCTCAGCTGCCGCTTGCAGGGCAGTTCGACCCTTATCCTCTGTCAACTCAGTGTTCACATCCACCTCGTTATCCAACAACAGTTTGACAATATCAATATGACCACTTCCAGCTGCTGCTTGCAAGGGCGTTTTGTGATTATCCCACTCTAGCCTAGCGTTGACACCGGCACCGTTTTCCAACAGCAGCTTAGAAATATCGACGTGCCCGCCATTAGCTGCTACTTGCAAGGCCTCACCTAAATTGGCCCCAGTGTCTAATAGAAGCCTAACAATATTGATATGCCCATTTCCAGCCGCATATTGCAATGCTGTTCGATATCCATCCTTTATCTCTTTGGCCATAATATCAGCCATCCTATTCAAGAGCAATCTAAGAACATCATAATAATCCCCCTTAGCTGGCAATCTAGTAATCCTGACTGCCTCGGTAGCTAAACGAAGTGTCTCTTGGCAGTCGATAATTCTTAATTCATCGATGTAGCGTTTGTTCCTACGGATGTTGATCTCGCTTTCTAGTAGAACTATAGCTATACTAAATTTCTCTGCTTTTGCCGCCCATTGAAGTATGGTTTTATTATCGATGCGAATATCAACATTGAGCTCTTTTTGTATGAGTATCTTGATAGTATCAAGCTGCTCAGTTTCGGCAGCTAGTTGGAACAACTTTCCCCTGGTTATGTCATCTACTAATTCTAGGCTGTAACTTGACTCAAGGATCCTCGAGATAGCTAAGCTGTAGCCCTTCGCAGCAGCATCCAAGAGTATCGACGGAATCCCCTCCTTTGCCGAAGCTGGCAAAAATTGCATGATATCTAATTTACCGGTCTGTCTGATAAAGATGCTAGTCTTCTCTTTGCTCCCTAAGTCTAGATCCACACCAAGGCACGAGAACTCGTTTATCAGGTTCTCAAACCATTCGCAAGTGTAATCTTCTACTAGCCATGGGTTCCGCAAGGCGCGGGCTGCAGTCGGTCGGTCTTCCGGGATTGCAGCCAACAGACTTATGACAAAGCCTATGCCCCCCTCATCCACCTCTGATCTTCGTAGGATTTCGGTCGGAAATTCGATACCACCTTTACAATACTCAACAAGAGAAACCATGTCGAGTTGACCTGAGGCCTGCACTAGGCCTGTGTCTATAAATATACCGGATTCATCTTCATATTCATCATCCTCGTCATTGTCGGTGTTGAAGAATGGCTTATGTGAGGTTAAAGTCTGATGCAACAGGCAGCCTAATGACCATATATCTAGTGCGTAGGTGAAGGTTTCCCCCATCTCGGAGGACTCTCGTGTTTTAAATTTTTGTCGCGGGAGTGCTCCTAGCAGCTCTGGAGCAAGGTAACCATCTGTCCCACATCTAGTTCGTAAGAAGGTGTGCTTTGTCCGCTTTGATATTCCAAAATCGGCAATTTTGACCCAAATAGGGGCTATAGAGGCTATGAGAACATTCTATAACCGCCACAAATCAGCACAAAAACACCACTAGGAGCCTGGTAGCCAAACCTCCGGCTTCAGATCGCGATGGCAAATTCCCTTGTCATGAAGGACTTCGAGTCCCTCCAAGATTTGTCTAGTAATCTCTTTGGCCTCCTTTTTCGCCTTCTCGGAGGCTTTTATATATTCAGCCAAAGTTCCATGCTCGATATATTCCATTGCAAGGAATATATGGTTCTTGTTCTCATACCAGCCAAAGAATTCCAGAAACAAATGGGTATGCTATAGAGTTTATATTGTAAGCTAAGTAAGTTATATGAACCCTCAGAGCTCAAACACCACCCTTGGGTAGTTTCTCCCGGAACACTTACACCTTTCAATTTAATTAAAGCTAGTAGCTCCTGTGTGAAGTCTGCAGGCCGTTTGCTTAGCTTCTTGACCGCTCTTAGTTTCCCCTTTTCTTCCTGCTCAAGCCAGACTTCTCCATACGCTCCGGTACCAACGATTCTCTTTTTCGTCCATTTTGATTGTTCCCACATCCTTGTAGCAAATTCCCATTTATACGTTGAATGTATCACATGATTATCATAGAACTGTGTTTCCAACTTGTAATCATCAAAGTTCTTAATCGGTCGCGGCTTATAGTCATTGCCATGCAATGCCTTTGTGGTCGGTGGCTGTATAGCAGGACCATCTAGTACTGAAGGCTCAAGCTGTAAGGGAGTAACCTCTTCCTCCGTCTCAATTGACCCTATAGAACCTGAAGCGCTGTCTAGATTCTCCGTTAGTGGTACGCACAAACTAAAATGTGGTAAGAGTGGGTGTGTATAGAGCTTAATACCTGAGAAATCCGGCGAGTTGTTGTCGTACGGGTCCGACTCTAGATGCTGAGGTTGACCAAGGGAGCTGTAGCCGCCGCTGCTACTAATAGATTCATCCGTACGTATTCTCTGCTTCATTCGTACCACCGCCGATGAAGTCTCTCCATCATTCTCTATTTCTTCCCCTCCATCATCCTCTATGTCTTCCTTTCCACCACCCTCTATGCCTTCCTTTCCATCATCTTCTATGTCTTCCTTTCCATCATCCTCTATATCACCCTCTATGTCTTCCCCTCCATTATGCTCTATGTCTTTCTCTCCATTATGATCTATGTCTTTTTCTCCGGCATCCTCTATATCTTCCTCACCGCCATCCTCTATATCTTCCCCTCCATTATCTTCTATGTCTTCCTCAGAATCTAAAGTCATTCGTGGCACATTCGAACTATTCTTTCTCCATAGTAGATTTCCACCCAACTTGGCCCCCTTTTCCCCCCTATCCTGTCTAGCCGTTTCCTCGCCCTGAAATAGCACATCCAGAGTACTATTCGAGTTCTCTGTATCCATCTTGTGTTTGCGTAGTTTATGAAGGAGCCGTTTCATTTTATGTCAGTCGAATTGAATAAGATTTCTCAGTCTGGTTAAGCGATGTAAAAATGTAGATATCTGGAGCGAAAAGGAGTACTGGTGTGCCCCCCAGCCGCACCAACATCCTCCCGAGCTGTTGTGGAACCAGATCGAGTCAAACTGAGACACTTGTTTGCCAAGGACGAGGCAATGCTGATAACACGTTTGGATTCGCACTATAGGAAGTGCAGAAATATGGTATCCTAACTAATTGTCTTTTAGGTATTAGTGTAGCCTTTTATTGGGCCTGGATCGAACGTCTACAATATTCTAGGATGATGCCCCGATATCTTAATTTTACTAGACCCCCTTATAAAATTATGAAGCTTATTAGAGTACATGTATTATTAAATTTTTTCTAATTTTAGAGGCTAAGCTAAGTTATTATTGTATAAGAGGTTTGTAGTACAATTACGATCTAATAAGATACTGGTGAACTTATGTGTCTTATAATTAGGTAAGTTAAATCATTATAAGTATCTAGGTCTAGGTGCTAGATGAACAGTACCTGAATGTAACTACAGTACGGTAAAGCTAGGTGTTTTTTTGTAAGGCACTGATGCGGTATTCTAGAGATAATGATTAAATCAGCTACAGTGTTACAGAACTTTTTGACCGACTCGATAGCACTTCCAACTTAAACCCGTATTTCCCGCCGATGCGGTAGTGAAAATACCACCCTTTCCACCATTATAGCTACGTGGATTTGTTTCTGGTGCTATTGATTAGAGATTCATTTTTATCAGCATTACCGCTAGCTGGTCAGGTTAAAACTGAAGTATTATTTACGAAGGCCGACTCCCAATTACATGTACAAATAGCAAAGGGTTAAGACTGTATCAAGCAAATAAGGGCCATAGTATTTTGAGAAAAACAGAAGGATGGTTACATATACATAGAAGTCTATTAAGATGAATTAGATCAGAGCCTTTAGTTTTGCCAAGGCCGATCCACTGGTCATTTTTTATAATCTAACTTTACATAGTTCATTAATTATTACTTTATAATAAAAGGAAAGAACTGGGGTTTTTGGCTAACCAGATTGGAAGCACTTACCTAAATAGGCTTAGTGCTAGTACTAAGGAGTACGTTTCCTTCATACCACGTGACACTGGATAGTTCATAAGTAATTCGTCATAAGGTAGAACCTAACATTGATAAGCCTCATTAGGGGCACCGATCGTCTTATCAATAGTAATACTTAATACGACTTGTGTCCATCCCTGAGCTTTGGTGACAAGCAGGTATTACAATAGATCTCTGCTATTGCTTTTTTTGGTTTAACTCAATAGATACATGTAGTATTGCATTACGCACTAACGTACTTCCAAACAAATCTCTGCTATTGTGCCTGGGCTAGGGCTTGGGGTTATTTTCACAGTTATAAGTATATTCCCGGGAGAGAAAATATAGCTAGAGTTCTAATGAGCGTTCATGTTGATCAGAGAGGTTGGGATTCCCTCTCAAATATGACTTACAGATTTGCGAAGAGACTTTATACTAAATTGTGAGAAGGGAAATAGAATCTCTAGCTATACAAAGAGAAATAGGTAAAATATCAGTAGAATAAACAGCCATTGACTCATGTAGTAAGTTAAACAAAGTAAAATAATTGACAAGTAGGCCAGAAATAAAGACATCTCTTTACATACCCTCATAAAAAGAAAGAATCCTCTAAAAACCTCAATGATTCGCATCTATCCACAGAACTAAGAAAGAGCACAAGATCCTTATATAACTATGAGACGTAATGACTGCGAGGAGATCAGCGGGGCAGTAACATTGGTTTACTTATCGGCTCCCGAAAACCATCTAAAACTCCACCGGTAGTACTCATAAAGATTGCCTCTTCACGCGTATCTACTAGCCCACAGTGCGTCATGGCCAATTTGAAATCATTTGCGTCTTCCAAAATCTTTAAAAGTTCCGGGTTATCACTATTCCACCCACCCTCTAATGCTGTTAATTCCTCCCGTGCAGCTTCAGCATTCACATCGGCCCCGTTTTCCAACAGAAACCTAACAATTTCGATATGGCGGTACCCAACCGCCTCCTGCAACGCTGTTCGTCCTGACACCCCGCTTGGAGGGGCATTGATATCAGCGCCGCTGCCTAGTAGAAGGCGAATGATTTCGATATGTTTGCCCTTAACTGCGGCTTGTAACGCTGTCCGCCCCCCTTCATATGCTCCTTCTGCATCCACATTGGCGCCGTTTTTTAACAGTATCCTGACAATGTCGATGTGGCCTGCCTCGGCAGCTGCTTGCAACGCTGTTCGCCCCCCATCGTGATTCACTGGTTTGGCATTCACATTGGCTTTGTTGTCTAACAGAAGTTCAACAATATCGGTATAACCACCCGCAGCTGCTATTTGTAAAGCCGTTTGGCCCAAATAGTCATATCTTGTTGGTTCAGCATTGACGTCGGCCTTTCTATCTAGCAGTAGCTTAACAATATCGGTATGTCCGCCCCAAGCCGCCCCTTGTAGTGCAGTTAAGCCGTGAGATTTCTTGTTGACGTCGGCACCGTTATCTAATAAGAGCCTGACTACATCAATGTGGCCGCCATTGGCTGCGACCTCTAATGCTATTCGACCCCCGGAGTTCATCGCTGGTTCGGCATTCACATTGGCCTTGCTATCTAATAGGAGTTTGACGATATGGAGATGGCCACCTTCCGCTGCCGCCTGTAGTGCTGTCCGAGCTGTCTTGTGGTATCTTGCTGGTTCGGCATTTACGTCCGCCTTCTTGTCCAATAGAAGTTTGACTATTTCGATATGGCCACCATCAGCTGCTGCCTGCAATGCTGTTCGACTCCCTGCGTATTTTTCCGGTTCGGCATTCACATCGGCGTTGTTGTCTATTAGCAGTTTAACAATATCGAGATGCCCTCGTATAGCTGCTGCTTGTAAGGCCGTTAGACCCCCAAATTCCGGTACATCGGGATTCACATCAGCACCATTATCTAGGAGAATTCTAACAACGTCGATATGTCCACCCTCAGCTGCCGCTCGCAAAGCCGTTCGACCCTCGGATGTGCTTGGACTTGAATTGACTTCTGCATTGTTTTCCAAAAGTAATTCGACAATTTTAGTGTGTCCGCCTTCAGCTGCTGCCTGTAATGCCGTAAAACCTCGTTCCCATGCTGCTGGAGCATTCACGTCGGCATTCCGGTCTAATAACAACTTGACTATATCAATACACCCAGTCTTTGCTGCTGCCTGTAAAGCTGTTAGGCCCCCAAACCCCGCCGCTCTTATATTTACATCAGAATTTCTGTCTAAGAGTAGTCTGACGATATCGATATTTCCGCTTTTGGCCGCTAACTGTAATGCTGTTGGGCCATTAGAATTGTAGTTGGCGTCGGCGCCGCTGTTCAGTAATAATTTGACAATTTCTATATGCCCACCCACAGTTGCCGCTTGCAATGCCGTTAGACCTTCTTGCCATGCTGTTGGAGCATTCACGTTGGCCCCGTTGTTTAAGAGTAGCTTAACAATAGCCATATGACCGCCCTCAGCTGCTGCCTGTAAAGCTGTTCGACTACCTGTATTTAGTACATTGTTGTTTAAATCGGCCCTGTGGTTCAGGAGGATAGTGACAATGTCAATATGTCCACCTTTTGCTGCCGCCTGCAATGGTGTTAAACCTTCAGACCCCGTTTCTCGAGAATTCGCGTCGGCGCCGTTATCCAATAGCAGCTTAGCAATTTCAGTATGCCCGCCCCTAGCTGCTGCCTGTAATGCTATTCGGCCCTTGCCATATCTTGATGATTCGGCGTTTACGTCTGCTTTGTTATTTAACAGGAGTTTGACGATGTCGAGGTGACCACCCTCAGCCGCTGCCTGTAACGCTGTCCGGCCTGCACCCCCATACCTTGATGGTCCTGCATTCACGTCGGCCCCTTTTTCCAACAGAAGTCTGACAATTTTGGTATGACCATTCTCGGCTGCCACTTGCAAGACTGTTTGACGCTCCGGTTCTACTGCTTTAGGATTAACGTTGGCCCTATGGTCTAATAACAACCTAACAACGTCGATATGACCCCCCTCAGCTGCTGCCTGTAAGGCTGTTAGACCAGTTTGCCGTGCTGCTGAGACATTTATATTGGCCTTTTTTTGTAGTAACAGTCTCACGATGTTGATATGTCCTGCTTTAGCCGCCCCAAATAATGCTGTCTGACCACCGGTCCCTGATGAATCATTTACATCGGCCCTGTTGTTTAAGAGCAGCTTAACAACCTCGATATGCCCTCTCGCCGCCGCCCCCTGCAGTGCTGTTCGGCCATTCTTTCTGCATGATCTACAGTTGATGTCGGCTCCGTTCTCTAACAATAGCCTGATGACCTCGGTATATCCACCCTCAGCTGCGGCTTGCAAGGCT
The DNA here is from genome assembly GCA_033030345.1 of Verpa bohemica. Classification (NCBI taxonomy): domain Eukaryota; kingdom Fungi; phylum Ascomycota; class Pezizomycetes; order Pezizales; family Morchellaceae; genus Verpa; species Verpa bohemica. Next base: position 273,316 of record JAUFSE010000009.1, on the reverse strand, counting down.
GTCCTACCACCATCCTCTGCTGCTGTAGCGTTGACGTCGGCATTATTTTCTAGTAGTAATATGACGATATCGATATATCCGCGCTCGGCCGCCGCTTGGAGCGCCGTCCGGCCATTCTTGCGACATGGCCTGGAATTGGTGTCGGCACCACCATCCAATAGTAGCCTAACAATTTCGGTGTATCCGCCTCCAGCTGCTGCTTGTAATGCTGTTCGAGGCCCATCCAATAAGGTTGTCGGGGCATTTACATCGACTTTGTTGACCATTAGTAGCTTAACGATGCCAATATGCCCGCTCATAGCCGCCGCTTGTAAAGCTGCTTGAAAGTAGGATCTATATGGGCTGAGGTTGATGCTCGTACTACTCAAGAGCAGCTCGAAAATATCGATATAACCCGTCTCGGCTACTATTTTCAGGGTCGCTTCAATATCTGCTTCACTTGGCCTATCATTTCCGTTTCCTAAAAGAAGCCGAACTACCTCCGTTTTCCCACTCCTAGACGCCGCTTGCAATGCTGTACAATCTCCATCGCTGAAGCCCACTCTAACATGAATGTTGGCCTTATTCTTTAAGAAAACTTGTACTAAATCAACATCCCCCGATCTAATAGCTAATTGAAATACTTCTAGGCAATCTGTGCTGGTATTAATCTCGGCTTTATTCATATTCCCCAAGAGTAGTTCAATTGTATTGATATGTCTCGCTCCGGCTGCCCATTGTAGTACACTTTGCTCAAGCCTACCAACGCAAGCACCAACATTTATTTTGTGATCCAACAGTAGCTGGATCGTATCGTGCCGCCCAGCTCCGGTTGCTAGTTGGAATAGCTTTCCCCTAGTAAAACAGTCTATCGGCTCGCGACTCGGAGACTCTAGGAGCATTGAGATAACTAGGTTGTATCCTTTCTTTGTAGCATCTAGGAGAAGCGACGGAATCTCCTCTTTTGCCGAGTCCGGCAAAAATTGCAAGATATCTGCTTTGCGGGATTGTCTAATCAATATGTCCTTTTTTTTACCTCCAAGGTCCAGGTTCATGATCAAATCAGAAAGTTCGCTCTTCAAAATCTCGTACCAATCACTTGTGTATCCGTCATCTCTTTTGAGCCATGGGTCTTGTAGGGCTCTCGTCGCAGTCGGTCGATCTTTAGGATTCGGAATCAACAGATTCTTAATAAAAGCGATCCCTACTTCACTCACTTGAGAGTCTTGCAAGATCTCGGTTGGTAATTCGATATTGCCATTACAGTATTCGCCAAGAGTGTACATATCAACCCCGGGTTCTTGTGGTGGCCCAGCCTCAACACCGGACATGGAATCTGAATCGAATTCTTCGTCAACGTTGATAAAAGGTGTTTGTGAAGTTAAGAGCTCGTGCACTACACAGCCTAATGACCATATATCCAAAGCGTCGGTGAAAGAGTTCTCTCGTGTTTTGAACTTCTGAGGGAGTGATCCTAGTAGTTCGGGGGCAAAGTAACCTTGGGTTCCACATATGGTTCGTAAAGCAGTATTTTTCGTTCGTTTCGAGATACCAAAATCGGCGATTTTAACCCAGATCGGATCGGGGGAGGCAATAAGGACGTTCTACGTTCATGTCAAGATAGATTATTAAGGGAAGGGGATCGGGGAGTCTAACCTGCGGCTTTAGGTCACGGTGACAAATTCCTTTCTCATGAAGCACCTCAAGTCCCTCCAAGATCTGTCTCGTGATCTCTTTGGCACCCGCTTTAGCCTTTTCAGGATCTTTAATGTAGTTCCCGAGGTCTCCGTACTCGATGTACTCCATGGCAAGGAATGTGTGGGTTGTATTCTCATACCAACCAAAGAATTTCAAGAATAAATATTCATACTAGTAATTTACGATTAGCTTCTTGTGTTATAGGGATATAGGAGCGAATTTGGAAAACCCCAGTAGCTAAGGCATGAAATAGCCCTACTAATACCATAGCCGTTCCGAACTCTCCCGGTATATTTATACTTAAGTAGTGTAAAGACTTACATCCTTCAATTTAACCAAAGCCAGCAACTCCTGAGAAAACCCCGTCTTTTGAGTACGACTCCGAGGTAACTGTTTGACTGCCCTCAGTTCCCCAAGCCCACCTTGCTTCCTCTGAAGCCAAACACTCCCATATGCTCCATCACCAATCTTTCCTTCCTGCTCCCAGGTAGATTTCTGCCCCAGTCTTGTCGAAAGCTCCCATTTATGTGTTGTGTGTATTACATAGCCATCGTAAAATTCTGTTTCAAGCTTGTAGTCATCGAGCTTCGGAATTGAGGCAGCCATAGATTACCGACAGTGACGTTGAGACTAGCTTTGTTACTAGTGGGTAATTGAGTTAAGTGGGGAGGTGAGAGTAAATTATAACTAGTCTCAGCCTCACTCTATTTCCCCGCGCATGGTAACCTTGGGCCTTTGTTAGATCACGTGACCAATCTCTTTTGCATCAATGACCGAGGTTACAACGGGGTAAATGTATGCGGGGGAATTGGACCAACGTCACAGTATTGCATCATTACACATAATTAGACCGAATCTGCCGAAATGGTACAGTAGTAGAAGCACTGGACAATATATCTACCCGCCATGACTCTAAGAGCACCGTCCTCAATTGCTGGTCACAGTTAACCCTTGTCTTAAAATAAGCTTTAATAAACCTTGCCGGCCCAGGGTACCCTAGTCTGTGGTAACTTTAACGTCACGGACCCTATTGTTTATTGAAAATTCACCTCTTGCCCAGTCTTCCCTTAGTCATGTATTATTATTACTTGGCTCTGGAATTAGCGATTAAAGTATCCCACTAACTATACAAGCCATGTAAACATCCAAGACGATACTACTATATTCTTGATTATATACATAAATACCTAACATACAATGCCGAGAGTATTTCATCATTGTCTCTCGATTACGTCTACTCTTCCCTCGACTTTAAGTAAAATCCATGATATTCCTAGTTCTGTTATGAAAAAATAGGAGTGACTCTAGGCACAGGACCCATTAGACAAAAGAGAAAAGAAAAAAAGGTCTTAGGTCATAGGCTAGTTGTCGAAATTGAAATCTAGAACAGGGAGGGACGATATGAGCCGGAAGGAGACAATGAGAAGCGAAGAAAAAAGCAGAAGAGGTTATACAATTATCCCACTATTTATAGTTCAACAAAATACATCAAACATAGTCAGAAATATCCAGAAGACTCGCTTCATGAGACATTTCTAAATCTAAATTCCTCGCATCTTCTAAGATCCTAGCAATATCGATATGCCCACCCTTACGAGTTGCTAGCAGGATTTCTCGACTTCCTATTTCTGTTATCGCAAGATCCACGTCTGCTCCATTATCCAGCAGCAGCCTAACTATATCGATACGCCTATTCAAAATCGCTATTTGCATAGGCCTTAGGTCTTTACCAACTTTATCATCCCTATTGGCCCCATAGTCTAGTAGAAGCTTGATAATGCTGAAGTCCCCCAAATTAACTGCCATCTGCAAAGGTGCGTGGAACCTAGTCCCAGAATCATTTGTGTCGGCATTGTTTTCTAATAAAAGCTTGATGATATCTATATAACCGGCCTCAATCGCCGCTTGTAAAGCTGTTAGGCCTTCCTCCTCCGCCGGAGCACCATTTACGTCGGCTCTGCTGTCTAGCAATAACTGGATAACGTCGATATGACCACACCACGCCGCCGCTTGCAAAGATGTCCGACCATAGAAGCTCGCTGGAGCACCATTTACGTCTGCTTTTCTCTCTAGCAATAGATTGACAATATCGACATGCCCACTCCAGGCAGCCGCCTGTAAAGCTGTCAGGCCTTTCTCCTTCGCCGGAGCACCATTCACGTCAGCATTGCTGTCTAGCAATAACTTGACAATGTCGATATGCCCACCCCCAGCTGCCGCTTGCAAAGCTGTCAAGCCTTCCTTCTCCGCCGGAGCACCATTTACGTCAGCCTTTCTTTCTAGCAATAAACTGACAATGCCGATATTCCCACCCCCAGCCGCCGCTTGCAAAGCTGTCATGCCTTTCTCCTCCGCTAGAGCACTATTTACGTCAGCTTTATTATCTAGCAATAGCTTGATAATTTCGATATGTCCATTATCAGCCGCCGCTTGTAAAGCTGTCATACCCTCCTCCTTCGCCGGAGCACCATTTACGTCGGCTTTATTGTCTAGTAATAACTGGACAATGTCGATATGCCCACTCGCGGCCGCCATTTGTAAAGCTGTCATGCCTTTCTTCTCCGCCGGGGCACCATTTACATTGGCTTTCCTGTCTAACAATAACTTGACAATATCGATATGTCCATTACCAGCCGCCGCTTGCAAAGCTGTCACGCCTTCTTCCTTCGCCGGGGCACCATTTACATCAGCATCGCTATCTAGCAATAGCTTGACAACGTCGATATGCCCACCTGCGGCCGCCATTTGCAAAGCTGTCAGACCTTCCTTCTCTGCCGGAGTACCATTTATGTCAGCTTTGTTGTCTAGCAATAGTTTGACAATGCCGATATGCCCACTCGCAGCCGCCGCTTGCAAAGCTGTCAGGCATTTCCCCTCCACTAGAGCACTATTTACGTCGGCGTTGCTGTCTAGCAATAACTTGACAACCTCGATATGCCCACTCCAGGCAGCCGCTTGCAAAGCCGTCAGGCCTTTCTCCTTCGCCGGTGCACCATTCACGTCGGCTTTGCTCTCTAGCAGTAACTTTACAATATCGACATGCCCACTCCAGGCAGCTGCTTGCAAAGCTGTCAAGCCTTCTTTCTCCGCCGGAGCACCATTTACGTCAGCTTTTCTGTCTAGCAATAGCTTGATAATGTGGATATGCCCATTCATGGCAGCCGCTTGCAAAGCTGTCAGGCCTTCTTTCTCCGCCGGGGCACCATTTACATCGGCCCTTCTATCTAGCAATAGCTTGACAATGTGGATATGCCCACTCCAGGAAGCCACTTGCACAGCTGTCAGGCCTTTCTCCTCCCCCGGGGCAGCATTTACGTCGGCTTTGTTATCTAGCAATAACTTGACAATATCGATATGCCCACTCCCAGCCGCCGCTTGCAAAGCTGACACGCCTTCCTCCTCCGCCGGAGCACCATTTACATCAGCTTTATTATCTAGCAACAACTTGACGATGTCGATATGCCCACCCTCAGCTGCCGCTTGTAAAGCTGTTCGACTAGCACGTCCTACTGCAGGAGCGTTCACGCTGGCTTTGCTTTCTAGTAGCAGTCTAGAAATATCGATATGCCCGGACATAGCAGCTACTTGTAACGGTGTTTGATCCCTGTTAGGTCCGAGTACGGTGTGAATGTTGACCTTGTGACTCAAGAAAGTCTTCACCACATCGACATTTCCTAATCTAATGGCCAATCGAAATGCCTCCTTGCAGTCCTTATTACCAATATCGGCACTTCCTAAGAGCAGCATAACCATACTGACATGTTCTACTTGGACGGCCCATTGCAGTAACGGCTTATTATCAATACGTGCACCAATTTCGACCTTGTTGCATAAGAGTAGCTTTATGGTATCGAGTTGCCCGGCTTTGGCTGCTAGCTTGAACAGCTTTCCCCGGGTTATGCCATCTATCAGTCTACTATTCGGGGACGCCAAGAATACTGAAAGGATCGAGTTGCGCCCTTTCATTGCGGCCTCCGGAAGGAGTGACGGGTTCTTCAGGATGCTATTTATAACAAAATTCTCGGAGAGATCGGTTTTATGTCTTTGGATCCATAAGTGTTTCAGGGCACTAGTCGCAGTCGGTCGGTGTTTTGGATCCGCAGTCAGTAAACCCTTAACAAAGGCTACTCCTTCCTCGCTCACCCCGGAATTCTGCAAAATCTCCGTCGGAAATCCAATATTCCCATGGCAATACGCGTAGAAGGCTTCAATATTGAGGCTAGGGCCTAGACTTGTATCCATACTCGTCTCGTCCTCGGATTCTTCGCCGGACCCCTCATGACTTGTGGTAAAAGGCGTCTGGGAGGTCAAAAGCTCGTGCACCATAGAGCCTAATGACCATATATCCAAAGCATAACCGATAATCTTCCGTCTCTGGAGATTCTGAGGGAGAAATCTGAGTGATTCGGGGGCGCGATAGTTATCTGTCCCCCACCCAGTTCGCGCAGTGGTTTTTTCTATCTGTTTTGCTACACCAAAGTCGGCGATTTTGACCCAAATCGGGTCAGGGTAAGCAATAAGAATATTCTATAGTCATATAACTTGTGTTAGAATAATCTTCAAGTGCGATTACCAAAGAACAAATCAATGGGAGCTGTGCCCTACCTGCGGCTTTAGATCGCGGTGACAGATATGCTCCTTATGGAGGATCTCAAGTCCCTGCAAAATCTGACGAGTGATCTCCACAGCGTCTGTTTTTGCCTTTAGGGACTCCCGGTGCATGTATGAATGCAAATCCCCACCCTTGATATACTCCATCACAAAGCACATATTGTCTGCATTTCTGTACCAGCCAAAAAACTTCACAAAATGTTGTCGATGCTATAGAACACTACTATTAGCATATCACTCAATGATTTATAGAAATCTATACTTACATCTTTCAACCTAACAAAAGCTAGTAGTTCCTGAGAAAAGCCAGCATTTGGTAACGAGCCCGAAGATAGTACTTTGACAGCCCTCAATTGCCCTGCTTCATTCTCCTGAAGCCAAACACTTCCAAACGCCCCTGTCCCAATAACCTTTTTCCGCTTCCATACCGACCTTCCCATTGTAGGCGTCGTGTGCACCACATAGCCATCGTGAAATTCCGTTTCTAGCTTATAGTTATCAAAGTTCGAAATCAACGCCGCCATGATGATAGGCTGAAGGACCGCCTCGCTTACTCGCGTCAGGGGTGAATTATTTAGACACAACTAAAAAAAGGTAAAATATAGCAATTACACACAATAAAACACAGTATTAAAAAAATAGTGAAGCATAGTGGTAGCAACAGAACCGCTCAGATCTGCGATAGCCTGGCTGGTCTATCACCCCTGACGCGGGTACGTATAAGGGGCTCCGTGCAAAAGAAGCTTAGATCTTGTGCGCCCCAGATTTCCCTGCATGGTCGTTGTGACAAAACCTGCCCAATCGTATAGGTAGGCCATAAGATCTACCGATCCAGACAGATCCATGTTGAGGCTCTATTATTAGGCAGCGATCGTAGTGTAGCCTTGGCGCTAACCCTAGTTATCATCAGTAAGGCTAGTGAGGTAATACCAGGGTTTAGTTAGCTAGAGCCCTGTAAGTGATAATATTAAATCCACAATCCCCAGATATAGAAGGTTATTATAAAAGTAGTTTACTCGGTCGGGAATAGAGACTACTTTTATGAGTTTGATACCCCGTCATTTCAACTCTTTAGAATTATACCTCTCTCCCTATTATTTCACATATATACTAAACACCTCGTGTTTTGCTTTGATTCCACAATAGGAATCCCAGATAAATATAGTAATTAATACAGCCCTATATACATACATATTCTAACTGCTTAGGAGTATTTACAAAGCAAATTCAAACTACGTCCACAAACACGGAAAACCTACCAGCTACTAAGTAATGCGCAAAAGCGACTGAACAACTAGCTTTATTAGTAAATAGAATATAGATCTAAATCAAAATTCTATTGCATTTATAATTTAGCCTCTTTGAGTACACTTTAGGATCAAGATTTGAGAGAGGAAATAGATCTTACAATGTCTTCCTCTCTATATATCACAGCAAAAACTTAGTCGAGGTATGCCGAGTGATTCCCCCCATCATTACTTTCAAGGCTGAGTGACTAGAGAGTCCGATCTTAAAAGTGCTCACATCAGCCCTATTTTCCAGCAATAACTTGAAAGTGTCGATATGTCCGCGTATCACCACCGCTTGCAAAACTATTTGACCTAAGGATTCGACCGCTGGAGCGTTCACGTCGACCCTGTTTTCTAGCAGCAACTTGAAAATTTCGATATATCCACGCTTGTAAGGCTGTTCGGCCAATAATATTGCTGCAGGGTCGTCTACGTCGGCGTTATAGTCTAGTAGTAGCTCAAAAATATCGATATATCCACCTTTAGTTGCAACTCCTAAAACTGTCCGACCCGAGAGTACTGACGCACGGCGTTTACCTCGGCCTTATCTTCGAGCAGTAGCTTGACAATTTCGATGCAACCACCTCCAGCCGCCGCCCCTAAGAGCATTCGCTGCGAAGCATCCACATCGACTTTATTGTTCAATAGCAGCTTGACAATTCCAATATGCCCATTCTTCGATCATCGCTACTCCCATAGATATTTGACCTATAGTACAATTCCTATAGACTACATATGTATCTTACCCATTATCGGTTCAAAAATGTTTTTATGCCCACCCCCAGCTCCTATTATAGGTGCCGTTTGGGAACCTTCTAAGTCTACATCCGTGTCGACTTTGATATCCAACAGAAGCTTGAAAATACCGGTATAACCACATTCTACTACCCCCTAGAATGCTGTTTTACCTTCAAATACCGATGCAGCAGTATACACTTTGACATTTTTATTCAAGAATTTCGGTATACCTACCCCAGCCACCGCTTCTAAGGCCTTTTGGCCATGGGATATCGCTATTTCAGTGTTTATATTGATATTATTGTCTAATAAAGGCTTGAAAATACCGATATGCCCGTCTCTAGCCGCTGCTTTTAAAGCTGTTCGACCTGACTCTGTTCCTAAAAAATTCATGTCAGTATCACTGTCTAGTAGCAGTTTAACAGTTTCTGTATGCTTACCCTCAATGGCTGCTTGTAGCACTGTCTGGTGGTGGGCTCTATCCGCTAGTCTTAAGACTTTTCTATCGGATAATCACGTTCTAGCTATATCCACCTCGGTAGTATTTTCTAGGAGTAGCTTAATTATAGCCCCGATATGCCCGCCCTTAATCGCTGCTCGCAGCACTGATAAATAATGTAGTATCATAGATGTATCAAGGCTATATATACTTAATGAGTTAAACAAAAAAAGGAAAAAAAGGAAACGAACTGCTAAAGAACTAAGCCTCTGAACCGTATATTGCTTATTATAAGTTCGAAAACCTCGACATGCCCGCCCCTAGCCGCCGCTCGCAACGCTGTCAGACCATTGGATATAGCTGCTGCAGCATTCACATCAGCATTGCTACTCAAAAGCAGCTCGACCGTGCTAATATGTCCGCTCTCAGCTGCTGCTTGCAAGGCCGTCCGACCTGAGGATTCTGCTGGGGCAGCATTCACATCGGCACCACTTTCCAACAACAGTTTAACAATTTCGATATGTCCACCCCCAGCTGCCGCTTGCAACGCTGTCCGATCACCAGCTCCCGCTGCAACAGTGTTTACATCGGCATTTTTGGCTAACAACAGCTTGCAAATTTCAATATGCCCACCATCAGCAGCCGCTCGCAAAGCTGTAATACCTCCTGCGAAACTTGCTTCTGCAGCATTCACATCGGCATTGTTCTCCAGCAGCAGTTTAACTATGTTGGTATACCCACACTCAGCTGCCGCTTGCAAGGCTGTTCGACCCGAGAATTCTGCTGCTGCTGCATTCACGTTGGCATTATTTCTCAGTAGCAGCTTGACAAGCTCGGTATATCTACCTCCAGCAGCCGCCTGCAAGGCTGTTTGACCCTAACGATCTCTTGATGCCTCATTAATATCGGCCTTGTAGTCAAGCAGCAGCTCGCATATCTCGATATTCCCGCGAATAGTAGCAGCCTGAAATGCTGTATGAACACCATTGTCGCAATATACTTTGGTGTAGATACAGGGATCACTACTAAGGAACATCTTCACATCGTCGACTCGCTCCAATTCAATAGCTAATTGAAATCCTTGGAGTTTGGCCTGCTCTCTAAGCCAATCCTCTTTAGTCTGTTGCATAAACCAATTCATTGTAGGGTCTTGTAGTGGTACATCTGGGAATTCCTTGATTACAGTTTTTGATTCGGGGTTCTCGGACGGATTTATTATGTGCTTTTTTAACCATGGGCTCTGTAGAGCTATAATTGCAGTTGGTCGATCTTTCGGATTCGGAGCCAACAGACTCGTGATAAGAACTATGCCTTCTTCAGTCACACCGGATTCTTGCAAAAGCCCTGTTGGGAACCTGATCTTGCCGTGGCAATACTCGTAAAAAGAGCTCATGTCAAACTGGGGTTCCAATGGCAACGTTATTGCAATGCCTGTTTCTGATACAGATTCATCAGATTCATCGCCAGGCTCTCCACTGGTGGTCATAAAAGGTGTTTGGGTAGTCAAAAGCTCATGTACCATAGAGCCTAGTGACCATATGTCCAAAGCGTGCCCAATCATCTTTCGCCTTTGGAGCCTTGGAGGTAGGGATCCGAGTATCTCAGGCGCACGATAGTTATCTGTTCCCCACTTAGTTCGTGCAGTGGAGTTTGCTATTTGTTTTGCTACACCAAAATCGGCGATTTTAACCCAAATAGGATTGAGAGAAGCAACAAGGATATTCTGTGGCCACTGTATGTTAGCGTAAGTGGCAAGCATAAAAGAAATTCTAGCAGCCCCGTAGGAGGCTATTTCACTCAATATAAAATTTTCCCATTATAGAAGACTAGTCACAGTGGAATATCAGGAGTCTAACCTGCGGCTTTAAGTCGCGATGACAGATTTTCTCTTTGTAGAGGATTACAAGTCCCTGTAAAACCTGGCTAGTGATATCTTGGGTATTATTTTTTGCATTTAGGCGGTCTCCAAGCATGTATGCATACAAATCACCACCCTTGATGTACTCCATTACGTAGAATATGTCGTATGCGTCTTTGTACCAGCCCAAAAATTCGACGAAAAAGTGATGATACTATAAAGACTAGTCTTAGTTTATCACTTTGGAAATTGAAAACCTTATAGATCAACTAGAGGCTCACATCTTTCAACTTAACAAAGGCTAGCAACTCCTGAGAAAACCCCTCATTTGGCAATGAGTTTAGAGGTAACACCTTCACAGCCCTCAGCTGTCCTCCTCCTCCTTGATTCTCCTGAAGCCAAACACTCCCAAACGCGCCTCTACCAATCATCTCCCTCTTCCTCCAGGTTGATCTTTGCGTATCCGTAGTATGCACCACATAGCCATCGTGAAACTCCGTTTCTAGCCTGTAGTCACCAAAATTCGAGATCGAAGCTGCCATAGATCATCTGCGTCGTTGGTTCTGCCAAACGTAACTAGTATCTCGATGTAGGTTGCGCGAAGCTCAAGGCGTAGCTACTATTTCCCCGCACAGTAAAGTACATGTATGTGTTATGGTCTTAGGCCCTGATCTATTAGCCGCATCACGTGATCCACTGCTAGCAACTACAAAATAGCGGTCGTTTAGTGACGGGACACGCGCCAAAACACTCACCCACTCAATACTTGAAATAAACCATGATTTTTAGAGATATGATAGATTTATCCATGGGATTTCCAAATAAGAAGCAACAATTAGAATCAGTCATTTTTTTTGTAGAACTACACTATTCCAAAGGGTATGAGGTTGGTTGCATTGCATCTCTCCACTTTAAGAGACAATTACTCACGAATATAAAATCAGATGGATCTTAGAGCATTATATTATAAATTAGAGAGGTATGTAAACCTCCCTGAAAATTTGGAAGGGTTATTAAATTTTTCTTCCTTGTCAACTTATGAGGTGAAAAAGGGCTATTTTGTTGTGCTTTCGCATGTGTCCCGTGACTAAACGACCGCTATTTTAGTGACCACGAGAAAACCTCAATCTTAGCAGTATCGAGAAATTATATACAAAGCGTCTAACCTAAAGATTACTCCCAAATTATGCAGCCCAAACCTGAATATACCGTATAATCTGGTGAAATACAACCCGCTGTAACATGAGTCTTTGCGCAATATCCAACACAGAAAAGCAGTTTTACTCTGTATCAGTACAGGTGTATACCTTTCTTGTCCTAGTGTCAGAAATTTCCACGGCTCCCAGCTATCTCTACGCTTGTGAACCCCCGCCACAGCGGGTTGTATTTCACCAGATTATACGGTATTATGGGTAAGTAAAAAAAAAAAAACGCCCAGACATCTATATGTAGCCTATAGCACCACGTCAACATAGATATAGCACAAGCTAATGTATATATGTACAGCCAAGAACATCGAGTAAGCACTAGCCAAGATATAAACCATTTTAGTTTACTAAACCGTTTGGCCCAAAACACTGGTTTAGGTCACATTTTGCGGTGGTTTTGACCGATACAATTTTAATCCCGTGGCTATGCAAAGATCTAAGCGATAAGTAATTAGCCCCCCGGCTCTACAAATTCTTATTTTACAGGGCATTACGACTCAGTTTTAGATAGATAAACCCCCCCCCCCCCGAATAGAAGTAACGTAATGGTTCCTCCTCTTTCTTGATATATATGCACATGTTGCTCTTACTGGTTTAAGGTAAGAGGGTATATATCATTGGCTTGGTCAACAGACATATGTACGTACGGCAATGTTGAATGTGTGGATTTGGTATGTACAGCATCCAATATTAAGGCTAAACAACTACCTACAGCATATACACTCCTTCAGATAGTGGAGAATTCCTACTAGCCTCAATAAGCACTGAAAAAAAAGGGGGTGGGGAATCAGATTCTGAGTTTACTTCTATAAAATCCTGAAAAACTTTTTACTCAAACTACTACGTAAGGTCCCATCGTGATGACAAATTAAATTAGGTAGATTGTCTCGGGTCGGTCCTAATCCGGATTAGCTCATATCTAAACATTCAACGAAGCCGTTACTGTAGCGTTTGGCCCGAGACAATGAGACCGAATCCAAAACCATCGTGTACAATCCATCATGCGTCTTAACAAGAGTTTCTCTCCGCTGCACAGGCATAACCCTAGTATCCTATGCACCGAGTGATTTTCCATGATGTAACCAAACCCCCCCCCCTTACAAAAGTAGTAAACACAGCCCCTCCCCCACCTGAAGAAATTTATCAACTCCCAATGAATACTATGGCGGCTAATCCAGGGGGGTTGGGGGGGGGGTGATTTAAACAAGCTATTTCATGACCCCCTTTGTGACACGGCACCGGACCTCGGAACCCTAAATTCCGGCTTTGTAGGCTGTGCAATTCAACAGTGCAACCCCGAACCTTGCGGAATTACCTACCTACATGTAACCCCGTATACTCGTCAAGTGTTTCCGAAATACGATAACGGGAGGGAGGGAGGGGGGAAGCGCACTTTCTATTCCTACCACTGTCCAGATTCCTTCGGTACTATACACAAAAATTCAACGAATCGCTAAGGGTATACATAGATACTTACGTATCGAATCATGTATGTAGGTACTATAAATGCCGATAGATCAATCGGCATCGCTAGCAGAATACCCGTGGAAGCTCGAAAGAATTCGCTAGGTGACTTCTAATCAAGCGTTAGTTATCTAATCGTATCATTACGTTCAGCTAGCTATGGGGGGTTTAGTGGTGGGGGGTGGGGCCGAGGAGTACGTGGCGGCAACACCCGCGTAACGGATTTCCTTCGAGTTTCTGCGGTACACCCTGTTACCGTATTCGAGAAACGCTTAACGACTACGAATACGAACCGGCCTCTAAAAAGCTCCCGAGATCTGCGACAACTAGCGCATCTTAGCTGGATAGGGGGGGTCGATAATCCGAGCGTATCAGATAAAGATAAAGTTCAGATTCAGATACACCATGAAGTACGTATTTTCTCCCCTTTTGATTTTTTCCGATCAACCAAATTTTGTTATTTCTGGGTACAAAACAGTAGAATTCAGTTGTAAACTATAGCCTAAACATGAAGTTTTTTTATAAGATCCCGTTACTTATGCTACATGAGATATTCTTGTTCCAGCTAGGATTAACCAAATTTTAATATAAAGATAAAATGATACAATTATGAATTTTAAAAAGGAAATTACTAGCATAGATAGCTAGCTATAGTAATCGAAATACCCCCCCCGATAAAACCTCCCAAGAAAGTAACCCTGGTGAAACATTACCCATACAAACAAAAAGAAAATCGATCCCCCTTCTAAAAGATCCCCTAGGTATAACAAAAGAAAAAGAAAAGAAAAAATTGTAAATAAAGTAAAAACCATTCCCTCAAACTCTGGATGCGAACTCATACTGACTATCACTCGACAAAGCCTCCCTTTTTGGGGCCCCACCAGCTGGCAACACCATCCCACCATGAATCACATTAAACACAGTCTGCACTGCAAGCATCGGTAAAGCATCCAAACAATAAGCCCAAACCTCATTCGTACGCAAAGACGAGGTATTTCCCGCAGAGAACTCAAAAATCCTGAAAATACACCTTATGATGATGAAAGCAGCAGCAAAGTACAACACCTTCAACATCGTTGTCCAGTGGTATTTTCCATACGTCGGGATGTTAATTTCACTAGCCCTACTCACACGGAAGTAGAAAACCGAGGACACGACCAAGAAGAATCCGAATGATAGGAGTTGTATAAACAATCCCACGAGGAGGATCTTTTTCCCCATGTCTTGCCTCTCCACAGATGTGAGCATAGAAGCGCCTCCGGATTGAATCAGAAACGCGAATACATCCAAAATGACAAAGACTTTCGTAACCCATGTAGGTCGGATGAGAGAGAGGTGGGCGGCGTCGACGAGGACAACAATGCGACCGTAAATCATGTAGATCGTTGCGGCGTATAGAGAAGGTGGGAGGATGATGAGAAGGGACTGCATTATGTAGGGACCAAGCTCTGTGGGCTTGTTGATGGAGATGAAACGGAATATGTACCCGAAAGTCATCACTATAAACATTAATTTATTGAAGTTTAAATGAGTATTGGAGAAAACTTACTGATGGCCCCAATTACAAATGCTGCAAAGTACCAGGCCCGATACTTTATTAGCTGAAATATGTGGAATACAGTACCACCACCGAATAGCAAAGCGAATACTACGGCGGCTCCTTTGCTGCCATCCCCATGCCAGTAATCGAGTACCTTGTCGGCTCTTGGAACGAGTTGAATATCCATCGATCTAACAGGAATTGGAAAGGAAGGATAAAAGTTTGAAAGTATTATATAAAAAAAGACTGCCTCGAATTGGTGAAGAGTTGTAGGAGATCTCTAGAGGTGAAACTAAGCGCTCTCAAAACGAGTGTCTTTACTATAGTGATGCTGTTGTGTGGATTGCCTGTCCCTACTTAGGTGGTGGGGACAAGAGCTTTATATCCCATCTTCAGTGCAACAGCCCCATGGGAAAAGCCCCCTAGGTCATTGGCACTTGTCAATAATACCTTTTAGTCTCCTGAATACTATATCCGAAATTGCCGAATACGCACTTTCTAAGCTTCAGCTAACGAGTTATACCAAGAATGTGCAGAACGGGCCCATATCCACGGTTGAGTCTAGTACGGCCGAGAATCAACTTAAGCATATCCTATTTAGTACTAGGATTGGTATTTGGCAGTCCCCCCTGCAAGGAAAAGTCATGACCTAGCCCCTGATATAGGGTATACTTATCTCGAAATCAGACATTTAACCAATCAATTCCAGACGCGAACCTCAGACATAATTCGGTTAAAGAACGGTATCTACAGCCACCCACGAAAGCCTACGACAACCGGGCTGTGCAATCTGTATTTAAAGTGGAAGGCTCGATTACTAGTGACGGACGGTATCCGTTGTCGGGACTTGAGCCCCCCGAGACTCGGCCCCGGATGCCGAAGTTACACGAGACCTGCATACGTATGAAACTACATTTACTCTTATACAATCGCGCGCTTCAAGATCACACTTAAGAATGTTATACAGGCGGCTCTGCTTGTAAGAATACGATGGGGAACGAGAATTGAAAATAACATAGTGAGAATATATACTCCTACAAGAAAAGTGCTCTAGCCGGATCTGGAAAGGAATCATTCCAGATATAGTCTAGTGAGACCTTTTGGAGGGCTGTCTACTAAGAATATTCTTATAGACAGAGCCGCCTGTATGTACTTACCTCTTAAGAGACCCCAACTACCGGAGCAGCAATGCCCCCTCAATGGCCCTCTTAAACCTAGGTATTGGTTGGTTGGACCGAGTGACCACTCATGATCGATATCCATGTCGCCTTCGCTGGCAATCTCCCTCGATCCACAGCTTTATGGAGGGCTTCTAAAACTTATCCTTGTCATATCTTACCAGTAGAATGCTCTGGTTTACGGATAATATTCCCCCTAGTAATCATCATGCAATTTAAAAGCAAAAAAATCAGCCTTTAAAGGACTACATGTACATATTCGCTTTGTATAGCCCCTTCCAGGAAATTACGAATGCTCAGCTACGATAATAGAAATTTAATTCTCGACTTCTAGACTATTTATAGATATGCTTCCACCTTTTGGGTAAACAGAGTAAAAAAAAGCATTATATGGGATTCTCGCCGAAATTTGATCAGATATTAAAAATACTTGGTAGAAGCTAATGGGAAATTTAGTTAGATGTCCAAGTAATGCCACCTACAATCCCAATGTCTCAAAGCGCAAAAATCTCTACACTAACTAAACCACACGATTCATCAACTACAGACCCCTATACTAGCGATATAACTCGTACCCACTCATTTATTCCACGACACTTGTACGAATGAACATCTCCCTCCGTTCATCCTTCTCTAGAAAGCCCATAATCTTTAATCAGCATCGTCACGTCTTTGACCATATAATCCCTCATAAACGCCTCGTAAACATCGCCAAACTCCACCCTCCACCTCTCCGTCCTATTCACTGGTAACTCCATCCCTCCTACAACTGCTGCAATCAAATGACAGATCATTTTCTGTTTGAGCAACGGATTCGTATCCATCTTTTTATTGGCCGGTGCCTTCAGCCATACAGTAAACAGATTTCGCGACAATACCTTCTCCCATGTATCCCAGCACTCGGGGGAGTATATGAAGGCCTTGAAGAACTTGTTCCGGTACATGATTCTCGATACTAGATAGTGGTCGATGTACTCCGGTGTACTAAAACAAGGACGCTCTGCAAATTCCTCGATCGATTCGTACCGGAACCGCAGATGTAACAGCCACATGAGATAAAACATTCTCAACGGAAGTTTTAAACCTGTCGTGAAGCACGGAGTGCGAGCCTTCCCAACAGTGAGAGCTCGGGGGTATGATAACCTCGTGAAGGCATCGAAGCTCTCTTTGCAGCTCGTGAAGAAGTGCTGGTTTGCGATGAGCTGTGGGATGTCTTTTCGCCGAAGAACAAACTCGGACTTAAGATCTTTAAGGACAGCAGCATAGTTTGGAATGAGACCATTTGAGTTACGTTGCCAAACAAGGACCTCAGTGGCATCTTTCCAAGTATCCCCCAGAATATTTTGGGCGGTGCAGGTTAGAATGGAAGTAGAGTAGCGAGTAAAGAGGTGGTAGCAGATAGGGGATGAAGTGATAAAATCATAAAGATTGCTGAAAGAGTCGAATTGAAAGAGGATACTGATGATGATGTCTGATGGGAGAGTATCGAAGGTGATGGGTACTGATCTGTGGAGTCTCACCATGCATTTAAGGCCATGTCGGATTTTTCTCAATCGTTGGTTGAAGTTCCGTAGCCTTCCTAGTACATTTTCACGGATAGATATAGAGGGGGATCGTAACTTGACAGTAGTCTCGTTTGCAGTGTACACCTGCCTGCCCATTTTCAATTCTTCTAGATGTGGTATATTTCTAGATTTCACAGGGTCTTGAAAGACTGTAGATAGGAAGATAAATGATAATACGAATCCCACAATGGAGTAGTAGTAGTGTTTTGTGGGGGATAAAGGAGGAAGCGAATATTGGGATGAGAGATGTGTGGGACAGGCAGAAATAATTACACTTTTTTTTTTCTGTGGTGGCCTGTGGTGGGCTGTTGTCCAAGCCTAATTCCGTTTTAGCACCAAATGATCAGCACCATTGAGAGTTAGTTTATTGGCAATTCTACGGATAATTTTTAAGTTAACCTATATACATGCTATGCCTATAATACGTATTTTTTGAGGATAGAGGGGGCTCTACGGAGGCCTTCATGGCCCGAGCCGCAACGTTATTGATAATGAGAATTTGGATGTTGCAACTAAGCGAAAATACTCCCCACAGAGACCTTCCCCCTATATCAACCCCATATAAAACCCCAAACAATATAGCTGCAGGCTAGGGTCTAGTTAGTACTTTTTTATTTTATGCTTATTTAACTCATCAAGTATTTAGTAACATTATGAATACACAATAAACCCTAAGCTATATATGCATTGTGCATTCATAGTGGTAACAAATGGACTTGTACTCTAATACTTCATAGAGACTATCAGGCCCTAGGTTATTTGGAGGTTGATATGGAGAATCGAGTACGTCCCCCTATCAGACCTATAAGGTCTCTGGATGTGGGGCCTCTCTATGGGATTTTCATTGGGCTCATTTTACCAACTTTCTCTTTCTCCCTATATATTTCACTTTACACATTTTCGCTTACATTTTAGTGACAATATAAAAGTCAAAATAATTAATAACATTGCGGTTCGGGCTATATAGTCCTCCGTAGGGACTCCTCTAAGTAGTCGCAGAATATTCTAGCATTTATGGTGGCTCTAGCTTGGGTTATAATAGTACTAGCTCATGACAAACCTGTAAATCTTTGATTAAAACCACCAATCTCAGGTGTTTTTATGGTCTAAAACTTAATAGGAAAAGATCAAGTTAGATCAGCTCGCCCCTAACAATACTTTGATCTCAAAACCTGAATTCTTAAGTATTCCTTGTTTATGTCCACCCCCCTGGTGCTAAGCCCTTGACTCACATTCATCGGCGTCCAGTGGGGCTCAGCTTAATAACTGCGCTATATATTCTATTGTCTTTCATCTATTAGTCATTCCGAACATTTAAATCCTTTAAGAGTAAGCTCACGGGGCTAATAACCCAGCCACAGTGTTCTTAATCGCTTCCTGAGCACTCTATACTCCATTTAACCCCTGCTGACCGAAAAGATCAGACTGAAACAT
Source organism: Verpa bohemica (assembly GCA_033030345.1). Classification (NCBI taxonomy): domain Eukaryota; kingdom Fungi; phylum Ascomycota; class Pezizomycetes; order Pezizales; family Morchellaceae; genus Verpa; species Verpa bohemica. Next base: position 254,315 of record JAUFSE010000009.1, on the reverse strand, counting down.
ACATGTAGTCATTTTTCCTAACGAAATAGAGCAAACAGGGATGGGAGACTACGATCTAGGCTCGGTTTAATGAATCAAAAAATTTCAAGAATCAGGCTGATTCACAACATCTCACTCGAATATATATGTTCAGCTAGCCTTTTCACCAAACTCATCAAGTATGACGTATAGCCTTACAACTATGATACTATCACACTGTGCACTAAACTCAAACTCAAACAAATAACGCACCATAACCCCGTGGAAAAGAAAATGGGTCAAACCAATGTCTAGCTAGCGTTGAGGGTACGTAGGTCTCAAAAAAAGAGTACCGTATCGACTAACGTGTTAAAGTAAGCACTTAAGTGTATCAGGGAGTATAGATACAACCTATAGAGGGATTTATGGGAGTATCAATTAAGTGTGCAGCCTACCGACCCCGAGTATTATACTATCAATAGTTTTGAAACAAATCATGAGGAAGGAGGGGGGCCTTATAGCTAGGATAGTGCTTGTCAACCGGTATCTTCCAGAGATTAAGATTTTAAAACCCTCAGCGGGGCGAGAACCTACAACTCGAGCTCAAGGCGATGAAAAATGAGTATTGTTTGCGTAATGAGCCTTGTAGTTGACCTTGTACTCCCCACTCTCACCCCTGGGATATAGTTCAATCTGATTACTACCGAAGCCACGCAAACCCCTCAAGAGATAAAAATAAGTATATTATAAGGCCACCATTATAAGGCACTTTTCTACAGTAGAGTTAATAGTTGGTACCCTTCTAGATGCTTTTGAGAGACTTCCAATCGTTTCTCTCGCTAGTGACCGTTGCTTAGGACATGGTTAACCCCTAGACAATATAATCCAATCAGGAAGCCTATTTGGAACAAGAAATATAAGGCTGCAGTCGAGTGATGCGTCATGCAATCTACTGACTCTTTCCAAAATTCTAGGCATCACGTGGGGCAAGAGAAAAATAAAATAAAAAAGACCAGAACCCCCCTAATAAGGCTGCCTTACCAGAGGTAATTTGGCGTTTCAATAAACCCCCCCTGACTAAGCGAGTACCCCGCTCACCGAGTGCAGCCGTATCGACGATCAAGGGGAGATTCTAAGACAATTTGTTGTCTCAGATAGTTGCTTTCGCCGGCCTGGTTGCTACTGCAAGCTCTTGTGACTGTGGGTGATATGGGGTCCGAAAAATAAAATAATAATATAATATAAAAAAAATAAAAAAAATAAAAAAGAGAATAAGCCAATGCACATATGCTGAACCACTATAAACACATGCACTACAGATCAATAGCAGGTTTTCATTACCCTCATGCATGATTAGTGTACGTAAAAAAAAAAGCTTGCTTTCTCACTTTAAAAGATTGCTAGGGAATTTATCCCCGTATTCTTAATTCCCTCCCATGACTTGGAATTTTTGCCTACAATAATAATAAAATACACTGAAACATCCGATATCACTCGCCTTAATCCCACCACACTAAAAAAGTTAAGCAAGACATTTAGAACTACAGAAAGCTCTCAATGCCCGATAACAAACATGCCTATATACACACTACTACTAATCGAGACCACCATGATTGGTCTCACCAAACCTTATCAAGAAGGTGCTTTCCCCTCAATGTCTCGCCGACTTTAGAGCAATCTCACGATCATCATACCATCGTCGTGAAATAACCCAATAAAGAAGCGCCCACAGAAAGGATTCAACACTAACGTATCATATGTCTCAGTCCGATAGATGGATTGGTGTTAATTCAGCTCTTTATGATCGATAAGCATTGTCGTGGTCGTAGTCGTCGTGCTCGTCGTCTCAAAGAGACAACTTTTAAGGAACTCTATTTTTTTTACGTGTTAAAATAATCTACACTCGCAGGCGCAAAGTTTCACCACATATCTCACATATCTCGTTGCACGGTCCAGTCGCTCTAGTTAGCGAAAATCGTACGATCAGCGCTAGCGAAGTCGATAGTGGATACTTGCCTCTCCCTCCCTCCCTCCCTCCCTCTCCCTCCCTCCCATCCATTCACCCTTTGCTTCACCACACTATTAGCGCCACCAACAACGGGGTGAAATGTGTCAAATTCAGGCTCAGTAGTATTGTGTTTGATGTTTTTTGGTATGTTCAGCTTTTGTGTTTCCTTGCCACCCAAATGAGGGAGGGGGGGATGTTTTGCTGTAGTTGAGTACTGTATGTACAGCTGTGGCGCGACGGCGGAAGTTTCACACGGTTCCCCAGGATCTGAGAACACTGCGGCCAAAGTCAACACGGTTGTGTTTATGTGCCCCACTCGAATAGTGTGCATCATTTTGACGCTGTGAGACTTGATGTTTCTCGGAAGGTGGGTACACAGCGGGTGTCTTGGGAGAATTACCATGCCTGCCGTTACATGCGGTGAGAGAAAGGAAAAAAAACAAAAACCCTCGCTACGACTACATATGAAGTATCACAAGGCATAGATACCCTAAATCCCTTTTATCTTTTATCTTTTATTTATTTACAACCTTAGTAAAAGATCATCGCAAGGTCACGCCTCACAGGGGTTTCGAGTTACAAGACTTGAGTCCTGACACCTCCTCAGTGTTTATTTGCGGGGTGTCAATGTTAACGAAAGCGGAACCTGTGATCGATTTGTACATGTCTCGCAATACCGCACCAATCTTCCCGGAACTTAAATCCGTACCTTGCAGCCCCAAAATAATGATTTCATTATCTACTTGACTAGGTAAAGTCTTCTGAATAGTTTGGAATATTATATGTATGTAGTTAGGCGGGGGGGAGCTGGTTCCACGTATGCCCATGTGAAGGTTGTTCGGGAGCGCTCCTGTGTCTGTGCTGTGTTGCCGTGTTCGGGTGATATATTGCTGGGGTTGTAGTTGATCCATGTCCACCAACCAACTGACTACCCTATTGGATGCCCATATACGCAAGCATACGAGATGTGTAGATATGTTAACGTCATTACAGTCTATGAGGCCAAGTTAGTGTGTGCAATCGATGCGTGAAGGTAATGGAGCTTTGTGCAATCGACTTCTCTATGAGACTTTGTTAGATGTGTCTCCTATCTTCAGTATCTTGTAAATCATCTTTTTACGCCTTATGTCTTAATCTAATTCTGACTGTTATATCTTGTGCACCTTCACATTGATTAGTGTCAGCGGCAGGATTTTGAGTTCAAGTGAGAACGTGGTGATTCTTTCCCGGTTTACAGCCCAGCCAGACAAGCTCGAGTATACTTACTTGTACTTTCTCAAATCTTGCCCTGGAATCTGGCAGTATTATCAAACTTGGACTTTCACTTAACTTCGCCGCTATGTTGTTGCTAGGGTCCCCACTCATTCAACTGCTTTCCCGGGTCCAGATCTAATGTCTCTGCACATTTTGATTGGTCCCCCTCATCCTATTCTGGATTCTCACGAGTCATATCACAAGGATCTGCTGGGAACCCGGCATAGCCTCCCCCTATCCAATCAATTTTCTAACTGAGGGATCAAGCGAAACGCCAGGGTTCCTACACTCACAGTAACTTAGTAAATTTGCTGCCATGATGTGCGAATGGATTAGTTCCCTTCATGAGGATCACACGTGTCTGACCCATATTCACCTTGTCAGATTTTCTTTTTTGCAACTGTTTTTTTGACCACCCATGCACGTATGATTGAGCATTGCGGCTCTGATAGTATAAGCGAGTATCACGAGTGATTCACGGTGAGTGCGATAGATAGCTCGCATTAAGTCCTTGAGCGATCGTCTTGGAGAGGAGTCGGGTGGTCGTCTTCACCAGTCGCGTTCCTTCCAGCCTACCCCGCTCCGATCTGGTGTTGCACGGTATCACTACTTCTAGAGGATGTTTCTGATTGGAGAGTGTTTCGATATCTGACCATCCTTTTTGGAAACGAACACTCTCCCTACTGCTGTTCCTAAGAAAAAAATAATATAAAAAAATTAGGAAAAGTCATCCTAAAATGGAGAGTAAATCAAAATCTTTCCCCTTTCCGCTCGCTCTCCCCCGAGATAGATGCGGGGGTATTATTTATCCACTTTTTCCGGTGTACAGGGCTTCATCCACCAGTAAAGGAGCTTTCATGAGCTTCTTCAGGTGGGCGCTACCCTAAATGGCCATCACCCACCCCCCTCACCAGAACATCGGATTGTCAGCTCCTGCATACCTCCTCCCTCACAGCACGAAAGAAATTATTGTGGGGAAATTATATGCCATCGCCTCTGGCGAGAAGCCAAAAAACAAAAATGATGCAACACAAGACATGCTGCAACCCTTTCGGATCAGTGTATCCGGATTGGGAACTAATGCACTTTCAGCTGGCGTGTGGACCCCACTGCGATTTCGTCATGGCGGAATGCAGAAATCTTCTCGAAGCTATGGGGAGGCAAGGGAAGACGCGTGCTGCTTAATTTTACTATTGCTATCGAAGTGAGATGAAGGTGAGGAGGTAAGATGGTTTGTCACAAAACACCATAAGCAGGGTGGTCTATGATAAACGATTGCTAGAAGATTCACGATCGTGAACTAGCCCATCGCATAAACCGACCTGATGTAGGGCACATAGAATACGAGATGAGGAAGTGAGAAGTGAGACTCGTAATTCAGGATTATTGCAAGTCTCACGATAGTACGGCCCTAACCGTTCCGGAAACTTCCCTTATCATGGTATTAAATCCTGATATCAAAATAATTTTATAGCAGCTGATACTAGCAGCGTGATTCTATCGGTCGGCCAAATTGACGAACAATGAGAAAGTTGAAAGCTCTAATATTACGCGTGCCTGGACCTGAAGATCAAAGCATGGCTAAGGGCGCTTGTTGGAAGGATTTTAAATGCGAGATACGCGTGATCGGCTGGGCTAGAAGTAAACTCTTTACAATCTTGATTTACAAGTTCCTCTTGAAACTGCTAGATTTCTGGAGAAATATTTTTATGTCGTAAGTCAGAGGAGTCAAAGGAGTTCAAGGAGAAAGCATTCCGGTACTCCGGTGAAAACTAAGCTCTGCATATACAACGGACCAATCTACACCTTTAGACCCGTCGGAGGATTGTTTCCATGATGGCGAAGCACTTAGCTGAGCTTCTGGCTTTTTTTGTTTATTTCAGTGCATTTTACGGTACCCAATCGTTACCAAACCCGCCTTAATGCAACTTTCGATAGCCTGCCAAAAACAGAGAGGTGGGGCTGACATGCAGGGTGTAAAAAAGTTTGGATGAAAACCACAGAATCTTGGGTCTGCTCAAGCGAACTCCGGAACCGGGGGGGGGGGGTGTATTATTAGCAAACAGTTATGATGTAGATCGCACTGGGGAAGAGGAAAAGATGAGGAGGACCCGTATGACTTCTTTGAGCTTTACACATTAGCTCCTCTTTTGTTTTATCGCTAGTGTGCAGGAGAGCAACTTAGGAGGAAGAATCCGGTGGTTTGGGGGAATAAAATTGATCCTTGATTTCGGTTGTGGCGGAGATTGTGGTGGTGATTGTGGGTGGTAGTTTGTGATATATCAGTTTGTGGAGTACATGTAGTGAACCCTGACAGCAACGGACGAGCCGGACGAAACGGAAAATTATGATGAGACGTTTCATTGCGTGAACAGAAGAGCAACCTGCGTGTGCCTCAGACGAGAGGAACAAAGAGATTTTGATGAAAGGCAACGAGTTTGTGATTTCTCGGGCCCGTTTACTCTATTCTCTAGGAGAGTCACAGTGTTCGGAGGACGGATCAAAAGATGAGAGGGAAAGAGCACTCGAGATCCTCGCCCAGAGATGCGATGGGTGCATGCACCCTGTATGGTGTAACACATGACTGATTTACTGAGATGTAAAGGCGATACATGGTGATCATGCAGAACCAGAAAGAGCCGCGCTATATCCTGACTGACCTCCGACATCTCTAACACAGACTGATTCAAATCAACACCACCACTCGTCCTCGGGGTTTGAAGACTTCCCGAGCCTTTTGTTTGCTAATACAACCAAGGGATGATGATGATGGATAGATAGTAAACCATGGGACAGGGGCAGGGACAGGGACAGGGGGGAGGTTGACGATATGAATGGGGTATTGAGCTGCTCCTGGTACGTGGTTTTACGATCCACCATCTCTCATCTCCTAAAAAAGACAAGCCTCTGTAGTCAGCCCAACATCTTTCATCACGGATTTGTTATCCAGAACAGAATTTATGACGTCGGGCATCTTTTCTCCACACACACACTGGCACACCACCCACTCCCGGCGGAAAAGAAAAAAAAGTCAGATTCTCTGCCTGCCTGACGCCCCGGCACAAGATAGGATGAAAGGGTCCATAAAAATAAAATAACATAACCAAAAGAGAAGAAACACGGCCATTGTAGTATCAAACGCGCACCAGATAGGCAGCTTGCTTCTTTGGTCGCCTACTGGTCTATTTTAGCATAACTTTCTGCTATCATCCATCACAAAGGGTACGAAGGGGGAAGTACTCTTCTCACCCATTCTCGCGAGGCTGACACACTTGCTCCCATTCGCGGGAGCCCGTGTTGATATTTTCGATTCAAATGAATTTATAAGTTCCTAGATTCATTCCTTCCCCGGCACGGCGCAAGGCGCGCGTTCTTTGGTGCGTACGCACACACCGCACCATAACTTACGGCAGTGCGGCCACACACAATTGCTTGGTAAAGGGATAAATAATAAGTAAAAATAAACATATGGAACAGAACTCGAAATATTTGTCAAGTATTGCTGAAGGGGCCGACCGGCATGGGCTTAAAGGGGGTTAAACGATTATTCTGGGGAAAGGATGAACGACTTGTTGTCGAAAGACTGAATATATTGGATCATCTTTCCGAAGGGCATGCATTATGCAGATCGGCCCTGATATTCACCCACATGCAATAGACGAACGAATTGAGCTCCAGGCTTCAGCGGGAGTGTAAAAGAGTAACGCGCAGAGCCTATCCTAGGAACCCAGCACAACGGTACAGACCGGGGGGTACTCATCCAAAACAGCAGCCTCTCAACCCAACTGAGCAAAGAAAGACATATATCGAATGCCATAGAGGTATTTCTCACACTAGCTGTGATCCAGTCATACTATAGAATGAGTGCGTGCGAGGGTAAAAAAGACGAAGCCACAATACAGAACGCAGAATAATTCGATTTCATACACCGCCCCGATTCTACGTGCGTCAACCAACCTCTGTACCTTTCTGGGGAGGGGGGTGCGCGTATTAGGTGCAAGTTTATTTTTTTGCTGTTACCTTTCCGAGTCACAGCGCAGAGAGTCAGGGTCAGGCGGCGCAGAAGGGCTTCCAACATCCCCGAACCTCCTCGAGCAAGGGAGATATAAAGGAGTGATCAACCCCCCCCTACACGCGATACTCTCAGTAAAATCATCCGGTCTTTTTTATTTATCTTGTCGTTTTATTCCCCCTCTGACCTCTTGCATTTACTAGAGTTCATTCCTGTGCTACATCTCACATCTCCCAGGCGATTATTCCTTATATCGGTAAATTTGCAAGTCAATTTTTTACTATTTATTTTTCTGGTTAAGGAAAGTCTGTTTTCCTGCCAGATTAAACATAAACCGTTCAAGATTCCCCCAGTAATTTTTATTTCGCCGTTTCATTTTCTCTCTCAATCCTTTGCCCTCGTGAGAACTGGGCCATCGAACGCATTGCTCAAAAGTCGATCATTTGACCCTCACATTCTGCCATCGGTCAAGAAGGTCGAAAGACCAAGACATCAACGGGAGGAAGCATATATACCCCGCACTATAGCAGACCTATTGCAAGGCCTGAGAAGTAGCGTTATGGGGAGCTTATCAAACAGATCCTCATCACCTCCAACGCCTTCTATCACTCCCCAAGTCATCGAAGAAGAGTACCCTGTACCTCTCTTGTTCCTCGACGACGACAGTAGTGATCTGTCGGCAGGTATCGATCTATCACCTCCAGAAAGCCCTATTTCTAGCTTGGATGATAATATGGGGGGTGTTATGTCTTTCACTTCATTCGCGCCTTTAAATCTGAGCTTCACCGGCTTCTCAACCCGGAAGGCACCAATCAAAACAGCTATGAAGTCTTCATCAGCATCAACTTCTTCAGCCTCTACTACCGGTGCGAAACTTAAGAAGCTTGTACGCTTCTTGGAGCATGTCGAGATTGTTCCTTCTAGCAGCCCCTCATTCTCACCTGATTATTTATATGAAGATGAGGATGATGCTGGTTTTCGTCCTTCAAACAAAAAACAGCGTACACGGTCACCACCAAATGACTATGAGGATGATATCCTAGATGATCCCGCTATCAACTCTGGTTTGGGACGAGCTGGTTCACCAAACAGATCCCCAAACCGCTCACCAAACCGCTCACCTAATAGCTCATCAAAACACCTTCCAATCCCAAATTCCGATATTGACACAGACCATCTCTCCCCACCTCAGGAATTCTACTTTTCCTACCACCCCCCTTCCCCACCACCATCATGGCGCATCCCGCCCGCAAGCCTAATTGGAAGACAGCCATACGTACAGGAGCCACCACGGGTACGCTCACCACGTCAAGCTGGTGAGGAGATAGATCTCATGGCTCGCAGTGACAAACCAGCGCGGGACAGTGGGGTTTATATGGAATATTCAGATGATTCGGATTCCGAGTATCAGAATACCCAACTTCCATCACCACCATCATCACCACACCCACCGGTGATCCATCCTGTCATTGCTCGGAAAATGTGGCCACATGGAGAGATACGGTTCGAGGATCAATGGGGGAGAAGACTAGTACGCGCGGGTCATAGGGATAGTTTTAGGTTTGACTTGTGGCCAGTAGAGGAGGATGTTAATGGGGAGGGCGTTGGAGCAAACATGAAAGGTGCTTGGGTTGGGAGGTTTAGAGGCATGAGTAGAGACTAAGAGGGCTAGAAAACTTAACAAGAGATGGATATAAGATTTTCAAGAAAGCGGAGGAGTTCTATACACATAAGAGGATCCGTTGTTGCTTGCTACTATTTCCTATTTCTTTCACTGACGGTTTATTTTTCGGCTATCTATCACTATCCCATAAGCACACAAGACCTATAGCGCCATTTCGGATTTGTGTTTTGTTTATTTTTGCTGTTGCTGTTGCGTTGATTACATTCTTGTCTATTTTTTTTCTATTTTTTCTATTTTTTCTATTTTTTTCTTATTTGTTCAGTTTCATTTTGGCCTTTTGGCCTGCATCTCAACGGTGTTTTTTGTTTGGTTTTTTTCTCTTATTCTGAAGTTTTTAGGAACCACTTTTACGACCTGTTATTTTTTTGTGTCGTTTAAGGATATCTGGATGGGTAAGCAAGTTGGTTTTGGTGTTTTATGGGATTTGGGTATAAATGGGTGGCTTTTTTTTCTTTGGCGTCTTACATATCTGTCCTCTTCCTAGGTTTTGTGTTCATTTTCTGCAAGTTAATCCGGGTTTTCCTTAGCTTTTTGTTTGTTGTTTTTGGAATTATTACTTCTCCTCTGGAATATTTTCTTTGTTGCAGGCAGAGTAGGTTCTCATCCCTGAAGGTCTCGGGGAGAAGGGAAGCCACGATCCTAGTTTGTATTGTGGTATATATATATGAAGTTGATAATTTTTCATAAATCACTACTAAAGAAACCTATCATTTCGCAAAAAGAAAAAGAAGTTCACAAATGCGGAGGCGACCGGAAAGGATCTCCGAGTCATTCATCAACACTTGGATTTCTGTTTTGAGCTCTTACCGGAGTAAGTGAGTTGCGCGTAATTAATTCACGCATGTGCCCTGCCCCGCAGCGTTTGCTCGTGATGGGTCACGAACAGCATACCATCCTGGGATTTTTCACCAACAAAGTGCACTTTTGGAAAGTGAAGTGAAACACCCAAGAGCCTCATTTTTTTTTTTTCCTTCTGTGCCGCATTGTGTAGATTCTTTTGAGGGCAAAACCCGGTGCTTTTCAGCGCACAGAGGAATTTTGAGCGACCAGCCGCAGCCGCAGCCTTACGAGTGATTTGACATGCTCTAAGTATTGGCCTGTGCGTATGTAGTGTTTAGCGGATGTAACGGTTTCAATGGGGTATGTAGAATAGGATTAAAAAAACAAGTATTGTAATATAAACTAGCCGAAGCGAACCAACAATTGCAAAGGTCAGATCACAAAAACACAAACTAAGGGCTGTGTGAAGAATAACATAAGATAACGGCCACGGAACTTGGCGGGGTGGGATCCCACAGTGCGGGTTAGATGACCGTTGGATAGAGTGAGAACAAGCAAGGGGAGAGTAAGAAACAAAGAAGAAAAAAAAAACTTGGAACTTAAACTTGTCCGAATTCGAGTCATACCGCTGGATATTACCGGCCTCGTGAGTTCAATCTTGTGGGGGATGGAGGTTAATTGGCCAGTGATACGGAAATGTGTGAGTCTCTAGAGTCGCATTCATTTCGCGGGACTCGGGACGACCTATGAAACCATCTAGATTTACTGGGTACTCTATTTCTGTTTCTGGTGTGATTTTGTTGATATCTGGCCGCCCCACGACTGTGGGTGCTGGGGTGGAATATGTGTCTTCCCCACAATTTCTTTTGGTGTTTGACGAGTTGGACATTTCCAAGGCAGCTGTGCCGGTTCTCTTTCCCTGGTCTCGGGCCCACTCACCCCCTATATTGTTAAGCGCCGCGTTCAATTGAGAACTACATCTCTGTATCTGGGGGGAGGGGGAGGGGGGGGGCTTGAGTTAGTTAGTTGCACTTTACCAAAGGATCGGGCGAGTTATTATTCTGGCAACCCTTTCGCGTGGGTTCTCCACGTTTTTCGTATCCCAGCAACCCTTGAGCCCCAGGGAAGAGTTGGCGCTAGACGCGGTAGGGGAAAATTAATAGAAGAACGCTATCCCATGTTCAATAGACAGGCCAGCAGTGGTCAGTCGCAACAGCCAGTTACAGCTCAGGACTGGTCAGAAGGATTGAAGATGACAGGTAAGGCTGATGAAGGAACCCGCTAGTAGCCGTCAGTCACTTTTGTCTTATCTTTAATCTTTAATTACAGTGCGTCATACTATTGATTACCGTTAACTTGGACATGGTCCAATTCCCGTTCCACGACTCGCTGGAACATACACGTTGCCCACCCCGTAATCCGGCTCGGGGGGTTGCCTAAGTGTGATTATAAATTAGTGAATCCTTTGTGTGCCGATTCCGAGACCAGCAAAGCAGCTGTGTGTTGCTTAAAGAGAACGCGGAGGAAGGATGCACCGGGGTGATTTATGATAGATGGTTAGGTACGGCATTTTATAGCGGTAAGAACGACGTTGAGACAACCAACCAGAGGAGATCATGCGCCAGGCTAGATTAGGATTAGTATGGAGCCAAGCGCAGTATTGATCTTTTTATCTTATCTCGGCATATCTTATCCATCTTATCGGTCTTTATCTATATTGAAATCACCACTGTACGCTATGCTTTAACCTGTCTGCGTTGCTTTTCCCCAACACCCCCCCCCCCAAACATAGAAAGGTCAGCCCATAAAATTAAGAAACGAGAATTAGAGAGTGGAGGGCCCTGAGGGAACAAGAAATTACTGACACAGGAGGTAGTATGTATCGGGAATCCCGACGTGTCAGTACAGGTGATTGCAGGGGGAAATAAGAAAATATCGGTAACGGCATGCTATCCGTAAGTCAAGATCAGCTCTCTACCAATCGAAAGAAACGCTCAGATACATTCTGTAGTTATCCATAAACAGCTATCTGCTGATGTATAATTGCAGTGTTCGTATTGTCTGACCTGAGGTGAATGCTGGACCTACATATGTTGCTTGAATTAGTACTAGTCATGTGATTTAAATCCATATGCAGTGGCCGGTCACATGATTACTATTCCTTCTGAGAGCATTTATAAAAATAGTAAATATGTCTCAGATTGTTTGATTCGCAGTGCACATCTCTCCTTAACCTCTAGTCAAGAATTAGTAGGGTGGATTGGTGATCAGATACTCTCCCTTGGGGGTTATCGTTGATACATATTACTGTGGTTTGTTTTTTTCAAGGGTATCTGAATCTATCACAAGCGTGTTTTTTTTCGGTCATCAGCTACATGTCGTCTACCCAGCCCCGACTCCGCCGGTAGCTCACCGGTGAGATTTAGGGTAACTTATCTCCGAGTTTATCGGGAAGGTAGCTATTTTTCTTTCTTTCCGCTAGCTGCGCTAAAGGCCTTCCAACACGTCGTGAAAGCGGGTGATCTTATTTCATGAAACCACCTGAGAGCCATATTTGCGTCCCCGCGTAAAGCTTAGTGGTATTTTAAAACATAAAACCATAGATATGTCGTAGGATCCGATACTACCTCTCCTATACCTATCCCATTAATGGTGTGGTTTGCAGGGAGCGCTTTCTTTTGTCCACCCCTCGTACGTGCTATTTTTCCAAAAGTACAGGCTGGAGAGAGTATGTAGACTAGTTGATCGTTCGTGTGAATAGACGTACTATTCTTGTACCCGAACTGCGGCTTCTGGAGTAAATGTCATTCCCTTCGAATGGTCTAGGCGTCTAAAAAAGTCATGAATATCGGCGAAGATGCAGAGATCGGAATCTTGCGAAGAATGAAGAATTATAGAGGGTCTAAGCTAGCTGGGGCGGGATGTTATAGCGGTATATCTTCTGAATTATACAAGCCGATGGTGTTACTACATTTCCTACTATCAACTCGATCAAGTGGGTGGTACGTTGGTTGCCACCAGTTACATGTAGTAATTTGTGAGCTGGCAGAGACATACGTAGATACCTAGTTTCGATTCTCGGTTATCATCAAAAACAAAAATACTAGTCATAAAGAGAGATCTTAAGAACTCAACCTACTTTTTAGTATTTCAGCATGTTATTGTTGGGTGTGTTTTGAATATCAAAGACAGTCAGTCGCAGAAGTGAGGTTATAAAATCATCCACTCATACCTCAGCCGTTTCAAATACACTCCATACGCTTGTACCGTTACTATCGGTTTGTTCCTCGGTACTTCCCTATGGTTTCCACCAATGGTTAACAATCCAATACTTATAGCGTTCTTCATTCATGGACCGGCTTGATCTAGGAAGGTACTGATCTCCTTGAAATCTCGATCTAATACCGTAGCCTATTGTATATCTCCGTACTTGCATGCTGCTTCATAATTCACTCACCTGCTGTTACAGGTACCTTACGTAACCCGACCACGATGGAGTATCACCTTCTTCAGCAGTGCCAAGATAACTCTCTTTTAAGTTACAATTCGCAGATCTGGCCCCAATTCTTCAAGGGTTATAGTTGCTAACTCCCGGGTTCCTAGGATAGAGTACCAGTATTCATACGCTCTCATCACTACTCTAATGAAAGTAAATACAAGTCTCCTATTTAGTGTGGGAAAACAATACATAAACCCGCAGGGGGGCAATCCCTACAGCTGGTGCGTCTCAAGGTAGCCTTGTCAATTATTTCTGCAATGTGGCTACAACAGGGCACAAAGCTCGGGATGACGATTGGACCAAAGAGAAGAATAGGGTTGGAACTGCTGCATACCTTACCATGTGGGTCAACCCATGCCATTTCATCAATTACCCGTGGTTGACGCAAATCAGCCTATGCATACAGGAACAAAGAAATACATAATATTTCAAAAATATGAGGCTTACCATGCATAACTAGAGTTTCATACCAGGTATGCTCTACAGAGACTCAGGCTGGACTCTAATGGGATATCCCGCACAAATTTTGACACAAAAGCTCCTTGCTCACGATGGGGGGATACAATTGCACGTGGGGTTAATTCCTCAGCCGACCGTAGATTTTTCTCGTCCCATTCACTCGTAACGGGCTATGTGCTAATATGACAGACCTACATGTAGTAATGCAATTGAATTTATAGCTTGCCGGCATGTCCCGCAGATCGTATTATCCGGGGTAAATCTCCAGCAAATTCCAAAGCCAAGGTTTGGATAGTTCCAGAGAATCTCTGGAGATATGGTTGCATATATTGTAACACAAGCGAAAGGTTGCATGTTTGCTTCTAAGAATAGACCCTTTCCAAGCTCTGCAGCGTTTGCCTACCTATTTCTTCAAGAAATTTACCAATGACGAACCGGTACGGTCTTCTTCGTATTCTCCCGGTGCTAGTACTTGGAGGCTAGATTTCATTAAGTCGAAAAGAGGGGAAATAAGTACAATGCGGGGAATCCTATAGTAAGCTGCAGCTTACTCGTGCGTGGTGGTCAACCACTCATTCAAATTTCAGGTATTTAGCCCACAGACCCTTTTATTGTCGAATTGATTAAACTTTTATACGGCAAGACCTAACTCAGGGTTTATCGAGATCTTAAACACTCTATATACTCAATTCTTTTCACACCCTCGGTTTTAAACAGATGCACAGCTCAGATTTCCCGAAATGGAGCGGGGCTAGTAGAATACAATCGTGAACTACCAAAGGAATTATTTGTCAAAAATCTATCCCTAGATGTCACAAGCTAAAAGGGTTTTATCCAAAGTACAAGGGGAGGGTGTTGCTGGTTAGCATAACTTACAACATGGTAACAGGGCCAATCTCGAATTTCGGTAATATAGGGCTACACGGAGTCTTTTCCTACACAGCACCAGTGTTTCGTGTCAATAGACACCCATGAAAAATAAAAGGAATAAGTAGTGTTAGAGAATCTTGAGCACACAAGTCCCGTCATCCGTCAAGTTGCCTGTACAATTAGTTAACGGGAAGAATTGATACCATCAAAACCCTTCACCAAAGATCTGTGCCTAAGATTCTCTGGAGTCGCAAGTAATGCAACCAACTCTCCACCTTTTGGCGCATGATACAGTGCTATCATTGAAATATTATCCTGGATAGTACGATCTGCCCCCTGACTCAGCAGAAGAAGCACAATATCCCTCGGCCTGCCTTCGCTGCCATGTGGAGTGCTGTCCTCCCGAGTCTATCTTGGATATTAACATCCACCGCACAAACAGCGCAAAATAGATCTAGTAAGTCAGTGACCAATGTCCTATGAGCGAACGTTGCCGCTAGGTGCAATAGCGGAGTTTTCCAACCATTGTATTGCTTGAAATGTCGATGTGGCTCGTTTTCAAGAAGCAAACAGATCAGCCAAGGAGGATTATATTTCTTTAGTCTAACTATGTCTGTAGCTTTCATAAATCTTTCGACTGCATCATGGAGAGGTACACGGCCATTAGCATCACGAACTCCAAGAGAAGCCCCATATTCTAGTAGTATACGGGTTGCAACTTCATCATCCATGCAAGATGCCCAGTGCAGTGCAGTATAGTCCTCGTAGTCGAGCAGATTAGCTCTTGTACCTTGCTCAAGGGCTTGCTGAAGCAGTGGTGGGTTTTTCTTTTTCACAGCCCAGTGAAGCACTGTTGTCCATATGTAGAGCCTAGGGTGAATGTCCATCGGGTTAATTTCTACAGCCAACCAGTACCTATACTAATTACGAAACTTATATGGTGTTGCAGAACGAGCCTCTGTTGTGTGTTGTAAAGTATACTTCTTATATGCGGTTTATTGCAGGATTTATTTGACATAACAGCGAAAGCAACTCCGTATCGGAGAATAATCTCAATGACTTTGGTGTGATTGTTTAGTGGGGCCCATAAAAGGGTGGTAACTGCAAAATCTCTGTCCTCAACTTGGAGAACAAGGCTTTCCAAGTCTATTTCGTCGATCTTAGAATAGGGATTAACTCCTAAGAAGCCAAGGCTACCACTGGATATCTCTTCATCTAGGAAACTAAATATCTTGAGGAAATTTGTAGAGACCTCCGACACCATATCACTACTTGGTCCTCCACTGTCAACTACTTCGGGGGAGATTATTATGAGCCCAGGTAGAATATCAAGTTTGTTTTATTGCTTGCTTCATTGCTGTCAGGTTCAGCTTGTATTATATTGGAGGAGATCGGGGATTCAAACTGATTTTTTGGGTATCTAGGGTTATATTTTCCTTTGGAGATTCATCAATAGGAATGTTAAGTGGACTGACGAAAAGCTCTACCGGCTCGGTAGCGGCCATAATGATGATATTCGACTATATCCCCCCTAGGGAAACAAATCTGGTGGTTGCTGAGATTTAGATACAGAGAGCTTCGAGATTAGGCACCGGTATGTGATGGGTACCCTAATTCCTTTGATACGGTATGGGGAAATTTTGATGACGGATGATAGATGCTTTAAGGATACTGGATCTTCCTAGATCTTGGGGGTGGTTGGGTGATTTTGGGTAAGTTTTACACTAACTATCGTGAGTTAGACTAAGGCAATTGCAGGGAATTCCTAGACACGTCAGAAATTTACAAACCCAATATATTACCAAGATGTCAAAATTAGCACGAGGCAACAAATTGCACCCTGGAAATAGACCTATCTATGGGCCTCGGAGATATGAGTGAACGACTATGAAATAAATAGAGTATGTGATTTCTGGTGTCTAATGAGTTCCTAGAGTCCCCTATACAACAAACATACCTGGATTGCTAGGTCTTTGGCCAAGCATAAATTGGTGTTGGTGAGATGGTTCCATATTTAGGGCTGATTATTTATGCAAGAATATCCTAACTCTATATGTCTTGTATATGTAGATTCGAAAGGTAATAGGCGATTAACACTAATCCAATTACTATAGTTTTGGGGGCTTGGATAGTTTGCGCAAAGGATCTACTACAGCATGTAGATATCAATGTCTGGGCAGAGCTTGGGTTAGGGTTCGGCATCATATGTCAAAGGCAAGTCCCATACCCGAGACATTCCCAAAATAGCTACATACAGTTTATATTGACCTTGACCCTGACAGTCTACTGTCAATACTCTACTGTAACAAGGAGAGCTCTAGCCTACCTTTATTCGGGGCATTATTTCACCTGGATAACCCTTTCTAATTGTTCTAGTTCCGTTCCAGCAATGTTTTCAGTTCGGCAATCTTGCAGTTGTTTCTAGATGCGTTCTAGTTCGGTCCCCATTCTTGGGTTGCTATGACAGCTGGTAGATGCTTTCTTAGGACAAGCATATCCACGTCGCGTGAGCTTTGTTACCTCGCTACATAAATCCTCTTGACATAAGCATATTTCTTAGTTACCGAGCAAATGCTTATACGCACCGAGGTTCGTGGATATATATATACTTATATATCCAGTCGACATATGATTCGGCCCAAATGCCGGCAAATTCCACAGGATTGGCCTGCTAGCCCTGTTGCAGGACCATTGAAGAGATAGTGAAGCCCAATTTCTGTTTTTAACTCAGAGCAACACTAACTAGCGAGGTACAAAAAAATAGGATAGCCGAATCTTAAAATAGCCGGGTTCACGAGAGTTTCAAGCGCAGGAACTTTAGACTATATTAGCCTTGGTGTGACGTCCTAAAAGTTCATCAATTCTACTTTTGTTTTTCTCCTCGGGGGAATAACTTGACTGCTTTGACATCATAAAAGCGGGATCCGGGTTGGCAAGAGATTACGCTCCTGACCGGGTAATTTATTCTTAGAAAAGAATTTTCTAGAACTTGTGTTGCGTTACTCTGGGTCTTTGTTGTGGTTTAAAGTCGGGTTATGGTCGCTCGGTCTCTCCAGGGGTTCCCTCCAGAAGTCGTCGAAGTCGGCAGATTAATAGCATGCTGTCAGGCAATGCCTGTGGGTAAAGGTTGTCCAGGCAGCATATCCCAAAAAGCAATATTTGTTGGCCAATAAAAGGACCAGCTCCTTTCTAGGGCTGAAACCCCGCCAAGATCAGTGTTGATTTTCGTGGCAAAACCTGTTGGGGGCTGTGCAAAGTAGGAAGACGATTACCAGCTGGACAAGGCTACCCCCCCACTCGGTCTACCCCGAACTTCAACGGCATTCTTTGCGGTACCCTGAAGATATAGTCTCCCAAAACCCACCAGAAACCTTCAATCCACCAGAAACCGTCACGATGATTGTAATAGCCCCATGGACACCACCAATGCTGACTCTGCCAAACGAGATTCTCGTTCTGGTGGCAGAATATCTCGATATCAGCACACTCAACTCACTCACTCAAACGAACTCTCGCCTATCAGCCCTCCTCAACAATTCTCTCAAAGAAGCGGCGGTACGTCATGGTGTTAGCGGCCAGGATGCCCTTATTGTGGCAGCGAGATATGGATCCTTAGATTTAGTCAAGTTCGCCCTCGAGAAAGGAGCTAAAACCACAGTTACCGACGCATGCGGTCAGACTCCGCTCCACTGGGCTGCTACTGAAGGCCAAGAACCAGTAGTCAAACTACTCTTGGAGAATGGTGCAAAAACAAAAACGCTGGACACATCCGCCGGGGGTGGTGTCACGCCTCTCTACTACGCGGTGAAGAACGGTCACTATCAAACAGTCGATACACTTATATCATTCCAGTATGGAGCTTTAGTTACGTCTGCGGGGAAGGATGAGAACGGTGGAACAATACTCCATTGGGCAGCTATCCATAATCCTCATATTCTTCAGCGACTAGTTCAATCTGCAAGACTTTATCGTGACGTAGGGTTTGATATCAACGTCCAGGATAATAACGGAGAGACACCAATTCATTGGGCTGCGAGGGTAGGTCAATACCGGACCGTGAGAGCGTTGCTCGGTGTAGGGGCTAGGGTCGAGCCTTTCAGTATAGCGGGCAGGACACCTCTTCATGTTGTATTCGATGGAACGCCACATGAAAAAACCATCGAGACCCTCATAAAAGGTGGTGCTCGGATCAATCTCGAAGATTCATCTAGGGAGACCCCTCTTCACATGGCTGTGAGATCGACAAAATGTTCACCGAGCGTAGTAATATACATGGTAGAGCATGGTGCGAGCATATCTGCTGTAACGGAGAACAGACAGACACCACTCCATCTTGCGGCAATTCGAGGGGATGAGTTGATTTCTTGGTATCTAATCGATAACAAGGTTGACATTAATGCAGTTGATGCCCAGGAGCAAACAGCACTTCACTGTGCAGTGCAACATGGTGTTGGGTTCTGGAGGAATCCCATTGTGAATCTATTGTTGGAAAAGGGGGCCAGTGTTGAGATAAGAGACAGGTTTGGGGAGACGGTGATTGAAGCAGCTATGAGATCTGGTTCAAAATTGGAGGAATGGGAGCGAAAAAAGATGGCAGAGGTTTATCCACAACATGGATCCCCGGTCGAGAAAAAGGCACCTGAGTACAGGGTTCCTGATGCTTTCAGAGACTCTCTAGACTCTGAAAGGTCTCGGGAAAGGTAAGAGCACCCCTTGGTTATCAATTAAAAACTTTTGGCTAATATATAGAAGTACTGGGGATCGGACATCATCTTGGACAGTTTTCGAACGCGAAGCAAGACGGAAGACTCAGCTGAATTTGGAGTCTATGAAGAAGCTTTTCCACCTCCCGGATGGGTTAAAGTTATCGGGGGACAAACAGAAACGTTCTCGAGGGTCTCGCTACCGGCTGGCACGAAGCCAATAGGGGCGGTTTGTAGGCTCAAGGGGGGAGAATACGGAGATATCTACCAAAACAGTGATGGAGTTTATGTCACGAATTTAATATTGTTACTGGCGTTGATCTTGTTTCTTTTACCTATTTCTAGCAGGGCATAATATTCCTGCTTTATTGTTAATCCTTGCTGGCAAATTCAATAACAGAATCCTTGTGTTTTCTTTTATATTTAGGGGGAAACCCCCTTATTACCTCTTTGTGTACCTTCTCTATTATTTATTTCTTAATTTAAGTTCCTCTCTACAAACCGCAAATTTCCCTAACTATTCCCAGAACCCTAACCCTACAGACATAATCACGTACCACTCAACTTCATAACTTGTAATCAAGATTTTAAGATATAACCAAATAACTGCTACATTAGAAAACACTTGATACTTGCGGATAACTATATTCATTCATCTCAAATCAACATACAGCCTCATGTGTGATAAAACATCATTCAATCCAGTGAGATTACACCCATCAACATGATCACCAGCGTCATATACCCACATAACTCCCTTATAACTACTATAGTTTTATTGACGAAGGAAAACCTAACGGTTAGTTCGTAGAAGATCACTGGTAGTTGGGATGGAGATATACGGAGAGAGCTGTAAAGAGTGGTTTGATGTATGTAGGCGTTGGTGTTACCCCAGAGGTAGTTGGGGATATACGTGCTTTGAGGTGGTCACGGAGGGCAGTGAATTCTGGTACTAGGTATGTTGGATTTTGAGTAAGTTCTGTGGTGGGAGCGGCATCTAGAGAGAGCGTAAATGCTGCTGGTAGGTAGATGAGAAAGATAATCGTGGGGAATATCATGATGATTATTGCTGCTTCTGGGTTTGGGTAGTAAGGTGTTAACTAAATTCGGGAGGTGAGGAATATCTTTATATAGAGACCGTTAGTTTGTTGTACATACTTAGTAAGGCTGAAAGAATAGGACCTTGAAAGGATGTGAAGGTGTCTTGTAAATGCATCGAAATGGAATTTTATTGCAGGCGACGGGAGTAAATAAAGCGGGGGGGCTTTTCATTATGTTGGCTGTAAGATCTTTTATTGAATGACATATATATATTGGTCTTGGCAACCACCATGTATGGCCAGCCTATCTACATGTAGTCTAAGAATCTCTTTCAATGATGATGATGAATTTATATTATAGACATACAAGATTTTATGATTTAAATGTGTATTAGTCCTTGGGATGGAGGGGTGACTAAATATATTGCTAAAATATATGGCTCAGATAGTTTTCCATTAATACTACATATAAAGTAGCGAAGTTGATCTTGGTGCTCGATTCAAACCAGTATAACCAAAGAGTACTATTCTGGGTCAGGCTTTTATCTACTCGAGTACGGACTAGGCATACTCGTATCAGGAAATTACCAAAAAACCCTCTCATTCACTATTTTTTATTTAGTCTTAAATCTTAAAATCTGTCAGGGGTTTATGGTAGTAGTAGTATTATAGCTGCGCTTACAGTTAATTCTCTTGGTTTTAGTGTAGGTATGGACCATTGCCTTCACTCGGGACAAACCGGGGTCTTGGCAGTGTTTGCCAGTCGCTCTATCCACAGACCACAATACCTAAACAACAGCCTCAGCCAATTCTCATCAAAGCCCCCGCAAAATCATCAAAGGAAAATGTCACAAGATACCAAGCCGAGAACGACTGCTATTCCATGGTCCTCCGAAAGTCACGCCCTCACACGTCATCTCTTAACCACTCTCAACGAACATCTAGATATCCGTCTTTCACTCTGGCCCAGGCCTGGAGATCCTATCGTTCAAGCACTCAGATTATCGAAATTGAGTGCTTCAATGCAGTTAGCACAATTTGTCTTCACCGACGTAGCCAATCCGAAAAGGCTTTCTTCTAAATCGAAGGCTATTAGGGGGAAGTTGCTACACATGAGAAGAGCTTATATTCAGCTAAGGGAGTTGGAAGCCGATATAAAGCCTGGGGGAGCAGGATGGGATAGATTCTTGGGTAAGAAAATGATAAAGCCTGTTTTGTGTTGATGAGCTTTCTGCCTTGGATACTGATTGTCTATGTGTAGAGAAAAAGGCACAGATGGAGCCGTACTGGGATATTCTTTGTACAATCAATGGAGATAGTACAGACAACCCTGAATTTACAGACGATGCTGTATCGGAGATTGAAATCCTCCAACCCCCCTTCAACAGTTCTCGGGCCGTGGCTAGTAAGCCAGGATTAGGGCCGTTGCTCGCCTCTGCAGCTGTTTTTGCATCAGAGCTATCAAAGGGAAAGGTCAATAGAGACAATTCTGATAATAATGGGGGTGGAAGTGCCGATAATGGGTTTGATAGCAGTGAGGAAGATCAGGTTGAGGGGGTAGAGACTCGAGAGGAGACTCCTGGCTCTAATAACCTCCGGGGAGAAGAACTAGGCCAAGAAGAGCTTAAACATAGGTCTAAGGAAGCTGCTAACATAGAGCGTAGGGGTCAAGAAGGAGAGAATCTAGACTTATACATGGTTATGGGATCCAATCTTGGGAGAGTCCCCTCTATCAACAGATCCTCACTCCGATCCGCGAGGAAAGCTGGTAAGCGCATAGAAATGCACCTGGAGACCCAAGACATACCTCGAACTGTTCAACCTGCCGTAGTGGACAGCCAACCCAGTACTTCTCCTCAAATTGATACTCCTAGGAGCTCGAATGAAGAATCTCTCTCACCAAACCCTCTTGTAAGTCAGCCCTTTCTCTGGTGTAGGGAGGTTAGTTCTAAATTAGAGTTTTGTGTAGAAGCGTCCTCGTTCAGAGGGGAGCTCGGGAACTGAAGAATGCCGGGCTGCCCGTAGGCATGAGAGATATATGATAAATGCACGGATACGCCTGGCGGAGGCGGAGATCCTCCTCGCACGGATTAATAAGGGGCTCGTAAAGGAATAGTAGGACAAGGGAAAGCCCCCCGGTAATAGGCAGAAAAATGCTTTGAACTTAAGCCTTTTTATTCAAATAGAATCTTTGCTATATTCAATACCATAGGATGGAATAGATGGGAGATAAGGACAAGAATGCGCTAAAAACTGTTGTTAAGGGAAAGGGATGTATCTGCTAAATTATCAAGAACAATGCTAAAAACTATACATGTAGTTTTTGTCGTAGCACCGAAAATGCTATTTACTTTATACTAGATTCAATAGGTCGTGGGAGAGATCTGCAACGGGGGGTGAAATAGAAGATACAAGCTTTTCTGAGCAGCCAATCAGTGGGCTAATCTATTTTTATCTACCCAACTCATGGCTCTCAGACCTATATAACAGACACAGTCAGCTCGATTTCTACGAGTACGTCATTAAGTTGGTTATTAACCTCATTTGGTAACTCTCGAGCCCTCCACTACCGTCATATTAATTACTGGAGCTGTCATGGTGGGTTACTCTTGTTACTCTTATTACTTTTATGACTTCATGCTATAAACGCCCCTCTCGTCATATCGGTTGTCTTAATGAAAGATCATGGGTCCTTATACCTTATTCCTCAGTCTATGATGATAGCAGCCATATATCCGGGGTAGTTGATCAATACAGGATTTAGGCATATGAATATATTAGGATGGATCGCTCCTGCTCTTTAACTCTTACTAAATATTTAAAACCCTCAAGTAATCATCACTAAAACTCAATTATGGCCCCGATATGTTACACTGAGGACCTCCAGAATCCTGACTCTCCTCTTTCATGGAATGAAGTTGAGTGGGAAGATGGTGAGAGGTGGAAGGAGAAGGGACAGAAGACTAGGTATAAGATGTGTACTACATTCTTAAAAACATAATTACTAACTAGAATACTCCTACTAGGGTCACTACTAGATCAAGTCAGAGCAAAGAGCTCAACTCTAAGATTGAACCGAAACCTAAAATTGAAGCCCCTGAAGTTGTCAATGGAACTGTTATCCTGAAGCTGCCAAATGCAAGAATTAGCCGTTCCCATATTAGTATTTCGGCTACTAACACCAATTATTTGCAGAAACGAGCTCTCTCAGATGAAAGCGAGGATAATTATGAAGATAACGAAGACGATTTCGAAACCCACCGCGAAAAGAGACGCCGTGAGATGCGCCGTGAACAAGATCGCCTCGACCTCGAGTTACAAGAATCATATCTCAAGCATGAGAGATATATGATCGATGCTCATATATTGCTTGCTCGAATCAATGCAGGTGGCAAGGAATAATGGGGAGTACGCAATATCAGAAAGAGATGTATAATTTTTATGGTATCTATACAACATTCGAGGTAACCTAGGACCCAATAATTTTGTATTACAGGATTTCCTAGTAAATTTGGTAGCCTTCTATATTTTTTTATATTTGGGTGGTTGACTGCAATCCCAGTCTCGTTTTTTCTTAACGGTGGTAAATAGAAAACAGTATTTTCTTATGGATTGAATCCTAGTTGTCTAAAAAAAAATATGAGAAAGTGGCTCTAGCTAGTTAAGGATCTATCACTATTCAATATATCATCTCATCGTTTACTTATAGATCATTTAGTGTTAATTTTGACGCCGTAGAAGCTTTGTGGTATGTTACTCAAAGATCGGAGGTATGTGGTTCTTAGTCATACATACTCACTCGATAGAAGTATAATAAACTCGTTATTGAGACTTCCATTATCTACATTACAATTATCTTATATCGCAAGAGATTTATATCTACGTTAGAAATCAAAGGGGTTTTTATACTATTGTATTGTCATTTCTATTCCCAATGCCGCCAGAGAACTACGTTACCCCAACCTGGGAAGCCCCAGGAATTAACATAGCTTTGGGCATGCTTTGTTCTCTCCGAGATGATGAGTATCTTCGTTCAATTCTCTGACCCCGAGAAGGTGATCCTAAGCTCAAGCTTTATGGGGTAAAAAACCTAAGACAAGCGCGTACGAGAAGCTGGCCATAGCCACTGTTTCAAACCATTAGCAATACTAGTCTTATGTATATGCCAATCTCTGGGGTGGCGACTCGAAGTTCGCAGTCAGTTGTTGATGTTACGGAAGCTTTATGAAAGTATGAGGAGGGACATAAGAAAATATGAAGCTACAGGTGTAACATTGGGGAAGAAGTGTGGTAACTATAAATTACCTTTTTCAATCTTTGAAGCAGGATAGAATATACTAAGAGGTTTTTAGTGGCTTATGGATGTATGAAGTATCTCGGACTTCAATGGCCACTCCTTTGTGAGATTAGCGGAGATATTGACCCGTTCGACGCCGTATGGAAACAGAATCATTCGCCTGATTCTAGTGATGAGGAAATCAATGACTTAATTATGAAAGCTCAGATGATGATTCGGTGGATAGCCACCCTCAGTACAATTTTGTAAGTGATAACATTTACTATTCCTAGATAGAATACTACCAAACATATTGATATCAGTCATAATCTAGAAAAGAACCCATGAGGCTTATAATGGAGCGGTATCCAGCCAGTCTAATGGGGCCACAGTTATTAAAGGAGTGAGGAAGGAGGGGGAGGAAGAAAGGACAACATGAGGAAGATGAGCAATTTGAAGACGAGTAAGAGCGGGAGGGGGAGGGGATAGAAGGGATAGAAGGGATAGAAGGGATAGAAGGGATAGAAGGGATAGAGGGGGAGGAGGGGGAGGAAGAGGAGGAAGAGGAGAATATTGAAGCTATCAAACTTAAAAAGGTTTGCCATGGAGAGTACGGTCTTATCGGTCTTGACCGGGAGGAACGCCAAGCTGAGCGCAAGCATGAGATATATATGATTAATGCGAAGATAATGCTTGCGCTGATCAATAATGGATTGGTTAAAATACGGTGCTTGAATAGTACTGGAAAATACTGAGGGTAGACAGGTCTCAATACTATGTATGAAATTGTAAAGGTTCCCTCGTTACTCTTATATAATGCTAAATGCTCCGTATAATTTACTTTCACAGTACGAATAAGAACTCCAACCTTTTTGTAGCGTTTATAAACCACTATAATTTTCGGTATCTTAAGAATGAAGAGATGTTAACTGTCAGCTTCCGGACCTAACTTTGTACTTACTTTATACCTCTAGTAAGCCTTCATACAATTACCATATAAATCACCTGATAACCTTTAGTATTCCTAGCCTGGAGAGATAGTATTACTCGGCAAAGCAATAAATAGTCCTTGTTATCCCGTGCATAAGTCTACAAGAGGTAGTTATCCTATACTACTCAAAGGCGAAATTCTATAGACTATTAAAGCTCTTATAATCCTATTTTTGGGTGAATAGAGAGATAGGCCTGTGTGGTACCGTTAGGTTGATATCCGAACTAAAGTACTCCGGGGTAAAGGCTTTGTGACCGAAGACCATTTCGGGCCCAACGCGTGAACTAGCGTCGATTATGAGCCCCAAATGGAAGCTAAGTCTTCAGTTTTTCACTTTCACATTTCCTAGCCCTCATAGATCATAGACTAGTAACGTATTACAACGGCACTGATGAATAAGAGTACTTCTTGTTGTCCTGACCGCCATACTTAAGTCGTAGGATCTTCTGCCAGCTCCCCATCATCCCCAGTCTTAAACCACTTTCCCCAACTCATCACGTATGAATACATCATCTCCTAATCCTTCTCTGGATACATAAAACAGTTTTTGACTGCCTTTCCTAAGAGTCTAAGTCCTTGATTATTTCCCCCTTCAAACATCTTCCAGTAACGATTATCCGTCACCCAAAAAGTGACCGTAAGAGACGAAATGGTCTCCGGTAGCCCTAAAACCCAGAACCTTCAGGGGCTTCGACGATCTACAAGAGATACTCGAGAATATTCTTCTACAGAGAATGTACTACCCAAGGCAAAGCCTAAGCCAAAGACTACCAGAAAGAAAGAGATTAGTATCATGAGGGTTACACCAAGCTCCTCCCAGCAACAGATAACCACTATTAGTACTTCGAAAAGGAAGCTTAGACCAAAAAGAACCGCTACTGCTAACTCATCAACCAGTCTAAAACGTGGGGGAACTACTAACCCCTTCATCCCTTCTAAAGCCAAATGCAAAGCCATTGACCAAAAGTCCAGAATCCCAATTAGCCAGAGAAGGAAACACACTGAAAACAGTAATTTGGGGGGAGAGAAGAAATTCTTAGTCTTCAACCTTTCTAAGCAGTATTTGGAGAACCAATATAAGGTTGAATACATACGCGATCACCAAGATAAAATCAACTCTAGTAATGGGGGAGCACAGGTTATTGTTACCGGAGTAGGTCAATTGGGATTCAGCAAGTATCTGGGGGTATTTCCAGGAAGTATTAAAGTGATATTTTCAAATGACACTTGGTCTGACAGCAGCAGTATGGATGATGAGGAGCAAAATCAAACTACCGATAAGAGTTGTTCGGACGTAGGTGATGATAATGTTATTAATGGTGATACTAATGATACGGGGATGATTATAGGCCTTGATCAACTCGAACCTAATTTTCAAGAACAAATCTCCGATATAGAAACTGTACCGGAATTATCCCCATGCTCGACATTAAGCACAGTAATCTCAGAGCCACCTGAATTATGGGCTTGATATATGGCTTGTGGCTTTTTGACTTGAAGGGTTTAGTAACTATAAAGTCATGGTATAGGGTGACCACACGGAACTCATTGTGTTTAAGTCACATGTGTGTAGGAATAAATCATAAATTATCACTCGAGCCTAATGTTTTTTTTTTAATCTTCTAACTTACTACCTATAATAGTTATCTGAGATAATCTTGGTAGTTTGGATGAACATTAGGATTAGTCTCATAGTGAGGCTTTAAATTTATGTAATTTTGTACAGTGTGGTAGTAATACCTAAACAGAAAATACCCGAGGAGGAATGGTTTTGCCTATCCGTATCGTGATATAACATAGAAAGCTAGTACTAGTAATCAAAAGTACATGTACTTATTCCCAATTAAGAAACATACTTCAAAACTCAAAAACTTCTTCAGAAACACTATAAAACACTTGAATATTTGATCTTTTTTATTCCTAATGTTATAGATAGTATTAGCAGGTCGAAATGGAGATATATAGATAAGAGATGGGTAGCTTAATTGACCCCCAGAAGACGCTTTAATTAATGTAGTTCCCCAAGGCCTCGGGGGTTTTCTTAGAGTATCCCTCGGAATTTCTTTTGCCATAGAGATTACGTCTCTTTGCCATAATCTATGTCAAAGGTATATCTCAGGAGGTACTTAACCACGGCCATAAAACCCCATTAAGGTATATGTTTCCATCCTTATGCCAGAACTGGGGCTATAATGTGATTTTCCCTTGAACTTTACGACTGCTAACCCAGCGGAGAAAGTGCAGAGTTGTGAGCTGAAACCTGAATATATTTCCCCTAATGAATATATAGAGCGATTAATTATTAGGAGTCATTATCTGACTCCTTGCTCGGCTAACTTAATACAACAATACAATACTCCTTTTACTTCAAGCTCAGCGGAGGTGATAAGCCTAGATCAAGCCTAGAAACCAAGAAACCAGGATCTATGACGAAGACGACTTTGGTCACTCCCCCCGAATCTAAATTCTATAGAATTCTTAGAGCTGAGGGAGGGAGGGAGGGTTAATGAACATACTGATATAAAATTTAATATAAATCGTAGCAAAAAGCAAAGAATGACCCGTATTTCAAAAGAATAAAAAGCAAAAAAAATACTAAGCCCCTCGCTGCCGGTTAGCTTACAGGGTACAGGGGTCATAACCCCATAGAATCTCTCAAACAAACCCCTGCTAAGGCTACATACCTTATGAGTCCTGCTAATATGGGTATTAATATCACGCCACCCGTAAAGTCATTTACAAGTGCCCTATTTCTTATCCCTAGAAATTTACAGACTCGAATTGTGTTTACTATGGAAGCGACGTCGTTTAAGCAAGGAAAAGGATGAGAAAGTGTGCCGTAAGTAGGATCTTCTAGATTAAACGCCACGGGACGTAAGTGCAAATATGAATGTTACACAATCGATGCACAACTACGCCTTACTCAGACTAGAGTTTATGGTAAATGGTTTGGCTACAGGCGATTGAATCATGCAGATGCGTGTAAGATTAATAACCCGAAACAATTTTCTATAACCGGAATAAAAGCTTCTTGTCGTTCCTCGATCTAGATCACAAGCCTAACAGGTGGCGGCGCTAGTGGCTATGCAAAGAGACGTAGTTTAGAGTAGGTACTTGGCGGAGGGGAGGCTGAAAGGAAGACTGGAATATCTGGTGCAGTTTGTATTGGAAATAATTTACTTACATGTACCCACTAAGTAGTCATCTGTTGTAGTACCAGCTATATCAACCCTTAGTAAGGTGACAGGCTAAAATTATCAGGGTTAGGGCTATCTTAGCATCTTGACAGCTGAATCTAGCACTAGGACCAGTGGTAGCCTGCCAGTGAAATAAGATCTGAAATCTAACTCGCCCAGCGGCCTGCATATATAACCACCCTAAGCGCTGCACCAAGTCCAAACTACACTCATGACTTCTTCGATCTGCCCGATAACATCATCGTACAGCTGCTTACTCATACTAGATGCACCTGAGTATCTCACATCGGTGAAAAGGTCTGAAAGTAGGCATCTCACACGTGAGTTTTTCCTTTTCCTTCGACAGCTGTGCCACCTCCGACAAACATAACCTCACACAACGAAACACTTATTACCGGGCGTGTGTGTGATGACCGCATGTCGACTGCAGGCAAAAGTCTTATTGGGACCTTAGAAAGGTGAAAATCAAGACTCCCAGACCCAGGATGGTTGGTGATCATAAAAAACAAGCTCTTCGAGCGTATGCTTGTCCCGGCACTAATCTCTTGGGGTTGCGTTAGCGAGACAAGGGTTTTCACCACGGAGGCTCCTCCGTGTCTGACAACAGAGGCAGCAAAAGAGATTGAGAGCAGCCAAACAACAAAGGTATAATAACTAGCTATGGTGCAACGCGTTTCCTCAGGTGTCAGAGAGGGAAAGCCACCTGTTATCGCGAACACTAGAGGCATTTGGTCGTTGCACCGGTTTCTCATAACGCCAACGCTCGTCGTCGTCATTCTATCCGCGCTATTGCTGCTCCCAAGCATTAAAGACATTACGTTAGGCTCCCTTGGCCTACTAGCATCGCCCCAACCACCACCTCCTCCACCGCCATCACTGCCGCCTCTAACACCTTCTCCCCCTCCTCCCCCTCCTCCCCCTTCATCATCCATAGAGAGTCTCGCTACTGGAAAATCCACTCTGTCAATTATGTTAGACATGGCAAACACTACACCCTCCAAAGTTCCGGCTGCCACGGCAAACGATAACCTCAACAACGTCGAGAGTCTTGAACCTACAACAGATCTAAGTTACCTAGCCGAAGGTGCTGCTAACGTAATCTATCGTATTTCGTCTCCTCAAGGTGCACCACAGTACCACAACCAGCTTCTCCGACTACGAAAGGCTCTCCCGAGTGCCCAACCAAACAAATTGGCCTATGAACATCTGCTGCATACCTTTCATCCGTTATTCCCGAGTCACCTCCTCCTCCCAACAACTCTAATACGTATTCCTAATTCGGTACTAGTGCGGGAAAATGCTGTTCTCCGGACAGCGGAGGAGACAGGGAGACGGCCAGCCAAAAGACAGGGGCTATATCTGGAGGAGGTAAAGGAAGAATTTGGCTTTTTGATAATGGACATGTCACCACATCCACTCCCTACACCACCACCCACTCGCCGTAGTCCCTTGAATTTCTTATCACGAGCTCTTTCTCTACTACCTGGCTACAAAAGACGACCAAAGGAACTAGTTGCTCCGGTCTTACCGGCCCACGCTCAACAAACTCGACAGCTTTTAATCGAGTTTAAGCCAAAATGGATCGTTCAATCCCCCTCAGCTCCTAAATCATGGCGCCGCTGCCGCACATGCGCCCTCCGCCTTTCCAAAGCTCAAAAACACACTTTCTGCCCATTAGATCTATCTTCAAGTGACGAGCCTCGGGTCCGGCGCGCAGTGCAGTACCTTATCCCTGCAAAAAAGCCTGGGAATCTTCAGCTAGCCCCGGGAGTCACGTGGGAAGCTACACAGAAAATAATCGCCGACCGAACAGTCCGATATCTAGTTGAGAGTGATCTCATGCCATATCTGAAGAAATTACATGCAGAACTAGACCCGTATGGGCCTGTAGCTATCGAGACCATGGATAAAGAACACAAGGATAGGTTTATAACCGCAATGACAGTCAGAGATCTGACAATATTTCTAAGGATCGATCTAGATGCAAAGGATGGAGATAAGAAGGGGGTAGATGCCCGTATTGGAGATCTAGACCTAAAGACGGGAGATGCTGGCAAGTGGAGTTACTGGGCGGATGTTGAGAGGAAACTTGCGGAAGGGGGCTTGTACAACGGCACTGAGGAGGGTGCAGACGAGAAAGAGGTTTGGTGTGAGCCATAGAGGTTAATAAAGCTCCAAAAGAGGGACTTTAAAGATGGTGGGCTTGATATGGGGCTTTTTGCTTTTTGCATATATTTTGTGAGAATTTTGGTGATACGTCCTATCTCTCTTTTCAATGATATCCACCTTTTGTTGCCTATTACTATCCCCCTATCTCCCAACTTTCATAATCCTAGAACTGGGGTTTTCTTTGTATTCTTTTTATCTATTTTAAGTTTCAATGTACGGTGGGAAGTTAGGAGGGTGGGTTCTAGGTTTATGATTAATGATAATGGTTCAATTTTTTCCCCTGGATTTGTCTTTACAAGGTCTCCACGGCAAGCATCCCCGGCCTTCTATCAGATCTCCTAATTCTATGATGAATTCAAGAATTTGCCCTAACACTTAAAAAGTTATGGCTGTGTTACTAGAGATAGTATAGATATAATCCTCATAGAATAAAGAGGGTAGGAGATTGGAGCTGCTACGTACGCCTGCTCTAGCTTAGTATTCATAAAACTACAATTAAGGCATAGAATGAAAAGGGTAGGCTATAAGTAGACTAACAACTTCAATAGCTTGCTCTACCAAGTACTCATAATAAACTAAATCTCCTATACTATAAACCTAAGACCTACTTAAACCTACACCTATCTTACAGTCTACACTTAAACACAGATTATAGACCATAATTAATGGGTGATAATTCATTACTCCATAGCCCCTAAACTCACCACCACAGGATAAAGTTACCACATTCATGACATTTTTGAGTGGCTTCACTGGTTTCTTTTTATGTCTTAAGTTGCATAGAAATGTTGCAATGAATTTAAAATTTGAATAACTGAGTGTTTGACTACGTCGGCGTATATTCAGGTATAGTATACCGAGGGATTAATTAAATATTCGAAATTAATATTTTATATGTGATGAGGTACGGACAGCGGAATTGGCTGTTTGAACAGCAGGACTTTGTTGTGACCATAGATGTTTTTTTTGTGCAACATGAGGCTTATGGGGGTACAATACAAGTGTGTCACGAAGGGTTGGGCAGCCTTCGGGATGACAAGTCTGACCCGAATTCAGGGATACCAATGTAGGCTCAATTCACCTCTAATCCAAAATTTAATTACAGAAACATCATAGGAATTACTCCTTTCTACATCTCAAGGAGTTCTCTAACTAGCCACGACTATTATACACACTTCTTAGCCCCCCGGAGAAAATGAAACTACCGGTTGAGGTTTTACACCAAATACTGGCATATCTCCCAAAAGATGGACTTTTATCCATCCATTTGGTCAACCCTTTGTTTGCATCCATTGCAAGAGAATTCTTATTCAAGGAAATTTCTTTCCCGTTCACTCGGGCAGGGTTCCAAAAGTTTGTCCAAATTTCCCAAAAACCAGAACTCTCGTCTAGTCCATAGTTTCCAATACTACCGATAAATGACCCATATGGCAACCCCGAATTACTCGTATACCTCGGTGCCCCCCAAAAAGATGAGTAGGTCACACTTAAGGCATACCTCGAGCGATGCAGGAACCAGCAGCTATTGCTCCAATCAGAAGATTATGACAACATGCCTCGCGAGTCACTAGGTCGTTTTCCACACCTCACCGAGTTCTTGCTGTTGAGCAACCTCGACCAACCCTCCGGTTGTTTTAAAACTCTAAAAGAAATTCCAGTATATTTTTCCGATCATGAAAATCGGATATATGTAGTCACCCAGCCCAATGTGTACACCAACCCTGTCGAAGTACGCCTAACCACAAAAATATTCTGGAAAACAATCGACGCCATGTTCTATACGAGAAAAATCCATTAAGACTCTAGACTTGTCTTTGGGGATTTGGAGATATATATTTAGGGCCGAGCCTGAGAGGTTGGGTCGACTAGCAAAGGTCGTAAGAGATTGTACTACTTCTCCGTATTCGCATCGACTCAGATAGGACCATGTAGGATGATAAATCGAGGATGTTTGATGACCTAGAGAATGGCCTGGTTGTGGGCTAGAGACTATTTCACAAACACCCACTAAATAGGCTAGATATTCAAACGTAGAAGGAATGATAAAATACGTCTTGGACCATGAAGAGTCTGTGCTTATACTTGATAAACACATTTGAACTCTACTAGGTTTGTCTACCTACTTTGAACGCAGGTTATTCATAGCTAATCATTCTAAATAGATTAATTAATTCTGATCTTCCAACACTTGTGACTTGTGTGATTCGTCATTTTGAATACCCGATTCTACCAAGACTGTTCATTGGATTATACAAAGCCTTGAGATAATACAAGTACTAATAAACCCTAACTTCAAATAACAAAAACCAAACGATTAGAAAATGGCCGGGCGATATATAGTACTTGTGTAATAGAGATAGATAAAAGTCACCTATCACTCACTACCCACCAAAACAGCGACAAAAAGGAATTCGCTGTTACAAAGACCTTTAAAATATCACCAGAGTTGAGACATCTAGGACACCTAAAGACCTATGTGGTGGGTGTCTCTGCCTAGAGGTCCGTGTTTTCCGGAACACAATGCAATGCAAGACAAATCCACCAACGGACAATAGTCCGATTCAAGTGGGTTGATACGGCACGTGTAGTGTTTAGCGTCTATTTCTCTTATCGCTAGTTTTACCGAAGAGTTTACTAATCGGATTAGGAACCACTAAGCGATGATGATGACGAGGCAGTCCTTGAATACATGTACATGTGAGGAGCAGGTGGGTAAGTACATAGGTAAGTACTAGGTATTTATCCTTGGCCCAACAAAATTTTGTACATATTGCGCATAAGTGTTTCATATTGTTTCTGGTATACAATTGAAAAGCAAAATAAGGATACATTTGTGTGTGTGTGTACCGCACTACCACTGGCCCATAATTCGTTAAAACCCCATTTCCCATTACATCCAGCTACTACTGCTGCTACTGCTATTATTACTAAAAATAGAATAAAATCGCATTACATGAAGAGCCCAACAAGCGCAGCCGGTGCCGCAATAATAAACAAAGGGTTCATCAGCAACGGGGCTGCAGCTGCAGTAGATTGGGCCGCAAGAGTTGCCTCAGTAGTACCCGTGGGAGTCGTAGAAGTGACCAATCCGGTAGAGGTGGTTCTGGTGGTAGAAGCTGCTCCGCTAATAGAGCCACTACTAACTGTTCCACTCCCGCTAGGAAGAGTCGCAGACCCTGTGGCAGATCCACTCACAGAGGTAGAGGTAGAGTTATTCAAGTCATCGTCTACACAGTTACAATTAGCCATACTCTCGAAATGTAACAATATATCAGGTAGTCTACATACCGTAGATATATGGAAGGCAGTCAACAGCGAAATTCATGATAACTTCAGTCGCATCAGTCTGGTCATCTTTCGAGCAAGCCAGTGAACAAGCAGCCGCTGTTGCATTCGCTGTAGAAGCTCCTGCACTCATGGCATCGCATACACACTGAAGATTATTGCTGCTGCTCGCGCAGGCATCATCAATTCTCTTGTAGTCTGCTTCGTTGCACTTCCTGATGCATGATGGAAGAGCATTGAAAAAGTCGTCTCCGGTCTTGTATGTCGCTGATGTTGTAGACGCGAAGAAACCGAACGCAGCGACAGCGTAAAGGAAGGCAGTTGATGTAATCATGACGTTGGTATTTTATTTTATTTTGGAGGTCTTCTTGGGCGGGAAAGGGTCGGGTGATTGGTATCGTATCTTGTGGGCGATGGAGGCTTGAGTTGTGGTGTTGATTTTTTTTGGTTTATATATTCTCTTAATGATAGGCCCGTGACACTTGGCGGAGAACATCCTGGTCGGGTACTCCGCCAAAAGGGGCTTGGTATACGCGGCTCACCCACCTGGCCCCCATATGATCCTCCATGGATGCACGGCACCTATCGGCAGCGCAGTATTTATTCTCCACTTGGCCTCCCGAGCACTGAAAAGCCACTCGCGGGAAGTTTTGGTATCTTGAACCCAATATGTGTAGACCTCCGTTCAATTTTGTGGACTTTGAGTAGGTATGTATTATGTATTGTTAAACCTATGTATATTTGGGGGAGGGGGGGGTTACCCGAGGAGAGAGACAAAGGCTTTGGAAGACCACATATCCCTAGCCCTGTTGTGTATCAAATTATTCCGAAGGCCTATTTGGGTGACGTAGTAGTGCTAATGAACCTAGCCGCGATTCAAAACGAAAAGTGGAGTCATCTAAAGCTGGGGCCACTCTAATAATAATATTAATAGCTATATACTTAGTAATACAGGGGTAGTCTTACGGGAGGCGGTGCGGGTAATGTGGCTAGTGCTGAGTTCGTGCCACGACTGCCACCTGCTGTCAGACTTTCCCCTACCTAGTAGTAGATACCCTAATATAACCCCCAGTCCTGCACTATATAGCCTTATAATATTATAATGATCTTTGATATCATTAATTCACTAGGAAAGCTTATTTAATGTATAAACATAGTTTTCTATTACGCAAAGCTCTAACCAATCTCTAGTCCATACAAAACCACAAATGCACTGTTATACACCCCCCTAGACATAGAACCCATCCTCCATTACCATAAAAGCGATTCCCTCATCCCAGCACCGTCTAATATTAAAAGGCAAGCCGCTGTACCATACCCTACATGAAGAGTCCAGAAAGCACAGCCGGAAGCGCAACAACAAATAATGACCCCATCATCAACGAGGCCCCCGCATTAGTTGACTGAGTTGCAATAGGAACCCCCGTCGAGGTCCCATTGCTAGGACTTGTAGTAGTACTATTGGTCGAATTATCATTCGGGCTAGTAAAGTTGGCATCGCTAAATTCTACACACACAGACGACTAATTAGCCAAACAACTCTATAAACGAAGGAATAGCAAGATTATACTACATACCAGGGAAGAAAGGAAGACAGCTGGTCAAGAAATCCATAAGTGCCGCATCTCCATTAGCTTGGTCTGACTGAGAACAAGCCCCCCAGCAGGAGGTGGTGATGTTTTCTGGGGCGGTAGTGTTTGTATCGTCTGCTACAAACACTAGGGTTTTACAAGCACACTCGAAGTCATCCCCACACTTTGCAGTAACTGAGGTTTCGCTATCTGGTCCGCAGGCCTTAACACACTCTGGGAGACTGTTGAAGAATTGGGCGACACTAGTGTAGTTTGTTTCTGCGGTTGCTGTGGAGAAGAGGGTGAACGCAGTAGCGGCGTAGAGGAAGATGGTTGATGCAATCATGATGATGGATTTAAGTTCTTTTCGGGATGGGTTAGAAGTTGATTGGTATATGAGAGCTAATTGCGGTGGATGTGTGCCGTTGGAGGTGGGTGATCCTAAGTGCAACCTACGGTGGGTAGAGAAAGAGAGAGAGAAAAAACGTATTCAATAGAGTCTGTTTATATATTCTGTTAAATTCCGAGGTCGTGATAAGATTCTTAGTCACACATATTTTAAGGTGTCCATAAAGGGGTTGGTTGTTGGTTGTTGGTTATTTGCTTAGAGTACTTCTTCACCGGACAGCGCCTCTATCATGCATATTGTGTGGTAATGGTTGTTTCTGTGCCTCACGTCTAGCTAAGTATCTCGGAGATTTTTACGGAGACTTTTATTGAGATTTTTAATGTGGGTCTTAGCACACGGTGAATTTACCCTTCGGAAGGCGTTCAAATATCTAGTTAGGTACCTGATCTTTGCACTATCTCCCCCTTTTTTTCTGTTTTTTTTTTTCACTTTTCACTTTTCAATTCTGTTAAAATCACGATGGCCACTTTCCTACAAAGTATCACTAAGTGGTGCCAACACCTTATACATGCCTGTCATCATTAAAATTTAGTTTAGTAATATTTTCACTGGAATGTAACTAGGTATATAAATCTAGAAACAAGGTGCATTACAGCCGATCGTTAAACCGCTGATTTGGTCTCATACCTGCAGTTGGCTGTGCACCATAGGGCTGGAGTACGTCAAAGGAAGTGGGTATTTACATGTACATGTATTAATAGTATCAAGACAACCATCCAAGACTCGTGCTAAGCTCCTTTTGGTAGTGGAATGCTACGTTTCATATACTCTAGAACAACTAGGTAGGGGTACTTACTCGTCTACCAAAAAACGACTAACTGCGGCTGTGGCTTTCACGCTTATAACATTCCACCTATAGCAACGAATAAAGTGGCGGATAGAGATATTTAGAGTTAGAACACCCTCGAGTAAACGAGTAAACGCCTTCCGGTGGATACCCTGGGCATTCCATCCTCCAGCCCCTTGTATGCGCTTGTAAATCTTGGCCTAATCTATCCGTAGGGCTGACGGAAATTAGCCGACGGGACTTATGTAGGTACATGTGCATACCTACATGTAGAGTACTTACAAAGAACGTCAAAACAGCGTAAACACATTTAGACGTTGGTCATTACATGTATGGATGTACCTATTACAGCTCTGATTCTCGCCCTTCTTAGAGCCGTTGCCTCGTTAAGCGCAGAGTTTAACTGTAAAACATGTAATTGTTGAAAGGAATTATATACATACATATATGGAATCTCTCTACCATACCCTGCATTTAGTTGCCTACTTAGATGTACTCAACACCCCATGTCACAAGGCATCACTCGTTGCAGAGTGTGCAGTGGTCTGTAGCGCTCTAACTCGCGGCAGCACCAGATCTGCAGATCTGGCCCATGCATCCGGCAATCTCCGGACCCCAGATTACCCCACTCTGCAGGACAGCTTGAGGTTACAACACCGCTCTCCACTCCACGATAATCTTTGTTCGGTATTACATGTAATTACCAGCACATGTATACGGGTATCTCACGACGCATATAGACCATGAAACCTACGACATATATCTTCAAAGCTTTCCGAGCTTCTTGTTTTCGCCCAATTGCAGTTACGAGGGGCTCAAGAACACTCCTGACATTGAGCCGCTATCGAGGTCCTTCTGAAGTAAGCTGAGCCTAAAGTTTTTGGTCAATTGCTCATGTTGGCGTGATGTGCATATAGCCTCCACTACTAGAAACGACGGCCGGGAACCATCTCGCCAGTATTGTTTCTCAATATGGAGACTCGCCAGCGTTTGTTCTCCTATCTACACACCTGGCTCAGCCCTGTGATGCTGATTGTGTCTTAGTGTTATATCTAAGCACCAAAATGCCCGCCTTTCGTACCATGATTTACATACTCAATCCACCGCTCTTGCTCACGGTCTCTCCAACCTCGGTGTTTCTAAAGGGGACCGTGTTGCTGTTTCTTTAGGAAACAATGTTGAGTTTGCTCTCGCAACTTATGCTCTTTTCAAACTTGGTGCTATACTGGTGAATCTCAGTCAAGGAACTCCATTGATAAACATCACCCGACCAGTGTTCTGATTTCGTTGGGCATAAAAAGGTTCCCTTAAACCCATCATTCAATGCCAACCAAGTCATTGCAGCTTTAACTCACCTCGATGCTTCCCGCCTCATAGTATCACTAGAAACAAACCTCCCCCGAAAGCCTCCACGGTCAAATTTACCGCTTCTTCGACAGATATTTCCATCCTTAGAGACAAGATGCATATCGGAACTAGTGCCGTCACTTAAGGATGTTATCATAGTTGATAATTCGCATGGTCGGGTTGATATCTCCTCATTCAAAGCGTTTCAGGCGTTCAAAGATATACTTGAGGATGGTGTTGGCTGTGGTTCTTTGAATGAACAGGGACTGAGCCCTGATGATGTGATAAATATTCAATTTACTAGCGGGTGAGTTTCGGTTCCACACACGAATGCCGATGAATCTATTATCACGTGACTAATGTGGATATTAAGGACGACTTCGATGCCGAAAGCTGCATGCCTGACACACAAGTCTATTCTGAACAATGGTAAAAGTATCGGCGATCGAATGCTTTTAACAAATAGAGATATCGTATGCTGCCCTCCGCCATTATTTCAGTAAGTAAATCATCTTTTATACCTTAAGATGCACAGTAAAAATCTATATTCACAACAAATCTAGTTGTTTCGGAAGTGTATTAGGCTATATGGCTACCGCAACCCATGGTACGGTTCTTACAGACATTATCAATTCCCGGTGATCCTAGGTTAGGTTAATGTAAACAAACAGGTTCTGCAATTGTTTTTCCATCCGAAAGTTTCAACCCCCTTCTTACACTTAAAGCCGTACAAGAAGAAAGATGCACAGCCCTCTATGGCGTCCCAACAATGTTTACTGCAGAACTCGAGTTACTTCAAAGTGGTGCGGTTACCTATGAAGGATTCCAATATCTCAGAACAGGCATTGCAGCGGGGAGTAGTATTCCAACCGAGTTAATGAAGAAACTACATTCGACTTTAAATTTAACGGAACTAAGTATGTCTCAAGGTGACTGGTTTCTCCAAGTATTTTGTTGACAAAGTGGTTTAGCTATATGTTATGGGTGAGGATCTCATAAATGACCACATAGGTGGTTCTAACCGTTGGGGTTGTAGAATGACCGAGACTTCGCCTGTTTCTGCGATGACTACGACAGATGACCCGCTAGATAAGCGTGTTGATAGTGTTGGGAGATTACTGCCTCATGTTGAGTAAGTCTCCGTAGGAGTTCTTCTACACTATATATAGATACATGGCATCTAAGCGTTACCTCTAGGGCAAAGATAGTATCTGCAACTGACCGCTCAAAAATCCTCCCAATTGGAGAGCGGGGCGAGCTTGTAGTGTCTGGGTATCTTCTTCAGAAGGGTTATTGGAATGATCCTGTTAGAACGGCAGAAGTAATGATGAAGGATGAGGAAGGAAACACTTGGATGCATGTCCGTCTACATCTCCTTCAGTCATCAGAATATGGAATTATAGCTGATTAAAAATGAGTAGACGGGTGATGAAGCCGAAATGGACGCTGAAGGCTATGTCAAAGTAGGTATATTCATTATCTGTAAAATATGAAACAAGTACTAAATAAAACGTAGATAACGGGAAGGCTAAAGGATCTAATTATCCGGGGAGGCGAAAACATTGTATGTTATCCGTACAACTTTTCCTTTGTCTTATGTTGACACCACTAAAATCATATTCACCCTAGCATCCCCTAGAAATCGAAAACTGCCTCCTTTCTCATCCTTCTATCGCTGAAGTCTCAGCAGTTGGCCTAAAAGATGACCGCTATGGTGAAGTCGTCGCAGTATTTGTTCGTAAAGGTGAATCGATGATAGTCACATCTGATGAGATACGGAATTGGGTTAGAGAGAAATTGTCTCATCATCTTGGTCCGT
The DNA here is from genome assembly GCA_033030345.1 of Verpa bohemica. Taxonomy (NCBI): domain Eukaryota; kingdom Fungi; phylum Ascomycota; class Pezizomycetes; order Pezizales; family Morchellaceae; genus Verpa; species Verpa bohemica. The sequence goes on along the minus strand of JAUFSE010000009.1, from coordinate 214,197 downwards.
GTTTCACTATGTTTTTAATCTTATCAAGTGATGTTAGGATTGAGAACTGACTTTTAGAACATAGTGCCCAAGCACGTATTTTTCGTAGATGAGTATCCAAAGACAGCGAGTGGGAAGATACAGAAGTTCGTATTGCAGGAGATGGGTAGAAATTTACTACTTGGGCAGTCAAAGGTCAGCACATAGAGAAAAGAGCAAGTATAGGTGGGGGAAAGTTCGCTATAAGAATAAATACACTACCTCATGAGCCGTTACCCTCTTAGAGGACAAATATCCTAGCTCGCCTAACAGGCTGAACACTCCTAAATACCACAAAAACCCCCGGAACAGAAAAATACTTTCTAGACTTGGGAGACCTGGTACTTCTTTGTGGCTGTCTTAACCCTCCACAATGAGACAAAAAATTGAAGTTAGCTGAATTATGCTAGAAACTACTTGGAAGAGATATCTAAAGAGTAGAGTTAAATTTTCTTATCTTTTTATAGCGTCTAGAGTGTATAGAGCATGATATTTGAAGCCAAAACTATTGCATTTTTTTGAAGTTCCGCAGCCTTGGCAACTCCTTAGCAACTTCTTATAGCACTCTAACTTAGATGTGATTATGAATATAAAATCACCAAGAAAGATATAGGCAATTCAACTTTTTAAACTAGGGGTAGCATATACATGATTAACTTCACAGCGCTCAATTAAAATTCAAAGCTGCAGCCATGTCCAATAAATTCCCGGAGCCCCCCCCCCGTAGAAATGGCAAAAGAGTTCATTCACCTCATAGCTAGTGAACTACTTCTCTCCAGGGAGTCGAACAATCGACCCCCTGATCCAAGGTCATCATCGGTTGTATGATGTCCTTACCGCTAGGCCAATTGACCTAACACGGGTACTTGTTGAGAGTCAGCTCCCATAAGCTCATACCAATATATAGCCCTTTATAGTAGCGGGGTGATTTCCTATGATACACCAACAACCATAAAGGTCCTGCAAAGAGAGGTATTGTGTGATGACTAACAGGACTTTATGGGGACCACATCACTTGGTGAGGCAAAGGGCACCCAAAGTGATGGTTTTCTTGGACTTTTTTATACATTTATTTTTCCAGCATTTGTGGTGCTAAGGTTTGTGGGTTTGATGTTATGGGGGGAGAGCTCTGGGAATTTGTTGGGCACGGCTGTACATGTATCCATAGGCGTTAAAATCCACTGGAATGCCACTCTTAGTAGATATCCTAAGTGGCAGGACTGTAACGGTCCATAGATAGGAATATGTATCTCGGCCCATCTAAAAATTAGTATCACCAAGCCCTTCTCTGATGGATGGCGAGTTTAGGCTCCATATACGGAAGAAATTTTGAGCCTATATTTTTTTCATTATCACAGAATGCTAGCCCTAAAAAGTTGACAATATTAAATCGATCTCAGATTTATACACTTGTATTATAGAGGTGAAGCCCTAAAGTGCGTTGAGCCTCATACATAAGGTCGCACAAGTTCAGGGGGTGGGCGGCAACCTTCTCAGCCTAAGCATTAACGATCAAGTCTGACTACATACGTTCTCTGGCCCAGATTTTTCAGTTATGGTACTTGAAGGCTTCGGGCTTGCTATGAGTATAGTTGCCTTGATACAGCTTACCGGGAAGTTGACTGCCATAGGATACGACTACATCGCGGGGGTTAAGCGGGCATCGAGAGACTGTAAGGATCTCGTTTATGAGCTTAGTTCGCTCGCTGCGGGTTCTTAAAACCCTACAAGATTATATCGACAAACCTGGGGCGCAATCGGTGGCGGTTCAACAGCTCAGCACAAGAGGGGGCCCGATTGAGGGGTGTATTAAAGATTTAATAGAGCTCCAATCTAAGCTAGGGACTAGGGAAGGACTTAAAGGACTGATAGATAATCTAGGATGGCCATTTAGAGAAACAGAAACTTTACAGCATATCACACGGATAGAACGTTACAAGAGTTTATTTACCTTTGCTCTGGCAGCTGATCAACTGTAAGTAGACCCGGATATTGAGCCTTGTAGCTTCACAAAGTTGTATGTGCTGACCTAGGGCAAAGTTCACTTTCGAAGACTATTAAAGCATATATCAAGGATGTAGATCTTGCTGTTCAAGGGATAGATAGATGCGTTCAGGACACGAATCTTGTCGTTCACGAAACAAATGCAATCACTGTCGGCATGAACACCGTTACTCACAATACGAATATTGTTGCTCGTAATATAGACGCTACGGTCGACAGTCTTCGGCAAGATATTAGGACAGATGGTGCAGTTCAGGAGGAAATACGCTTAGGTAAGTGGCATTCTTAAATTCGCTTCTAGATAATTGAGTATGCTTGTGGCTCATATAACCCTAGCTGAAAAGCGTAAGGAGGTTCTGGGGTGGCTATATCCGGGGGCATTTGACACAAAACATATCGAAATCAGTAGAAAAAGACAGGAGAATACAGGAGGATGGATTTTTGAATTACTAGGATTCCAGAAGTGGGCTAAGCAGGAATCTAATTCTAACACGCTTTGCGGTTATGGCATTCGTAGGCGCCCAATTATTTTACCCTTAAAGTTAAATAATACTCACGAGTCTATTTCTATAGCGGGGGCCGGAAAAATATTTTTAAGGTATCTTCAAATTGAGGGGAAAGTTCTATAGCTGAAGACTAAGGGATATTCTAGCTCTTTGGTGATCGACCATTTCGAATCTCTATCACAAACAGAGAATTACGGAATAGCATACATATATTTCGACTACAGTGATCAAAACCAGCAAAAGCCTCTCAGTATCCTTGCTAGCCTTGTAAAACAGCTTGCCGGTTATCTCACCTTCCCATAGAGGTCGAAAGGTTGCATGATAAGTCCTACCACAAAGGGAAAAGTTTTACTATAGAGGATCTCTACAAGGCTCTTCAAGCAATCCAGAAGCGATTCTCCCGGGTCTTTCTCATCTTTGACGCGTTAGACGAGTGCGATGAAGAAGAGCAGCGAAACGAGCTACTTCCGTTGTTTGAGCGTATGGGAACGGAGAATAGTATGAATCTTTTCCTTACTAGTCGGCCATACCCGGAAGATATCCAGAGCTGCTTCTCCGACGCAGAGAAAATTGTGATTTATGCACAGGAAGGAGATATTAGGACATATGTTGAGAAGAAGATTAACGAGAATCGGCGGGCACGGCGTCTTATTCAGCAGAGTAAATGCAAGGATAGGATCTTGAATGAACTAGTAGAATGTGCAGAGGGGATGTAAGTAACGTTGATAACCCTAGATAGTACTTTCTGATGCTAAGAATGCTAAGCGGATAAAGGTTCTTACTTATCCGCTTTCATGTCGAATATATCTGCCAGCAGACTTCGGCCAAGCAGGTGCTTACAGCCCTTGACAAAATCAAACAATTATCTACCGAAGAAAGACCTCTTGATCCAACATATGATAGGGCTATTCAGAGCATCAACAGACAAAATAAAAGCAGCGTTGATTTGGCATTGAAAGTTTTCTCATGGCTTATTAAGGCTGTAAGGGTGCTTACCGTTGAAGAGATTCAAGTAGCAGTGTCTATAGAACCAGATCGTTACGAACTTGATGAACTTGATTTACCCGATAGAGCTACTCTACTCGAGGTTTGTGCTGGCTTGGTTACGATCGATAGGGATGCAGATACCATTCGGCTTGCGCATTATACCGTCCAAGAATATCTAGTGGAGAACTCTATAGTTCCAAATGCAGATGTCAGCCTTGCCATAGCTTGCACCACTTACCTTTCATTCGATGCCTTCGCCCAAGGTGCGTGCACGTCTAATCAGTGCGTACATGAGCGATTCAAGCTATATCCCTTTCTACGTTATGTGGCGGCGTATTTCCCATTACATCTGAGCTGTTGCGATGAGAATATATCGGCAGATAGCTTTCTAAAGTTTCTCGAGAATCCGGTCATAGTATCATCGTGGCGCCAAGCTTCTCACTTTTCTCTACAGTTCATTTGTAAAGCTCCTATTCCATTGCGGAGTCTACCAACCGAGTCACCGCTATCTATAGCATGTGAAGTAGGGCACACAATAGCTGTTCAGCAGCTGCTTGAAAAAGGATTTGACATATCTGAACCGGACAAGGGCTCCAGAATCTATATGTATCCACTACATTTTGCTGCAAAATTCGGTCAGAAGAGGTTGACGCAGTTTCTTCTTGAGAAGGGGGCTGATATATCTGCTCTTGATAGATATGGAAGTACAGAATTACACTACGCTGTATTCCGTGGCGGAGAAACTGCTCAGCTTCTTATTGATAAAGGGGCTGATGTATCTGCCACCAACGATATTGGGGATACAGTGTTGCACGAAGCAGTATGGAGTGGGGATCAGGCAATAGTCAGGTGTCTTATCAAGGAGGGGGCCGATATTTCGGCTCTTAACTGGAGGGGAGACACTGCAATACACATTGCAATAAAGATTGGGAGGAGTGAAATTCTCTGGTGCCTTATTGAGGAAGGGGCTGATTTATTTGCTGTTAATCGAGATGGGAGTACCGTGCTACACCTAGCCGTATTATTTCCATCCAGGGGAATAATTCACCTCTTAATTCAGAAGGGGGCCAATATATCTTCTCGTGACAAAAATGGTCTTACTGCACTCCATCTTGCAGTGCTGTGTAGGGATGATGAGATAGTCCGAACTTTCCTTGATTGTGCTAGTAATGCCGATATATCTGCGCTTACCCGGGATAAGGATACATTACTACATCTAGCAGTATCGAGAGAGTATAGTGAAGAAATACTAAGCCTTCTTATCAGCAAAGGGGTGGATATTTCCGCCCTCAACATACGCGGAGACACGGCACTACAAGAGGCAGTACGCCATAAGAACGAGAAAGCAATCCGGGTGCTTCTCCAGCACGAGGCAACTTTAGAGAAACAAGGGTACTGTACTGCGTCTAATAGCCAAAACTCTAGTTTGGTATGTGATTGATATTTCCGCTGTTAATAAGCATGGAGACTGGGTGCGACTTTTTGGAAGCATAGAATTATTTCGATCTCTATATATATCTGCTTAATTACTTGTAATGTAGTCATAGCCTCTCTATAAAAACGAGAAGCTTTAAGTATCTAGTTGTAGCCACTATATAATAGGAGAGTGAGTACATAGTACCATGTAATCCAGTTGCTGGCGTCAATGTAGGGGGTGTAGGCACCCAATCAGGCGCCTTCTAACGGTTAATAAAGCTCGACTCTCTCCTCAGGGTTAACTTTAATGTTTTATTAAAGAATGGATTTATATAAGGTAGGAGCCGGAGCGGTCTTAAGGCCTACCAAGCATGCAATATTCCTATTTTCCTTCACCCCATATTTTAAACAATAATACTTACTCCATCTAGCATGAACGAAAAGCTAACTATTAACAAGTACTTCAGTGCCTTCAATATGGTTACTAATTCAAAGTAATAACTTTCTCATTAAGCTAAAAATTTTATATAATATATTGTTACATTTTCCTATATAATTCTACCTTCGTCATACATCATTAACCTCAACCATTGGTTTCCCTAAAGCCTCAAAAAGGCGTCTATTCGCATCTGGGGAAAGTCTAGTCGCAAAAACGTACGGTGTTTCGCCTGAGTTACTAATCGCATTGGCATCTGCCCCTGAATTGACTAGCGTCTTTACCACATCTAGAAAGTCGTCAAGACGAGAAGATAATCTTCTAGATTGAAATACAGCTACCGAATAACAGGCCCGGTGGAGTGGAGTATAACCTCCTAAATCGCGGGCCTCGATATTAGCGCCGTGGGAGATAAGGCAAGAGGCGGTTTCGGGAGTGGATGCAAAGCTTAGTGGCGTTCTATGACGATTCGAAGTATCGAGTTTATACGAAGCATCAACTGTATCAACTGGTATGCCGGCGGCGAGGATGATAGCACACACATCATTTTCTCCGACTTCAGCAGCGCGAGCGAGAACTTCAGAGCCGTAGGCATCGAGCCAGCATTTAGGAGGAAGTTTTGTAAGGGCATATACAAGGGTCCTAACGATGGTTATGTCGGAATAATTTGTTGAGGTAAGTGTGCTGCCTAGCTTTGTACAGTGTACGAGGAGCTTGTTAAATGTTATAGGTGAAGTTAGATCTACCCCATGTTTTAGGATGAGAAACATGACTACTCGCTCAGACTTAGAACGGATCGCGGTGCTGAGAGGGCTATCACCGTTTTTGTTGAGGACGTTGACGGGGGCGGACATCTCGAGGAGCTGTTTAATAACTTGTATTGCCCGCGTTTGATCGCTCTCCCGTGCTGCATGGTGGAGGAGGGTATCCCCATTCTCATCAGCGGTGGAAATATCAGGTCCACTCTCTAGCAGTAGACGTATCATAGCTTTTCGGTAGCTGTAGCTGGCAGCGATGTAAACGGGAGTATTCCCAAAACTATCTACTATAGTGAGGTCGGCACCCTCAGAAATTAATTGACGAACAATACGGTCTTTCCCACGAATTATTGCACAATGGAGTGCAGTAGAACCCGCATCGGTAGTGATATTGATGTTAATTCCCAAGCCTAGTACCATTTCTAATACTGTTTCAAAACCATTATTTGCTGCGATGTGGAGTATTGCTTCCCCATCGTTGTTACGCGCCTGCAGGTCTGCCCCTGCCTGTATGAGGATCTCCATCACACCAACATTCCCAGCCTTTGCTGCTAATAATAATGGCGTGAATCCCCTATCATCGCGGGCCTCGATATCTAGGCCGTTTTCAATGAGAAGTAATGTGATAGTCTCACGCCCACGCACGGAAGACCAGTGGAGTGGAGTCCTATCCGGCCAATAAGGGTCTGGGTTGAAAACCTCGGGCCGCTTGGATGCGAGGAGAATACGGACGAGTGAATCATGGCCTACAGCAGAGGCCCAGTGGAGGGGGCGCATTCGGTGGTGGGGATGGAATGCATGGGTATGGAGAATAGGGGTTAGGATTGTAAGAAAGCTTTTGCAGGTTTTTATGAGCCTATTAAGATCAGGGAGGTTCAGGTCCTTAGCAATGATGAACAATAGTTCTATAGGAAGCTCCAAGAGTAACATTATAAAGACAAAGATATTAGAGCTATTAAACGGTATCTGTTAATTCAGCAGGGTTGAAGAGGGCTGATAGACCACGGAGTTACCCGGTCCTACCCGTAATTACTTAGAATAGTGAGTGGTAGTAGGTATTCGCTATCAATTCGTACCTTCAAAGGCTACGGAATGAGCTCTCACACAAAAAAAAATTGTTTGAGTTTAAAACGCCCGAGACTTTCTCTTACCGAAATATTAATGCCACATGCATAAATGGACATCCCCTTTCCACTATTGTGTAACTCCCTTCAGTCAGCCGCAGGAAGACGAAGCCAAAAGACCAAGAGAAGGACCGATATAGGAACTTTTATTTATCCCGCATATCTTAACATTAGCCGTCAAAACCAAAGCCCCAACTCGCCCCTGGATCCTTCTAAATCGGTCGCCCCTAGTATAGATTTTTCTCTTCACCAGTAGGCTTGTGAATAACTGCAAATAATGGTCTACATACTGGAGTAATAACCGTAGTCTATATTAAGCTAGGACAAGGTTCTGTTTAAAGGTGAGTTGCTCGAGAATAGATATTATTATGTCCTAGGTGACTGTAGGATAGTATTGTATGGGGACAAAAATACCCGGTCTCGCATAACAACCAAGATCCCCATCCTGATGTGAGAGAACTCCGGTGAGGATCTGGTGGTATGAATTGGTATTAATAAAAATTTGTCTTAAAAAGCTAGACTAGAGCCTAAGGATGTAGCATAAAACACCAGTATTAGATACTCAAGAGAGCAGGGGGCAGAACGCTTACCGTTCTAGTAAGGCTTTAGTATTAGAATCCTTTAGATTCACTTTGTACGAATGGAGTTGAAGATGGTTCTGATAGGGACTGCTGATGGTGGATGGATTCGGGCTTTACAAGCTGACGTGAGAAAGTCCAATCGAAAACACCCAGAAACCCTAGCCCACGCCGAAAAGATGACCCCTAAACCTATTGAATAAAGGGCGAAGTTACCACATTGATTGCATGTGATACAAGTTGCCTTATGCTGCCGCTCCATGCTGTCTCGCACAGCTAAATCACCATCCAGGATATTTATATACACAATAATTCTTGATGCCTGCTACAATAGTATCTCAAAAAGGTATTTTCTATCAGAGAAACTTTCCCCCCAAACAACCTTTTCGACTTCTTGTATTTGCTTCATCAATGAACCATACCGTGAGCTTGATGCTAATATTCCACAAGAATTATTAGGAGGTGTATATGTCTCAACCCCGTATATCAAAGCGTACCAGCGAGAATCTCACTTTAATTAGCTAAAATTTGACTCAGACACTCCCTGAGCTCACACGCCACAAGATAATAACACCACAAACGTACGTCATGTATAACCGTGCAGTTGTCTCTTCAGTATCCAACGACGATAGGTCCATGTGACACCATACATACCAACCCGACTCAGCCCTATTGAACTCGGGGCGACATTTTAGAGATGCTTCCCGTAGGTGCCCCAGTTTCAATGAGAGTTTTATGTCTCTCAAGAGCCACGAAGGTGCAGTGACTTTATAGAGATGGCCTCAAAGATGGGGTTTGCTCTTGTGCCTATTGGGGGCCTGTGTATACTGACACCATTAATGTCGCAGTAGTCTGACACATATACTCAGACCAAGCCTTGAATATTTAGAATCAAAGACATTAACCAAGGTTCTCAATTGGCCATCTGTTGATCGAGTACTTTTCTATGTCACTTCTAATCTCGTGCTTCCTTATAACTTGACCCGAGTAGGCATGGGTGCCGTTAGCTACGTCGGGACGGGTGGTGTGACTACAGGTGATCCCAACAGAGTCTCTCGGTACCAGTTAAAGATTCGTGGAGCATTGTCGATCTTGTTAGGAGGTATTTACTGAGACTATAATCTTTTACTGGTTAATTTCAGATACCCTGGATTAAAGACATCCACAATGAACACATTCATAAATTCTACAGGATTCTGGCAAAAAGTCTTCTAGGAGGACTGATACCCCTTTCCGGCTCAGGGGGGGGGGGGTGATGCAATATTGTCCCAAGTTAGTTTCTCTCGGAACTTTTTGTCGGGGTCTTCCGGATTTCTAAACCTTTGAGAGTCGCAGGGTAGGTAATTAGCGTTTGCTCTCCCGGTAAAGCTATAGAGTATACGTATAGAAACCCCAGGGGCTTTATGCACGTAGCCGAGAGAATTCAACAAATACCTCCCTTCTACGCAACATGTAAATAAATCATTTGAATATTGACAGCTCTATACTTCGCAAGAGAAGTCACATATATTGATTTATTGTTCTCATGTAGTTCCTACAAAATCCTGTGAACCGGGCTCTCGGGCGCCTAGGATCTCAACCTCCCGGGCGTTTTATACCAGACCTTCGGAACTACAGTGTAGAGTAGGTGTATTGAACTTGGACGAGAATAGATATGCATGCGCCCCCGCAGTGCTTTGAACTCCATAGGTTATCACTCGATATCAGGGGCGCCCAGCGGAATGGGTTAGACCCAACCACTTTGCAACTGGGAAGGAAGAAACGGGCCAGAAAAACGGCCCACAAAGCCAGGCTGTGAACCAATCAGGCCAAGGGATCAACTTGTTTATCTCCTCGCGTAAGGCAAGACGGCTTGTAAGGACACAAAGTGTTGCGTCGGGTGAGCAGGCGGCAATACAGTCTCTTGGGACTGGGTCTGTGCCCATGTCACACACAAGGTAACCGCCCCCGGGACACAAAGGATTGGGGAAGTCAGAAACATACCTCGTGATGATGTTTTGTTTTCTTCAAAGAGAAGTGTACAGGAGTTAGAAACATCAATAACTACGACAAGGTAGGTATTCGGAGACAGAAGACCTAGGGAATTTCAACTGCTACCAGTTAAGCGCGCGGGGGGGTCTGAGGGCTCAAGAAAGTGCGACAACTCACATCATCGCGATAAAAATCATCTACACGCGTTGTGGGCCTTGTTTTGTCGGAGGCAACACTTTCATGGCTGCTCCCTTTTATTCCCTTTAATCATCAAACTCTCATCACCAAACACCCTCCTGTTAGGGAATTTTAAGCACAACACCCATCACCCCCATCTACTTCAAAGCAACCACCATCATGGCAGAGGTTCTCGGTATCGCAGCGTCAGTGATCATAATTGTATACGCAGCCTCAAAAGTCGCCTCCTTAACATACGCCTATCTTGAAAGTGTAACGCGCGCAAAAAGTACTCGCACTTATCTCATGATCGAGTTGCACCTTCTTGGTCAGTTTATAGTCGCTCTACAAGACTATATAGACTCGATCCAAGAGTCCCCCGCACTCCAGAAGCTCAACTCATGCATCGATGAACCCCTTCGCGAATATACACGGCGGCTGGATTGCCTTAGGTCCGGTATGGAACCACATCATGGGTTAAGGGGGGTCATAGAATGTTTTATATGGCCTATGAAGGAAAGGAACGTAATGCAAGAGCTAGAAAGGTTTGAAAGGATTAAGGAAGTTTTCACGTTGGCACTGAATATGGATCATGAGTAAGTTTCTTTTCTGTTTCTAATAATAGATATTGGTGTCAATGATGGGATAATGCTTATTTGGGACTGGGTTTCTAGGACCATTTTGAGAAGGATGGAGTCAAATGTTCGACAGACTTGGCTTTCTACCCAGGCTATTGAAACTTGTGCTAAGAACACAAACGTAACTGTTTATGAAACCAAAAAGTTACTTTCTAGGCCAATATCTGGGTCAGAATATTTGGTCAGGTTACCATCTAGCCCGTGAAACGGTGGTGTGTTTTTCCTGGAAGCCTCAAAAACGGCTGGCGTCTCTGGGTGTGTGAGAAATTTTATTCATAGCCGCATTTTAAGCCTGTATATATAGCTACTTTTATTGTCATTTTCTCTCTCCGTCAGCTTTTTTCTTATTGGGGGCTTTTTACATATTTTATTTCTTAAAAAAGGTTCGTCTCACATGATGCATTGCATCATCTTTACTTGTCTCATATATCTCTTTCCGGTTATTGCACTTAGACTGCATTATTGTATTTTTCATCTGTTCTAGGGCCTATCGTGCTTTCCTAGTGATTGCGGGGTCATATCACATCACTCGCTATGCGAGAATAAACTGGAGTTATAGCAGAATAAAATGAGAATTTAGAACTAAGAAGAATGCACTTATAGAAGGGGTATCCTGACTTTATAAAGAGTATTTAGGGTAGAATATTTTTTTATGAATATAGGGATTTCTGTTAATAATCTTATAAATAGTAATTCTCACTGGGATTCAACTTCTACTTCATACAGGCTAAACTCAAGGGCAGGTATATGGTCGAGAGATATATCTCGGGGAAATTAGGCAATAGCTAGAATATTACTTGAGAGAGTAACAGTTTCAAGGGGTTACACATGCATGGATTCCAGAACTAACGTTATTACTTAAGGTCAATTACTTATAATCTCATACGCCTACGAAGCTTCCCATATTCTGTAGGGGTCATAAAAGTATGGCTGGGATTAATCTTTTAGTCTTTTCCACACTCTCGCTTATTATGTGCTAAGCTACCACATAGGAGGGCTAGATTTTTTTTTATAGGATTATGAAATACTCGTGGTTGTCAGTCGTTTCTAGGGTACCATAGCAGGGAGAGCGATCGACTGTACATGTCTATCGTGCCAAGTCAATTAAATCTAGCAGCTATGTTCCTCTAAATTCTATTTGGGCTGAATTCAGCGTATCGCTAAAGTTTTGTTGGATTAGTAGTCCTGTATATGGGCGTGTTATATCTTATGAATATTAGTGAGCAGCTCTCTACGCCGCCGTACTCCGGTAGTGCAGGGGTTACCTACATGTATTTCCGACCCCCGTTATTGGTTCATCTTGGCTACCAGGCCGGTGATACATGCGGTAAGCCTTTTATTTGTTACTGGCCAAAGGGGATGTTAACTGGCCGGGGTAACGACTAAACCTTGCAATAAACCTTGTACTCATCAATAATGTTCGTAGATATGTATTCAATAACTGTGAAATACTCTTTTGTTTTCTCAATTGGTAGATTGAATCTTAATAAGTTCTTGGAGATTATAGAGAACTATTCATATCTATAATTGCTTTGTAATTGTAGACATCTTAATGTTTAGTTTGGTTACTATTTTTTTTTTTTTTGGGGGGGGGGGTCAGGCATTTAATTTGGTTACAGCATTTGGTAGAAAATACTAGGGTCTCTTCAACCAGTAAAAGTGCTAGATCTGAATCCCACGTTCCTCGGTCTTTTTTACCAGAGGGTGTACGAATCACGGCTAGATATACATACTTAATGGGTTAACAAAATAACACGGTAACACTTGATAGTTGTCGTAACACTATGACTCATCTATAACTCAGCCCTATTACTGTCTGTAATGTTATAAATATTAATCTATGTAGCTAAGGTATACTTTATTGCGGAATTAAACTAGGCTGTGCTTCAATGGCATATACCTGGCACCTATCAACCGACAGCCTAAGAAATCCGTTATAAGAGGTCACATAATTATATTTTTTTATTTTAGGACATGAAGTATTGGGAGTAGTCTCGTTCCTATCGCTAGGGTTGCTTTACTGCACAGTACTGTAGGGTCTGGTGTTCTTAGCCTCCGGGGCTGGGTTAATTATTCTTTCGGGAATGTTTTTCCTCTCCTCTCCGAAGCTCGGGGCTTTCGGGGTAATTTTGGTACTTAGTTTTATATGGTGGCTTCATACAAAACTAAGTACCTGCAAAAGCCCTGAGCTAGCTGAAAGACCCCTGATATGTCGGAGTCTTTCCGAGATTTCTTGGGGAGAATTGGGTACTTGAGGACGTTACGTACAACTATCACACAAACCTAAGTACCCTCGGAGGTTAGAAAACCCACCGAGCACCCAACCGAGCCCCGAGAAAACTCTGAGCACCACGGGGGTGGCTCCGACATATCTGAGAACTTTATTTCCTGGGGACTACAAAAAGACCATCACCTATGAATAAAAACCCTAACCCTGGGCAACTTCAGCTGCTACGTCAGGCTGTCTCATAAGTACTGCATATGTATTGTGGAAGCTCTCGGAAGTCGATCATTTCGGTTAACCGGCTCTACCTACCACAGCCTGTCGATCGTTGGCGATGTTTTTTTTTCGACTCTGGTCCGCACAGCCAGCTGCGGCTTATTACTTTTGGGGGGGGGGTTGAAGTATATCAGTCATCAACTTAAGTCATCAATAGAATTACGACGCGTAACCATACAGGGGTTGGATTTGATATTGAATTCTCCGAGGATTTCTTTTTAATAATTTATATGAAGGGAAATTCTTTGAGGCTTAATTAAAAGCTTGGTTTCTTGGTAATTGAATCTAATCTAGTTGTAGTAAGCGCTAAGTCTTTTGGGTTTAGTGTGGAGGATACCTGGGCGGAGGTATCGGATCTCAGTATGCAAAACCTTAGATGCAACTTGCAGTTTCACCAATCATCAGCTCCATCTGGGGACTCGACAGACTGACTCGGCGATGTCCGAGTGTAGCCTTACTGCAGTCCATAAACCACGGAATACCGTAGTAGTTGATAGGATTGGTTCCGTTGCAGTAGTGGAGAAAGACATACTCCTCCTTCTTTCGCTCTACTCGGCAAGGGATAATTTATACAGAGTTGACGTCTAGAGCGCTAGAAAGGCTGCTTCTACTTTGTCAATGCAGCTGTAATCCCTGCTGTAGATGAGCGAGTTTCCAAATACTACGGTACGTACTGATTATTGATTCAATAACTGGCACTCAGATTGGGGGGACCAACTCTAACTTTCAGTACTGAGAAATCTCAGAGCTGGAGTGATAGAAAAAAAGAGAACCGATTCTTGTAACCTATTTCTAGTCTATATTTTACAAGCAAGTAGTATTCTAATAATAGATAATCCGTCTGTCTTCCAACATTTGGACGGGCTGGCTTAGCCAGAAAATTGCAGTCGACTGCGGCTCAAGACGGGGGTTGCCTGACATGACGACGTCAACTATAGTCGACTACCGTTGTACTCGACGACTGGCAATGCTGCATGTTTCACGACCTCTGATTACTTCAGCGTATAGGGTGAAGTTATGAAGGTGGGGTGGGATACTTCGTCACATCTCGTGATGCGATAGGCTGTGCTGTATCGCTGAGCCTATCGGGTTTCGGTGTCATAGTTGCTACATTGGATCTACAAACTCTGATTACTCTAGAGAGAGAGAATTATTAGTATATAAGAGTCTGCCGCTCTGCTTTGGATAACAATATCATCACAGGATTTTACAATCAGTATCAACTATGTATCTTCGCAGCTTTCTTCTGGCTTTAGGCCTTTCGGCATTGGTCACTGCTGTTCCAATTGATGGGAAGAGTGCAAATGCTGAATTGCCAACAATTGACCTTGGATACGCTGTCCATAAGGCTTCCTACTATAATGTATAATTTCTCTTCAGTGCCGTTCTGTTGTATACATTCACTAACCTATAATCATTTGATAGGAATCGTATGACGCTTATGTCTTCTCTAACATCCGTTTCGCTGCTCCTCCTACCGGTTCTCTCCGTTTCGGTGCCCCAGAGCCACCATTGGAAGATAGAAGCACAGTTCATGATGGGAGCGTAGGGTATGACTGTCCACAGGGCTTACCCGATTATATCCAGGCAATTGGTGGCGCCACACCCTTGACAAATGTGAACGAGGACTGCTTGTTCCTTGATGTCATAGTTCCCCGGAAAGTTCTCAGTGGTGATTATGGTGAAGTACCTGTCTTGTTTTGGTAAGTCCCAAAAGAAAAGTTGAGTTCTTGTACGGATTTCTCTAATATCTTCGTAGGATTTACGGTGGTGGTTATACTTTTGGCTCAAAGACTCAACAAGGAGACCCTATAAACTTTTTAAAGTCATCCCCAAGCCCAGTTATATATGTGGCAGCAAACTACCGTCTGGGTGCATTTGGTTGGCTCGGTGGACCTACATTTACGTTATCCGAGGGAACAGTACCAAATGCGGGTCTTTATGACCAGAGGTTTGCGTTGAAGTGGGTGCAGAAATATATTCATCTCTTCAGTGGTTCGAAAGACGAAGTCACACTTATGGGGGTCTCTGCTGGTGGTTCCTCAGTCATGCATCAAATAACAGCATATGGTGGTCGTGGGGAGTCACTCTTCAAGCGTGCGATTCCGATAGACATCGGTTACAATATTCGGGGTGGACATGCCGTTGCAGAAGCTGGATATAAAAGTTTTGAGGAGTTTGCAGGATGTATGTTTTTCCCTCAGAGTTTCTTTGCCTCTGTGGAAAAGATTACTAATAGTTAATAGGTTCCGGGAAGGGAGTCGAGTGTCTTCGGGCTATCCCATCAGAGGCTATGCTGAAGTTCAACAGTGATTTCATTAGAATGGCACTAGCTCCAAACTTTGGGTATGGACCTATTGTAGATGGAGATTTCGTTCAAGATGCGCCTCAGTACCTTCTTAGGCGAGGACTCTTTCAAAAGGACGTTACTGTCCTTGTCGCAGATGATATCGATGAGGTTTGTCCCTTCATTAATCTAATCACAGTTTCGGTCCAACAAAGCTAACTAAATCAGGGATCACTCTTCACCGGCAACGAAACCGCTCTCACCACATCATATATAACCACACTTTCCCCCGGTGTCACCAAAAATGTCGTCGCAGAAATATTTGATCTCTACCCACCACCCAGCAGCAGCACACCCTACACCACCGAGAAAGGCCGTCTCATCAAGTACATAGCTGACAACGGCTTTAACTGTAACCGCTATGCCATATCCACCGCACTCCCAAACTCAACCTATAACCTCCTCACAAGTATCCTACCAGGAAATCACGGAACCTGGACTTTCCTTATTTTTGGAGATCTCCCCGAATCTGAATCCGTCAAGGTTATAGATACTGCGATCTTGGAGGCTAATAGGAGGTTCGTCATGAATTTTGTGGTTGGGGGAACACCGAATGAACTTCCGGCTTCCCAGGGTGGTAATGGAACAGGTATTGGTCCAGAGCACGTGGTTTGGCCGGTGTTTGGAGAGGAGGGCAAGGGGTTGAATGTTACTGGTAAGGCTTTAGAGGTGGTTTCGGCAACGGGTGATAAGGAGGTTTGTGAATTTTGGATTAAGAGTCTTGTACTTACTTAAAGAGGGGTTTGACTTTAAGGGGAGGTCGTGGCGGAGTCTTTAATAAGGGTGGATTTAGATACTATATTATTTCTTTTGTAATTGAATAAATCTCATATGATACTTAATATTTATACGCAACACAACTCTATGTTAATTAAACAGAGAAATCTTTTATTGATACCCGTATTATAACAAAATAAATCTATATTATACTCCACGACAAAAGGGTTCACGCAGCATCTTAGCGAGGCTTACCTTTCCGGCACGAGCGGAGATCTGAACGCCTGACCTTATGAAAGGGGAGACGGACATTAAGTCCTGGGGCCAAGCCTAGACGCTAACTGCTCAGACGAGGCACCCGATGTTGGAACAAAGCAAAAAGACATGTTAAGCCATAGGGACGGGTAGGCGGGTGGGATGGTTCGGAGCTAGGCTCTTTAGGGGGGGTTTTCACTTGAGAAGGGGGGCTGTTGAATTGGGGGGGGGCTCAAAACTAGATCTTTGTTTTGTGAGGGAGTTATGTACATAATCTATATAGTTGGGCGTTGAAGAACCTTGGTACCTACTACCCACACCACACTTGTGTAAGTAATATCAACAACCAGTGATGATCCGAGATTTTCGATGAAAACATAATACAGATACATATTGCATATCACATCTGCAACTTATAGGATTCCTCCCACAAAACCCCAAACCCACAAGTTGAACCCACATACCCCTAGAAGAAGAAGATATTTGTATTCGACTCTGAGTGAATCAAAATCATGTTATTAGTATAAATTCCTACTTCTGATTCAAAAAGAAAAAAGTGTTAGTAAAAATTCATTACAACCGTATTCCCAAAGAAAGAGTGAAAAGAAAGAAAGAAAGGGGGGTTTCGGGCAAAGTCAGAGTAGAAAAGTTCAGCAAGCCGCGAATGAACCGTAAAGGTTTATTCGTAGTAAGAATTTTCAGTGTATATTTTAATCATCATCCGGTGCCGATGTTTAGGGAAGTGGGGTGTAGGGGGGGTGTAGGTAGAGCTTACGCTTTATGACGGCTAGAAGTGAGGGTTGTAGAGCCAACACGAGTGCTAATACTACATGATTGAATATGGAGGTGGGGGTTGAATTGCGCGCTGGGTTGTCGGTATCGATGGAGAGAAGAGGAGAGAAAAAACTTTGGTGGTGGTTCGTAAGTTTGCTTGGCAATGTACCTAGTTGCTGACATCATTGCTTACGGTAGATAGAAACCGAACCAACTGCATTGGGTCAAATAAACAGCGGTTACTACATGCACTTAGTAAACGAGAAAGCACTCTCAATAGGATATGGCTCACTAGCTAAAATAAACCTCTCCCGGAGATATCTTTTCGCCTGGGTACCTACTCATGAAGGATCACATAAGAGATATTAAAAACTCAACTATAGTACTAACTGCTATCACATAAGTACATATAAAGACTCTGAACTGCACAGAAAAAGGTTTCCCCAAAGATAACTTGAAAAGCACTAGGCTAAGATGTACTGCATACATAATCTGTTTTACTTAAGATTCCTTTTCTTCCGCCCTTTCTTTCTGCGTACTATCTTCCCCCCTAAGAACCCGTATCTCTTCTCTAGATCTACCTTAGAACCTAATAGCATGGCGTTTGGCGACACAACTACAAGCTCCAAATGCTCCTCTACTACCTCCCTAATCCTAACAATCTTATTCAGTGTCTGATTCTGGCCTATCCCCACACACGTATTCTCTACTTCAACGTGGGCTCGAGAAAGATCGCTTCCGAGACATAACGTTACATACTCTGGCATGGAGCCCCACGCCTGGATGACACTGCCCTTCCGACACTGCCATAATGATCCTATGACTACAAGAATCCCATGTGTGACCAGTACAACTACACCAAGAATACTTGTACGCGACGAGAGCCGAAATCCATAGATATAATGGTAGATCTTCACGGGTGAATCGTGGTATTGGGTATAGTTTTCAATGGGCCCAAAGCTTAAGTCTTTCGGGATGGATTGAAGATAAGGAGGGTACTGCGGGGTCGATTTCTCCATAGTGAGAAGCACGGATAGGAATGACCCGCCGATAATAATCTCAGCCGTTGATGCTTCGATGACGCTTCCCGTTGTGGTGACCCACCATTTTCTCATGATATAGGTATACCCATATGCATCGATAATTGATCTAGACCAGTCATTCATCTTAGGGTTCATCGAGGGTGAGAGCAGGCCGCGATATAAATATTTTGTATTCAGCTGATAGTTTTCAACTGCTTCAGTATTTTCCTCGTAGGTGTATTCCAGCCAGCTCCTGTGGTAAAAAAGCGTACGTGGAGGGCCATATGTGGTGGAGTTGCAGTCAAAGTAATATAGGCAGTCATGGAAGTCGGCCTGCGTGAGAGAAAATATTTTAGTGGTTGACCTAGCAGTAAGTGACTTGAACGCTGCGGATATCGAGCAGACTACGAGCAGAGTCTCTATGAATATATCCTCAAGGATAACGACAATAGAATCTGTAAACCCTTTATTGATTTTTATCATTGGTCCTTCCGTCATCCATAATCTAGCCTTATATGAGTTACTCATTAGTAGTAAATTATTCCTACTTTGTAGTTGGCCTGTAGGCGAATCCTCAGTGGGATAAAAATAGCACCACTCTGAGATTTCACTGGCGGTGTTTCTAGTATGGCTGCAGAGCTGCTTTTTTTGCCCCCGGCACACAATTTTAGCCTCGATGCCAATCATCTCCGTAATATAAGCGACCCCAGACCCATGGTTTTTCTGGGGGCTTCATAGCCACCAAGTCTCCTCATTATCCTACTCGTGTCCCCTCGCATGGTGCCAGTGAGTCTAGTTGCGCCCTTCCAGTCGGCATCGGCAGAAAAGGTACGGTCAAATGAAGTTGTGGCGTTAATTGTAACCTGTATTTTATTACTAGTATACTTGTAACTGCTGCGGGTATTAGGTGTCTCATCGATTAAAGCATTAACCCAATAGTCAGATATATCTGAGAATTCCACCATCGGTTTTATAAGTGTTGAATTTGCGGCGATTAATATATTTGGGTAGCGCATAGGGAAATCTGAGTAGACTGGGGAGGTGTACCGTATACCTTCCGGTAAATCCGTCTCGTAGAACCAACCACGCTAGGGTATCATCAATATGGCACTAGCCGGGCCTACCAATGAGCACAAGAAAAATGCGAGGGATAGAGATCCTAACAGTAGGAGCATCACTTTCCCCTGCCGCCGCTG
The DNA here is from genome assembly GCA_033030345.1 of Verpa bohemica. Taxonomy (NCBI): domain Eukaryota; kingdom Fungi; phylum Ascomycota; class Pezizomycetes; order Pezizales; family Morchellaceae; genus Verpa; species Verpa bohemica. Next base: position 194,773 of record JAUFSE010000009.1, on the reverse strand, counting down.
ATCTTGAGATTGCTTTCCCCCCCTTTGATGACACAGCATAGCGATAGTACTGCTAAATGCTGCCCTAAACCCCTGCGAAACTAACAGAGTAAGGTTCGGAAGTGATTTTTCAGCACCCACAAGCCCTAATGGTATCCCGTCGTTAATTAAACACTGCTAGATCCACTGTTGCACAATATTGCCCAAACTAGAGATGATTATGATTTCGTGGACCTTCGCTGCCTATCCGTCCTCCGGGCGAGGTTAAAAATCATGTCTTTGAGTCGTAAAAGCTTATCGATGAATGGGATGCTCGTGGTGTAGCGGTGGAGTACTAAGGTATCGACAAAGGATATAGGATGTGAGGTTGAGGGCGTCTAGTAGTAGCTAATAAAGTAGTATGCCTAGAGTGAATTTCTCGCTGCTTTCCCTAAATATGAGGTACCATTGAGTAGTGGAGTGGTATGGTTTAATTGTGGTGATGGTAGGAATGTAGCCTGGACTGGGACTATATCAAATCTTTATAGGAGAGACGGGGGTGATTGAATAGGCATAACTCCATTTTAGCCGAAGGAGATACTGTGGATTAGTCTCGTGCTCTACGTTACTGCATGGCAGCCTGAGAATGGGAGCGTACATAACTGTGGGCTTCCATCAAGGCCATTCAGTTCTCGTAGGACTAACCAACGAGTTGATGAATGGGTAGAGAAGACTGAACAAAAGAAGTGCGGGAGTGGACGATAAGGAATGAAGACTCGGGTATATTTAATATATCTCGGGATTCTGTTTCTTTTTATAGTAAAACGTGCGATGGATAGGTTGAAGTCATTGGGATCAAGGCTCAGCATAAGGGAGGTGCATGCAAACACTTTACTCAAACTGCCGAGTTAAGGGTACGTTGAAAGAGGAGTAACGATCTCGGGGTCTGCATCAGATGGACGACTAGGAGTCCTAATGTAAAACTTTTGTCTATACTATTTCTGGACGTCTCCGGATAAGAAATGGATCTTTAGCCCGGTGGCTTGCTTATAACACGGGTTAATGTATGTTTATCTAAAAGTTGGAATAAAGCACGAGATACTGTGGGAATCAATTAGCGAAAAAGATATTAGTGTAAGTCTGCCCGGTCGTTAGTGTATATACTTGAGCACCGGGTTAGGGTTTGTTGATGCTGCTGATGTTATGTAATCCTTGGCAATGCTAGATGTGTCTTGGCTGTTCTCACTACTAACCGCAACTAATTGATTCTGTGGATGGTACTAAAAAAACTCGAGACATGAACTATTCCCAATACCCTTATTACAGAACCACCTAGTATCTTTTATTCCATCCTGTTTAGTACATACCATATCAAGTCCTCCGAAAGCTTACTCTTTCCTAACTTTATAAGTAATCCTTGGTATAACCCTCCCCACCACCGCCGCAACTCCACACCTCACCATCTCCTCTCCCACAATCTCAACATCTTTATAAGCCTCTGGCGCTTCCTCCCAAACAAGCTCCTTATCATCACATATGACCCACCCCGCCCCTTCTAATACACTCCCTTTCCCACTTTTGCCCCTCGAAAACGGCTTCATTGCCGTTAAAACGTCTATATCACCGTTATACTTCCTTGCAATCCCTACCCTTGCTTTGCTTCTCGACATCGCCCTACCAGCACCATGCGCGAGCGAGAGTGCATTGATGGCACCGTAAGCTGTAGCCTGTGTAAACAGCGGATGTAAGATGAGAGTTGGTGTTCCCCGCGAACCCGGGAGTGGCAAGAATGGTGTTGAAGGTGTAGATGGTGCGGCACCTTTTCGGTGGATATAGACTTGCTTCTGTGCCTCTGGAGGAGCAGATGGTGGCCATGATGTTAATGTGACGTTGTTGTGGTGGATATCAAGGACTTTTCGTGTCTGAACTTCGGCATTGAGCGCGGAGATGTTGGATTCTTGGGGGGCATCCCAGGAGTCTTCAAGCCGTTGGAGGAATCGTAATGCGATTAGGTCTCGGGAACGGCGGGCCCAGGCGCAGGCTGCGTTGTGGAGGTTGAGGTAAGAGGTGGCTTTGGGGTCGTCGGAGGGGATGGAGATGGGGTCGTCTGGGCTGGAGTCATTGAATTGTGATAGTACGTGTTGGCCGTATCCTCTTGAGCCAGAGTGGACAAGGAGGATGACTTCGCCTGGTGTGAATGGTGGAGTGTAAACCCTTTCATCACCCCCATCGCTAGGGTATGTATAAGGCAGGACATCCTCCACAACCTGGACCTCTGCGAAATGATTCCCTGATCCAATAGTACCAAGATACCGATCCCACTCCTCGCCCACACTCCTTGATCCCTCACCATCATTATCACAATCTAACCATAACACTCGCTCCCGATGACTCATCCACTCCCCCTCCACGCCCCTTAGGTTTTCTGCTATTCGCCTCACCCCAGCTGCGTTATCGAGCTTCTGAGACTTTAGTGTAGTCCTATACCAACTCATACCACAACCAATATCCCCACCAATCAGCGGAGGGTGTATATATCCCTCTGATACAAAAGTACATCCTATCGGAAACTTTGTCCCAGGGTGTAGGTCAGGCAGACCCACTGCAGCTACCATACCTGGAAGTTTTGCACATGCTTCTAACTGTGAGACCGACTGTGGGTCGAGGGAGAGCTGTGATGTGACTGTATGTACCGTTGCAGCTGTATTATTGGCTATAGTTGCAGGAGCAGTGATAGAGCCGACATAATCTTCGCCGATTGAGATTAGAAGTTTTAGGTCGTCTTTTAGAACAGCTAGGATATCAGCTGATGTGAAGAGTTCATGGCCACCTGCTAGAAATATCCGGGAAGGCTTCTTAAGGCGTAGTTTTGATTTTGAAGTTGTAAAGATTACTGTGAGGGGGTCTGAAGTAGAGTTTAAGAGGAGAGGGCACCGGAGGTTTTGGGAGGCGTTTGATATGAGAGTAAGGCGTGTTGAGGGCATGGCTGTGGGGCGCGGTTGTGGTTTGGTTTTTGGTCTTGTTAGGAGGTTGGGGGTATTTTATAGAGGTTTTGTCTCTGAGTCAGTCAATGATCAGCCGCACTTCTTGGCGGCGATCCTTGTTGGGCGGTTGGTGGTTGGGCTTACTAGATATCTAATACCTAGTTTTCCATGAATGTTTATTTCCTTGTTGTTTATTTTAGATGTGGTGTTGAGATAACCATAAAGTATATAAGGTAATTCCCTGGCTACTTAGGCCCGGCTAATTAACTTTAGAGTTATGTTTCTCGGCGGTAATCCCTGCTGGTGATCACTACATGTTTTTACTTGTAGAAATATAGAAGGGGCCAGAATGGATTCAAGCCCCATTTCTAGGGAGAATTTCTTGTCTAGGCCTAGTGGTGTAAATTAGCCCTCCTAGTAGCCTAGCCGTTCTAACTTGACTGTAGATTACCCAAAGCTAAAAAGTTTATCCTTAATGATCAAACTATCAAATCCTCCCTATTTCTGTTCTGGGGCTTAGAGCTACATATTGGGCCAAGTAACAGGCTTCACTTCATCGGTTTCATAGATACATGCTACTTGGAAGTACGCTCCTATCATTAAAGGAGAATCTAAGATAAAGTAAAAGAAGGGATAACTCATCTGGGCCACTTTGATACTTGGATAGCTAGGCGCAATGTCTGACCAGGATTATCTCTTATCTCAAAATCACTACTCCCTTCAGTGGGTAGCTAGCTTGCCGGTTCGTAATTTGGTAATTGAATAGACAGGTGCAATGTAGCCTGACTAGAACTCTCTCCTTATCAAATCGGTGCCTCTCCCAAGTAGCAGTCTTAATATCGTGCTATTTCTGTATTCTTTAACAGCTATTTGTAATGTATTTGACCCAGAACCTCCTAGAACCAATAAGCCTGCACAATATTCAAGTATCATTCTAGCAGCCACTCGTTTTCTACTAAAATTTGAAACATCGTAATGTAGCGGGGTCCCTCCATATTAGTCTCCAGTTGAAAATTCGACGCCAGCCGCCAGTATGTAGCTAATGAACCACTCGTCATATTGGTAACCCGACCTTGCTACGACCACCAAAAAATAATTCGTGCAGTACCGTAAATTCAGAGATGAGTGGAAACCCGTTATTCCTGATGTTGGGTTTGTAACTTTAGGCTGTAGTGGTACGTAGTGGTATTATTTTCCAGAAGTATCCTTATTTTTGCCTCTTCTCTATACATGTCTGCGTAATAAAGTGTCGTACAGTTATAGTTATCAGCTATTTCAATATTTGTGCAACCCTCAATAAATAAAAACACAATCCTCTCATGACCCTTGATAGTTGTTGTAGCGTTGTTTTCCTTCCGTGAGGATGATCTCTAGATCTCGAGAACACCTAGCAATATTTCCGTCTGGATTTTCAGTAATATACGCTATTCTTGACTGCGAATTTCTTTCAATGTAACTTTAGGACGCTGGCTAGTCTCTGGTTCCTTTATTAACATTTTGATCTATTTTGATACGTCGATAACCCTTGTGATGTAAGAACTTACCTGGGATAACACTAGGCCGGTAATTTTCACCAAACCAGCGATAACCGATAAAAATGATAAGGAGCTTGATGTTAAAAGCGTATTGAGCGGGAATCCTGATGATGTATTTTGATGTCTATTGACCTTGGATAATGCCAGGAAACTAGAGAAGCCGTAATCAACTCCAACTTGAGAGAGAGTTGTAAAGTGCGAGAGTTCTTTATGTAAGAATAAGGCAGCAGTCTCAGCCTTGTCGTAGAAAGACCCTGATCAGTGTGTATCACGCATGGGTGCGTGAATCGGGTAGTGTGTATCACTCTTTGCAGCTACGGCTGAGATTCCAACTGGACTGTCGAAATAACTATTGGATGATGGATAGAGTCGAGACGGAAAACTTTGCTAATGAGTTCTTTTTCATGCATGTGGTAATATGTTTTTGTGGCTGCATAAGTGGATGTCTGGCCAATGGATTCATTATAACCTAGAAACCCTAACCCAGGATTTTTTAACGAGGTGGAAATTTAGGTCCAGTATCTGAGTTCACCACAGTACTAACCCCGAGAGATTTTCTTTGTGGCTGTATGTATGACGTAATTGAGTGGATGTCACCGCTGACCAGTCTAGCTCTAGGAAATAGAGTATTAGCACGAATACACCTAACGATATATCATCCAACGGCGGTTATTCCGGGGATGAATCATAAACTGACACAGTTTACTTATTTCACAAAGACTTGTGAGCACGAGCCTACATGTAGTTGCCTCATCGTAGTCATCTATATGGGACTAGATAGCACTACTAACTCAACAATTCTAGAGCTAAACACTCTGTCGACTCACTTGGTCTAGTGACCAGCTAACTATTATTACGAGCCTTAGAGGAAGAATACACCAACATAGTCTCCAGACACGGTCCCATTCCAATATCGGCATTACGGCACAACATTTTACCGACAATACCTCCTACTCTCTCCTAGTGATACAGAGGACAAAAACACGCCAGACCAACACGGATCTAGAAACAATCTTACAATGGGCTTCTGTGGCGTTGACCCTAGACCTCAGTACTTCCCCTAACCTTTCTATAATAGGTATAGCCTAAACTACCTAAGTGGGGGACTACCTAGGCTACATTAGGGACTAATAATAGTGGCTAGTCATTAGCTCGCTAGAGTAAGTGTAAGTGTAAGTGTAATTTATACAAGACATTGACCGGCGCTGAATCAAGCCATTACACCCGCTGAGTCAGAGCGATTATACTAGACGAATCTTTAGCATCCGAGGAGCAAGTTGTGTGGATTATGGAACTGCTCTCTCGTAGGGACAATATTAGGTATTCTACCATAAGAGGCAATGAATTAGCTCGCCTCATCTGCACGAATAAAGCGAGAAATTTTTTAAATAAGTGCACTCCTAGGGACAAGTGATAGGAAGACACCACTTAAACGCCTCACTTTCCTTTTACCGTTAGATACCCTTATGTGACAGCCGTGTCCAATAAATTCCCAGAGCCCCCCCAATAGTAGTAGTAAAAGAGTGTATTGGCTCGGCGGGGACCACATACATCACTTGGTAAGGTAAAGGGATAGTTTTCTTGGAATTTTTTTTATATTCTCAGTATTTGTGGTGCTGAGGTATGTAGGCCCCTGGTATCTTATACTTTTCATATATTCTCAAGCACGAACGGGACGATGGTTATAGTTTTGAATATCATAATATAAGAAATTATTTCTAGTCCAATTTCACGGTAGTTTATAACTACATGTACTGTCGCCACACTGAAATCCTAAGAAGCGTTAAAACTTGAGCATACATCAACAGCAATATTCAAATAAAGACCATCTAGACCGTACGTCCCATACTGAGATAATCTTATATAGATGAGGGTTAGGGTTACAGATAAACACAATATGGGCCAAAACTACATGTACTCTTGGGCCGGGTGCTAAGACCAGAATCATCTAGTCTAACCTAGATACAAACACAAGCTCTCATTTAAACTCAAAACAATATCTCTAAAATAACCCGGTTCGATAAGCATTTTAAAAAACCGCATAACCACTCTATAATATAGTATAATATATATTAATCCCATCCCTAGAAGCATCCCAATAGAAGACTATTATACTCGTTCTAGCCGGATAAGAACCAGAAAATAGGGGCCATTACTAGTATCGCGAAATGTCTGTGCATGACGCCACACAATACAAATTGATACCCCTGTTTTTGGTTCTTTCCCTAGAAGACGAGTACAATTGAGGGGGGTGGGATGGTAGAATTGGTGGTTTTGTGGATTTCTATTTGACGGTAGGGCTTCTAAGGTCCCAGCTAGCTAAGAGAACTCATCAAGAGGGTACGTTACTTGAGTCAAAATACAAAATATCTTGCTCCTATATATCTTCATAGTTAAGTACGAAGAAATTTCAGGCTCTAGGGTTTGGAACTCAGGAAGAGATTCAATTAAAGCCATTAGAAAAACCCAAGCGCAAATTCTTACAACAGCCGACAACATTCTCCTAAACTCTAAATACTGACCGCTTGATACCCCCATACTATTAACATAACACAGAAAGTATAAAATACCCCACTGTAAATAACGTGTTCTAACTTTAACACATACAAACACCAACCCCTCCACTCAAAAAAAGAATGCTTTCCAACGCTCGTCAGTCCACCATCACAGTCACCTTGACCATATTCAACACCATAATCCTAACCATCCTCACCGCCCTCTTCATCATCATATACATAAACAACCCAGCTCTCCTATCCGGCTGCGACCGAAAAATATCAGCACCGGCGCTGCTAGATAGTGTGTCTTCGACCCTACCCACTCCACCATGGGAGTCTATAATTCATGGTGAGTGGTGATTGGTTGTGCATGTGGTGGCCTCACTTGAGTGTAGGGAACATGATAGGGGAGCGAGCTAAAGTATTAGTATTCATAAATAAATAAATATTTGCGCATTCTTTGTAAATCACTTGAATCCCAAGAACTAGGTGCTGGTTAAGCTCTTTTAAAACATCCAACGATTTCTAGGGGGCTTCCACGGAATCGGTGTGGGTAAAGATGTCGAATTGTGACAAGCTTTCAGTTGTGCTCTCAGATACTCAGTGGGGCAGGGCACTTTCTATCCCGTGTACCCCTTACTCTCAAAACACCCTAGTATACTGGCAGATCTCGACTAGAAACCCCCCATTACATGACCATACCATTTTGGCTTGTTTCGCATTCCTAGGCAGGTGGTTGGTTCCACTTGCCGGGGGTTCAATACAATCTCTATGCGAAACATCAGTGCGATGTAATCCTAGTCGCAGATCAGGAACAACAACTATTATTATACGCAATTCCTGTCTTGGGTCCTGGACTAATACTCTTTTGCTAGGAACGCGTCTTCGGATAGCCTTACCGAATATATAGGCAATATACCATCCCCACTCTTCTCCACCCGTAAATTCCTTTAATCATTCCATTAATTAATTACTCCCCGTCGCAGATTAAGTATTCTAGCTAGTCAACACACAACACTAGGGTTATAAAAGATGTCGAACCCCCCCCTCTTCTGATTGATGTTTGTTCAGCAGTCATCTTGCAGCAACTGGATTGTCCATACTTTCCGTCCTTTCTTTGCGTAGTCTCCATTATTTGGGGCATTCATTCTTTTTTAAAAAAATTTAAGTCGGCCTGCAGTGCAGTGTCGTTATATACAGCCCTTTTTTTTCTCTATATCTTTTTTTACTAAATTGTCAAATATGCGTTTCTCACTCGCACTAGCTGTTGCTAGTCTTGCTCCGGCAGTACTTGGACAGCTCCTTGAAGGCACTCCTGTTGGCCCTACAACTGCGCTCTCTGCAAAGAGCACAATCTGTAATGTCCTCAACTATGGCGGTGTTGCAGATGGTGCTACCGATATTGGCCCGGCTATCACTAAAGCTTTCAGCTCGTGTGTTGTTACCGCGACTAGTGGTGCTACTCTATATGTTCCTCCTGGAAACTACCTAAGTACGCCCCCCCCCCCAATAGACAAACCCACCTATAACCCATTGAAAAACAAAACTAACACTCTCCAGTTAAAACCGGTGTTGTTCTCAATGCGGGTAGCAAATGGGCCTTCAAGCTCGACGGTCTCATCACCCTCGACATCGAAGGCAGTTTCTCCGGAAACGCCATCGTCATCAAGCGTGCCACGGACTTTGAGATGTACTCCAGCAATGGACTCGGAGCAATCCAAGGAAACGGATACAAGCAGCGTATCTCCGGGTCCACCCAGAACGCACGTCTACTCCGCTTCATGAACTGCACAAACTACTCCGTACACGACCTCATCCTCGTCGACTCCCCCACCTTCCACTTAATCCACAACAATGCCGCCAACATGGAAACATACCACATCACAATCCGCGGCGGAAACAAGGGTGGCCTCGACGGTCTCGATCTCATCTGCGACTCCAACTGCTACCTCCACCACATCGAAGTCACCAACCGCGACGAATGTATCTCTGTCAAGACACCCTCCAAGAACGTCCTCATCGAGGACATCTACTGCAACCAGTCAGGCGGTATGTCCATCGGTTCACTCAACGCCGCAGATGGCGGTTCAGAGATCGAGTATATCCATATGCGCCGTATCTACGTATACCAGTGCACCCAGATGCTCATGATCAAGACCTGGCCCGGCGGTTCCGGCGCAGTCGGGTACGTGCGCAACAGCATCTTTGAAGACTTCTGGGCATACGATACCACCTATGCGCTCGACATTGACCAATACTGGTACGACCACACCACGCCCAACACCGGAGCCATCCAGTTGTCGGACTTGGTGTTTAAAAACTGGAAGGGAACTGTCAACAACGGTATCAACCGTGGTCCTATTATTATCCGTGGATCTGATGTTGTACCACTTACGAATATCACACTCGAGAACTTTGCAATGTGGACTGTGAATAAAGCTGCCGTTGTACTTCAGTGCAGGAATGTATACGGTACTGGGTACTGTGCACGTGAATTGGCTAGTGGTGCGACTCCTACAGCGTTTAGCAGCACTGTTTCTATTACTACAACTATGTCTGGATATACGGTCCCTACTAGCCCTGCGTGGGGTGTTGCTGGGTATGGGACTACTGAGTCTATCCCGGTGTATACGCCTGCTTGTATGTGGTCGGCTTCGTCGGTGGCTGTGGCGGCTGTGACGACGTCGAGTGTTAAGGCGACCGCAACGGCGACTGCGGCGTCAACAAAGACGACAACCACGACTGCAGCATCGACAAAGAAGACCACAACCACGAGTGCGAAGGCAACAACGACTACGAAAGCAACAACGACTACGAAAGCAACAGCGACAGCCACAACACTCGTAACCAAGAAGAGCACTACAACCACTACCAAAAAGGCCACAACCACTTCATCTACCATCAGGGGAAGATCAGGACCTGGTGGATGGGGACCAAGGGGGGGTAGAATCTAGAGAAGAGAGATCAATTGTATATTGAATAGTTGTATTATAGTATCCATTACTACATAATTTTAAAAGTTAAAATTCAAATTAGAGTTTTTTTGTAACATTCAATCATTTCCAAATTAAAAAAAAAGAACCCCCCACAATCACATATTCTCACTCGTGTCAATCATTACATAAAAAAAACCTTAGAATTTAAATAATTAATTATATATTACGTGATCAATATTGGAAATACACATATATAACTCATCTCATCGATCTTCGCTGGAAAATACTGGATGCATTGTGACTACGTCATCAATACCTCAGCCCAGAAATACCAACTCAACCTCCTTAAATGGCACTCACAGCACCATCATAGCCACCGCTAACATCAAAACACGAACTTCAACTCCGCGAGAAACTCCCACAAAACAGCTCATCTCACCACACTCGCAGCACTACAGCCTTCCATATCATCCCGAACCCTCGTCGACACCACCCCCCCGAGAACAGAAAATCTCCGCCCTTATTGTTCCGCCTCTATGGCATGAACGAACCCTAGCACCTAGAAGCAGAACTATCCGTCGCAAAAGTCGTGAATGAACTAGTGCTGGGAGAATCGAGGATGGGGGTGTACGCTTCCTCAATTATATATTCCACACGACGATGAACCACATTTGGGCAGCTGTGTGGCTGTTCTTACTGTTTATATGATAGCTTGGATGGCGGTACGGTGGTATTGGTACTGGAGACTATGGTACCTCGAAGGTATGTTTTTTTTTCCTTCTAACACAGCGTTCTGCTATGGTTATGGAAGATGATATTAGTCTATTTGTGATGGTGGGTAGGGACTGGGAGAGGCTAACGGCGGTGTTTGGTTCGGGGATCCTTGAGGGAGTGGTGTTATAAGGCGGTGTTTTGGGGGGATATTGGGGCACATTCTATAAGTGTTTGGAGTATTTTTGGTGACTTGGTGCTAATTGTGGTGATAGGTTGATTGCGGAGAAACCAATGCTTTAGAGTTTTGTTTCTATTATAGTAGATAATACTTTTAATTATGCTACTTTTCAACCATTTGAGTTTTCGAGGAAATATCTCTTAATAGGCTCGCGAACCAGTGTTCAGATACCACGATTCCGATCAGTATCAAATATCAGTATCTTAGCAGACTAGGAGAGAAAGCCTAGCAAAGGCTTTCTACTCCTCTATATATACTGGTAATCACGTAGACCCCGCGATACCCTAAAGCCTAGGAAAGACAGCAAGTGAACCCCAAGAAGAGCCTCCTAATAGGCTTTGTCCACCGAGTCTCCTCGGAGACAATTGTACTGGTTGAACCATCAACGCTATACCTTATTAGGTAGCCATATCTCAACAACCAGTGCTTTATGGCAACGAGTGATAATTCATGATCAATGGCAAGTCAGCTATCAGGCCTTCTAACCTCTTCTCTATAACAAAAAACCCATTGTCAGTTTCAAGAAATAACCCTTGCAGCTACATAGCGCCTCGTAGAACACACTTGATCTTGAAAGACAATCCCTTAAATCCAAGCCCAAACCCCATATAACCAAACCCATTATCTCCAAACCATCATCTCCTCCACTCCACCAACCCACTTCACAACCGTCAAAATGTCATTATCCCCAACCCAACCTTCAAGAATCCCACTCCCAACCCACCCACACACCCCAACCCACATACCCACAAAACCCGTATCCCGCATCCTATTCCCCCAAGCCCGCGCCGGCGCCCATACACACTCAAAAATGGAGCACCCGGGACTATCCAAGTTCCCACAACTCAGTGCACCATCCACACCCACTCCTACCACTGGAAGATTTCCAAAACCTTGTAGTAAAACAGCTCCTGCAGAACTTATGTCTGATTGGGGTTCTGGAGAGGAGGTGGTTGTGAAACGAGGGGGTGTGGTGGCTCAGGTGAGTGGGGAATTGTCGTCTGTTCAGAGTGGTAGTAGGAAAGGAAAGGGGGAGAGGAAGGTTGGTAGGTTGGGGAGGTTTGTGGGGAGGTTTAGGAGACCGTTATTTGGCCCGGGTAAAAGGTAGTTATGGTATTTTTTAAGTTGGTTCTTGATCTAGTAGGTTAGTTATAGTTTAAGTTTTGGGGTTGCTATTAAGAATGATAGCTAGAATCATGATATAGTGGGTTGGATTAATAGTAGGAGGTGCATCTAGAGGATAAATAAAGCTCTTTATGGTTTCTTTTGGTTACAGCCCATAGGTATTATAAGTGAACCTTTAGTAAATTACTAGGATGTATTATAAGAAATCCTGTAATCTACTCTATGGTCAAATTCAAATACCCCAGAAGGTGCTATAATAAACTACTATTCTAATATTCTAACACCACTTAGAACACAATTCACTGGTACCCACTAGTATCTTCTACGGCCCAACAGAGAGTTTAGTAATAATATCACTAATTCCTGTTTTGGGTAATAGATTCAAGAACCCAGGTACTGGTTGGCTAATATCTATTAGAAAGGCTTATCTAGATAATATAATACGGCAACCGGCTATAAAGCTTAAGACTCCCCTTCTTGTACCTATTTGGGAGAGAGGTTCTCGAACCTATTTCCTTTCTTTACACTGACTATCACCAGTAGTGTCCATGTGTCAATTAAACACCTGTAAGAGTTTTCTTTCGCATTTGACTCTTTAATACTTACTGAAACTGTAACGTACACCCGAGAAACAGTGACACAATAATCCTGCAAAATTACGTATAAAAAAAAGGAATATCCTGCAGAGAATTGTTCCTATTATCTTTGCAGAACCAACTATTCCGATGGGCCGCATGTATATGTACCATAACTACTGTACATACCACTGCAGGTTAGGCACCAAATATCAGCGCCACCACTGCCACCTGTCATTACGGCTAACGGGGCAATTCTCTAGCTAGCACTGCCACTCCTCAACAAAACTTACCCAACACTACTCGTAGCTACCAACTGTCCCTGGCTGAGACCGCGTTAATTGTGCACTTTACATGTGAAAACACCGAGTGGTAGATAGTCCTAAACCCCCGACACTGAAATCTATTAAGCATGTGAGTCTAGTGTGTGATGTAGGGGGGGCGTGATGGTAAGTCTGACGACAGGTGTCTTTGGTGGCACTGATTTTATATGGGGAAAGAATACATGCACAAGCCACATTCCCTTCAGACTAGCAGTAAAAAAAACTTACTAGCATTTTTTATTGGTATGCCTAGCTATTCGAGGCAGTACACGGAATTTTCTTTACGGAATAATAGCCAAGAAATGGCCACCCTCCACCCCCTAAAACAATGTAGATCCACTTTGAAGTTCCCGGGTTTTCAATTCCCTGTACCTACGCATGTACCATGGGTGATATAATGGCGTTTTGACATATTTTACCGCACCAATAGTGTAAGTTACGACATTTTGCCACTCGAATAAGCTGCAAGGAATTGTAGAGAGTTGTCGTACTTGCCACCAAAAAAGTTATGTAGGTATTTGTTGGCCGTCCGCGGAATTTACTAACCAGAAGTGACTAAACAGAATCAACACCTACCTTTTTCTTTTCTTTTCTTTCTAGGCGCGCATTCAAGTCCAAACGCGCATCCCTGAGGGATTAGAACCTGGCCCCTAAAAACGAGAAAAGAAAAGAAAGAAAGAAAAAAAGCTTTGCCCAACCCAAACCGTCTACGTGTTTCGCCCCATCTATGACAATAACGAAGACCCCCTAAGATCAGGCACATGCACAAACACACGCATTGAAGAGAAGAAAAATGAGGGGGGAATGGGGAAAAACCAAGGTACCGGGGCTGTCACTCCAATATTATGGTTGAGTTGTGGTTGATTTTGGGTTGGTTTTTTGACCCGCTGACATCACATATGACGTAATCTCGCGAGATGTCTCAAAAAGGATCAAACACAACGACATACCCCCCCCCTAAGACCAAGGTTTTTTTTCTTAAGATTTCCACATTATTGATCGGATTAGGTATGGTAGCCCTGGGGCGAAGGGGGATTATCTTCATTGATTTGTTTGCTGTTTCCGTCGTTAGCCATAAGCGATTTTTGTTTTTTCTTTGTTTTTTAGGAAATATTCGTGGTTTGGAGGCTTTGTAGATAACGGAGTCGTCCGTCTAATAGATCTAGGGTTATCATCTGTAGACTAAATATTATCTAAATAGCTAAAAATATAGATACTCCTAGTGTATGTCAGTACAGGTAGTAACATAGGAATTACATAGGACTATTATTCCTAGAGTATAGTAGGATCGAGAAATTATGAGTCCTCGAATAAACCTAGTGAAAGTTTCTAAGCTTAAGTTTTATCAATAACCTTCCTATAGTAGTTTACGCACCCGGAATTAGTCCTCTAAGTACATTATCACAGTGGATCCAGAAAAACATCTAGTAGAAGCTAGCTCAAACTAAGACATCAAATACGAGAACTACAGTCTTGCACGAGACTATATCAATACCACTATACCTCACTCACTTTTTTTTTTAGAGAAACCCATAGTTATACAAATAGCAAAACTATAGACCCAAATCACTTAGTAATAAAAAAATACCATTGATAGAATTTATACAGCTATCCAATAAGCAATTAGAACCAACCTCACGAATTGATTACTAAGAACGAACCCACTCACCAAAACAAAGCCAGTCCGCATGCATCTACCCTCTCTTGGTATACCCAAACACGGTATAGTAGACTATCCCAAGTGGTAAGTTTCTAGACGCCCCCACACTTGTCATTATAAGTGGCGGTGTGATATATTGCACTACCAGTATTCAAACTTTTTTGGTAATGCCAAGACGCAAAAAAAAATAAGGTGTGGCGATGTGGGAAGGGGTTTCACCCTAGATTTAGAAAATAGACTTACTAGATCATGGTTTAGGTGTTGGTTTTTGGACTTTTTTTGTTATCGTGTGAGATGAGGTTTTAGTACTAGTCTGCAAAAAGTAGCTACTACGAAGCTTTAGATAGATATTATGAAATAATATTGTGGTGGTCTGTTATAGGATTGTATTTGTTATTGAACTTGATGGGCCTTTCTAGTAGTAGGTTATAAACCTGCCATTTAGTGGTATGGATTAAGTATAGAATTGACTAATATGATTTACATGTCTTTCAATGATCTGGTAAGGTTTAGGTACAATTCTTATTTGGACGACCTTCAAGTTCTAATGTGCAAATAGCAACTTTATAATTCTAACGTCATGATATATCACTCGGGTGATCGACACTGTATTTTGGGCCAGGATTTAGTCGGAATTTTTCTAGTAAATGCGTGTAGCTTATTGCTATATAATTAATTCCTTTTTTTTTAATGCTGGAAATCGCATCTATATTTTTGGAACACCTCTGACGTTTACATTGTTGGAGCTGCCAAGGATTTCGTGTCTCGGGAAAAAACCGGATTTTATACGTGCTCATCACCCCTTTTAACTTTTTTGGCCATGGCCTGACTTCCTAAAGCCCTATATAGCCTCGTCGGGGTATATCTATCCAACTCCATTTTCTCCCGCCTTGCGTTCACGCCCCATATCCAAGATCTAGAACCACACCCAGATTTTGTCTTGGCAAGCCCCCCACAGATCTTCAACCCACGAAACATATCAAGCTGGCCGTGTTCAATTGCGAGGTTCGGAGAGGGGAGAAGGGAAAAAAAGGAAAAAAACTAAAGAGCTTAGGCCTCAGCCATTCTGTAATATCTGTTGCCACCCGGCTTATCCTAGACTGGGTGGGGGGTGTGGCGTTAACTAACATCCTGGCTTGTGTCGGGTGATCTGCAGAGCAAACATTTCGATTTTATCAACAATCGAGAAAATCAACATTCAAGCTTCCAGAAAGGGGAAGAACAAGAATACTCACCAAGGATGTCTGTGCCAGCCATAGAAAAAAGCTTATGGGTCACTTGTTACAGCTAAAATTAATAGTTGTCTCGTTATGCGTTTTGCCTGATTATGCAAATCACTAATTTGGGGAGCCCCCATAGGCCGTAAATCGCCACCACTGACAGGAACTTTGGTGTGTCAGTGGCTCACACATAACTACCGTGCTATTTATTACTCTAACAATCACCTAGTACAAAAAAACACTACCCAGAGAATTTCATTTGCAAGGAGCGACGCATTTCCTTTCCCTAATACAGTATCGTGACGCCCGGGGGGGACCTCATCTGTCGGGAATCGGGTGATAGATCAATCGATTAATGGGGAGTTCTGAGACCCGGTTGGCCGGGATTTCTAGTTGTCTTTGCGGTGGCGGTGCTCACATCAACTACAGGGCTGGCCAAGAGACAACATGTTCAACTCCACTTCAACTCGCCACTTTAATCCGGAACTGTCAACCGCTCCTATACGAAGAAGACATCGAGCATCGAGGATCGAACAAGCCGCGCAAGCGAGGCTGAAAGAGATAGTCTAGCGGTGATAGCTCCTAGGCTCTGAGCGTTGGCAACATTATATCGAGAGATAGCGGTGGCAGGTTACCGATTGGGAAGACAGACCAACTCGGTAAACCCGGTAGATTCAGAATCAGGGGGACTGAGGGAGAAAAAAACGACGCAGCGCTTTGGGTAAACGGTACCTTTGGGTTCTGTCTGTAATTGTGTTCGTGTCAACAGAATGGACTTTGTAATAAAAAAACGGTATGCTCAAATATGCCAGCTCACCAAGTTATACGCTTAGTTAACAAAGTCAAGAATCTGGGCTAAACAGGTAGAATTCTACCATTAATGAATCTATTACTGAATTACTCCTCGGGGTGAGGTTATCAACTGAAACTGAGCCTTTGAGGGAGCTGGCATAGAAAACACCAAAGAAATGGTAACGAACCCTCTATTCCGTCTAGAAAACACCAAAGACGATGCTTGTAGCCCATGTGATGGAAAAAATAGTTTACCCTTCCCTTCCTACGCATTCACCAGTCCCATCTTCTCCTCTTCCTCCTCCTACTCCCCCTCCCCCCATTTCTATTCTTGTTTCAAACTCTTCACCATCTAATTCTTCGTCCCCATCCCGCCTAGAGCTCCCGCTCCTTTTCACCCGTCGTTCCTCCATCTCTTTTCCCCATAGCTCCAAAACCGCCTCCTTGTTCCTATCCCTCATGGCCCTTTTTATTTCCTCCGTCAACACTGACAGCCCATCATATATCTCCCTTTTCCGATTCTCCCAGTACTCCTCGTCTTCCCTATCCCCATCCACATCCCAAGACTCTTTCCTCCGTGACATCTCATCCTGAAGCGCGTGAGTCAATTCGTTCGTTAACGTCTCTATGCGATCGTAGCGACTCTTCCTCTCGTCCTTGGTCAAGCGTCTCGATCTGGAAACAGGTGACTTCTGCAGATTTCCATCGATGGGAGATGGATGTATAGTGGAACTCGAAGAACCTTTCCTGTGCGGGACACTGTAGCGACCTGGAGGAGGTTCCATAGGAGATCAGCATCGATCTTCAAGACAACCGCAGAAGGGACCCAGAAACCGTGATAAACAGGGAATCTGTTCCAAGGATTGATGGGGTAAGTGAGCTAACTCCGTTGATGTTGGAGTGTGGGAGGGGTTCTGTGGCGCACACTGTTTTCAGTGCAGATGTAGCGAGCGAGGGTATCCGGGGAGCACTCGAGGGATGTGGACCGCCAAAACGAATACCCAGAGGGGTTCCAAGTCTTATATTCCGTAAGGATCGTCTCTCCTGTCCGCGGAGTATACTCCAGAACGCGAAAAGCAGATTAGAGGGATAGAGGTGCCTGAGCTTTGCTCCTCAGCAGTGTTCTGCCAGCTTGTTGATGGGGTACCCCCCAGTTTCGTCACTGCTGATTGGCCGGAAGGTCACTCCGCGTTCAGTTTTTGCTTAAAGTTCTCATTCGCCACTTTACCCGGCCGATTTCTAACTTTTTTCCCCCTTTTGCGTGTCCCTTTTCCTAAAATGGTGCTAGAAACAGCAGATTATCATTGCGGGGAACCCCGCCCTTGTCCTGAAAACTCGGCGGATAGCTAGCAAGTGCCAAGTGGAAATCATATAAAAAGCCCTGTACGCCACTTCGGATCAACGTCCCACCGTTCACGCTGGGAAGTATCATCTTTCTAGTTGGTGTTTCCAAAGCGTTGACGCGAATTCGTTGAGATTTGGCTGCGGGAACGGTGCTAATACATACAGAACCCGCTACAATGTCCGTTTACGTCACCCCCCAAGGCCCGAGCCTTGCAATAAGATTGAGGTCTAGGCCTTTCACCGGTCTAACGTGAGGAGTAGAAAAAAAAGTGAGTGGATGGGGGTGGATAATCGTGTATAATTACATGGTGTACGGGGGTGGAGGGTTGAAACCATACCGAGACTACCAATGGAAATAACAAACGAATCACAGCCACTTCCCACTACCTCAGCTGTATAATATTCTATATTACCCTTACACTTTCTGACAAGGCTCCCCCTGAGACGAAAAGTGCTGGAAATATCATTTCACTCGTAGAGGTTTTGCCACCAAAGCCAGCCAGCCACACACGCGTCTTTTCATATATGAAAATCATCTGCTATCTGCCCCCACCTGATCTGGTAAATCTTGGAACCCCAACCTCCGCCTTACCCGACGTATACGCAGGGAAAGTTAGAGACACCCTGCATGGCGTAATAGAGGCCATACCCCCCCCCTTCCCTCGCCCCCTTCCTCAACCAACCTCACAGACATCTAGTCTTGAACCCCCATCACCTACCCGGACGCTAAAGTAGTGCTACCAAACCTCATCAACACCCATAGAACCCTGCCGCCATTGTAAACCACCAACCCGAGAGACGTTCATTGGCTTCGAGTGAGGGCTCATGACCCGGGAAAATCCGGTAATATAAGAACCAATAGATCGACACCGTCCTTTACCAGATACTGAAACCTTATTTAAGACACAACGGTTCCCCTTTGAACAGCGATAACCACTTGGAAATAAATCTACAAATTCTCAAATAGCGGGAGGGGGGTTAAAATAAAAGTAAAGTAATCATATAGTTTTTTTTTCTTTTCTTTTCGTTTTTTCCTTTTCTTTCTGTATGAACCCAGCAACGCAATAGAGTACATATGTACACATAAACAATTAATCCCTCCCCATCCCACATCCCGATACATTAACCATACCGGCCCATCAACAATACCCCCCGAGGAGGGCTTTTTTTATAAAAAAAATAAAAATAACAGCTAGCTCGTATAGAAAAGTCCATCATTTGGGGGCTGCCCGGTCGTCAGAATGTATGGGGTGGGAGCTGAGTTGTATAACCTTAGGATTGGGCCATTACATCCCTCCCCATTACCTCAGTTAAGCGATCGGGACCGCGATTGGCTTTTTTTAATCTATTACATATGTGGGTCACTCTCGCTGGCCAGCTTTAAATCGGTCATCGAACTTATGAGAGAGAGGGTGTTGTACGCAAGGTGTGTGAAGGAGGGGGGGAGGTTACTGATTGGATCCCCCCCTCCCCCTCTCGCCCAGCATAATTCCTATCATTGTTTTTTTTCAATAGATTCGAGATAGTTGTCCTCGGGCCAACAAAAAAGAAATAAGAAAAAAAAACTAGAATGTATCTCTCTTTAGTTACAAAGTGGCGAAAAATAGGATCGTCCAGCCACACTTTCAGAAGGCTTGGCGTGTTGCTACTACTCAAGAACCATGTGATAGGAGGGCCTGCTAACAACCACCGTATGATGAGCGGGTGTGGGATAGAATCCGGAAGAACTACTCTATCTATATGCATGTGTAAATAATATAATTCTAGAAGTGCTATAATATCAGGAGAGGGAGAGAGAAAATCAAAGTATTTTTTTTTGGTATCCGTGTGGGAGGCTCACACATCCAGTAATAAATTTGTGGCTGTGACAAATCACGTGCAGACTAGGATTAGTTACTAATAATAAAAATGATTAGTATAATTAAATTAAATGGATATGAGCGATGTAGGGTGCTCGAGGCCTTTTTTTTTCGTGCATATATAGTAGGTGCTATTTTATTGAAATTGGCATAGTACTGTTTCAATTAGATATAAGACTTAAATATAACATACAAATAACACCATATACTCTCCCACTTATTACGCAACCCAGAACCCCCGAGAAAAAGAACCTTCGAGAAAATAAACTAAATGACAAAAAAAAACTACTAATAAAATCGAGACTAGATTCCGTTGATCATTTAGACGCTGACCTACTAGTCACATCCTCGATGTGATTCTGAACACGGGGATAAACATCCTTATATGAAGTCTTTCCCATCCAGCAATCTAGATGTCCTCTCTCTTCACTGTATTGTAAAAATCGCATGATTAGCTTTCGAAAAATAGATAGTAATAACAAGGAAATGGGAGGTACTAACAAGACAGTACGTTCGTAATTCTCTGTTCCGAATGTGTCACGAAGCAAATTATATGAGATATTTGTAGTCTCCGGGGTAAATAGGGAGCTCTTCCCGCCAGAGATGAACAATATTGGAATACCCTTGAGGCGCGCAATGTTCTTATCCGTGAGTAAGGACACACCCTCATTATCCATAACGAATTCGTTTTTGCCCATTTGTATCATATGCTTGAGACAAGTCATGCTAATGCCATTGAGGAAATTCGCCATGTTTGCGTGAGTGGCGGAGTTTATCTGCTTATGTTGCCAGAGCTTCCCAAATGCCAAGTCGCTGCGGTGGCATACGGTCGAGTTGCATATTTCTTCCTTGCTCTCGACCGGGTAGAATCTCAAAATCTGGTCGATAAGCTTTTGTACAAAGGAGTCGTTGGGTGTTGATAAGCACGGGAACCAGCTCCCAGCAAGCGTCTCGTATACCATAGGTAGTGGGAGCCTGATCTTGACTGCATTGACCCGGGCATACTTGGGGTTTGTGAAGACCTGTGAGGCTGTTATACCTTTGATCCAACTTGCGGGGATGGTGCCGTCTAGTAGTCCACATGCGGTGGCTATCGATCCTACGCAGTGGACGATACAGTATACTTGCACAGGGCTGTCTTTTCGGATGTACTCAAGAGCTGCTCTAATGTCCTTGCGAGCATCAAAAGCAGTGTAGCCATTTTCTGCAATCTTGAGTTTACCGGCCCGATGGGTCACAGCGTATATCTTATACCCTAATGATAGAAAGTGGGTCAAAGCATTGTTTGGGATGGTAGGAAGTGAATACATCTGCTCTTATTAGTATGTCGATTTCTTATAAAACGGCTGAGGTTTAATTTACCTGGTGGTCCATTGCAGCTCCAGAAGTTAGAAGAAGTGGCGGCTTCTCAGATCCGCCAAGTCCTTTCTCTGGCAACCAAATAGTCATTACGGTCTGTATACCATCCTCTGCTGTCAAGGTCACCACCTCCGTAGGAGGGACTTTAGGGTAGTACCCAACTGTGGTCGCCAACGGGTACTGTAGCGCACGGAACGGAGAAAAGAAGAATCCAATAGTCTGACCAGCGAACCAGCTCACAAACTGGCCCGCTGCGCCAAGTCTACCTCTAGTTGTAGCTCCAGTAGCTCCAAAGCCAAACATTTCCGCCTTGAAGTTCCTCCATGAGATCTTTAAGATTCCACGACCAACAATAGAGCCATCGGGACGGTTGAGTGTTACGTATAGAGTAGTGGTAGCTTTCCATACGGTTAAGGGTGAAAGTGTCATATTCGAATCAACAATCTTGTAGCCGTTGAAGTGCAATAGTTGACCGTCGGTTCCGACGAGGTCCAGTTTATAGGCAAGATTTTTTGTTTCTGGTGAATTGTTATCTTGAGTGAAGAACTGAACCTCTCCACGGAGCACCATGAATGGATCCTTGCTCAACGCACCGCAGGAGAATGTCCCAGTAGCCATTGCAGCGTGATCCGAGCGTTGAACGACTATATGAATTCTATTAGCCCTAACCCTGAGTATAAATAGTAGAACCGTAACTTACGATTTTGGGTACTGTAGCTGTCTACCGAAAGAAAGAATCTTGCAGCACTAGAAGATCCACTAGCAACACTCGTAGCGACTTGGAAGTCTTCAATGTCGTCACCAATATACATATGGCCATCCATAATCTCACTGAATCTTGTACCATTCTGGCCAGCGGCCTCGGTGATGGATTCTTGTGCTTCTTTCATATCCTGGGTCAAAGGGATACTCCTCTTTGGTTTTCCAAAAAGGTCTAACCTTCCTATAATCCAGCACCAACTATTAGCAATAAGGTTTTTATGACAGGAAGTAAAACGTACCATTCTTAGTTTCGTAGTCAATCTTGATTCCCTTCTTTATCGCAACTCCCTCGACGCTTCTCTCCGCCAATGCCGTAATTGTAGCAAAAGGATTTACCCCAAGGGCACATGGAATAACACTCCCATCAACACAAACAAGTCCTTCATATACTTCTAATCCCTCTCCAGTGAAGACTTGACCAATGTGGTTAGTGACACCCTTTTTCCCAGTTCCGTCGCTTGACATTATAGCACCACCAATTGGGTGAACCGTAATTTCCTCTTGTCCACCAAGAGCATAAAAGGGTGAGTTGATCAACGTCCCACCAATCTTAGATGTTGCATCAGCAAGTACTTTATTTAACTCCTTCACATGATCGGTTCTCCCAACGCCCAAGAAGCGAAGATATGGCTTTCCGTTTTCCATCGTCAAGGTAGCCTCATTATTATCGTGGGACATAATCAAGTAGATCTGTGTCCTACCCAAAGACCCACTCGGGGTGTAAGGGCCCTTGAATCTGGTTTCTGTACGAGAGAGAAAATGGCGAAGACGCTCCTTCACGCCAAATTTCTCTGGGAAAACTTTTCCTGGCATAACCTCAAGCATAGCTTGTAGAATCGGTGCAAGTGCTTCCGGAACTGCTCCTTCCTCGATAACATACCCATCCATAACGTCGGGTTGGTCCCTCATGTCAATGACACCGTTGATAGTTGGCCCGACAGGATCATCGTCATGGGGTTGTTCTCGACCTATAGCGTTTGCGATCTCATCTGTGTTGTACCCGAAGGACAAAATATCGCCATTGCCACTCATTACCCTTCCGACTTTGTGGCTCATCTTTAAGCCGTGATCTCTGCTACGTAGGAGGATCTCGGTAGTTCCTAGGGTTCCGGCTCCAAGGAATACGAGTTCACGGGCTTTGACCCACATCAGTTCTGAGTAGAAGGTGTCTACGAATTTAGCGCGTTTGTCCCCGTGCCATGCGAAGAACACGATGTAGCCTTCTCCCGAGGGATCACGCTTGATATGGCGGACTTCACATTCGCAGAAGCTGAGGATAGCGTTAATATAGGCCAATGATGGAACAAACCCAAAGTAGAGGAAACTTACAGCTCTGCACCCCAATTCCATGCATCAGGCAGATAGTTCATTAGAACGCTATTCTTACTCCCATCATTGACGCCTGTGCAATCTTGCCCAGATAGAGTTGAGGCCTTCATTTCAACACCAGTACTATTTAACCCATCTCTAAAAAATGTCGTTTGTGGAGCCCTCGAGAACTTTTCCGGGACACCCATAAGCTTCGCCTGCTTCTCGAGTAAAGAAAGCTTCTTCAGCTCTGGAAAGTCTTTTGGGTATAGAGTTGGTTGTAGCACGCTCGCCGCTCGTTTGTAGTCTACCCGGGGGTGGTTAGGTTCATGATCGAGTGATATTTAATGATTAATGGTTAGGGAGCTTACGTTTATCTAGAGAAGAAGGGTTCTGTGAGATCTCATCAGGCCAGTAGTCCATCGCCAATGTTCTCTTATCAGCCTCGAGGAAGATATTTGCGTTTAGGAGGGAAGTTCCTCCCAGGCCTATTGAGTCAGTAACTATTACTCACTTATCATATGAACGCGGATCATTACCATTAGCCACAAACGCATTTTGTCCTTCGCCGAGAACAAGATGATAGAGCCCAGTAGGTGACCCTGCCTTTGCATCAACAACAGCTTTACCATCTTGTCCAAGGTTCCCAGAAACATGTAACTCTGGTCCCGCATCAATTAGACTAACAGGATATTCACCAGCTGTATAACCACAAAAAAGGTTAGAGACGACTATATGGAGGGGAAGTGATAGGTGAACAGAAATACATACGCCACTTCTCTTTTCCCAATTCTAATACACACACCTCCTTCCCACCACGCGCCATTCTACTCGCCGCAACACCACCTCCATAACCACTCCCAACGACAACAACATCATACTCCGTCCTCATCATTGGCACCGGTCTTGATATGCGTGGGAATTTAGCATCCGTAGATGCCGATGCGTCTGCCGAAGATGCAACATAATCGCTAGAAGATAGGGGAATTCCACCTTCTGTGAACGTTGATGGACCAGCACCTAAGACATCGGTCGGGAATGAAGTATCGACTATAGAAGCATGTAAGTCCGCTAATGAAGAAGGAGGAGAGTTTGAATAATTGATTGAACTTGGAGATGGAGAGCTAGATTTACTAGTAGATTTAGTGTTTGAAGCCATGATTGCAATGGTAAATTATTGCTGATCCACAAGAAAAGGGGGGGGGTATTTAAATAAGAGTGTGGTTTGGTTTTGATATTATCTCGTATGTTCTCCAACTATATCTTATACAAGTAAAATATTGCATCGTGAAGGGAGGCAGCATTTAAATAATAATGACGATGACTCCTTCTAGAACTTAATATATTCAGCCCTCCAGCCAATCTATCGTCAGCCCTTGTTCCTCAGCCCCCAAAACATCATTTGATGACATACGACTCCCGGTTTGGGTCTGATGTCGTGAGCAGTAATGCTTCTAGGTTATTAGTGAGATTGGATTACCAGGTACCAAGCGATTATTCGCTTCTATATGTAGTAATAATGACAATAAGGCGTTGGGGCTGATGGTGACACACGGCATTTATTATTATATGACTCAAGAGAGGAATGTTCATAGGTTATAACTTTCAACTGCATGCCACTCACTACATGTATTTTATACCCAGTAATAATAATAATAATAATTATAAATTGCTTAACATAAAAAAGAAAAGAGGAATTTTCAGCAACCAGAATCAAGAGATTACATATTTGGCATGTGAAATTATAGGAAACTTATAATACACCCGGCTACGCACTAGACTTGATAAAGTTGCATTATATTTAATTAATGGTTAATGTGGCCCCAGCTGAATTCTTGCAGATTTCGCTAAATGTATGTAACGTCTCAGCGACCATCGCTTATGTTATATTATACAGTATGTAAAGTGCCCTTTCCGGAAATGTAGCTTCGATAACTATCATACGAATCGGAACCGAAATAAGGCTGTCCGCGGTAATCGAAGAAGAATCCTAAGGTCAAGCTTATCAAGTGCGCAGCACAATGACCCTACGATTTTCGGGTATGATGCTTTCCAATTGCGAAAGAGGCACAGTTACCACTGCAATCCTGGCTCCTTGTTGGAGTCGCATCCCTCACGCGATAAACATAAGCTCTTACCTCTAGGTGATCTTTAAGACGCCAAGACCTTGCATGTGCATCATTACCGGCCAAGGCTAACTAACTAGCCCTCCATCTCCATCTCTATCTCCATCTCCATCCCCATCCCCATCTCAATCTTATCTTATCGGCCGCGCGCCTCGGAGACCTAAATCCGTAACCCCGTATCTCTTCCGGTAACTCGAACCAAACCCAACCAAAAATAACATCACCCCCCCACAGCCCTAACCCCCAAACCTAAGCCGAGGCTATTTTAGGCCTAAAACCCGAGCCCCAAAAAGGAGACAGCACTTGCCAACGCAACGTCCTTCAAACCCATACATCACCAGATGCAGAGTTTCACTACAAGGGAAGGCCAACCAGCCTTTTCCCCCTTGCAGAGAATAACGTAGAAGTACAAAGTGCCTACTCTGACAAGTTGCGTTACAAGGTGTATCTTCTATCCCCCAGAAGGAAGTTACGCTCGTAGTGCGATTGCTGAAAAGGCATAGCCGGAGGGGCAGTGTGTGGGTCGGAACGGAAGTAGTTGGGCGGATAACTGCGGGACGGGACTTCTGAAGAACAACCTAACTAACCGCAGAGCCGCAGGTTCTAACCCCCCGGAACAACAGATCCGTATCCCGTAAATACGCCGTGCCGGAGGGTGAATATACCGCAATTTGAGTTCCTCAGGGGGCGGCCTTGGAATATTTGATGCACTCCTTATTCGCCGTGATAAACCCTTCCCTCAGCCTCCTATATCTTCACTGGCCATCATCATCCTCCTCCTCCGCAACCACCCTCTTTTAATCCCGTCACCTGGGGTTTGTGATTTCCTGTTTTTGTGGGGTTAAAGCTTGTGGGGTTGGTAGTCCTGAACCCATCGATGCAGGAGATGTCGAGTCTGTGTGGGCACCTTGGCATCCAGTTATTCTGTAGAGATCGTTGTCATATTTGTCTATGATAGTGCGCGTGGTCATATGATTGAAAGATAAATGTATGTATCGGCAAGCACTGGAGGGAAAAAAGTAGAACCTCTGCATTTCTCTCGCTATGATACCTTCTATATGTACCTCTGAAAGCTAGAACAGACAATTATATGCCCATGGAACAACAAAGCAACATGTTTGATGGGGCTTTCCCGCATCGGTGCTCGGTGAACCTACTACCCGCAGCTGCATACTATCGACTCAATGCAGAGAGTCGTCCCGAGCTACTGCAAGTGCATGCAGAATTGTTTCTAGGGCACCCGTGTGTGTGTACATAAGCTTCTTTTTCCTTTGGGAGTGTTTTCATAACTATTGGGATTGTCAAAACATATTCTTTACAAGGATCTAGGATGAAGGCTCGGTGGTTTTATTGGGGTTTTTTTTAGTTGGAAGAACTTGGACCTTCTATTTGCGCGCGCCACAGATATGGCTCGGGCTTGTGGAGGCCGGTGCGAAACAATGGCTTGGTTGGATACAGGACGGAACGGGTGTTTCTTCAGCAACTACATTCGTGGGTAAAATCGCGATCGGGGCTTATTCTCCCCCACGATATATAATAGACGGCATATGCGTTGAAGAAATTTTCTTCAACCGAAGAAGCAAGCATAAGCACGTACGGAGCACGAAGAACCAGGGAATGGAAAAAGCATAAAACTAAATGATTAAGGAAAACAATTTGTGAGGACAGCAAAGAAGTCAGTTTGTTATCAATGAACAGGTGCTTACCGGATGATCGGGCCATTCGCTGCCAGTTGGCGGATATCGACCATTTAGGTTTAGCTTGTTTCGCACGTGAATGGGCACCAGCGCACGCGCTGGCGCATTGCAGGTGGGAAAAAGAAAAAGGAAACATAGACCTCGGGGAAACGATTGTATCGGCACTCCCAATTGTTTTCGAGCTTCATATCTTTTTTACAAATAATTATACTCCAGTTGAATATGAATTGCGATAGATGCTGATGCAGATGTGAATTTCACTTGGAATCAATGGGTTTATGCACATGGTGAATCATCGATTGACTGAGGTAATCACTTGGCCCTATTCCTCTACCTCCCCGAGGCTCTGGTTGACGTGAAGAGTAGCCGTTGCCGCATTCTAAAGGGCGTGTCAGAGCCTCGCGTTTCGTGATGGCTGCCATCACCTTCAGGGTTTACTCACCTCTGACGACAGATGATGATGATGAGATGGTTACTTCCCGAGCAGCCACGAAGATGGCCAGCGAAGGCCGTTGGAGTGGGTGAATAGGTTCTCAGGGAAAATGTGGGTGGTGCAGTACTACCGGCTGCCCAGCGAAACATGAGTAGAGGATATATATGTAGAGTACATGTAGTTATCGATGATGGACTGGGAACAGTTACAGCATCGCAGAGCCAGGGGGAGCAGATGTTTGATAGGAGAAATCTGAATAGATACATAGAAACGTTGGCCAACCAAGGTGCCGAGCTGTGGCTAGAGCATTGACAACAAAACATGCAGGGATTATGAGATTGTGGGAGACAGGGGCTGATGATCCATCTAGACTCCAGAGCCCTTTTGAGTATTTCCTGGGTCCACGAGTCTTGCTTCCCACACTCGAGTCCAATCCAATTCAATTACACTATAATCCATCCAATTGAGACCGTTTCCCCCTCTACCTTCTTTCTATTCTTTGCTCTAGATTCGGGGTTCTCTCTCCACCTGCCACATGCTTTTTGTCCGCCGTCCTCTTGCTGCCTTCGTTTCTTCTCTCTTCTCACCTACCCTACCCTGACTCCCGTGTCGCTTCCCCCTGCTGCTACCGTTTGTGCATGCAGCCCTGGGTCGAATCGTTTTGCTTGACAACCCTCCCAACCATCAATAGCTTGCAACGATAGGCTGTTTCCCGTTGTCACTCGCAGAAGCGTGTCTACGTGTTCGCCTCGCTTGCTGGGGGGGAGCTGCCAGCTGTAGACGTCCACGCTACATACCTGCACTCGAGCAGCCTGTACAGAGAGCATTGTAGCCTATTACTTGCAATCCGAATCGAGAATTGACCCCCCAACCCCGGCATATTTTCTTTCCTTTTTCTAGTGAGAAGAGTGTGTACGCACATCGAGTTGCCTGTTACTCCGGAGGTAGAGCTACCCAGGAAAAACTCCCACCCCCCGGGAGAGCTAGATACTATCAATCAACGAAGGGGGAAAAGCATCAGAAGCAAAAATAATAATCAGAATCAAAACTTTTCCCTATTCACTCGAATCGACTCGACCCTCTCACATTCACCTTGCAATTGTTTCCATTCTATCCTACTCACACAAAGATCGCAGTGTGCTGACGTCGTCGTTCGAACACTGCTCCTCTCCCATTTGAGCGAACCACGTCAATCGATCACCCTACTGCCCTGCAAGAACACACTTGACACCCCCTCCACTACTCTTTACGGGGATATATATCCTCGCGGACGTTTCGTCTCCCTTCCCTCGTCAAAGAAAAAAAAGAGGAGTCAACCTCCCCCGCTATTCCCGGCTCAACTGAGATAACTGTGTTTCTCGGCCCCATCACAAGCCATCACCCATCTGACAATTATACATCACCCATCATCCCCGTCATCCATCACTAGGCAGTACCCACCCACCCATCTATCTTTGCCGGTCATCCTTCTCTCTCTCTCTCTCATTTTTCTCTCATCTTCACCTTCTCCCTCCTGGGTTGCATTTTGTCGATTTTGTAACCTATTCTATTTCAATTTATCGCTGCACATAAATTCTTATTATTATTATCATCATCCTCTCAACAGGACAACCCCTCCCCCCACCCTTTCACCATGTTCGATCAGCTGTTCTCGCGCACGAGGACTGCCGACACTGGCGTTGGAGTTCATGGAGATGGTTCTTCTGACTTGCCCATAAGTAACTGCATTTCTGGCGAGTTAGGTGGCGTTGGAATGTCCATTGGGTATAGCACATATTCTCCCCCGAGTGTTCCTACAGTCATAACAATCGTGACGGCTAAAACGATTTATGAGGATTCTCCGAGCGACAGCTTGATCTCCGTTGTTCCTACTAGATCAGAACCTGAAGAGGAGGCTTCCTCTAGCCAAACCCCAACTAGGTCTTTCACTGCCAGTGGGTTTCTGGCCGCCATTTTCGGTATCGGTATCGCGCTATCCTTCTGGACCCCCAAGAACCTATGGGTATTTATTGGTGGATTCGGACTTCGACGAGAGAAGAGGAGGCAGAGAAATCAGCAAAACAAGCGAACAATCGAGGCACGTGAGGAGGTTACAGTAAGAGGAGATAAATTGACATCAGGCCAGAAGGACAAGGGCAAGGAGCGAGCCATCGACGTAGAGAATGAGGGGGAGAGTTCGGCATCAAATTCGGGAACCGAGCGAACACCACTTCTTGTCGGAGCGGAATCAACATATTCCACCGGTATCAGTCTACGTGATTCAGGTATCAGCCTTGCAAACAGTGAAGAAACCCGAGCAACCCGCTCGGAGGAACTCCCAATACATCACTCACCACCAAAATCGCTAGAACCCGAGATTATTGAGGATGAAATGCTCGAAACAATTGACGAGGCCGAGGAGGTGGAGCCGCCAATTGAGCTCCCCGCCAACCAGAGCTGGTCATTTGCTGATCACAGCCCCTCACCAACTCCCAGTGTTCGAGCTGAATCACCAGCTCCACAGGTTGAGGAGGAAGGGTCGATGGTGATCATCCCCCCAGGAGTACAGAAAGTAGAAGATCCCAATGCATGCCCCTACGATCGGCGAAAGCCTTCGGTTGAGCCTCTCCCTGCATCTGTTGCTGTTGACCTTCCGGTCGCTAGCGAAGATGGATTGAGAGAATCCCGATCGCTCACTCCGGTCCGCAGGGCCATCCCCACACAGTCCCCAGCATCTTCTGTCAGGTCTCGCTCGCTAAGCCGAGGAGTTTCTACTGAGTCAGTTCTAGGAGCCAAGGGAGCGGAGAAGGTGGAAGTACCAGCAAAGTTTTTGGAGGAGGTGGAGGCTGGTCCTTCAGTTTCCGAGATTGTAGAAGTTCCGAGGGTCGAGGAAGTTGAAGTTCCTAAGGCTGTTGAAATTGAAGCCCCCAGAGTTGAAGCCCCCAAGGTTGAAGCCCCCAAGTTTGAAGAAATCGTGACTCCGAAGATTGAAGAGGCTATTGTTATTGCACCTAAGGACAAGGAGATCGAAATCCCTACGGCTGAAGTCAGGTCAGCTGCAGTTGAGGAGGTTGTAGTTCCTAAAATCGAGGAAGTCGAAGTCCCTAAGCCAAAAGAGGTTGAGACACCCAAGGTTGAAAGCCCCAAACCTCAGGAGGTTGAAGCCCCCAAGCCCAAGGAGGTTGAAGCCCCCAAAGCCGAAGCCCCCAAAGTCGAGGCTCCGAAGATCGAGACCCCCAAGGTCGAAGCCGCAAAGGTCGAATCCCCGAAAGTTGAGGCCGTGAAGGTCGAATCTCCGAAAGTCGAGTCCCCGAAAGTCGAAGCTCCTAAGGTTGAATCTCCTAAGGTTGAGACACCTAAGGTTGAGAAAGTCATTGAAGAGCCAAAGGAGGAGAAGAAGGAAGAGGAGCAGGAGGTTAAATCCACTCCGGTAGCCATCCCTAGCCCTCCTACTCCTACCCCACAAATCGACCTCATCCCCCCTACCCCCGCCTTCAATAGTGGGTTTTCAAAAGAGGTTGTAGCGCTGTTGCGCCCAGGGCAAGCGGAGGGTGACGAAGATGAAGCTGACAATAAGCTCAAGGAAAATCAATACCACAGATCTCTTAGTGGCTCCACTGAAGCTCTTCCCCAGCTCACTGAAGAGCCAGAGCCCGTACCCAATACACTGGAAGTCGATCACAAGGGCAAGGGCCGAGCTGATGATGACATTTCGATTATTGACCATCCTATGTCAACTTCTCCTGATCAAATCTCTCTTAGTGACGAGCAGAAAGAGGATACCCAGAAGGATGAATCACATCCCGAAGGCCTCAGCCCTGACGAGATTCCCCGTCCTGTATCAGCTAAGCCTTCTAGCATCTTGGGAGATGATAAGTCTACAAGGTCCGAGTCCGGCCCCGCCCGAAAGACTTCTTTCCGCCGCATGGCTGGTATCAGCAGCAGCAGCAGCCACAGCAGGGCTGCATCTATCGACTCTAAGAAAGATTCTTCTTTGAGGAGGTCATTGACAGCTGTATTTCCTGGAAAAAAGATGAAGCGAGAGAATTCTGCGCCAGCGTCTGCCTCATCCTCGCAGGTCAAGTTAGGAGGTGAGCTTACGCCCCCACCTACTCCCCCGGAGACATCCCAAGATGTTGCAAGGCCGGAATCCAGACGCTCCGAGAAAGAGAAAGAGAAATCCTCCATTTCCCGAGCCATGAGCTGGAACCATGCTATCAACAAGCTGTCATCCAAGGAGAAACGGGAACAAGCTAAGCAGTCTTCAGACCATGAGGCTGGCGGAAAGTCCGAAGATGGCGCCGATACCACAGAAACCACCAAGCCACTGAAGTCCTCAAGTGCATCGATCATCTCGCATAAGGAAGGAAGGCCACGCACCTCCGACGGCAAGAGCATCAAGGAAGACGACAGACCAAGTAAGCTTCCTCGAAGAGCTACCTGGGTGTTTGGTAAGAAGAAGTCATCCCAGAACTTGGGACTCAAGGCTGCATCTGCTGGTGCCAGCAGCACCAGTCTCGCCGGGCCAAAGAATGACGAAATCGCTCAGCCCGCTGAGGTAATAGCGTCACTTGATAAAGGTAAAGGAGTAGATAGGAGCCCCGTCCAGACCCCTAAGCCAGCTGAGGCTGCACCCGAAGCCACCAAAGACGTCAAGATAATCGAGGCTCCTCCAGCGCCATCCCCTCCAGCACAATCCTCAGAACAGGAGCAGAAGCAACTCGCTGATGAAGCAGCAGCAGCAGCAGCAGCAGTTATTGCTGAGCAGAAGCCAGCGCCCAGACCGATGCTTAAGAGCAGAGTGACGTCAATGATGGCTTGGGGACGCAAGAAGAAATAGATGGTTTATCGGATTTGGGTAGAACGATCATTGGTTATTGAAATTGCGACTGTTTGGTGGGTCAGCTTACGGCAAGAATGTTTTTCCCATTGGTATTGTACAGTATTAGCATTTGTTTTTTCCTCATTTTTTACGTTTTTTTTTCCGGTTTACATTTTTCTTTGACATGCATGGCATAGCATGAGGGTGATATATGCAGATTAGTATACGGATACGATACGCATCTCGTTTATGTTTGGTTTTGGTTAAGTTTTTTTTTGGATATCGGTTTCTGGTTTTCTTTTCAGCGTTTGCATTCGCTTGGCATTTAGGAGTTTCTCTTTTTATTTTCTCTTTTTATTTTTCATCTACTCACTTTCTTTGTCACGTCCTCACGGCAGAGTATTTTTTTACGAGGGATATGAGATTGAGTTCGGAATATTGAAGGTACCGGCAAGGGGTGTTGCGATAGTATCTAAGACTGGAACCTTTTCTCTCTTTTTTTTATTCTTTAAATTTTTCATTTGTGGAAAATGGAAATGAAATTCAAATTTTAAAAATTATTGTTTAAAGAGCTATTATCTGCTGCTTGCTTTCTTTGGTTTTATCATTTTTTGGGTGGTGTTTGTAGCGTATAGCAAAGTAATGGGGGCGTAAATCTAGGGAAGGGCAGGGGGTGGGGTGTGGTGGGGGTGTGAATTTCACATGTTTATTGTAGTATTACCATATCGATAAATTAAACATAGTCTTATCATTAGGAATGACTTTTGCTCAAATTCTAGTGACTGGCTTAAACGTAGTTTCTGTGAAGTTTAAGGTCAATGAAATATAGAGGGCTAGAGTCATGTTCTGTTTGTAGGCTTCTAGGTCTTTGGGTTAGTACCGTCAGCTCTCCAAGAGAATATATATATACTGATAGTGTTTTGGAGTCCCGTGTAAAGGATTCGTGCTCCCCTCTTTAAAATGCCTTGTACTCTTACCCACCAAGTCAATATTTCGCCTTCTAGTTATCCCTATGATTTATGCGTATATCCTAGCTAGATAGTGATTTTTACTACTAAAATAGTGTTCTTGGTCTCTCCATAAGTACATGTAGACTCTGATATAGTATGTTGATAAATATCTCGCGATTATGGTATATATATACCCTTCTGGGCAACATATCTATTAGCTAATTATCCGTAAGCTGCAAGAGCAGGATCGATCACGTTGATGTACGTTTATTTCTTGGCTTCTTACGCAGCAGCAGCAGCAGCAGCAACCAGGAATAGCCTGACATCTTTATTTTTTATTTACTTTCTAATAACTTACCGATGTTCTACTTGACCAAATCCTCCGCGGAGACAATCACACAAACCTTGGAGAGGGGGGGGGAAACAAAAAAAACAAAACAAGGACAACCTGATATATAGAACCAAGACATGAAGAATTAAGTTATATACCTCAAGATAGACCATACGTGATAAAAAAATCCTATTATCTAAAGTATGAAAGAAAGGGTGTATTTTGTATCACCTATAGTGTACATCTGAGGCCGCTATCTTTGGATTCCGCGGATAGGAGATTTCAATTATGGCCATGCATGAAGGGGGGGGGGAGGATCACTGAAAAGACACTTTGCAGATTACATATGGTGTGTGTGTGTGGGTTGAGTAGAACGCACAAATGATTGCCTTATCGAATGTGTGAGTTGGTCTGTACATAGATAAAGACTATTGATTAGTGTAACAGTGGTCCGGGGTGTAGATATGCCTGGGGGGGGGGGCGGTGACAGCAGTGCCCAGAGTATAAACTTATGCAATAGAAACGTTATCTTATACTTGATTAGTTTGTATATTGTGACTGGGTGTTTTGAGATGTAGCATCTAGGTGGGAGGTACTTGCTTGGGGGTATGTTCCGTAAGTAGATGGACCCGAGATTACCGGATTAATCCTGGTACAATGAGGGGGGGGCTAAAGTGTGAATCGGAACTTACCGGAGGATTAATTGGTAGTTACAGTCGGAGGACTCAAACATGTAGGTTTTAAAAAACTACAAAAAATAAGGGATGTTGAAGTTTGATATTAAATTCTATTACTAGATAAAGTTGTGGTTCTTGAGTGGGTTGAGGTTGCGTTAAGGGGGGGGGGAGTGTGTGGGATTTTAACTTCTAGCGTGTATTTAGGTTTCAGAGTCTGTTTGATAACTAGTATAATAGAAGATAATATCCAATACTTAGAAAATACGTTATTCCTAGGGCGCTAATTCGAGTGATATATTATGTCTAATTGGGGGGTTTTTAATATCTCCACGTACCTCATTTAGGTATGAGCGCTTAATGTAGTTTTGTGAATTCAATTACACAAGTGGTCAGGTTCCGAGTGTACTAGGAAATTCAAGTGTTGAGTTGCCACCAGGCCGGGTACACTCAGTGTATGTGCAAAAATCTATAGGTATTGGGTTATTATAAATTGTATCTAATATGTAGCTATTGGGATGTTACTGATTGGATATATGCGCACTAGTCTTTTGATCGAACCAATCGGTTAATCGACTTGTCAGTTTTAACCTGAGGGATTTCTTCCAGGGGGAGAGTTAACTAGTAGAGGTTAGATGGTGAGATGGTGATACATTTAGTTAATACCTTTCCATATGGTGCAAGTTTCTCCTTTTGTTTGTAATTTTAGGTGGTGTCTCGGGCCGGTCTTCTAGGCGCTGTCCAAAAGTGAAACATGAAACAATTGGTCTGGTTGGTCTTTTGTTTAGTAGATTTTATATTCCTAAAAATGAGCTATGGTTGGTTTCTACCATACCGGACTGGTAATATCTCTAACCCGAGTTTTGACCATGCACTATTTCTGGTAGGAAGGGCTCGTGTGTATCCTAATGGGAAATTATCTAATCTCCGTTTATTCCAGTTTATAACCCCCCCCCCTCCCTCTCTAGCCTTTTTTTGTCTACTTACTCGGCTTTAATTGCGACATGATATGTGGAAATATATTAGATTATGTTCTAGAAGTCTGTTAATTGGGAAGGTTTAAGCGTAAAACCACCCCCCCTACTCCAAAGCTTGTTTCTACCACATACCGGGTAGGGTTTCACTTGATTAGTTTGAACTTATAAGATTCCCGTAGCAGGGACTGACATTGGTTTGAAATAGCTAAGGTTATAGTCTATACCCCCCCGAGATTTTTTTAAAAATCATGACTGTAGTATCCGTTTTGATCGTACCATAGCCTTAGGCTCCATGTACGTTATGAATTCATCATCATCATCCGTTTTGATCTATTACGAGTGATAATCTATGCTTAATAATAATGCTAAAGTCTGCACCAAACATTGTAAAAATTAGGAATAGATATTCATAGAGTTTTGTATTTGATGTTGGTAATCACGACGATGTGGAATTCTAGGGGTACCCTATAGAGAGGTGCTTGATCACTATCGAACCTTGAGCAATTCCTATAAAACAATACTTCAGAGACATGTCACGCAACATATCCCAAAAGTATGATATACACCTTATACTTATGACAGTTGCTTCGGTTGCTATGTACCCCCCGGGTTCCGGTTTGTTATGATCAAAGTTAATTACAAATTGAGGATCTAGAGTAATGAGGACGAGATAGGATCTTAGATAATGATTACACACAAACATTAAGTAATCAAAAGTTATAAACTTACCTATCATGGTGGAGGAACTCATGGATATATAACATAGACTAATAACCGTCACCCCCGATGTTGAAGACCTCAACTCTAGCATAACCAAACTCTAGAACCCATCCCCCAAAGGATTTGCTCTCCATAATCCTATCACTCTATAGAACCCGTTTAATTAATTAGGAATGTTTATATCTCAAAGCTTGGCTAATGGGGGGGGGGGGTTATGCTTTTGGGTTTTACTAGTAAATAGAACCTCTAATGAAGGAGGAATAAGTGGAGACTCCCGGAGGGCATGTACACCACTATTCTCGAGGGACTTCATGGGATATGATTACCATAGCCCTACTAGGTTCTTTTAGTTGTTGTAAAGTTGTACAAGAAAGGGGGGCCCTTTTCTTCCAGTGGGAGGTTTGGGAGGGGTAAGGCTGGTGGTAGAAGATTTTATTTTCATAGATCCTACTCAGTATGATCTACCAGAAGATTTCCCTACACTATACTGTGTGAACGTCATCGTACTTGTGTGGGGTAAGGGTTAGGGTTATGTTCACTATGCATGATGGTGTCTTTTGCATTTAATCAGTTTTCATGTCTTTTAGGAAGTATATTTTGGGCTGATTAGAAGTCTACGAGAACTTATTTCAGGGCGCTGGTCTTCTTTGTAGGTAATCCATGCGGATGGTACATGTAATTATTCAATAAGTATAAACCTCTACTTCAAGCATAAATTCCTCTCCTATTACAAGATTTACCAGAGTCAACAACCCACCCAGTTCATCACTCTTTGACGTGAGCGAAAGTATACCTAAAGGCAAACCGAGAAGGTATTTTGAGCTAGTAGTTATCCTTCCCATACCTATTGTACTTCTCATGCAAACGCTACAACCTCGTATTTGTATCAACAAAACCCATTATTATCCAACTAGGAGAGCAACAAACAAACCTTTGGGAGAGTAACTTTCGGCAAGATTACCGAATGCAAAGCGCTGGGCGCATTCTTGGGCTCTTTTCTATAGTCTGCGTTTGGATGGTATTTGTACCTACAAGACTCCAATCATCAAAATCTACACCCATGTGAAATGGAGAGTATATACATACGCGTAGTTATTCTTATCCGAATTCTCTATATTCTCATCATTCCATGGTGATGATCCTTGGGCAATGTTAATACGGCTCTCTTGTGAGGTGGCCATGGTTGGGTTCCGGGCTGTATACTTATTACTTAGCCACAGAGAGCCGTTGGGGCAGTGGAGTGGAGTGGGCTTACAAAAGTTGAATCCAACGAGTGCAAAAGCCCCAATCATGAGCCCAAAAAGGACCTGTATAGTACTTTAGTGATCTGGCTCGTGTTCAGTGGGTTCAAGTAGTTGCAACGAACATAAAGCTCTGGATCCTTCCTGGCGCCACGTCGGAGTCCCTCTTTTCCTGCAGCACTTCCAATGGCAGACATTCTAATATTTTGTTTCGCTTGAAGGGTTCTTTTCGAGGGGAAACGGGGTTTTATAGTGTGTTTGTAGAATACTGGGTGATAAAAATGTAGCTTTGGTGGAGACAGGATGAGTGCGGGGTTATGGGTTTACATATCGTGGCCGTGGATGGCCTCACGTCATAAGATAGAGCCACCCTCCCCCACAAGTAACGGCCAAAGGCTCGCGGCCCTTCCCCTCGGAAATATACTCGAGGGTTGGCTCTTAACTCTAAAGTAGTGTGACGTTTTGATGAGGAGCGGTGGGTGATGAGAGCTACGAGGGGTGCGAGGGGGAGGAAACAAACCGTCGGATTCGTGTGTTGGCAAAATATTCTAACTTGATATACGCCCTCACTTCTACAAAACCTACCATGATTCAAGTCCTGAAAATATATATGAAGCCTCGCCAGAATAGTATTGAGTGGTTCAGTAAGCTGATTCTCCGTGGGCTTACACGGGATCTTATATTACCGCTTTTCACCAACAAAGCGTAGGTTTTCTAAGATACTGTCAAAACGAGTGTCTACGGTATTTGCGAGTACGAAATAAAAGCCCCTTTAGCAAAATCCGAGAATTTCCCTGGGTCAGCTCGTATAAAAAAATAAAAATAAATAGAAGAGTCCATAATCATTCTTCGGGGGGTTTACCATATCCCACCCTTAAAAATAAACTGTGAGTGTAATTGCTACCGGTATAAAGAAGATATTTCCCAAAACGCCACCTTCTCCCTGATTCATAAAGAGAGTTTTTTTCCATCTAATTCCCGACTAGAGAGACTCAGCGACCGTAGCCGAGAAACAGATACTTTAATATCAAAAAGAAAGGAGCAGAAGCACCCCCACATACCTACGTACCCCCCCATGCCCAAATTTTTTTAGATCTCGATCTTCATTAATCAAGGTCGATATCTGAATCCGAATCCTCCCTGTAATTTACGGTCTCCCTCGATTTCACCGTTACATCTCGTGCGCTCTTCCTTGTTCCAGCTCTTGCAGGTGGTGGTGCTGGTGGTGTACTTTTTCGCACTAGAATTTCTTCCTTCACTTTTGGACTGACTACCTCCTTCTTTTTCGGCTCAACACCGCCCCCTCCTGCGGTAAAAATATGCACTGGTTTTGGAGTATTATTGGTAAAGATTGTGTTCTCAGTTTTTGCCGCCGCGCTATCGGCAGATTTCTTGAAAAACGAAAGCAGGCTTTGTTGGGTTTGTTGACCTCCTTTCGGCGGCAATTGAGAAGTTCTTGGTTTCTGCTTCGGTAGTTTTGGTGTCAGTGTTGGGGGCGTGGTTGATGATTTCTCTTGCAATTTCGGCAATTTCGCTGTTGGTGTTGTTGGTGTTGCATCTACAAGTGAAGGGTTTTCTTGTAGTTTTTCGGTTGTTGCTCCACCCGTATTTCTCGCCTTACCTGCAACTGCCGCTGGCGGGATAATGTTCGTGCTCGTTTTCTGCGGTTCTAGTGCCGCGATTTTTACCATCTTGGTTTGTTCGGGAGGAGACTTGCTCCGTTTCTTTGGTCTTGGTATCGCTACGACGCTGATATCCTGCACGTGAATGCAATCTTCCTCTTCCGGCTTACTAGTACCCGGACCCCCGGATCTCAACAAATCCTCACCATCGATTTTCATCGGTGTTGTCGCCGCGGTGGCTACGGGGGAAATACTCCTCGTCCTTTTTTTTCCCGCTCTCCGTCGCAGGCTCCTGGTCCTCCCGATCGATCCAGGATTTCCCATTACAGCCGATGACACCCTTTCAGGGGTGCTGTTTACCGAGCCGCTATCGGTGTTGTCTTTCAGCGTTTCCAGCGCGTGCTCAAACGGCTCGATGAGTCGCTGGATGAGAATTTCCCGGTTCTCCCAGCAGAGCTTGCACTGGATGTCGCGATCAGAGGAGAAGTCGAGTTGTGACCTGTCGTGTCCGCATTCAGAAAATTGTTGTGCTGGAACTCCGCTGCTGCGGGTCCGTAATCTTCTGCCTGAGGCCATAGTTTGTTTGTTGTTGTCGTTGCTGCGCAGTGTTCTTCCCTTCTTTTTCTTTCCTTCCTTCAGTGTGGAAGGGGAAAGATTTTTCAGCGGAGATTTTTCAGCGGGGTTTTTTGTATGTTGGGAGCTGTTCAAATTCAGCTTTCCTTCCTTGCTGGTGGAACGTTTCGGCCCTCTATCATCGGGTCATCGTAGATTTTCTCGTTCTGAGAGCTCACCAGATTATAGGAGGTGCAGAATTTATGCTATCGCTATTTGCGGCTGCTCCTCTATGTGAAAGAGTAGGAATCTTAGGGCTACGTCAGCTTTCTAGGATCATGAAACTTAAGAGACAGAAGGGGTGCTTACATACCGGTCCTGTTTAAACAAGAAAGGTAATGGTGGTAGTGGTCGTAAGCTTTTATTCACGTTTCCGTAAGTGTTGGTCTCAGATGGTGGGGGGGGAGGGAGGAGGTGGGGAAGAAGGAGGTGGGGAGGTGTTCGTTGGTGGTGGTGGTGAGGTAGTGTCAGTGGTGATCGGAAGGGTTGATGTGGGTTTTGGTCGTGTCGACCTTTCAGCCAAAGAGTTGAACAGGGAAGTTAGGTTCGCCTCGTCAAGTCAGGCCAGGCAGGTTCTCCAACCACCTTATTTATACCAGAAAATTGCGCGTATCACCTAGACCCGCACACACTTCGATTGGCCGGCCTAGGAAATTCGTGATCACGCACAATCCCTGCAGTCCCATACCATTGGAAGAACCGTTATATGTAGGTTTTGTTTTTGGAGGGGAGATGACAGCCTTATCCACACGAGCCATTTCGGAAAAAAGCGTTTCTGTTTCGTGGCTGATCTGCGGCATGGCCCTGCTTCTTGCTTCTTGCTTCTTTCTTCACAATAATATCTCCCTCACCTAATAACATACAAAAAGACGATATAAAAACAGTCGAGATTGAAAAACGATGCAATAAGTGCGTGCCACACAGCTGTCTATCGTATTTTCCACTGCACATCTCGGTCAAGTTTCGAATATTTTTTTTCTTTCGGAGGAGCAGAACTCAGGGCTAGGGTTTGTACATCCACTTCGCGTAAAACAAAAAAGACTGCGAAAACAAGAGTAGCTTAAGGGAGGGTCATATCTCGGGAGTGTAGTGGTACGCGATGATTGACATGGGTCTCCCATTGGGGAAGGTTGGCCGTTGACGTTGATAAGTGTGGGGGAGACAAGCCTGCGGGGTGCGGCCGAGCTCGAAGCACTTTTCACAACCTCGTTTCCCGAAATTAAGAAACGATACCGTACAGCCGAGAAACCTCCCCGTCTGTAATTATGCAATACTCCGGGTACGTACAGTAAGTATATATCTCAGCCGTGCCTCAGGCCTTTGTTGGCTTGCAATCCCATATCCAACTATTGATTAGCTTCCGCATCTCTTGCAAGATGATTCTCCACAGATGTCACTTTATCCCTGAAGTTCTCAGTTTTATCCGTTCTGTAGTCACCCGTCAGTAATGAAGAAGGGGTGATGACGGGGGATGATACTAACCTGCTCCCTATACGGATATCCGTATGGACTCTGACGATGCCCTGCTCGTGCAGCATTGAATGGGCTTGCCCAATTACTCTTGTAACTTCATCCCAAGTACCCTCTTTCTCCATGTCCGTCAACCAATGCACAACCCCGGAAGGAAGCAGAGCTCAAGTCAAGCCTTCTAAGATCCAGTCTTTATTGACGTGTAATCCCAGGGCCAGGTGACGTACCGACTGTAGTTCCAGCGCTATGCATTGTATAGGTTAACCCACTGCTCTTCATGAGCAGCTGTACGTCCGCGATCTGCCTCGAGACTGATGGGCTAGAGGTACCGACCTATAGCTCGGTCAGTCGCTTGTACTCTGCGTGTGGGGCCAGGCTACAGACCGGGATGAGGCAGAAGTCAGCAGTAGCTCTGATGGGCGTACCAATGGTTAGTGTAGACTTTGAGGTTGACATTGTGAACTATGCTAGCAATGGCTGTGGTGGGGTTGGAGTTGACGATAGTGGGGTGGTATGTATCTGAAGACACGCGCATCGACGTCACAACAAGGCGGGGTGATTTTTTTTGGTGTTGTACCACAACGTACCTACTACCCATGTAGAAAAATACAAAGCCGTTAGGAATTCACCAAATTACGAATTTATTAAAATATGTACATGTAGTGGCCGATAAGTAGATAGTAGTGCAGTTTAGCTATCTAATCTACTGGAGGGGGATCTGAGGCAGGCAAGATTAGACACCTAAGGCCCGTGAAGGACACGTTTGCAGCCCTAGTGTAAGAAAAGTTGTATTCTGGACCCCACCACCAATTCACACCAGTCTGATTTATTCTCCTCTCGATTATTCGACAGCCTCTATGCATTTCCTTTTCATGATGTTGACTCAAGGCCAGACTAAGCCTCATTGGGTTTGGTTTAAGGCAACGGTCGCAGGACAGCTACCACACGCATACTTTGCCGTTTAACTCGGTATATGCAGGTTTACTTCAGGCGTTTTTATAACAACTTACTTCTAAAAGCATTCGAGGGCTATGAATGTAGAATTAATGCCTGTTTTGGCATTGTTAAAAAACTTAGAAATGTTGAGCATGTAGCCTTTGTGGTAAGATACCTGTAGTATGTAGTGTGGCATCCCTTCCTAGCCCTACCTGTGAGATCTGAGTCCACTGGTCTTTAGAAGAAACCATGGGGAATGTGGGGTTAAAGGTCTCGGATGTGTCATAAAACCTATCAAGATCCAGTATCTTCGGCCTACTCTAAGCCTCCAATACTTAAATAGGTCATCATAGATGCCACCCAAAAACTCCAAATCTTCTTGAAATATCGTCTAAATGGACTGAACCCTCAGATCGTCATATGATAATCTAAAGAAGTTCACAATCCTATCTCAAGAGTCTTGACACTCTACCCCTTAGTTACTACGTGTGTTCTCTGCTAACATCTATTAGTATTGGTAAGCAAGAATCTCAGCGGTTTAGGAATTTTTACCCCTCGCTCACTTACCCAGCCTTAGTAAATATCATAGGAAGGGCATGTAGCCTGATTCATCACTGATGAGAGGGGATCCGCTCTACACTTGATAAGCTCCGAGGAAAACGCACCTGGCTATGTAATGACGCGTATGAAACGTCTAACCAGATGTTCCCCGATCACCTAGGTTGATTCCATGCTTGGCTTTGACGGCTAATATTAGTTATGATCCTCCCCTCTTAGCAGAAGCCATGCAAGGAGATCGTAACTCCTTAGTAAAGAAACATCCTCTTAGTTGTTGCGACTTGAATCAGCTTCCCCGAGAGTTATCCTGGTCAGCCTCTTCCGATAACACTCAATGGGTGAAACATACGCCGGTTCCTAATCGGATAAAATTTCCCGTCGATCAAATCTTGCATCGCCTCCTGAGTTCTGAGACCACTCTAGTGTTTAAGAGCTATATGAGGTAAGATTTGCCTCTAATAGTTTTGTTCACCAAGTTTTAATCTGCTTCAACAATAAGTCTTATAGGCCTAGTCATGGGTCTGGTGCTAGTTATGACGGTATGCATATCCATTCAGGGTTACATTAAAGTGGCTTTTCAAAAGAATTAGCCTAATCCTGGTGAATAAAAGTATATAACATTACTATTCTTTTAAGCTGGACCAGTTGATTTTGAAAGTGCTTTTTCTTCGCCCCAATTGTAGTTCGGACCTGAGGTGCAAACAAATACTCAGTGGTACGCGCGTCAATGGTGTGTACGGCTATTTGGCCGATTATATATGTCGTGGTCCCCTACAGGAACCGGGACTTGGAGAATTTCAGATAAATCTAAGGCTGTGTTTATCAGATATGTGGGAACGGCTCTCCTCAGGTTCATTCTGACTGGTATTTATCCCCTAATATGCCTTGCTAGATGTGGAAAATCTGTTGCCTACTACACAGAGAGACTTATTATGCAAGGCATATTGCGAGGTTCGGCGGGGGAGCCTTTTTCGGAGCTACAGCCATGGTTAGCCGAGTTTTAGATATCAGGAGGTTAGCATACCTTATATTCTGGGGGTTTGGATTTCCTAACCTTAGTAAAAGATAATAGGTGCGGTGTTCACTAGAATGTAGGGAGGCCTGAGATATGATTGCTTGATTGCTCGATTGCGTTGAGGCGGGGTGGTATGCCAAGATCCTTTCCGTTATCGCGATCATCAGCAAGCCTATTTCTACGTATAGAGTATCATTCGCGAGATTGAACACCTAAAAATAGATAATGGCAACAATTGCTTTACGGAGAGCTTATAGAAGTTTTTATATCCAAGAATTTTAGATAAGGTTCTTAAAGTTGATTACTCATCTGATAGTATCCTTTCTCAACGAGGGGGGTCCTGGTAGATCAATAGGGACTCTGGGCATAAAAGATTATCTCTAATAACTGTAAGGTTTGACTCTAGATTTTAAACATGACCCCATAGTTACCTTAGTATATACATCTGTAACCCTCTAGAGAGGATCAGTGTAATCCACTAGACTTTGAGGGAAAGAAAAACTTTCATTTCATAAGAATATTTTTCGAAACATCAATCTTTTGGGGCTCTTGATATCTGATAATTTAAGAGATTTAAATCGGGGTAGTCAACAAATATTTATAATCGTAGGTTTAATAGGACTGGTTAGGGTCTCCGGTAGAGTATTTTAATAAGATAATCATACTTACGAATTGACTTGTGTTGGCAATTAGCTCTTGGATTCTCAAAGAGTATCCCGGGGGAGGTTCTAACCAGATTATAGGTTTATCCAAACATTTCATCCATATAAATGAAGCAATCCCTC
Source organism: Verpa bohemica (assembly GCA_033030345.1). Lineage (NCBI taxonomy): Eukaryota > Fungi > Ascomycota > Pezizomycetes > Pezizales > Morchellaceae > Verpa > Verpa bohemica. The sequence continues at coordinate 150,635 of JAUFSE010000009.1, read as the reverse complement.
CACTTCATATCGTCGAATTTTAGAGTCTCAGCACCCCTATCGGTTAAGAAATTAACCAGCTCACGACCCTTCATGTAGTCGCTCTTTCCGGCTTTAGCAAGTGGACTTTGGCCCTCGGAATCCTTAGCATCGATAACAGCACCGTGGTCTAAAAGTAGTTTTACAATTGGTACCGCGTGCTCAGTGTTGCCCCGCCAAGAATCCAAGTCAGCTGCTTCATTGAGGACTGTCCCTCCATTATCATTCCGTATCTCGGTGCTGGCTCCATTATCCAGTAAGAATTCAACTGTACTCTTGAATCCTAGCTTTACTGCTCGGTGAAGCAATGTGTCCCCGGTTCTACTCACCCCATAGTTTTCACAACTACCCAACTGTTTGACGAAAATATTGGTCAAAGCTTCAAAAGCTGAATCCGGTGGGCCGTTCTCGGCAAGCGCAAGGACTAAGTGAAGCATATCGTACCCTTCTTTATTCCTATGACCAGCATTTGTACCATTTTCGAGTAGGAATTCAACAACATCTGGATCTTTATCACCTATGGCAGCTTGAAGGATTGGTATCTGGAGATGTTTCAAGCTATTGATATCTGCACCAGCTCGTAATAGCATAGAATAAACATTCACAGGCTCATCTGCGGCTGGGTAGACTAAATGGATTGCCATAATTCCATCTTTATCCCCAATATTGGGATCTGCCCCGTTCTCGAGTAAGATCCGAACTGCTACATCAAACCCATTCTGCGTTGCTATGTGAAGTGCAGTCCTTCCGAGATCATTCTTAGAATCAAGTTTTGGGCTGGTCTCCGCGATCATTGTCATAAGAAGCTCAAGTGCAGATTCTGCGAGCGTACTAACAGATAATAAAGTATGGAGAGGTGTATCCTTTGAGTTACTGGGTATATCTGGATTCGCAAAATATTCGAGAAGTAGTCCAACTCTAGTCATCCAGAAACTCGCTGGGGTCGATATTGCGCTACCTATAGTCGCAAGGTGCATTGGTGTATATCCTTCCCAATCTTGGATATCGATATTTCCACCTGCCTCCAAAAGTAGATTGATAATAATCTCTGTAGTTTCAGTGCTAACCGCGAATTGCATTAGTGTCATAAGATCGATATCCTCTTTAGCCTGGAAGCTGAATGCGTTCCCTGGATCAGCCACATAGTGAAAAGCGGTTCTTCCTCTAAAGTCTCGAAGATTTGGATCCGCAGAATTGTTAAGTAGCAATTGGACGACCTCCGAATGCCCATGGGCTATTGCTTCACAAAGAGGTAGGATTCCAAGCTCTGTAAACGGCAGTGACAGTAATTGCTCATTAGGATCAACGCCAAGCCCAAGCAAGATACGGACTAGCCCTTCATATCCCATCCTTATCGCCCAAAGGAACGGAGGTAGTCCATGTTGTTCCTCTGTAGCAAATTTACGAACCAAGGGACTTAGGAGATGGTAAAGATAATGGGTTGTACGAGAAAAAGAATTGAGGTCCTTAAGGTCGAGCTCCTTCGCAATGAGAAGTGTAGTTCTTTTGTGGAAGTTATGAATTATATCGTTTTTTGGGCTTTGTGCCCTAAGTTCATCCAGTTCATCCAGTTCATTTTCTTTAGGGATGTTGGGTTCTCCTTTCTCATCTAGGCTTGCTGTACTGTTTCGCTCACGCTTCCTATTTTTCCGGACTCGCGATCTAGGAACCCTGCTGCTTATTTCGCTGGCTACATTGACTACCAATTCAGGGTCTTTATTACAGTCTGCGAGAGTCGGTTCTACTACAGGACTATTTGGGGGTGACACCTAATCCGAGGTTAGTCATCAGAAGTTAGAAACTAGGATTGATATATTAATACCTCATCTTGCAGCATCTCTCTCATTGTTAAATACTGAGTTCTTCTCATAGGAGGCTCGATTTTCTTTTCCTCTGGCTCCTCGGGAATTGGTTCTAAAGGCTTATGATTCATACCTGCAATAGCAGATCGAACTTTTGGAGTCTTTCGAGCAAGAGGCTAGTTTTTGCCGTTATTAGGGGTAAAGGGGATTGTGAATATGAAAAGTACTCACCTTAGTTTCTGGTTGTTGCTTAGGAGACGCTTCATCTGGAACTACCTCAGCTTCCTTGACTGAGGGTTCTGAATTTGTGGGGGTAGCGCGAGAACGTTTACGACGGGCGGATCCATTACGGTTCTTACTCATTTTTGTAGGCTGTGTTGGTGAAAGCTAGAATCAAGTATAGGAACAGAGGGGATTTTTCAGGAGACTTTCTTTTATTTACTGTTAGTAGTACCTTTTTAGGTAGCTGTGGTACTTGGAGTGTCTTTTCTGATATTTGTGTAAATATTTAGAACAGTAAGGTAGGGGGACTGTTTCTCCACAAAGACATGGCTGAAAGGTGTTCTTGATTGTTTACAGGAAAGTGACTAGGTAATAGAGGGCTATACCCCTTATATATTAATTCCTAAAGATTTGTGGGGGAAATTCTATGGCGATGCGAGATTTCATTACGCAGTATCCTTGGCGGAATGTTCCGGAGGCCCTTGGCAGAGATTGGATCGAGTGATACATCATGAAAAATTTTCTTGGGGGCTGAGGTTTTTCGTCAATGAAATTACATGTATTTGTAGGATAAAGCAAGTTATGTGTATTCTAGTTTATTAAGGTAGAAATATCGCATTAAATCTTAACTATCTATAAAACTGCTAAACTCTCTACCTTACGAACTGACAAACGCCCCCTCTACAGCGGAGTACACTAGAACGGAGTGTATACCACAGTAGACCAAAAAAAACTTCCAGAAAGTCTACCTAAACCTAGAAGTACCTAGAGGTGATGAAATACTCTTCACAGATAACTTATTCTTACCTTTATGATCCTTATCACCATCCCTACCCCCCATATCTTTCAACTTCCGAATAATAGATTTTGCAAGATCTTTCAACCTTTTTCGTTTCTTCCTACCACTCGGATCATCCTCTTCGGAATCCTCGCTATCATCGTCATGGAATATATCGGGGATACTCCGCCACTGCTGGAGTTCAATGTCGAAGTACATGTCCTTTATGCTCCCCATGGACTCATATTTACTGTATCTGACTAATCCCCGGGGGTAAGACTGGCGCCTTGGTGCTTGTGAGGTACTTCTCGGGAATGGGATTATGGAGTGAGAAAGTGGACGGTTTTTGCCATGGAAGAGTGGGGTGATGGGTGATGGTTCCTCGGGTGATGGTGTTCTACTTTCGACTGTTGGGATAGGGAAGTCGGTGGTTTCTGGGACTATAACTCTCAGGAAACTTGCAGAAGGACGACTGGCTTGAGGGTGGGTAAACTCAGGCCCCTCAGGGTAGTATAATTCAGCACCAGCACCAGGAACGGGGAAAGAAGTGCGTACTGTTAATTTCACCTTTTGATCTCGCATAATTTCTGGCAGGTCGGTACTGGTATTTGATATTTCTCGGTTTTGAGGAGTTTCTTGCGAGGATGACTCTCCATTGGTAGCTTCAGATTTATGGGTGTACCCTGTGTGTGATGGCTGATCACAGGGAGAAATATTTTCCATTGATGCAGAACGATAATTTGCACCATATCCTTCATAGATATCTCTCCATACTGAACTAGCACTTCTTTGAGAGCGTTCTTGTTGAGAGACATTGGCACTCTCTAGCTGACTTCTCTGACGGTTACTATTAGGTCGGGAATCTGCTGGAAGTGTGTCAGCATTAGTCGGCTGGTTTGCTGCTATACGGCGAGAACGGGGAGAGACTGCCGGAGGTATTACATAACTGTCGTGAATTTCCTTCCACAATTCTTCAGCTGTCCTAGGACTGCCTTGGTTCGGTTCACCTGCCATTATAGTTGGGATATTTGAGTTCAGAAAGTATCCTGGGGTTTCCGATGTCCTAGAAGTTGTCGGAGGGAGTGAGAATTCCTGTTTATATAGGAAAATATTCTTGTAGAATCACCTCGTCAGCCTGAATGTAGTTGTGATCTTTTCCACTTGAAAGTCTTAATTATGTATACTACATGTAGGTTGAAAGAATGATACCAAAGGTGTACTGGCATTTTAGCCGTGAGCTACATGAATACATGTATGCATTGCGCTTCCGCAAGTAAATGTAACTTGTTAATTTATAGAAACAACATATAACCCTAGAGTCTCTAATGAGGCATAAACCTACACGTGAAAGTAGTTGACAAGGGTGTTTCTGCGAGTACCTACTTTACTCCGACTGAAAGTATATCTAGTCTACAATATCAAAAGTCATCTATAGAGCCCAAAGTACAGGCGTAAAGCACCCATCCTCCTCCACCTTTAACTCCGCCAATCCTTTAATCTTTTTCACAGTTGATCTCTTCAAGAAATACTTCAGAGATGCTTCCTCACGGCCCCTCGGCACATAATGGCTCGCATCATTCCCTTGATTATCTACGATAGTCCTATCTGCCCCTCTCTGCACCAAGAATTCAATGACCCTCCCATTCTTTAATCTTGCTGCCTCATGAAGTGCTGTTCCTCCACTAGGATCCCGAGCATTAACATCCACTCTTAGACCATCCACTCCGCCCTCATCCAAGCACTCCCAAACGAGTACAATATGGCTATACCTCACGGCAAGGTGCGATAGCGGCATTCCATCAACATCAACGAAATCGACATCTTTCCTATTCTCTAATAGTAGCCAAATAACTGCAGTAGAAACATCTGCCTCTCTGGCTACTTGGAGCGGTGTATCGCCCGCTGAATTCACCGCATCTACATCAGCCTCCCATTCGAGGAGTTTTCTTGTACCTCTCACATTATCCCACATAGCGGCGATATGAAGCGCTGTACAACCAGTATAGTCCTTTTCCTCGACTAGTGCACCACTCGCTAATGCATACTCAAGTAGTTCTGTATCATCCATTTCCGCCGCCCAGTGCAAGACCGTAGTCCAATCATTCGTACCACCTAGTTTTAAGTTTATATACCCTCGACACACTCTTAGTGTTATATGCTGTTTGAGTATAGACCTGACTAACGGTTCTGTGTATTCATCACATAATTGATGGGGAATGCCTTTGGCAGTAGCGGGGAGTATAAAGAACCCGGATGCGCTGTTGAGGGCAGCTCTGACTATGTCTGAATTGTTCTTAATAACCGCCCAAAAGAGAGCTGTAATGGCAAAAGTCTGACTACGTTTCAAATTCTTGTAGAGAATCTCTAGCCTGATGTCGTTGGTTATTTTTCTGATACAGGTTTGGCTTGTAGAGACAGCTGTAGGGAGGTTTAGGTAGTATGGTAGTGAGATATCTATACTGGGGGATTCTGACTTGTCCATCTCGATTTTGTAAAAGTAGCTTCTGATCAGAGGCATGGAAGGGGATTTATGTGTAAATATAAACTTACTAGTCGCTTATAAGTCGACATTATATTTGTAAAAGAATGGCCTAGAAGATAGCTATTCGATAGGGGAAAGGAATTCTTGAGAGTATCTATCACCTAGGGAAGGATGAAGAAAGCTACATGTACCATACTAGAAGTTTCAGGAGAATCCTAGCCGAGGGGAGAAATGTAATCGATTACTGCTATCAACCCTAAGTGGTATCTTTATAAAATGCAGTTATACGTATCCTATATTAAAACTGTTTAGATATTCGTATTCCATCCAAGTCCAACTCTTCCCAAATTTAGCACGAGTATGACTACTAGAGGCGGTGTATCTAAAATCAAGAATCAAGCAATAGGGATTTGTGTATGACAGCCGAAATTTCCCGGATTTGTGGCAGAAATGAAGGCATCAAAGTGATGAAAGTTCTTTGACCTCTGTTTATAGGGTATTGGTCTTCACTCCCCTCTTAAACTTTAGGATTGAAATCTTTCATAAAATTTTTCCCTATCCTGGTTTCATCCTTTTGTGCATAGATCTATTTTACCACTGATATTAAATTTTGGGACGGACGAGCATGGGAAGGTTTTCTTATTTCATAAATGAGCCGGGTGCTACGTGTACATGCGGTTATGGTATCATATACAAATAGTATAGAAATGAACTCTGAGCATTTCTTTCCTCCCCCCTCAGTTTAGCTAATCCCAGATATTGACTCTTTTACTTTAGAAAATACTTCCACCCTTAATACCTCTAGTTTTAGCTATAAACGAAAGGCTAGAAAGAAGTATGATCTTTACACTAAGATTCAGCCTATATCCTTTCAGATGTGCTGATGAGTTAGGTGTCAAAATTGAACTCATGCTTATCAAGGATATAGGTTTCCTCATATCTAGCATCGCCGCCGTAAACCATCTGTTCATACAACAAATCTTGCTCCTCCTCCTGCTCCTCCTCCCCACCTTCAGATTCTCGGAGGGATATTGAGTCCTGAATATTTTGAGCTTGCTCACTGTTGGCGATACCCGTAGTCATGAAGTATTGGGGTTCCGGAATTTGATTGTTTGTGTCAAGCTCTGAAATAAGGCTATCAATATCCCCGTCCATAGCCCAGGGATCATGGTAGATATTAATGTTCTCATGGGGATCCCTAGAAGGCTGAAAAGGGCCTTCATATTCCGAGTATACCGAGTCCTCCATTTCATCGTCCGTATGGCCATCAACCCATTCTTTTGCACGGTCCTCCTCATCAATACCGGATAATCTATCCAGAAGGCCCCTCACAATATTAGCAAGCACCTTTGGATCCTCCTCTTCTTTGTCATACGTTAATCCATCTTCATCTTTGATAGTCCCATTGGCCCCATGCTCTAATAGGTATGGCACGATATCACTTTGGCCTCCCATAGCAGCTACATGTAGCACAGTACGGCCACGATCGTCCTGTTTGTTGATATTTTCGCCGTTTTTCAATAGGGCCGTGATAAGTGCCTGGTGTTTATACATGACCGCAAAATGCAATAACGGTGTCCCACCAGCCCCAACATACCCGACATCGATAGCTTTCTCGATAAGTAGCCAAATAATCTTAGGATTTCTGTTACCACCAGATTTGCGGATCAGTTCCTGTGCTTTAGATTCCCAGTGGATCACTGCGTAATGAAGCGGTTTTGCTCCACTCTCATCTTCAGCGTTCACATCAGCACCCTTTTTAAGTAATATTTCAACAATACTGATATCTCCCTTAGATGAAGCAATGTGTAGTGCTGTTTCCCCAAAGTGATCTTTTTGGTTGATATTGGCACCCTTATTGAGCGCAAACACAAGCATTTCATGGTTTTGGGTTTCAACTGCCCAATGGAGGACCTTGAACCACTTGTTATTACCACCGTGAAGGGCAAGCTCGGTCCCTTGGGTAACGATAAACTTCGCAAGCGTCTGTGTACAGACTTTAGGAGAACGGGCCAGGAGACGCTTGTTTGGTTTCTTGGCTGTTGTTTCGATACCGGACATCTTTATATGAATTTTGGAACCAAGAATGAAGCCGGCGCGTACCATGGCTTTGTTGTGGCGGATTGCACCGTTGAAGACTTTTGTTATTGAGGAGGACGTGATTGCATTAGCAGAAACCTTTGCAGCAATCGTATCTGCTACCATAGATTCAATAATGAATTTCTCTTCAGATTCAGTAGGTCCAAGTGATTCGGGCTTCCAGCGGAAAACATGTGCTGCGCTCATTATTGCTGGTAATACTAGTGGTTGTTGACTGAGAATCGCTTCTGGTATCTTTAATAATGGAGGTACTCGGATAAAGGGAAAACTGATGTCAACTATGGGGTAGGTGCTGGCAAGAACTAGGAAGGTCTGGGATAAGAGTTGATATTTTGTATGGAAGGGAAAAGATGCAGAAAGTAGACGGGGACAATAGGGTTTGTGGCGGTGGAGGAGTCTTGTTATTGAAAGATAAAGGATGCTTAGTGGGGGTGCGAGGAGTGTTACAACAATTGTCACGGTGTGCGAAAGCTTTTGCGACACACCTGGTTGTAATAGAATGTGAATATTCGGACATCTTGGCATAGTGGTATTTTTCAATTCAGGATATAACTTATACACAGCCCTTAAGGATTTGCTAAATACACAAAAGCCCTTTTGTTTATAGTATAAACCACAGAAAAAGAGATAAAAGGGAAACCCGAGCTTAACTCCCTAAATCTGACTTTGTGTATAGGATGTTGAGATATGGCTACCTAATAAGGTATAGCGTTGTTGGTTCAACCAGTATTATTCTCTCTGAGGAGACTAAGTTGACAAAGCCTATTAGGAGGCTTTGCTTGGGGTTCACTTTGAGCTTTTTCTCTAGGCTTTAGGGTATCGCGGGTTTGATTGATTAGTAGTATATATAGAGGAGTAGAAAGCCCTTGCCAGGCTTTCTCTCTTAGTCTGCTAAGATACTGACTTTGATCAATTCAACTACATATCAATATCTCGAGATTTGAACATAGGAGGTGTTGCCTTCGGTGAGTGATATACCATGAACATAGCAATAGACTAATTTAGAGACATTATTCAATTGAAAAGATAACTATGAGAGGCAATATAATGGATAAAAAATAACTAGAAATTTCAGTCACTTACTTTAACCTGTATCTCGATTGCTTTCTTGAAGACCCCGGAGAACTTGTGTTACGGCTGCCGTACACAAATGGTCCTTCGGCTTGGCAGTACAATAAACTCCGCCTCACCTCACCTCACCTCACTTTTGTTCTATCCATTCAATACCTAAACCTCTAAAACCACAAAAACTTCCTCCAATATGACACGCACAAGACATAGACCTCGGAAACGCCAACGGCCAGAGTCACCTGACTCTGTCTGCGGCGACCAGGAATCATCAGAGAAGTCTAATGGGGACTTCAGAAACAAAGATGAGCTAAAACTCTCGGAAATATTTCCTAAGTTTGAGGATGTCCTCTGCGAACTTCTTACTGTTGCTTCCGTTGTCCAGGATACTAAGAAGGTCTTGGGGGAGTATAAGGGCAACTTTGTAACTGCTCTAAAGAGGATGGTTGAGGCTGGCGATATGCCTTGGGTATGTGAACTTGATTCTGGTGTAGAAGAATCTACTGGTGAAATGGAGGTTGATGAGTGCGCCGAGGGTGCTTCTGAGAACCAGATGGACGTTGATGAAGAAGTTCCTGATAATCAAATAGAGATCGAGGAGGGAGAAATTGTTTCCTCGAGTCGGATCCAGGACTATACCAAAGGTGCAAGCAGCGTCCTTGTAAGTGGAGCGAAAACTATAGGACAGTTTGTTGCTGTCGTGATTCCGGTTAAGAGCCCTCGGAAGAAGTGGCCGCCTCCTCTACCTTCAGTAAAAAACGCAGCCCTCCGTCAACAAGCTCTTACTCCCGAAAGTACTAGAAATACCACCGACCCTAAGGCTCATTACCAGCGCCTAGAATGGCTAGGCGACGCTTACCTGGAGGCTATGGTCTCGCGTATCCTTTTTGAACGCTTTCCTGAAATCAGAGAGGGGGTTCTGACAAGGATGAGGCAGCCTCTGCTCACAAATAGGCTTTTTAGTAGCTATGCAGCGGCATACAATTTTGATACAATGATTACCGAACTCCAGACTCATTCTGGTGGCAAGGATTGGAAGCAGGAAGGTATACCCTGCTGGAAGGTTCTGGCCGATTGCTTCGAAGCTTATGTCGCAGCGGTTGCCCTTTCAGACCTTGATAAGGGCTTTGAAATACTCATGCAGTGGCTTGTAGATTTGTATGAGCCGGTGTTTAACAACGTAACTAGCGGGGGTATCAACGTCGTATATCTTAATGAGAGAGGAGTGGCCTATACACCGGCGACTTTGAAGAGTGGATCAAAAAAGGGGAAGAGATCTGCTCGTTTAGGAAACTTTATATCAAAGGCAGAGAATGGTATTCTTCGTAGAGGTAGAGCTGCGCAGAGGCAAGCGGAAGCAGCGCGAAAAGCGGCTGCTGAACGAAAACTGGTAGCTGAACGAAAACTGGCAGCTAACTTCCGAAATCAACTATCTCTTTCAACACCTGATAATCGCTATAGCGGGAAGAAGCTAATCCAATACGAGAGCGGGCCATTAATTATAATTGACGATTCTGAAGACGAAGCTGAAGATGAAGGGGATTGGGAGGAGATCGAAATTATTGGCAAGGGGGGTCAAAGTTCTGCCGGAACCCCTATCGATATGGCCGCTAAAAGGAAACTCAGTGCCCTTCTTACCGGGGACGGTGTCTCTCTTGAGTACGTTTGCGCGAGCGAAGAAAGCACCTCGAGTGGAGTGGATGCAATGCAAGGGGTTGAAGGTGGTCAAAACGAAGTGATAGTTACAGTTAAGTTGACTGGATGGGGATGTGTGAACCGACCAATCGGTAATGGCTGGGGTGCCAATGAAGAGTATGATTCTAATCCTATTCCCTAAAATTTTCACTCCCTTATGATTGGAAATTGCACAAAAACATCTACTGACTATAACCTAAAAAATAGAGAGGCTGGTTTAAGAGCCGCTATGAGCATCATGAGTGATAAGAACTTCTACAAGGAGTTAGCACTTAAAGGGGGCAAAACCAAGCCAGTGCCTTCAAGTGCCCAAGTGGAGTCTCTGAAACATGAGGCACAATCGATTCCAGTAACTTCTGAGTCTTCTGCTATGCCTGCCCCATGGGAAGAAATTAATGGTGTTGTTATAATCCAAGATGACGACTAATTTCAGGGGAATGATTATTTGAAGAGTTTAAATGTTTGGGCTTGGGATCATATATTATGGCTTACGAGTAGTTGTGATACCCTTGGATAAACAACCCCGAGATAGTTAAATGTCTAACAGGGATGGTTTTATTGTAATCTCTTCCTTTTGAAATTATTTTTGTATGGTATCCTAAGATTTTAATGAATAAGAGGCTTTGATCTATGCATAGTGCCTTGGTGGTCATAGGTGAGCTGATAAATATAAGTTAATGGAATGTAACTTGAGTAAAATTTTGTGAGATCATATTATAGCTTTTTGTAGTACTGGAATTCTGTATTTATATTCTGTTTCATGGTTTCAAGAATAAGAAATTAAGCTGATTATCAACATTCCTCCATAACCTTAACCTTTCAAACCTTGGTTGATTTTAACTAAATCCCCTATCCGGAAACTTGTAGTATTATATTTCGATAATATATTCCCCCACAGTAGGTACATTTAACGACGAACTACAGCGTAGTCACCCTATAAGAATATGAAAATAGAGTGAACCTATAATCTTATAGGAGAATACTGGTGTACATAAATAACCCCTACCCGGCCCAGACCACGCACGTATTCTTATAATCTGAATTCTTATGACATGAAAAAACGCATCTACTTGAGATCTATCATCGATCCGGCATATATACTCTCTGAATGTCCACCATAGTTCTCTATAGCGAAAACTTAACACCCAAATATCAACTAAATCTTTCCCCTTTATTCCACTCTAATATTTTATAGAAACGCCGTTATCTAATACTATAGCAACAACTACCATAACCCCCCCCCCCCCTATCAAAATTCCATTTCTAGCATTTTAGGAGCCCCGAAAAGGATCCGGGGAAGTGAAATTGTAATAGGCATTACTACAATAGGAAGGGAGTATTAGCGAAAACATGCTATTTAGGGCTAAAAAAGTACCTGCTCACCTGGTGTAAGGCCTGAACCTTTATAATTGAGGGAATTTTTTCCGCCCGAAATCTGCGAGTTCCTACCACCAGCTAACCTTCCTACTACAGTATTTGTTGACCTTAATATAGTGCTTCCTTGGTTCCTTGGTTATTATTTTTGTTGCAAGGTTGCGAAATTTTGCCGTCTCTCGTTCCCCGGGATCTGTATTTGTTTTTGTGTGTAGGCTGCCTAGTACTTATACGGATAAATAGGTATATATTAGAGATATATCTAACGTTTCACTAGTGGATAAAGAGAAGTCCCATCATCTAAATGTAAGAGAGATGGTCTCCTCCATAATATAAAAATTCCTATAAAGGAACTTCTATATGTTCCTGTAGTCTCGTGCCCAGCCCCATATATTTGCTGGGCAGCATGGTAGGTTCTGGGGCAGTAAGGTTCTGAGACACCTCGGTGCCACCCCCGAAAGTCTCCGCAGCGTCCGGAGGCCCCTAAGAGTCTCGGGGTATATTTATTTTGAGCCCCGGAGCTGCTTCGGGGAGAATAACATAATATGACCGAAAAGGCACCTGTAAAAGCTGGGAAAGTAAGCATACTAGGCCCTACAGCATTATAGCAAACATGGTATTGGGAGGGATTAGGTACCGTGAGGTCTAGGCTAATAAAGCCCCGGAATACTTCCGAGAAGTACCAGAATTTCTCCGAGAGCCCCCGAGCTCTATGCCCGAAATATGCCGAAAAAGAATTGATCAAGCTCGGGGGGGTAAAAGCACTAGGTCCTACGGTGCTGCGCAGCAAAAAAAAAAAAACGTGGGACTGGGCATGAGACTAATGTTCCTGTATAAAGAATAAGCACCAATATCAAGAGTACTAAATTTCAAGAGCATACCTACTTCTAGTCCCCCGATACCCCTGAAATTCCTTTCGGCCGCTGGTTCGGCACGATTGAGTCTGAGGATCTACGAAAGTATCTTCTCTTCCCCAAAGTCATGGGGTATAACCAAACCCATCAATAAGCCTGGTATACCCCCAGGCCCAGCAGTTCATGCCTTCAAATGGATAAGTAGTGCAGCGAGAAAAACCAGTGTAACACTAAATGCGCTAAAAGCAGTCAGCTAGTCAGTCATTGAAGGATGCAGCAGTACCGATTAGATACTCTAATTGAACTGGTTACATACCCTGTAAAACTACCGGAAACGAGATTGTTATTGCTGTTTTAATAACTGCTACAGCGAGCTATTGTATTGGTGATGTGTTTTGTGCTAACAAACTGCACCCGAAGGACTTTGCTGGTGGGTGGTGAATATCATGGAGGGATGAAGAGAATACTGGTGGTGGTTGGGCAACTTCTGGAATAACGCTAACTCAGCCATTGACGTCAGCGTGGCTGCCGCAGATTACCGAAAGATCAGACGCGCCACACCGTACCACGGAGGTAGGAAATCTTCGGAATAAACAGTCAGATAAAAAAAAATCACGGCTACAAACCGTAACGGGGAATCAAGATGTATTATACTCACCGTTAATTGCCGCTTTCTAGATATGGTGGCTCGGCTGTAACACCGACAAGCTTTATTGTTCATGCAGCTAAGCAGCGCAGCATGAAACGTGCCGGCATGGCTGCTATAAAAGATGCTGGGGGAAGCTTGGCCATTCGCATATATTCCCGGGTTATGGTGGGCGTTTAATCGGTGTGCCTATCGCGAAAAGCTCTCATCTTAGGTGTCTAACCCTACGCCTCCCTATCATGGCTTGGTTAAACGAATTGCCGATTTTCCGGGTTTCAGTTTAGATACAGTGATGGCGTAGGCAAGGGCTGTCCGTGGGAACCTTTCATCCATTTTATACGCAGTTCAAGCCTCTCAAGAATGAGTGTTGACGGTGTAGTGGGATATTTTCATCTCTATTACCTAGATGTGAACATGAGAATTTACTTTGAGATGTGGAAAAATCGCTCATTTAATCTATACAAAATTCAATACTCCAGTGCCCTATACTAAAAAATACATCCATAAACGAAACTAAGTAAGAGTTATTCACTAATATCTAATCACCTCAATCTCCGGTCGGAAATCAAGGTCATTCCGGAGTATATCTTCTTCATACTCAATACCTCCTATCACTCTATCTTCATCGTACGCAATATTGTTTCGGATCCTATCTTCTTCGTACGCAATATCGCCCCTGACTCTATCTTTCACATATTCAATCTCTCCCTCGAATGGTCTAATACCCCCAAGAACTCTCTCTTCTCCGTATACGATATCCCCTCGGACCCTAGCATCATCGTATGCAAGATCGTTCCGGATCCTGTCTTGCTCGTATTGAATCTCTCCTTCGAATGGTCTAACGCTCCCAAGGACTCTGCCTTCTTCGTATGCAATATCGTTTCTGATTTTATTCGCCTCGTACGCAAGCGCCCCCCTGACTCCACCTCGAAGTCCTAATGAAGGTACTATAATCGTATTAGCATTCCATTCTAGATACAAAATGTGGGCGAGAAAGAGACTACTTACGGCATGTCAAGCGTCCATTCTGGTTTGAGATCCGCTCGTTCAAGTAGATGCCCTGATAATCACTTGGGGACCCATCTACTCTGATAAGGCGGGCTTCGAGCTTTCTTCCGCCCTCGACGAGAGCTACGTCTATAACACTCTCGTAAAACCCACAGCTATCCCAAGCTAGCCAGCCTATTTACGGTTAGAGATTTTGGGCATATCAAAGGCTAAAAAGAGAATGTTTACCATTGACGTTTCCAATGCATGAATCAAGATCAAGCGATGACCTAACCCATTCGCCAAAGTCGTTCACACACTGAGCTTCGAGATAGCGGCCATCAACGAGGAAGATGTCCTGGGAGGTTTCAGTGAAGTTTCCGGCCATTTCTATTGATATAAGGTCTTTATTAGAGTGTAATTGTAGGATGAGTGTTTGAAATTGTGGGGGTTTTCTTTGATGAGAGTTGGAGCTACGGAGGGTGATCAAGTCCATGTTATATACCCATTGCTGAGCACAAACGTCTTTAAGGCACAGAGAAAGATGTGATAAACTCGGCACAGAAAAGCCGCGTCATAGGCATCTCTTGCTTCAGCGCTAGAAACTGGAACTTTGGCATTCTACAGTGTAATGTAATCAAGCATCATCGGCAAGTTCGGCGGAAGGATCTAACAAGGAACTTAGACACCCGCAGCGCAGCTCAGCCGCAACACAAGCATTGATCTGCGACCTAGCTGGTTACCAGACTTTGCGTGTCTAGCATCAATTAGGTCATATCACCATTGAGTGGTTTGTATTTGTGGCTTTACCAGCCAAGACACAGCTTATTGTTTAACTGGATGCCAACTTTATGTGCACAATACAATACATACTCACATACGTGTCCCTCTTGGTGTCCACTACGGCGCTCTAGGCAAGATGTCATAATGCAAGAAGTGAAAGTATGTCATTGTGTGTGACGGAATCCGGCAAGTCTCAGAACTGATCATGGCTCATCACTCGGGATCTACTATCCCGGAATCGGCTAGAAAGCCGGGAGGTCGGCATCAACTTACTGCCTTGAATGTCGGCTCCGAGACACCAACCTGGGGCTGAGGGAGGAGATTTCAGCTCAGATGTCATTGGCCAGAGTATTCAGCCGGGAGAATCTACTTTTTTTAATGAGTTATTTGGAGAAAATATCGGGCAGAACAGAATTGAGTGAAAGCTATGCGGATTCGTTTCGGATGACTAAGCATATGCATTAGTCGGTAGTTAAATATCTCGGTCGCAACATATATTTACTCACACACACCTTTTTGTTCTTGATCCTGGCTCTTAATAGTATAAAAGACTAAAAACCCTCAGGAACTTGTCGGGTATATAAATAGGTACAGATATAAATCGGATCGCTCGCTACAACCCATGCGGGATATTTTATCTACATACTTACCATACTGATCGGAAATAAATCTACTAGCCGAATATTTACTTCTAGTAGCGAAGATAGGGGGCCATACTGAGAATAAAGCTTGGCGGATTCTATGTGGGTGTAGCTTTATCTTTACACTAGGGTTTAGTCTGCACGAAATTCGGAGTTCAAGATGGAAAGCTCTACTTCACTTGGTTTAATAAATAAATAAAAGAGTTTATCAAAACGGTGTTTAGAACCGTACCGAAGTGGTTTAGTGTAGATAGTTATTCAAGAAATTGATGAACCCGAAGATATCTTCAAGTTTACTCCCATAATCAAACTTGAAATTAACCGTAAAGATAAAAGAACCAGAGCAGGATTTTATATTTCTCAGTACCAAAAACCAAATCCATATAATTCTCAACCTCAAGGACAAGTAAAATCTCTAATACAGGCCAATAATACCTTATAAACTACCACTAACCAAGACCTTACAGCAAATCAAGTCATGGGCCGACCACATAGCCCAACTGAAGAAGAGATTCTAGCAGTCCTTGCAGATGCCCGCGCATCCGACCCGGCAGGCTATTCGTATGATGAGTTCTATTATACTGGATATAGAGATGAGAATGAAGACGACTTTGTAGTTCCTAGATCCACCGTTACCCCTCCTTTTGAAGATTTTTCTGCGGGCGATATTGCTTTGTATTTCCACCCGAAATGTAATGTATGGCGTGCATTCCCACCTTCAGGGGTGGCAGCTATCACAGATCTACCTACTGAACGGGCGGATAGTGAGGCTTCGCAAACACAGAGTAGAAGGCGTGATATGCTGAAAGGTCTCGGTATCAGAGTCATTAAAAGGGTTCGGAGGTCTTTAGGCGAGAATGATGGTGGTAGGGTTGGAAAGGGTAGCAGAATAATCAGGATTAAGAGACGGCTTACCCGGAGGAAAGATTAGGTGTATAATAAGTTATAATAATACATGATGTTATTTTAGGCCGATAACGATAGAAGGAGGAGAAAAAATACAAGCCTGAATAAAATTTCCCGATTACTCTTTCCGGTTTATTTTTGTGATGATCTTTATATTTTTAAAGTGCTAGACTTGACCTCGTGCTATATACTTAGGTGTTGAGTTTATAGGATAGATACCCCGCTGAGATGCCTTAGGCTTAAATATATATTTTTTACCCGAATATCAAAATGGCCTGTGTTCCTTCTGTACTTAGGCCTTTCACTCCAGCCTGACATAGCACTACGTTACGCAGGCGGCTGGAAGGGAATTTATTGCTCGAAGCTGTGTATCATACATATATTGATCTTGGCGCACTCTCCGTACCTTTGCTTACTCTTAAATCTTTTTAGGCCTCATCGGTCAATCATCAATCATATTATGGCCGGGAAAGCGAGTAATGTGGGTGTAACTACATATAGTAAGCACGATAGACTAGTCTCTTGGCGTCACAGTCTTGGCACACCCCCTTTGAAGTGGCTCAAAACCAACCGCAGAGACCTCAGGATGTTAGCACTTTGGCCGTTCGCGCCTAGCCCGCCTAAATTGTGGATTGAAGTCTAGAATTGTGAATGTGAAACATCTAACGCCCCAGTTAAAATAGAGGCTGAGGCCTTTAGCCACGTGGCGCAGTGGCTTAGCTTATTTTAGCCATTAATGCCTTTCTTCACTATACGAAATATGAAGACGTCAGCTAGGACTTGGGCCTACGAAAACTGTAAGAGAATTCACTATTTTCTGGGTCTTGAGCACACGGGATAGCCTATACTTTCTAAACCAAGAGAGTCCTATGCTTCAATGATTACTCCCATTAATACGTAAGCGTATATATATATTGGCAACAGCAGAGTATAATTGGCCAGGGGTTTCTTACACTTGACCCCCATGAAAATTTACCATGGAATTTCCAACTTCACGTTCTCTATGTTTGTAGCAGTAAGCGCTGGAGCATATAACTTCACCGCTGTTTACATACTTTTATTAATGTCTTGGTTTTCCCTTTAGCCCCTACTTAATAATCATACCGTCTTTCTCCTGCACCGGACTATTGATAGTTTGTCATCTTACAGAAGTGGGGTATTGGGCCGTTTCACAGTATTCAATAATACACTGTGTTATGGGATAGCTGGTTATAAACGCTGAGGGGGAGGGGATACTCTGCTGTGCCGCTTACACAAAACACGTGGTTTAGTGGATTGTAAAACTCCGAGTGCCCGGACTTAATGAGGTTGATCTTCAGTCAGATTCACGTCTGGATGTAAGGATATGGACTCGTCGTCTCCAATTCCCTGGATATGTCGTGCGCGGCCCTCTTTTTGATACAACTTTCGCCTAAATATGCCTATTCTAATAAGAATTTGTAAAATTGTCTACCTGAGTCTTTGGAGTTATATTGGGTTATAGCCGGTGGTCGATCCCTATGTCATGGGTGTCTCTACATGCGTGATTTAGGTCCCTTCTTTGAGCTTTGATCAAACTGCCACCCTATCTCATACTGAGTGTTTTCACTTGTCTGGGGAATTTGAGGATATGTGGTCATTACTTGCTGAACCTACCCCAGATGCGACTCCATTTCATTTCTGCTAGCACTAGTGCCTCAAGGGGCCAATCTGTATCGGCAGATATACTTATTGTACGTGAGGTCTAGACTATTGATTCAAGACCTACTTTACTGCGGGGTGCTGCTGAGTATAGGATAGCCGCTGAGGCTTACCGGTCATTCAATGTCCATGGGTTTGATATTTTGCATTGACGAACTTCCAAATCACGAATAGTTAACCTTTACGCCTCATAGTCACTGATGATATAAGATACTAATAGGTCATGGATCCACGATACCCCGTGCTTGTCAGATTCTGGGCTGTCACCGAGAAAATTTAACAACGGCGTCTTCTCACGCATTCCTTGTTTCTTATCACGCCTCCCAAAACATTACGCATGATGCCAGTCCATTGTACAAACGCCCTAACTCTCGAGACCCTCTCTAGGCTAACGCTCGTCTTAGGACAGTGATAATGCCTTGAAACCTTTACCCAAAGTAAGCTCTTGTGCCTACTTATATCTTTGCTTTTGGAAGTTGAACGCGATACAAGTCCTATGGTTGCGCATTGACGAAGGCATGAACAAACATTCTTGTGAAACATGACCATATACACTTCGCCTTCGAGTTACACACCGAACCCCCGTATCCAAATCGTAGAAGCAATCGTGGGAGCCGAGGAGATCGAACCCGTTTCCAAAAAAATTTGGCGGCTCTTTTCGCGCGTGAAGGAGGCTCTTTAGATCTTATGATCGACAACGGGGTACACAGGTCAGGTACATGGAAATATGTCTATCGATAACCAGTAGCTGAAGAAGCTTCTTTATTAAAGAAGCCAACCCACAGTGGGACCCTACAATCGAGCGCTTCACATCTTTCACAGACCAATCACTCCTTACGAACGTCGTAATGAGCTCTCCTGGCGAGTTAATGAGGTCAAATTACCAAAATGTATGTACGATTCCCGTGGGGGCTTAAAACCAGAGTTACTGCTAATGCGCATGAGTCTTAAAGCAGGAGATTAATGCCAATATCCTGAAGCTTCCCAACCTTGTCCTCAAGCGTATTCTCTTCTACCTGGAGTCACCAGCTACTATTCAGAAGGTCCCGCATGAACATCTTCATGGGTTCTTTCAAGGGCACGAAATTCTCGACTCCGACCCACGGGATTTATATAATACTCTTCTTACTTGCCGCACGATCTACAAACTATACGAAGATATCTTGCAGAGCAAGAGACTCCTGGACCGGTTCCACCTCCATATTTCTCGGCCGTTGCAGCAAGAATCACAACTAGTGCGTGAAATTGGTACTGAAAAACTTCAAACCTTCATTGTCAATCCAAAGAGGCAGTATGACTGTGGTCAAATGACCCAAACCCCGTTTCGGATTGGGTATATTTTTCAGTCGGGGGTGCCTTTGAGTGTTGGAGACTCAAACAACGAAAACAAGGACGCTTTGATCGATATCCTGAGTCAGAACTGCCTAAAATGGGTCCGGAATTTTCTACATTTGCCATCTGGAACTGACGAAGACAATGAACCAGCAACGAATATATTGTTGAATCTTCAACAACACTTTCTTGGGGTAATCAACTTCCACCAGTATGATTCAGCAGAGGGAGGAGTAGGTCTTGAGACTGGAAGTGAATCCCGGCGGTTCTGGGCTATGATATGTCATTGCAAGATGAATAAGTTTCTAGTTCTACAAGGTGTTCGTGGGGGTGTTTGGGACCGTGCCTTTGCCTGCCCGAGGGTTGCGATTGTCACCACCAATTAGTAAGTACTACTTTTGATGCTAAGCGACTATCGCGAGTTTTATGGAATACCGGAATTCTCTTCAGGTCTCCATAGGGGCCACACTCGCCGTGTGGGCCCTAGTGTTCTTTTTGCATGAACCTTGCTAATTTTGGGTGGTAGTGCTGACGCGAGACGGAATTATGAGTACGCACTAGTTTTCGGCTACCACGACGTCGAGGCCCAGTGAATAGAATCATGAGAATATAAAAGTTGATGTGTTGAATATTGATATATATCCCGTAGGAAATCTGAATGGGTTATTTATACCATTAGCCAAAGACTTACAGATAGTTTATTTTAGGGGAGAGGAGGAAACCGCTTGGATGAGTGATATCTTGTGATTTTAATCGCTGGTGAGACTGCTATGGTCCCGAGTAAATAAAGATTGAAATATTAATGGTTGAACTGAACTGCCATCTAATTGTTTATGGCATCAAAATACCGCTTTCGCTGGTCGACCCCACTACACACTCCCTCTCCCTCGATAAGACGATAAATATAGATTTTTCATGCACGATCCACATTCTAGGAGTTTCGGGAGGACAATGGGAAAAGATATATTCGGTCCAAGGGAAGATAAAAGCAATATGGCAAACATTCAAGAATTGTGAGTTAAGTGCAACAATCACCGGAATCGCATCCACAAGATGGTGGTAGTAGAGCAGAAAAGCATGAGATAAGGCAATGCTAGAAACAGCAGTGTAACCTCCAGATTCAGGGCATAAGAAATACCTGGATGCCGGCTAAACCCTTGAAATGTTCCACTGATCTACACAAGGTTCTAAAACTCTCCAGGCTTTTTGAGCGGAAAACAGGCCCGGGGGGGTTTTCCCCCCCTTTTCGGATTTGATAGTTAATTGAAATAATATTTGAACTGGACGTATCAGCTTTCTATTCTTATCCGATTGTCTGATATGCGGTATTATTGTGTTACCAGGGATCATTTGGCATCACTCGGTACAATTAGCCGGATATCAGATTATGGCTTTAACACATCAAAATCTTCCTTATAAAATACAACAAAATACCCCTCCCCCAGATTCAAGATTTGAAAACCCGAGGTAGATCACTAATTAATAATAGACACTAACTCAGCTTTTGGAAATTCCACGAGATATTTATTCAAGGATCGAATTACCCTGAGTATATAGAGCATAGAGAATGACTGTAGATGAACTCAAAGTAATAGAAGCAGACACCAAGAGCCTGGGTTAATTCATGAAGAATAGTTGTAACCTGGTCTATTATAAACCTAAATGAACGTTAATCCAGCGATCGCGAGCTTAAGTTAAAATTTCATAGAATAAAGTCTTACCTTGGCCATGGTATGTGCTAGTAGCTGCCGAAAGGCTGCTGTAGAAGATATCTAGATTAGCCTATTCTCTACAGCTTATAGGAATTAGTCTGATTAGGACTTACGTTCGCAATGATGGTAAATTCCAACCAATGACACTACATATCCGTCAGTAGATACTCTGGTATGCAAATAACGGCTATTAATGGGTTCATACTGGCTTAGTAGTATCCGTACGGATTAGTCTATTAGTAATGAATAGAACCACTAGTAGAACCAACAGCACTTTCAACTACAATAAACCGAGCCCCAAAAGCCGAGCTAGCAGAAGCAGAAGTAGTCCTAATGTATTCCGACTTACTTGAAGACCCCAATGTAGCAGCCGAGTAGCAAGAATTATAGCATTTGCAAGACCATGTAGAAAAGCGGTTTGAAGATTTGATGAGTATCCAGTCGCGATCACTTGTTTCTCAAGGCTTTTTTGGATAATGATTACTTTGGTTGCTGATTCATCAACGGATTTCGACTTCCGAACATGATTGATGATTCCCTCTCCGAGACTCGGGGTAAATTCTAGTACTTCGTTTTATATAGAGCCACCACACAAAACTAAAAACCCCGAGCTAGCCGGAAAAGAACCCCCCGATATGTCAGAGTCTTTCGGAGATCCCCCGGCGAAAATTGGGTACGTTAATTTACATGTAGTCAGCACACAAACCAAAGTACCTCCGGAGGTCACAAAAGCCCCCTAAGAAAACTCCGATTTCTACGGAGGTTCTCGGGGGGGGGGGGCTCAAACATGTCCCGGAGATTTATTGCCCTACACCCTAAGGTGCTGCGCAACAAAGAAAACCTAGAGATAAGAATAAGACTCAATTTATGTAGGACTTAAGCCACTCTTCACTCCCTACCACTGAACACAGACACCAACCCCCATTTTAGAAATATTCATTACAAACACGATTTAAGTAACATCCAACCTTACCATCAATTAGAGGGAGACCTTTAAGCAGTGTTCGCAACGGAGCAGTCCGTCCATCCTGAAACTAGGAACGGACGCCCTACGACTCTACAGTCTGTTCCGCCCTCCCTTAGGGGTGGTCTAGGCCATAAGGAAAGAGGACTATGGACTGCATAGGTCCTACAGGGCACCAAGGTTTTGGGGCTAGGGTTTATTTACCCCAAAATGGCTACTTACTGTTACTTAAGCTGTGATTTCTAGCAGATATTACATACTTTTTTCCCTAGAAAAGTGTAAAAGATCTCTTGGCAAACGTCTATAGTCCCCCGTAGTCCTGGAGAATCTAGCTCGGGACGGTTGCGAACACTGCAGGCTTCGAGACCACTATCGAGCCTACAGGCCTTTACGACTTCACTTCCGAAGAACCTTAAAGTGCTGTCGCTCATAATGCTAAGAATCACCTAGTGCCTCTATAGATTACGTGATTGTTAGTCCTATCCCAATACCACAAATCCACTCACTTTGTAAGGAGTACTGAAATCTATAATGACCTTAGCTATCATTAAACTTATAATAATATATACTGCTGATATCTTCCTACATACATTTTCATCTTATATCGCCTCCTCCGTTTTCACCGCACCACGAACCGGGAAGATGCCTAATTTCACTCGGTTCTGGGGCAAGCCCTATATCACCGAGCAAGAGGAGGATTCTTTTCATCGGTGATCTTGCATTTGTTGGGCTAGATTGGGGGCATTTTAGTATTAAACTCTACGTAGGGTCATGCCGCTTTTAGACAAGGATTCTATTGGAATCTACTTATGCATGTCTTGGCAGGTTTAAGCATGTACCTATTCCTTCTCTTATATAGCCAGATGCCGTTTTCTCCGCGAAATATTTTACTTGATACCTGGTGGGTATTCACTCTATCAACACGTGAGTTCTCATATCTTCTGGTTTATTCTCTAGAGTATCTGAAGTCTTGAGTTGGATCTTGCTAACCCCCGCTTTGATGTCCACAGACAGACAGAGTATCTAAGTTTATTGTGCGCGTGCTTACGTTTTTGTTTTTACTTTCTTATAGGCGCATAGTACTTAATCCAAAGTTGACTTAGTCCGGCCCAGCTCGTTTTTAGACGGAAAAGGGTTTTCTATACTATAGTAATGATTAATCTTGTCTTATCCGTTCCAGACGAATTCTTAGACAAAACCATCCTCTGCTTTTCTCGTACCTCCCCTCTCTGAACTTTAGACAGGAATCCCTAGGCCCAGGGCAATCTATTTTCGGTAAATGGCAGTCATGTTTAGGCACACGTGGGTGTGGTAGTACTTACTCTAAGTATCAAGGCCCCTGCTTTATGTGGTGGACCCCTCTCGTTTATGAGCTGTCAAAGTGCCGTTAGCCACGTACATACTAGAAATGCACTCTGGCACGTACCATTCTCGCTGCTACTATCTTATTCGTTCATTTTTCTGTTACTGGCGAAGAGTATAACTCCCGGCAAATTATATGCGGGAATAAGAGTTAATAGTAAGGGTATTATGGCCAATAAACACTGCTAGAACTTTTGCTAGGGGTATGAAAGGTTAGTAAATGCTTCGAACCTAGGGTTTCTTACTAGAGGTTGTAGAGTTCTTGAGCTTGCGACCGTGAACGAAACCTTGCTAACAACAACTCTGGCCCAAGTTTGAGTCGGGGAGGTTCTTGTTTACGTATCTAGAATTAATCATCCGAGTTTAGCAGTGTGAATAGCCGTTGACTTTTAGCCAAAGACTACATGTACGCTTTTGTGTAGTTTATACCATTGCGAAACTCTAGTGTATATTCACTTTAGGTTTCCTTACGCTACCGGTACTAATAAGTACAACCCCTAGACTCGCTAGTATTTCCTACCGGAATTCACTAGGGGCTTTTCCCGAATACGAAATATTAGATATGCAAAAACCGTAATTTAATTGACTTTAACAGTAAATCATCAATTATCCTAGCTACTCTTTTAATGAAATACATAATAGATACTCCATGAAATTATCACATTTATCAACCACCCCCCCCCCCCATCATCCACTTTATCGCCCCCACTCTATTGCACTCACACCATGTGCGCCACTTTGCTGCATTACTTAAGGGCACTCAAGTAGAAGATCAATTGCGAAACCATTAGCGGTAGTAATAGTACCCTCGAGAACCCAGTAGATCTATAGGAATAAGTTAGTTTTTTGTGTAACTTTTAGAGTAGAGGGTATATGTGGACTTACGTTGTAGCTTCCATCAGTAAGGCCGGAAGGAAATGCCACAAATCTATCAGCTACATCGCCATAGGTCAAAACACTATCGATGATAGTCCAATCAGTGTAACGAGCCTATAAATGTAAGTTAGTATGTTTATCTAAGATAAGGGTTAAAAAGGTGGTTTCATACCTCAGCGATAAAAAAGTCGCCAAAGACCAACTGCTCGATCCCAGAGGTACCTTGGGGAACTAAAGCGGGGCTGTCTGCGCCCTCGCCGTCAACTCCGTTCACATAGAGTTGGACAGGCGCGACGTCATCAAAGTAGGCGGTAGTCTCAATACCAGTTGGGCTGCCGATAGTAGCCGCGCCATTAGTGTTCTGGAGGTAGAGACCATTAAGATCCGTGAATGCGGAATTCACGACCTTGAACTTGAACACGCGACATTGTGCAGCGACCGAGACAGCAAAGACAGAAAGGGTAATAAGGGCAGTTGCGAACTTCATCTTTTAGGTAGATGTAAGGGGGTTTCTTTTTTTGATTGGCCTTGTTGAGGGGTGGGGAGAGGATGATCTGATATTGCGAGGCGAGTGGATTGCGATATCTGTGAGGATGAAAAGTTGGGTTCAATGAGCTCTAATGCCCTTTATATATACTTTTTTTTCATTCGACCAAGCTTCATATGTCCATGGGTTTACTTCAGCTGCATTGGTAAACCTTTCTTACACCCAGCTGATATATTCTTGTGTGTTTTTTTTTTGTTATCATAATCGCCCTTACACTCCAACGTGGGGCGTGGTGTCTTGGCGAGTCGATCCTAATTGGTAGGATTTCCTCATCGGTGCCACGTACATAGGAGATAACGTGATATTGAATCAAGCGGCTCTTGTTTTCTTTTCTTTTCTGTACCGTGTTTTTGTGGAACAGTGTATATCCGTGGTACAGATATGGGTATAGAGACAAGAAAACCAGGTAGGTAAGGGTTACCTACCTACATATCCATGCGATCGCTCCTAATACTATCGACCGGCGAGAAAGAAAATGACTTTTTGTTATTTTAAACTTTGTATTATAAATCATCGTTCGTGGTAGGTACACACAGTCTGCCTCAGGAGTTTTCCGTCACGCCCCCCCCCCCCGCACCCAACCCCCGAGTGATGAAAGATGATCTACTCCTCAGCTCGGGTACTAGTACTTTATCTGGTTGGTTGAGCTGACATCTACTATCACAGCCGATAGAAATCCCTACGCGTTAGGTCATATGTATATACATCTGAGTGAGGAGAGGTCCTGGTAGTAGTTGGATCTAGGTTGTATATTCTGTATTTGTCGAAATCCACTTGTAAGATGGAATGGGGGCTTGTTCAAAAACAAGACTATTACTTCCTATATAGTACGACCTAAGGCATGGTATTGTAATACTGAAAGCCGATCAGAAGGCTGTAGAGTGCTTTCTAGGGTCGGTAATATAGAACTAATACCTTTTCATCGGACCCCCAAAGATATTAATGTCAGACTTGATATAACTAATAGAACCGGAGGGGGGAGTGGGGTAGAACGCCTAACTTGAATCCGACCAATTAAAAAGACTATCATTTCCTCTGCTTTCCCTTCCTCATGATGATGCAGTTGTTCCTGACCAGAAAGTTAAAATGAGGGATTTCATTCAGCCCTGTATAGTTATTCCGGCTAAACTGAATTCACCACCTAGTTGGAAACATTCGCCCCCAGAGTTGAGTACTACATTACCAGTGGAGTCGAGGTGGACTGTGCAGAGAGTATTATAGAGCACATTTCGTCATCACAGGGGTAAGATACTTAATATCTCGAGTCATACCACGAGATATTCGGAGTTTCGCATTCGGAATATCCGAAAAGGTAATTCCGATACAAGAATACGAACCTCAAAATAACCAGAGAGTAAAAAAAAAGACTTCGATTTCAATCTATAAGATCTCCTAGTAACACGAGAGAGTAAGTACATACTTGTTTCCCCCCCCCCTTTCCCTTTCTTCCCCCACATCACACCCTCCCCCCCCCCCCGCCACATTGCATGTAAGCGAAATAATATAATATAAAACGGCATATCTCCACATGCTATATCATACCACAAAAAAAATAATCTTGGCTGTAGAAATATCTCCGTCAGATCTTGCACCGGCAGCGGAGTGACTCGATTCCCGATCGCGAATTTAGCTGCAAAGACGTTTATAGCGTAAGCTTCGGCACATTCTTGTGTGTTCGGACCAGCGGGGGGGGGGGCGTGTGTGTGTGTGGAGGTTCTTGAGTTAACTATGTCATGTCCCTTGTAACATGTTGTGCCACACGAAGCGAGTTTGGGTATGGCATGAATGGGTCTCGGAAGCCTAGACTTCCATTACGGAGAACTAACGGCTGCGCGTAGGTTAGAACCTGGATACTGGGTGGTGTTAGCCTTGCCTACTTACTAGAGTAGATGGTGAGTTCGTACAGCCAAGTCTCGGGTGTTGTGAATTCACTTGGCTATGAGGTGCTCGACAAATGTGACTGTGAATATTAATCTTCTCGGTGAGAAATTGGAGCTTGAGATCAGCCGCTCCCGTATTCCATGGGGGGGGGGTGGTGAGACGGCGATTTTAATACATACCTAAAAACATTATTAAAACACCCTAGGCAGAGATTATGAAAGGTTCTTTCATGTTAATGGTATTCAGCTTGGGTTAATTATCCTCTATAAGTATTACCCTCATCTTGGCGCCTGGCTGCCATCAGACGAGGGATCACCGAACTTAGGGAAGAGACCGCCCTGAGGTGTTTGTTGTGGTCTCCCAAAAGTTGGGCAGTATCGTTTTTTGAAGCGAAAGTCTGACATTCCCCCCCCCCAGTTTCCAAAACATTGCATCCAGCTCCATCCTCGAAACAAAAAGTCACCAAAAGTTTATACCGAGACGCTCTAGAAACGCCATTACTTTATCGTATTGTACCGTATTTCGTATATCCTGTCTGCCTGCTTCGTTAGCTAAAGTACCCCTATAGGATTTCGTGTCGAAACAAGGACATACGAAACATTACCTCCACAAAGCGCAAACAGCCAATAGAGAGCGTACAGAAGAAGAAGAGGATAAAAGATCTCGAACGTCGAGATAGAGTTTTTCGTGGCGCAACGCCACCAGTTAAAAGGATGTTCGCTTGAATCTCGCTAGGAGATCGCCGCTATCCGAGTCTCAGTTTTCTTTTTCTCCAGATCATAAGCAGAAGGACCAGTTTCTTTTGGTCTAGGGGTATATCTTTCTCCAGCTGCTTCAAGATAGGAAACCAGTAAACTGTATACACCTGCTTATTGGGTGAAAAGCCCCAGAAGGGGAAGGTAGTTCTCTTTTCTTTTAGACTTCAGAATCATGGTAGCGCGAGTAACTATATCATCGGCGACTTTACCGTAGCTTTTTAGAAGGACTTGTTTCTTCCTACATGACTTTAAACCAAAAAAACAGGTAGGCGAGTAATAATGATGATGGTATATGATGATAAGTTTCATAAAGTACATGCAGCCAGAGGAAGGTACTCGCACTGAAATAAGTAAAATTCCCCTGCTTAATCCACCATCTCTTCGTCTGGGTTCCGTTTCCCCTTCCTCTGTTTCCCCACCCGGGCTATACTCATCTTCACTCCCCTATGGCGCCCTGATTCTAACCTCATCTCCTTCTACCGTAATATTGGAATATAAATGTCAGGGTCAGGGTTCCCCGCAACAGCGCTTTAGAGAGTCGAACTGCTCTTAAATTAGTGGTATTCTTTTTATGGGCATCTACTTTAGTACTATATTTCAACGGATTCAGTATTGTTCAATGTAGCTAATAGGTTATATATAATAGTCCTGTAAAGGTTTCCACAAAATATCTAGCCCTTTCCTCTCTAACTCCCCTGCTTAGAGCCTCATCAAGAAAAGGTAGATTGACGTTCACTTGACCTATCGCCTAGATATTACGGTAGATTAGTGAGAAACCCCCGTGGTGGCCTGTGGTTGGTCGCTTCGTCCTGCACGGTTATTATCAAGGGATGGTCTGACAGGTATGTGAGTACAAATAGGTAAACCATCTTAGTCACCATCACCTTCCTTCGTTTCGATAATATTCCACCTCAAAGGCGTTTCTCCATACTAGGCTCACCAATGTCATCACCCGCGCCATCATCCCTCGTTTTCAAAATCTCTACCCCGAAACCAGAGCTCACCAAAGACGAAATCCTAGAGCTTACCGTAGTAGTCTCAAACCCTACATCCAATCCGATAACGCTTCTCAAATGGAATACCCCACTAGACCCCGCCGCTTGGGACTTGGGTATCGTTAAAGCCATCGAGATTGGAGATCCGGATGAGAGAGTCATTGTGGGAAGAAAAAGGATGTATCGTCGTGTAATGCCACCACCGAGGAAAGACCTGGTTGAGATTTTTGCACCGAAGGGGGAGGTTACGGCTGATCTCAGAATACCGGGGTTCCCGTTAGAGAGTGGGAAGTCATATCGCGTGAGGGTAGAAGGGTGGATGACTTTTTGGCTCTTGGAGAAAGATAAGGTTACAATGGAGATGTTGGAGGCGTTCGGTCCAGGGGGGGGTATAACGGGTGTGTTTCAATCGGATGAGGTTGTGGTTAGATATGGAGTGTAGTGTATAGTCTTTGGTGTTGAGCTAGGGGAATATAATAAGCAGTATTTGTTTATGTGCTTCATCTGGGTATTCCTGCAGCATCAGTTAATAGAAATCCAGGTTATGGCCCCAATTCTATTAAAGGAGTAAATGAATTAATCCAAAAACTCCCTGCAAAGCCTTGGAGAGGAATTCATAAAATGGCGCATCACCTATTAAGCTATGGAAAAACAACCACTTGATACTCTTGTATACCCCCAGTGTAATTTATTTCCCTCTAGGACTTTTCTACATGCACATTTTCTGCACTCCCCTACTCTCATACAGGGGAAGCTACATAGCTATAAGTATATTCTTCTAGGTTTGCGATAACTTTCTATCCCAACCGTATTCTCATAGCCAATTTCTCCTGTAGTAATACTTTTACCACACATATCCTACGTGATATATACATTTCCTAGTAAATCTACTCCCGCAATATGAACAGGTACTAGAGATAGTTAGGCAAATTTTTCTTATTTCTAAAAGGCATAGAAATCCGTAGTCGGATAAAGCCGAGTGATAATCCATGACTAGCGAGTTATATAATTATACTAGTTTTCGACTAGTCTCATGCCCAGCCGCTATATACATAGCGAAGCAACCCTAGGGATGAGAATGGGACTGTTTTTCGGCATAACGGATAATTAATTACAAAATACGTATTTCTAATCACTCAAACACTAATTAAGAACATATTGGAACACTTTTTTTAATTTTTATTTGCTCCTTTGTGACTAATCGATTTCATGTGGCTTTGCATACCCGGTGTATTTACAAATACAAAAACAGTGCTACCGGTAACTACGTGCAGTCCTACACGTTATCGGCAGAGAGATGAAACATAGCCCATTTCATCCTGTCCGGTAAAACATTCAAGTTCACTACTAAAAAATAAAGTCACGTGAGAAAGTTTATGGTTAAGTCCCTTTTTTTTTTGGTTCTTATATCGGAGATAGCTTTTTTTGAAATCTCTATAAAAAATATATATCCTAACTATACAAAGTAATATCTAATACCGCGAGAGGATATCCAGGGCATCCAAGCTTGAAAGTCTCTGGGATAGCGATGAGTTTTGCTTATTCCCGATTCTTAATATTTCTGGAATCTCGAGTATCTTCTTAGGCTCCGCCTTTACCTCTGGTGTTTTTTGTTCAGGTTCAGCCTTAACTTCAGTTGTTGTCTTTGGTTCTTCCTTTTTTACTTCCTCGGCTGTTTTTGGTTCATCTTTCTTGATGGTGGGTTTCACTTCATCTTTCCACTCGGCAGGGTACCATGTTGTGCCAGTCGGTGACGGTGGGAGAACCGTCTTCACATCCTCCTTCTTTTCTTCAACCTTCTTTTCTTCAGACTTCTGAGTCTCATTCTTCTTCTCATGCCCCCACGAAGGCCAGCCAGTAACAAGAGGTGGTATCGATGGTAGTGGCTTAGATGTTATCATTGACCTTGGTCGCAATACTTCCATAGACTTTGGCCGCAAAAGCGGGGTAGACTTAGGAGCCTGTAGAGTATCCGGAGTCTTGGACCGGTAAGGAGCGTACGCCGGTAGAGAAGGAGGAGGAGTAATTGACTTTGGCGCTATGGTAGTTTCCGGTACCTGCGGCGAAGGAAATTCGAACTCGCCCGCAGAAAGCTCCTGTGGTGAAGCAGTCACTACAAGTTCCTGGGGTTGATTGTCTGCGATTTCCGACGGGGGAGGCGTGATGGAAATGATCGCTAGTGCTGGACGCTCGGTAGGGGTCGCGTTCTGCAGAACTGGGTATTGTGATCTTCGTGTTGCTGGGTTCTTGTGCAGGGGTGGGATTCCGACGATATGGGGTCTTTCAGATGGACGCACGACATGGACTCTCTGTGCGCCAACGCTGGACATGGGTATGTTTCGGATGTCTCCTACTGGCTTGGGTTTCCCTAAAGCGTGTTGATGGGCCTTCTTGATTGATGCTCGGCGGTTGGCCCCGCGGCTGTTTACTCGGAATACCTTTTGACCTTTTTGACCTACGTTGAATGATGCTTGTCGGGGTGAGTTGTTCCCACGGTTCATAGGACGGCGAGCGGATTGTTGGATGAACTGCTCTGGGCGGGGTTGCGGGTTTCCCTGGCTTGGTTGTACATCTTGACGGTAGGCACCATTATATTGCAAGTTTTGGACTGGGGTGTAGAAATTTGAGTAGTCGAGACTGGTGTTTGTCGATGTTGTTGATTCCTGTGCTGAAAATGATGATACTGTTGATGAAGCAGCCCGTGGTCGTGGTGGTGGTGGTGGTGGTGGTGGTGGCTGATATTGTGGGAGTGGTTTGGTCTGTGATGGGTATGAAGTTGTTTGGGCACTGTATTTATATGATGAAAGAGGACGACTAGCTGAGGACTCGAATTCAGCAATGGTTAAGAGCGCTGATTGTCGTTGATTTGGACTTCTCCGGGGTGCTAGTGCAGATCTCCGCTTGTTAGGTGTTATCTCGATAGCTGCAGGTCTTGTATCGTTTTCCATCAGATCCTGACCCTTGCCCATTGGTCCTTCTGCTTGTGCTCTTCGGTATTGTTCATTTAGGTTTGGGACCTTTGATGAACGTCGGGGATTTGCCATGGGAACATCGGTGAATATTGGTTGGCCAAATGTCCCCCGTTTCCCTACTGAAGTCTTCAGTTGAGATTCTGTAACAGCAGGTGTCCACTCTGTAGCAGCTGCATCTCTGCAAAACGCATCCATAATTCGTGAGCTCCTCATATTGTGATGGGTTAGGGTTAATAGTATAAAACAAAAAATTAAAAAAAAAACGTACTCAAGATGAAACGAAAGATCTAGTTCTGGATCTGCAAACCAACGATCAACGTAGGTTGTCGACATATTTAAAAGGAAAAATAAAACGTAGTCTAAAGTGTGGTTGTGTGTTTTGAGGCGGAGTTCCAGACTTCCGCAAACGTTAGCTGAGGGGTGTGGTTATTGTGATGGTGTCTTTGTTTGCTGCGGATGACAGCTCTAATTAAGCCATCCGTCTAATAGCAGTTCTCACCGGATTCTTTTGAAAGAGATAACAAATATTCATTGCCCTAACCATTAGCTAGGGGATATTATGGCAAGATTAAGCGCCATCACCATTTTTTGCAGGTGTTTATGCCGACAGTCGAAACAGATCCGAGATCCGGAGATTTCTGTTGAGAGCAGGTACCATTACATATTGTCGTACGTAGTTATCGACCTCATAGGGTGTTTTGAAACGTAACCCCATATTCCGGGCCGGGAAATGGTTCAGATAATAGGGGATGGTTTGACCCCGTAGTGATCCTTTGTTTGACCGGGGGAGAGGAGGGGAGGGGAGAAAGATAAAAATTGCGCCGGTGATCACTGCCGGTAGCTGCGCCCCTGACTAGCAAAGCCGTAGTAGAGCCGCACTGGATAGTCCCACCCAGGTGTAGATGGGTAGGGCTTTGTTCTTCTGGGACAGCACACAATGTCCAAAATAGAACAAGGAGACCCTTGCTAATGGCGCAGACCCTGTATGGGCTCGAACCGATCACGACATACGAGAAAAAAAGTCTATTATATTGATAACCCTCAAAGAATGCGCGTAGAATCTTAGTGCCACAACACAGCCACACTCTTTGTAGGCGTTGGGGTTCCTAGTGCACACTTGCGGGACCTAGAATACCCGTACCCCACAAAGAAGTTGTCTACCTACTTGATGAAGCTGGACTTCAATACTAGTACTAATTGAACCACTTGTTATGTCATAGTTTTGTATTGCTACTTACCACATACTGGTAGAATCCCGCATCACGCGGGAAGACACGAAAGTGTTGTCAAACAAAACACAAGACTAGGGCAGCGAATCTATTTAGCAGGGAATTAAAAGGAAAGAATTAGAAGGGAATGATGTAGACTACCGTAAACAGACACAAATTCTTCAGGACATCCTAGAGGCTATTACCAAAGTATTGCATTCTCCACCACAAGCCCCCTTGCGTCCCTTGAGCTTCCCATAAATATCCTATATTCTGGATAATTGTTCCCCCCCCCCCCCCCAGTTGAATTATTGTCGAAACCAAGATGAAATCCACCTTTCGATCATTATGTTATGCCAATATATACGCCATGCCAGCCAATACCAATATATTACATGCATCACTACGTGCCAGCGCACTCCCTGGTGGGAAAACTGTAAGCGCGCAGTAGGATTCCTCCCTGGGTTCAAAGCAAAGACTGGGGTTTTCCTACCCAAGAGAAACAGATGCAGTGTGCATGCTATTTAGAGAATATCGATAGGGCATTTCAGGCTATCCAGGGCTACAAGAGAAAAATCTTCAGAGCCTTAAAGCACTTTCCTTGCCCCGAAGAGCGGGGTACTGTATCGTGGCATCCTCGCGGGGTAATCGACAGATAGCGATATGTAATTCGGGCTTCAGAAAACCGAGAAGCAATTTATTGTGTATGAAGTTAATGATGTTGGATCTTGACAAGACTTCCACGTGTGAGTTGTGTGTATTAGCCGAATGAATGAATGAGTAGAGTATGTCACACGGTGTAGTTGGCACGAGGAGACAATCGCTCTGCAACCTGGGTAATAATGATTAGCGAAGGCTTGTTATTATATCGACGACTGGGTCGGGTAAGTATTAAGTATATAGTATACTGTATACTAGACATTAAGACGAACGGTTTTAAAGACTTCATACCAGTCCTTCATTTTGACCCCTTACATAATACTTCAGTGTGTCTATACATACATGTAAGTACAGTCCCACTGCTCATCGGGTAATAGCGTAATGGAGTACCCCATTCTCCGGCAGAAATATAAACACTCGTCGGTATTATTGCGTACATGTATACATGTATACATGTAGTCATGTACATATTTACAAGGCTCCCTTTATACCCTCTTCACCAGTCCTTGGGTCAACTTCGTCATAGCCGCCGGGTGCGAAAAAGTACCAAAATGGAATCTTCGCCGGGAATTCGTGATGGAAACTTCGCCAACACATGCACATCCGGGGTCAACTCCGAGTGCAATCCCCGAGGATCAGGTGTATCCATGTTACCCCACAATCCGATCGGCATCTTCCCACCTCCACAGATCGTCATGAATTAGCCAGAATCCAGCAGATCTGACTATGACGAGACGAAAATCTTTTATTTTTGGTATTTTCATCTCATGCTGACTGTACGATGAGAATTATCTTTCACGTTTCGTGGGATGGAAACAACTGGATATCGAGTGTAGATGCCTCAAGAGTGTCATCTGAATTAAGGCAGGTACGCCCCATCGTTGTCCGTGCGTTTGTGCAGGAACGGCACGCGCAAGGCGCACACGAGACATATTTTGTCTTGCAGTCAACTATTTCTCCAATGGACTTGGATGACAGTAGGTGCCCAGCCGGAAGCTACACAAATGGGATGGACGAAAAGGCTTTACCCTCATCAGTGGAGATTCGGACCAATACTAACCGGACAAAAATGTTTGTTTACCTATGATTTGGTCTTTGTGCGTGGACGTATGGACGTATGAGAGGAGAGGGTTTGGGATCGCAAGGGTGCATACCGGTAAAGTTGGATACTGAATTTCTTGGATATTCCCTGTGCCTGCGCTTATACAAGACTTTTTTGACTGACTCCACCGAACATTGCATAGTTAAGCTATACAGGGGGCATCGCAAGTTTTGAGCCAATGTGATGGCATCACCGATCTAGTGCTGCTGTCACTTGAGCCTTAAATTGTCTGAGGGTTTTGTCTGAGGGTTTTTGTATATAAAAAGCCTTCTGGCTCGAGCGTTAGTCCTCAAGCATTCCAGCGAGTTCTCCTTCAAGCTCGAGACTACAAGCTTAACTCACGAAAAGATGTTCTCACTATGGAAGTCGTTTGCTCTAACCCTTTTTTCTACCCTTCTGTTCACTCAGTCGGCCTTAGGAATCTGGGTATTCACAGTGTTCACGTCAACTAGTGAAAGTAAGACTCTAAGACAAGCGCTACTCTTAAAGACATTCTAACAGGACTTTTAGGTAATATGTACGTTTATACCTCACAGGATGGCCTGAACTTCAATCTCTTAAAGGGACCCGCATATGTAAGCATTGACTCTCTCTGATCAGGTAGTCTTTCCGCCTGACACATTTTGCAGGTACCAACCACTGGTCTTATCCGGGACCCAAGTGTCATCCTCCATACCGACGGCTATTATTACATTTCCTACACTACAAACTGGGAGGGTCGCAACTTTGCCATCGCAAAGAGCCCTAACCTCCTCGACTGGACTCTCCACACCACAGTCTCAGTCCCAGACACACAAGTTACACGAACCTGGGCCCCGGAGCTGTTCCAAGACCCCCACACCGGAAATATCAATATCATCGTATCTTTAGGATACACATTGAGCACCTTCAACGCATACGTCTACACCGCAAGTGATAGCACTCTACTCAACTGGGGCACACCAACTCTCATGAGCGGGATCGGACCAAACTATATCGACACATTTGTTGTACATGACGGCACAAGATATCACGCCTACACCAAGAACGAGAGCACAAAGTACTTGGAACACGCGATTGCGACATCAATTACCGGCCCATGGACCTTTGTGCAGACCGGTAAGCTTAATCATGGAATCTACGGAATTTATTAGTTCTGACAATTTTGAAATAGGAAACTTTGCGGGATTCGGACGTGCCGAGGGACCTTGTATCACCACTTTGGCTGATGGGACTTATAGACTCTTTGCAGACGGGTATGATAGTGGGAAGTATATCTATAGTGATAGTTCCGACTTGTATAATTGGAGCGCATACCAGGAAGTTCCGGGTGGGTTGTCGGGCTTTATTAGACATGGTACCGTGAGGAAGTTGTAATTGTTGGGGGTTTTTATGTATATAGGCGGTATAAGCTTCAACTTCTAAATTATTAACGAATATCCCGTGGGCCATCATTCGTATTCTGTGGGCTGTGAATAAGTACAATCACTCGTGAGTACCCTATTGACAGTGGGATTATCAGGATTAGGGTTGTGATTTTATTATTATGTAACACGAGAGATAGGATAAAAGGCTATAGGATCGGGTAATGTTCTAGAAAGCCATTTGTGATTCAGAGACATGTTTCTGATCTACTGTTGGCAGCTGTCAGCAAGTCTTAACCTAAACTGTTGAAGTATTGCTTTTAGCCTCTTTATAACAAATCCTATTAAGTGAAACATGACAGTCCTAGCCACTCT
This sequence comes from Verpa bohemica, assembly GCA_033030345.1. Classification (NCBI taxonomy): domain Eukaryota; kingdom Fungi; phylum Ascomycota; class Pezizomycetes; order Pezizales; family Morchellaceae; genus Verpa; species Verpa bohemica. The sequence goes on along the minus strand of JAUFSE010000009.1, from coordinate 114,512 downwards.
ATTTGGTATGTCTAATAAATACCCGGAGATCCTAACACAACATAGCGAGACGAATAATAAAGTATTAGCACGAGAAAAGTAGAGATAGGTATGTAGAGGAAATAGGTGGACTCTATAGGATAGATTGAGGCGTTTAGTTATTGTTATACTATGTTTAGGGTGTATAGTGAGCATGAGAGACTTCGGGAACTGGTTGGATAAGGTTGGCATACACTAGATTTATCGTGTGACACTCGGCACGTTTATTCGAGTGATACTTGATGAACTTACTATAGATTAAACTATAGCCATGTATTTATCTCGGATATGTTTATGATTCTTGATCAATTAAGTTACTTCCATTCTAGAGAAGTGGAGGGGTCAATACATGACTGCCAAGAGCACATCATTAAATATCACTCATATCCGCTATTAGAATAACCCCTCATCAAAAACACAAATATATGGTTCTTATAGCGGAAGTACTGTACTATAATATAAGAAACAAAAAATTTGATTTGTAATACGGTAATACAGGAATCAATTAACAACGCGAGCTGAGACTCCGTGTTCTGAGCACACCCGTGAAGAATATTAAGAAAGAAAAAATACAAATAACTAGACCAAATCAAGATCATCTCAGCTGTCCAAACATACTAGTGAATCCCTCAAATCCCACACTCGGAATCACCTAGATCCGCTGGAAAAAAATAATAGTTAGTATCAAACCCGCAAGCTTTACAAACTGGATTTAGAGTACCTACTCATACTAAATTTAACAGTTAAGCACAGTACCACCACATCCCATCACAATCTTATCAAAGCGGTTCCCAACGGCAACATCTGGGTTCTCTCTCTTCTCACATCTATCCCCTACAGGCACAGAACCACGACAGAACTTTATGCAGCAACCGATATCAAAAACTGACTCCGAGTACTTGTAAGATAAAACAGTGAAGCCGAGTTTATGTGTTCCTTTTGTTGTGAATTTGGCATGTTTGCCGGTATAGTCGTTAGAGCTCCAGCCGTCGAACTGGAGACCCGTGGTGACAGAGGTGGCTGCGAGTATGGTGGTGAGGAGAAGTGTGGGACTGACCATTTTGATGAGATGGTTTGGAGTCGGGTGGGCTATGGTGGGTTTAATGTTCTTGAGGTTGGTTGATGTAGTTGAAGAATGGATAATTGTGGTTGTTGGAGAATGCTAGAGTGCCTGGACTGGACTGGCTTTTATATAATTCTACATAGGTACTCTTCTCTGCTTCGGTAGCCTTAGAAGCAGGTCAACCATCTGGCGTATAGGTCTGCTGCTAGATTTTTGTGTCTAAAACCATAATCTAAGTCATAAGCAGTACCTGGAATTCTGAAAATCAAACTATTGCCCTATTGTCTCATAGAATAGTATTTTTAATAAGCCATTTGAATAGTTTTATAGCCAATAAAAGCCCTGGTCTAGCGTTATGACTACTTTGCCCATAGCCTAGTTGAAGCACTACTTACAAAGACAAGGGATCACGCGTTATATACTCAATAGTAAAAAATCTGAAGAAATGAATATATTCCTCTTTATGGATACTAGAAGCGGGGCGGCGTGTCGTTTTCTGGTAATGGTCCTTAGTCTCTCATGACCAGTGTATGAACCTTATTAGAAAGTGCATTTCTAGGTGCCTTCTTTGCGGGGGACTGACTTATATACGAGAGGTAAAACACTGAAATATTTTGGTGAGTGTTCTTGTGAGTATAGTGGTCGGTTTTTGTGCATAAAATTATTATTAGTATATACCCTTGACTAGTTATCATTCTACGTCACACCTGAGACGTTTTGCAATACAAGATATGAGAAACAGACTTTCTACGCCACTTATTTCCGTATCGTGACTTGAAAATCCACATAGTTCTCTTCCTGCTTTGGGATAAATTTATAGGAGAACTAAAATGTTCATAAGAATAATACTCATCCGAATTTATGAACACCAACAGCTGCAGCCTCACTAGGGTAGCCATACATTTCAGAGCCCCTATCTTAAGCCTCCGGAGTTTAGTTAAACAACCCAACTTATAAGAACATCTCTTATCTATAGTCAGCCGTAATAAGCTTTCTCCCGTGAAGCAAGATTCTGAAAATCACATGGGCTTCGAGAAGCCTAGGCGGTCGTTTAGGTGTCTCAATAGTAGTAGAAGCTCTATTATAACATTTACGTATCAATAGTTTATTAGGGGTAATTTCCATCGATCCCTTCAATTTGCGCAAATACTAGGCACCTTTGACACTATACAGCACAGCCTTCATAAGAAAGTACAAGCGACAAAGCCATTTCTGCCTAATATTAATAATCAACCCTACAGTCACAACCCCATGTACTCGTGATAGCTAGCAACTTGAAACTTGTTTAAGTGGCGTAAATAGGGCTCTAGGCTTCGTTGAATCATATTGATCACGCGTCTCCATACGGAGTTTTCACATGAGATTTTAATAGCACTTGAGGCTGGAGCTTTTAGTGAATAGTGTCTGGTCACGTGAGGAGGCTTAGGAGGAGTGAGTTCTAGATCTGTGCACATGACGTGGGTAGGTGAAATTAACACCTGGGAAACTGGTTTCTAGGAGGCGTTCGTAGTGCAATATATCGCGCGTATAATGCATGGTCCTGTTGTATCTCAATAGTCTAGCTAAGGTATAGTACGAGAAGAGCGGATGGATTGGGTATACTATTTTTTCCGAATACAGCAGAAATCTCGTAGTAATAGTATGTTACAGCTTTCTTGTATATGTCTAAATTCCGGTTTAATACAGTTTTTCCTCTCAAATTCTACAGTACTATTATAATATTTTCGCCCCGTTATTTCGTACTGTATCTTCCTAGAATTAAGCAGGTAGTGGTGATGTACGTATTAAGGTATACGTAGCGTAAGACCCCCGGCCCGATCTTACTACATGTACCTAACACTTTATAATGCCAAATTCGATCACTATCAAGACAGAGAGAAAGAGAATATGTACTAAATAATAGAATAAGGACTGTAGTTTCAGTTATCCTTCTAGAGATAATCAAAACCCGCCGTGGGTTATATTATAGATTACAAACAAAGTTGTATGTAATATGCTAAAAGTAGAGATGTTTTATAAGAGATCCTCCGTCTATGGATAGACTATATATACCCAGACTATAGACGGTTTCTCCAGGAAGACGCATCTAAACTGATATTTCTGTGTTAATCAGTTCTTCAATAGTTATTATTTCCCATATTAAATTTCCTAATAATACGATTCTTAGTTTCGGGGAGCTAGGGTTAGGTTTTTTTGTGAGACTAGTAGGCTAATTAAGTAACGGCTGTATAAGAGAAGGTTTAGGCTCTGGAGAGGTTAGGGTGCGCTATTAACCCCGCTTTCGTACGCATTTAGATTATATAAGTCCCAGTAGAAGAATTCTCTCTCGTATAGAGCTTGGGAATTGAAGTCTAGTCCCATTAGAATGGCTATGTATAGAACCTAGATCAATGATATAACTGTTTTGTTGAAGAGTTATATATGTTAACTGCGATAATATTAGAGACCGTGACTAGGAGCTTTTGAGAGGAAAGATAGTTTGACTCTTGATTAGGATAAAGGATCTAGAGGGGTATTATATAGATATATCCCACCAGGAGCATATTCAGCGGTCAAAGCTAACTTTAAAGAGTATAGTGTAGAAGAGGGGGACCAGAGCCATGTAAAAGATCTACGTATCTCAAGGCCTCTACCCAACAATCAACACGATCGACACTGCATTACATCATTCCCAAAGACATAAGCATGCTTACTGATTCTTACATGATGTTTAAATTCTTGCTAAGCATGCCCTTTAATTTTAGAATTCTCATACTAACCCAAAGACATTCAAAACCCTGTCTAGTCTACCTACAAGTACCCCCCATGTAAAAAAAAGGGAATATTAAATTACCATGTCCTAGAAGATTAATTGATTCTCTTTTGCCCCCCCGATTAGAAATGTCTTTATCAGCAGTCATTGACCGTTGGGTAAAGCTTTAACCGAAAGAGAAAGGTGTATATATACGTGCTATCCTAGTAAGTGAACGAGCCTAAGATAGCCGGGTTCCCGGCTTTTGTAGGAACGCACCTGTGCCATGTATGTTCTATTTTTTGGCGTATGTGTGTATTCGAATAAATCATTACTTCTCTATGATCTAGACGATACCACTATACTATAGCTAAGCGTGGTCATAAAAAAATGAATACTAAGTCGTAGGTGCGAAAGCGGCCAGGGAGTTCAGCTGCTACAAAACGATGGTTGTAAGATGAAGTTTTGCACTTGGTCATATGAAATAATTGAGTGTGAGTGGGTGTCTCTGGATCAGCCTCAAATGAACATTTTGTTCTCTACATCTAGCAGGTGATTATAAAGGTAATGTAACCACACCTACGCGCTAGACTGTAAATCCTAGTGCCTCAGTTGGCTGAAATGATATCTTTCTATATAGTTTCGTGGTTGCGAGTTTGTGATTGGTTGGTCTAGAACTAGTAGTTTGTTCAGCTACTTTATCATTGGAGGAGTTTCTATGGGCTGAAGCTGAAGCACCACTACACAATCCGCCTTTTTCATATAGATGTCACAAACTGCTATTATAAAGACCTGGTGATTGGGAATTTAATGACCTATCTTAAACACTAGTTCTCTTCTCGCACCTGACCTTGGAGATGGTGTTGAGATTTTTCTAAAGCAAAGGACGTCATAATTAACATTATTGGTTAGACATACCAAATTAGAGTCCGGAATCGGCTTTCGAGATTTCCACCAATCGGCTCAAAAGGTCAGTTTGATATATATACTAAATATTGCTACAATTATAATTAAATCCTGGAGTATTTACGTGCCTTCAAGTGTATGTAGCTAAGTTTGAACGAACTCTTGGCAGTCCATCGGTAGTTAAAAAGTGCCGCTAGGACTACATTAAAGACCCGGGTATATTGGTATTTGGTCAAAGGCTAGACAAACACTTTTGTTTCGATACCCCTCCCACAATGACGCATCGAGATAGAGTCTCGTATTAGCAATTGACCCCCGGACTATTCCGCGTCAGACTCTACGTTTAGAGTGGTTTTAAACTCTTATCGTGGTGGCACAGTTTTAAACTAATCTGTGTCCGTTTATGCAGGTAGTTTCCCAATAAGATATCAAGAGGGTTTGACTTTTACAGATAGTTCTGGTAAACTTGAGCGTACAATACAGTCTGCCCTCCACTCGGAGAAAAAGAAGTATTTAGAATATAGCCGTTCCTATTAAGTCTTCTCCTACGTACACCTATGAACTGAACAGAAAAAAGAACCCTATATACGCCTATAGCTAGGACAAATGATTTTCAGGATATTTTAGGCCTTCCTTTGAGAACCCTAGCCCTGATAGGTATGTGATGTGGCATGACAAAGCATTCATTCACCCATGTACGCAGCGCCAAGTCATCGCTGCCTTTCAATCGGGCCATTCACATTCATTCTTGGCGATTCTAAATCTATATATAGCTAGAACTGATCCCCAACGGTCTTTGCACCGATAATCTACACCAAGATAGTAACTGGATCCACCAAAGTTTTCAAGATTCTCTACCTCATCTTGCACAAAAAAACCGCAGTCCCATGGGCCCCGAGTGTAAGAGACAAGAGGGGAACTATGAGCGCAGTCATCATGGTCTTAACAAGCTTAGCGTGTGGACTTTAGTGGGCTTAAAGGCTATCAAGTTCCTTTGTGGGGGTTCTGCTAGAAGATTTATATATAGAATCGATCTTACATTGAGCTCGTTGGGGTGCTCCTTACTGGGTCATATCATTCAAGAAAGCCCTAAATTCTCAATTTCAACCTTTCTCCTAGACCAATAGGGTGGATTCGAAATATGTACGTATACCAGAGCCAGAAAACCTTTCAACAAGGAATAACCATCGAGGCTACAATCATGTATTAGACTTGGTAGCCAGCAGCGATGTATATTTTGAGGTTCCTTTCATATACGTAACTAAGCCACTCAATGTGTAAAACATAACTTGAGTAGGTACCTACCGGTTCAGTTTACTTGAAAATCCCGAACCCTGGGTTAGACATTGCTGACCTCTTATTAACCACCTAGACCCCCCAGTCAGATGATCGACAATAACTGGGACGTTATTCCATCGCAAATCAGATGTTGCGCGCCCACAGATTGCAAAGCTAGCTTTAGTTGGCCCTTTACCCCCCGGCCAGTCTTATAACGTAACGAGTTGCAGGACTATTTCGTGTGCCAAATTTACAGCCTAAATAAACTATCGGGGTATTGCCTATCAAGTAAGGTCCTAAGATCACTATCGATACGAAGCCATTGCTTTTTAACACGTCAGTATGGCCGTAGTTGCGACAAAGGGCGGTGCAACAAACTGCAACCTACTGCAACGGAAAGTGTTACGGACATGCTAAAAATAGTAATATGGCGGCGGAATATGGTGGATGTCTGCCTCACACCTCGTACTACTTCCTCGATCCTAAAACTGAATCTCCCATCTCGTGGTCTCCCCCCCCCAGTTCAGCCGTTCTCACTACTGTGGGGGGAGTGGTCCATTGGTTAATTCCTTTTTAATCGATCTGAGACGTTGATTGACTCTCCATGGGTCGATCAAGGAAAGATGCCGCTTTCATGCATCCGAAAGAATCTCCCCCCCATGTAGCCGGGTAAGACCTTTGTATAGTAAATTTACATACAAATAGTATTATACATAATGCTGCCTACCTACCCCAACTCTACAATAACAGCAACTTCTAGATAGTTGCGCAAAGTTCTTGAGATTTTTTTTTTACTTTGCGACTCGCCTAAATGACTCACAAATTCGATTTGGCTGGACGTACAACACGTACAAGGACTGCCTTAAACACCATGGAGAAAGTCATATCCAACAACCGTTCTTGCGCATGGGTTATCATTAGAGCATTCCAGATAACAATCTGCTTCGTTGTATTGGGTCTATCGATTTTCTTGTTAATCGCATCTTTGAACGATAATCGAACCTGGTATGGCTATCGTGGTGATGTGAAGTTGGTGGTTGAGGGATCATTTGAAAAGTCAGATCTTGGGATATTTTTCCCTGTTTTTATTGTGATTGGAGCGGTAAGTACTCTGCCTAATCAATTCTTTATCGGTTTTTTGTAGCTTATTCAGTGAGGGGTTTTATTTAGGCCAGTCTTTCTTTACTTTCATCACTCATCTCACTCATCACTTACTGCTGCCATCGTCTCAGTATTAAGTTGATTGTCTTTTGGGACTTCTTAATGGCTGTTGGATGGTTGATCAGCTCTGTATTTACTGGCGTCTTCATCTCCCACCAGAGCGGCTGGAGTCAAAGGTACTGGACAATGGACCTTTATAAGCTAAACCTAGTATTCGGGATCATTACCACGTAAGTCCTTAATTCACCCAGTCGTAAACACTTGAATCTAGTCATACTAATTCGTAAAATATACAGTTTACTATTCATTGCCTCTGCAGCCCTAGGGATCCGTCTACACCAATGGTCAAAGAGACGAGCAAACTCATTGTTCGGTCCCATAAACAGACCCCCCTCGCTGTACGATTCAAAAGAAGTATACGACACAAAGGGCAAGAGTAGCTACAACATAGCTACCGGCACACCTTACAAAAGCTACAGCGCCCACATAACACCTCCACAGTCTACATATAGACCATCAAGTGAATGGGAACCAATAGGACTCGACGGGAAAGAGGCTAAGTATTAACCCCGCCCCCCCCCCCCCACTATACGGTTTTCATCCGATCTCTTTTTTTTTTGTATATTCTTGTTTTGTTTCTGTGGGGACTGCTGGTGCATTTCTTGATTGATATGTTCGGTTTCCTTTTTCATTTAGCTGCGGTTCTGGGTTCTCAAGTTCGTGGGTTATCTACGTTTTGTTGGGAATATTCTTACTGTGGTGTCTGTATCTTTGTTTATCCCTCATAATTATTAGATTGTGAGCGAGGTTTTTCGAAAAAAAAAAAAATCTATTATTATAAATTAAACTTGTCTTGTCGGTCCGGAGTAAAAAAGCGTGCCCATGACCCCCCCGGCCCCCTATATACATAGGTGCTATATACCACCTAAGGTTGATACAATGGAGGTTTGGAAATGACAAATTGAAACAGAGATTTTGTGATAACAGATTAACTAGCTATAGGTAAAAACCAGTACATCGAAGGAGTGGGGTTTGTTGATGATACACTAAATTGACAAATACTCTCATGAATGCCATAGATCAAGAATATGTGATTGGCTCTGTACTGGTGCTATGAAACTCTAATGATACAAAAAGTTTTAGGGCATAAAGACCGGAGATAAGACAAAAACAAAAGATTAAATTTTGTATGAGAGGTTGTTCCAATTAAGTGTTTGGATTTGATTCTTATATTCTAGCCGATAGCGCGCTGTAGTACAAGGTTAAATTAGGTCCTGTAGAAATAAAGCCTATCTGGGGCTTAGCGTACCATTACTCGAAACTCTGTCTTTACTATGCACTAGTTTGGGTTACATGATAATGGCTCCCCCGAACTTGTTTCCGCGATTAATTCTGTTTGGGTGGTATAGACCCCGTGCCCTACTTCCCAGAGCTCCCTTGGCCACATACGTATAAACGGGACGCGGGGGGGCTAGTCTAAGTAAGTGAGCATAAATTTCTCCGTTCTAGTCTCTGGTAGAATTATTGCAGGAACAGGAGGGCTAGCGAACATGTCCTGTGGTTAGTGATCACGATTAGAATCTTCGTTGAAGACATCAAAAAGGCCAATCAAACCGCAAAGTTCCAAGTGGCGCACTTTTGCATTAATTCCACCGAAAACTCTATATGTATTGGAATGGCGAATTAGATAGGTTGGGTGTCTAAGGTGCTTACTGTATTCTCAGGTAAGCCATTGTGAAGCACAGCTAGTCACTCGCTTTACTCGAGCCTAATAAATATATTGGGGTATCACTCTAATTAGTTATCATATATGTAGCATTATTTAGAGTAAGCAGTCTTGTTATAGTTTATAGGCATCTAGGTACGGACACGAAGGTGGAACATGGGCAGCTTAAGGATATTGCATTATATACCGGCAGAGGAATTGCTAGTATATACTTTAATATCAATACGAGAAAGCCCGATTCGGCCAAGTATTAAACCTGACTAACTTTCGAAAGGTCTAAGATAAAACTTAATCTCCTTAAGTAGTACTAATATAGGCCTATCTAGATCTTGGGCCCCCCGGTCCAAACCTGGAAACAGAGATTTGAAGGATCGCTGGGTAGTGTGTATATATCAATTAAAGGAATTCAGATCACCCGGTTTGCCTACCAAGATTATATATCAAATGTTGTGTAGTTCTCGCTTTACGGCTCACCACATAACCTGTGACCCGGTTACCATCATCGTATACATAGTTTCTCTGTTCCTCAATGTCCGGAAGAGTCACAGCTAGAATAGACATGAAAAACTTAAAATTAAGAAAGTTTTTTAAGCTGAGATAACACAGGTTTGGTCTTGTAAGACCCAAGGGGGTATTATGACCTAAGCTTTCTTGTTCTAGCCTGCTTGTCTATTGCAGTTAGCTAAAATCGCAACCGATACTACTTCAAAATATAACCAGGGACATAGATTAACTACAGAGGTGCGCACAAACCTCACGTAAGGGCCCGAATACAGAAATACAACCCAGGTCTAACAACGAAAAGTAATAATAGATCTATGAAGGTTCGCATTTCTGGAATTGGGGTTGCTAACAGGTCTTGCTTCGGTCAAACCTTTTGATAAGGTTCTACTCTTGCTTGATTATCGTCAGCTGGTTTCTGAAATATTCGACTACTCCTGTGGCATACATCATCTGAGTTAACTCTACTAGCCCCCATATATAACCGCTCGATGGTCACTCTTCTATCGGCATCAACTAGGCTCGTGGCATTTGATAACCGACTAGTGTGAGTTATCACTCAGACACCTCAAACGCCCTTCATCACTCTAAACTTCCTTCCCCTTCCCTTCCCCTCTCCTCTTCCATCAGTGGCAACTACCTCACAGTGGAGTAGAGATGGCATTCAAATACCCCATCGCCCATCTCTCTATCCTCTTCTTCCTCATCTCCCTCATATCTTTTACACTTGCAAGCCCACTTGTGCCCCGTGACTCTTCCGATAACCGCTGCGGTCCCCAGTTCGGTGGTAGATCTTGCCTCTCCGTTGGTACAAACTACCGGTGCTGTTCTCAATACAGCTACTGCGGGGACACGTCTGGCCACTGCGGGGCTGGCTGCCAGTCAGGTTATGGAAACTGTGGTGCCTCACAAACACCCTCGAATCCAACCCCAACCCCTACGCCACAAGTCATATACAGGTCGAAACCTGGTAGTGTGGCATATGGTGCATCTATTTATTCATGTACGGTTCCCGGGACTATTGCACTAACGTTTGATGATGGACCTTATGAGTGGGTGTTTCTCATCTCCCTTGATCAAAGATATGCGAGTGATAACTGAAGTAATTTCGGGGGGTGAAGATATACAGATGCGCTTCTCGACAAGCTTGACGACTGGGGCATCAAGGCGACATTTTTTATAACGTAATTTGAATTCTAAGATATCTACTTCTAGATACTTAACTTTGGAACCTTTCTAATAGATTCCGTAGGGGTAATAATCTGGAGAAAGGTGCAATCGATGCCCCTGGAAGCATTTGGCCTGCAATAATTAGGAAAGCTTACTATGGAGGTCACCAAATTGCTTCACATACGTCAGTATCCCTTTAAGACTTGGAAAAATACTTAGGTTTCAAGTTAAGTAATCATAAAGCTCCGAGGGTTTAGATGGGACCACCTTGACTTGGATTCTCTCTCGGAGACTGATAGACGTTTTCAAATGACCCGTAACGAACAAGCCTTGTTGAATATCCGTCTGTTAACCCCTTTGTTCAATCCTGCTTTAGTCCCCCCTAACATCGCCTAAAATAGTCGGCTTCTATCCAACTTACATGCGCCCCCCATACATCCGCTGTGGTAGTGCCTGTCTCGGTACAATGAATACCCTTGCGTACCACACGATAATTTGGGATCTCGACACAGATGACTACAATAATGACTCTCCAGGTCTGATCCAGAACTCGAAGGATAGAGTGAGCCAAGCCGTTGATGGAACCAATCCTTTGTATCGGAGCTTTATGAGTATTGCGTACGGAACCTCTTTCATGTTATGGATAAATCTTACACACTAGGTGGGTGCTAACAAGTAGGTAGGCACGATAATCATTACGAGACAGTATTCAGCTTGGTGGACTATCAGATTGAGGTTGGACTTAGAAATGGGTATCGCCGTACGATTGTCCCAGATTCTGTTTTTAAGCTCCATATAAATAGCAACTGACTACAGAACTATAGATGTTAGACTTGGGGAATGTCTTGGTGATCCACAGAGTAATTGGTATAGGACTTGATAGAGGCTTTATATTTATGTGGGATATCAAACGGAGAATAAACTTGCTCCTGCGCGTATAAGGCTCTGAGACGGATAACAGATTACGTTACTCTACATTATAGAAAATCACACAGAATTTGAACCCTGAAATTCCATATTCTGCATATATAATAATAAGATGTTTACAAAAGAAGGGATGCTCCAGCCACCGCCAATAAACTAGTTAAATACAAAACCATTAGAGCTGGTGTCGGCATAACCGATGACCCGCTCGTAGAATCCTCTGCACTCAGATCTGTAATCCCATCGGCACCGTGCGACGATGTTGAAGGGACAGAAGAAGAGCTAATTTTCTTATCAGCGTCGTCGTATGGGTACATTACACCAAGCTGTAGGAACGGAAATGATGTGTTGACGTTGAGAGAAGGACACACGTCGTGGATCAGGCTAATGACCTCAGACTGGGAAGAGTTTGTGCCGTGAAAAGTTCCTGTAGCGATAACATCAAGCAACTCGGACTGCATAAAGCAGGTGGCCTGATTACAGAACGTCTGATTACGTTCAATAGCTTCCTCTTTTGTGAGGTGAGAATAACGAGAGGCCTCGATAGAAGGCCATACTGCCAAGTCGACATCAAGCTCAGTGAGGGTGCAGTACGAGGTTGAATTTCTGCGCACTGATTAGGATGTTTTCATCTTTAAGGGGAAGTAGAAACCCACAGATCCCTCAAACACTTTCCCCAAAAGATCCAATCCAACCACACGTGCTCTTCATCCCTATAGACAAACCCAAACTGTTTCACATCCGCACCGGCCCCCGGAATCGGTAATCCGGTCTGATAGAGATATTTCTCTGGGTCCTTGTAACCCTCCGAATACATTGCTGAGAACAGAGTATCAAAATCCGAATTACATGAGCTCACAAGGTTTTTGCGCCACTCAGACAAGGACGTGTAACAGCCTTCAGTACAGACATCCTGGTAGAGGGTCTCATACGCGCTTGTAGGGATATCAGGTAGTGTGTTGGTGTAGTTTACTAGGTCGGGGCCAACAAACATCAAGGAGGTTGAGCAGTTGACTGGAGAAGCGTAGGCTGAGGCGCAGTTTGTTGAGAGGGCGCGGAGTGGGATGGTGCCATCGAAAGTCTGGTTCTTGATTGTGATCCCGTTGGAAGAAAATGTGGAGTTGAAGGAGAAGAGAGCATGGGTTAGGGGTATAGTTGAGATGAGGGCGGAGGCGGCCAAGAGAAACGAACGTGGTGATAACATTGTGAGTGAGGAGGAGGAGGAGGAGTTAAAAGAGTGACATCCAGTTCCTAGAGAAAAATAGTAGAGAGCGTATAAGGGTAGAGGATAAAGAGGGAAGGGGATGCGAAGAGATGGTCCGATCACCAGCCACAATAACTCCGGAACGGCAGATCACCATGAGCATGAATGACCACGCGGGGTGCATGGTCCTCGAAAAGGGGCAATCTCCGTGTGGAGTGTGGCGTGTCAAAATAAACATGTGGCGGTGAATGTCACGATGACCGTTGAGCACAACAACACTGGGGTACATAAAATACATGTAGTGACAGCCATCTGATATCCAGCCCAGCCTCAATCTAAACGCCCATAATACTTTAGATATATGAAAATACCCTCATTTGTATGTACAAAATAACCTAACCTAACGCCATTATAAAAACTACAAATTATTTTTATAAAGCTCCGGACCTTACTACACTACCCTATGCTCACTCTGCTCTCTACCCCACACACGCAATAGCCCCCTCTGCTGTGCATCTTCGTCATCACTCATCCGTGCATCATCATGCTCATCTGCGGGCGGTTTGTTCACCCCACTAAGACGGCTGCTTACACTTCCCGTTGAGAATCCCTCGGATGACCGAACTGCCCGAGCTTGCATTTTTGCTTTACTCCCACGACCTACCAACGGCTCTCTATCGATACCAAAATGCTGCTTGCCGTCACGGCCAACGTAGACACCGTATCCATATTTATTTCCAAGACGCTTCAATAACTTTCCACGCTCCTCAAGCTTCATTGCCTCGGTCCCAGCGACGTCTTCAATGGCGTTGGATGCGTAGTAGGTTGAGATTTCGACCGCGATTGATGTCGGGAGGTTCGAGAGGAAGTGTCCGGGTCTGATAATGTAGGTTATAGTACCGACAAGGATGAATAATGACAAGATGACAACCGAGATGATAAACATGGGATATGTCATCTCCATCCGTCCCTCTGATAACTGGACCTCCCCCACCACAAAGGTCCCGTTGGTGGTCGGGAAAAGAGATACGCTGTACCGCTCCATGAAGATCGCAAAGACCGATTTATAAACCTTTGATAATGCCCGTCCGGAAATATCAGGATCTGGGGGGAAGGTATTGTTCGGCTTATCGTCCCCAGGAAGATTCCGCATAAAGTAGTTGACCCAATCATATGGTTTTGGGTCATTCCGTACATACCGTGAGACTGCACCTCCGCCATATCCAACCTCTTGGTTATTTGCATCATCGCTCATCATCTGAGAAAATAGATTCATGAACTGGGCCGCGTTGCTTTCCATTATGAAGTTGTCGGGGTCTTCAAATTCGCCAGTCTGGTTATATTCCATGACTCTGTTATCCTCATTCACCCTGACTGAGAACAATGCAGTCTGGAGATTAACCTCGCAATCAATAGCCACAAATTCCGGTTCTTCTAACACGCCCATAACTAGCTTATCAGGTTGATATGTATCGTTGAGAGGGAGTTCCAAGACTTTAGACTGAATCCACCCCGCTACAAAATGTCCTGGGCACTGGTTTCCTTCCGAGTCATGGAAGCTACCAAGGAAATTTGTATACCCCAACCCAGGCACAACAGGTAATTGGCGCTGTCCTGTTGAGATATCATAGTCTCCGAGATCTCCTGTATACATTGTGATGCCATAATTCCCAATAATGGTATTATTATTGGGAAGACAGGTTCGATAAACCGCCAGTGCATAGTCCCTCCCTACGTCATAGGTGCCGTCGTCTCTCGTTGCACGTATCATCATCGAGTAGCCAGGCGGGTGTTCATAACATGTAATATTCGCTCCATACCCTCTTGTTTCTGCAACACGGGGCTTACCCTGAAGTTTTGGGTCGGGACTATCGAATGGGAGGAAAAAGTACTCTGGTGATGTCCACTCGGGTAGACTGAGATTACGGGAAACATTTGCGTATTTTGTGTAGAAGAGTTCCATTTGTCGAATGTCCCCTGTTGTGTAACCCGAAGATGAGAGCGGAATCTTAGTGTAACTGCTATATTCTAGCGCGTCCAAGCTTACGTTTGAAGGCTTCATCACTGAGGCCCACGGCTGGATAAAGTGGGTAGCTTGATGCCATGTCTTTGTCTTGTCTTGGAATAAACCACCAAATGCGACTGCGAGGAGATTTGCCGACAGGCTCATGATTGAGAGGGCCGAGAGGAGGTAATGCCGTGATTGGAACGAGCGATAAGTGACGAAATGGGGCGGTTTCGAGTCGTAGTTGACAGTCAACGACTTTAGTGGTGAGGTGTTTCCCTTATAGAGCTCTTGGTACGGCATCACGAGTGCAGTATAGCGAGTGATAAGGACCCAGAAGGGCTCGATGAATGTTGCGATAAAAGTCGGGAGGTAGCTGTATAGAACATTATTCTGGAAATTGTTTCCATAACGGGGAAGACCTGATTATGCCAATTTAGACCAGCGGGTGACAATCAGTGCGAAGAAAAAACCTACCATCCATTTTCTTATCCTGAGAATATATGTACGCAATAAAGATCAGCAGTGCCGTCATGAGGGCACAAACCACAACTCCCATAACCGGGTGCAATTCCCAGTGGCTCTTGTTCGAGTCCAATGCCATAGACTCAACATCCTTCGCAGATTTCCCCAGGAATGTCTTTGTTTGCTCCTCTTCCTCTTTTGTTTTATAAGTCGTCGCATTCATCTTTCTCAACCTATGTCCTCCAGTCGGTAACGAAATCAAACTGTACTTGTGGTCACTCTTCCGCAGGGATGAAACGAGCTTTTCTTCACCCATCCATTCAGAGTTTTCCATGTCGTTGACCACACCAGGGGATTCAGAAATCGCCGTCATACCAGCAGCAAGGGATGAGGGGTCATGGGCAAGGTTGCATTTCCGGTTCCATGTTACTACAACTAGTCCTATGGATAGAATGACCAAGATAGCCATTGAGGCTTCAACAAGGCGCGCAAAGGTAGGATCGACAATTACAGCCTCCACTTCATATGTCCGTGTGAACGATTGCTCATCAGCAGTAGCAGTGTCGAAAGTTGAGAGCTCCGACCCCATAGCCATAGCAAACAGCAGCCTGTAAGCCCGAGCAAACATTTCACCTAGATTCTCTGGGTCTAGAAGAGACTCAAGGTCCGTCTCATTTGATAATCCGAAACCTGTGAGACCGTGGGTGTTCCAGATGTTGATGCTCTCATTGAACCGTTTCTTCAGCTGGAACCTATGATCAGGCGGAGCAAATGGATACTCATCCTCCACGTTTGGTTCGATAGCCACATCCATCTTTTTTGTAGAAGCAGCATTGATACCAATACTCATTAGGTCTTCGAAATATGTAGCGTTGAGTCCATCGAATTTGACTTTATCACCCTTCTCCACAACATTCAAGATTGCCCCGGTTGTCGCTTGAACCGTAACCTCTACCGGCTGCGATTCGTATACCGGCTCGCAGAAAATTGTCGTCCAGTCGTCAGTATACCATTTCAATCTACGCGTACTAGCCGCCAGATCCGGATTTGCGAAGACAAACTCCTTCCCCCAAATTGCCATGAATATGTGTTCATTAGGACAATCCGAGAATTCAGACGAGAGCGCATAGTCGTCTACCATATCCCCAGGTGGCACAAACTTAAGATTCTCCCCATGGCTTGTGAACAATGTGTTGTAGTTGGCTCCAAAAGGAAATACCTGCATAAATGGGTAGTCCTTCCTTGTCAGATTATATGAGCAATCACCTGCGGGGTTCGTGAACAGAATCGCAGATGGTTCTGTACTATTGTGTGGGATTATCGGCATATATATCTTTTTGATCGCCTCTTCGCATTTGAGGTCTGCCGAGAAACGTGTGGACTGTCCAGTCCACGTTTCGTTCGGCATGAGGCGTGTGTTGCCATCGGCGAGCTGGAACGGAAGCACGGCGAAGTCGGGGGCCACGAATGGGAGGAGACTAGCGTTGAAGTATGTGTAATCGTATGCAAGGAATGAGAATGCACCTGAGAGACTACTGTTCTGGGTTTCTAGTGGGATGATCTTGGAGACCTGGAAGAGTGCGGGAATGGACTTATGGACGACATCTGTGTCAAATATGGCGCTGAAGAGTGGGGTGATAGCGAAGAAGATCAGTACGAGAATTGTGCCAGAGAAGAAGACTGCCCAGTGCTTTCGTTTGAATGCGAGTATCGGAACACTCGCGACGAGACTGTAAGGGTAGTTGAGGAGTAGGGAGTCTCGCGCCAGTACTCCGCCTGGTCTTGATAGCTGATAGTAGGGTTCTAGGCGCTTGATATCGTGATCTATCCATGTCCATAGCAGACCATAGATAACAGAAACAAGTGTGGGAAAGTACTGGAAGCCAAACTTGTCCCCTGTCGTCAAGGCCTCTGGTTGACCATTCCCGTTATTGATAGAACCGAAAACGAGACCTGCGTTTTTCGTTGAAACCTGGAGAAGAACTTCGATTATGATGATAAAGATAAGCGATAGTACGGTGAAGCCAAGAAGAAACGGTCGGCCGATCACGTAAGGTTTCCAGTCGGCGCGAGTTTTAGGGCTCTCTAGTATATATATTTAGTAAAGGTATATATTATGGTATTAGGAAGGAGGGAGAATACCTGGTACACTTTTTGAAGCAAGCTGAGCGGAACTACTGATTGTAGTCTTGGCCCTCTGGTTGTTGTCGCGCAATGCAGTTGTTGGGGATGGAGGTTGCCATGATGCAGCGTAAGTTCCTCTGGAAGCCCTGTAAGCCATAACTGGTTGGCGATATTCACGTTAACGTTGTTTGCAGAGGGAGCACAACAACCACAAGCGCATCAACAAAAGGTCTTCCCCACGGGTCCAAAGAAAGTTTTATGGTGTTATTCTACTTATTAGCCGCCTAGTGGTGTGGAGACCTTGCGCATCCCTACAGCGAAGATTTTACGGCGAGATACTTACGGCGCAGCTTTTACTCCTGAGTCATTAGCGCCTAATATTTGCCGCTTCTGAAGAGGTTTTCGGTTAATTAGATGAATTCTTATTGTTGACCGGGGATCCGCAGGATGAACCTGGTTTTGTGTAATGTTTTATAGGGCCTGAAAAGGCGCCGATAAGCATAATTCTAGGGTATTGAATGCCTTTGATTACCCAGGTTGTTCCCTCATCGGTATAAGGGTGCACTCACCTTGTGGTAGAATATCTAAATACTACGCATTCCTGGCTTACCATCTTTTTTCTGGCGCAATGCCATGAAGTATTCAGCATTCCTTAGCATAAGGCGTGACTACTCCTAGGAAGGCTAGCCTACCAAGAACCCAGCATACCTATTATTTTATACGTGTGGGTCAACGGCCAGCCAAGGCCAAGACGGCCCGCAATTACAGGGGTGAAAGCCCCACTATATAATCATGTCTAGTTGCGCGCTGATCTCGGCAAGATTTCTGTTACTACCGAGGAGTGCGGGCGGGCTAGATAGCTACCCGGCACTTAATTGAGGCTCAGAGATCATACTGTGGAGTAGTCTAATCGGTACCTTGCCGGAAGAATGTTGTTCCTTTATCACATCAAGCGATACGCGTAATTTAGCCTCTCCTGTATAAGAGTAGTGTTTTAGATACTAATATATTACTACTACACTTTGACCACTAAAAGCGTATTTTCACTAAACTTCATAATAGGCTAGAACTTACTGTACACTGGTAGTTTATTAGAATTATCTAATCACTAAGTTGCTTGGTGGCTATTGACTTCCAAAAGCGATCATTCCCATATAAACATTTGTACCAGATACATAGCTAATAGTTCATCTCACAAATAAGCCCTATGAGTAATTAATGCTGCTCTATTTAATGATTTACATTAAACCCTGAGGTGTGGAAACAGTGTGGTGTTTAGGCGTCAATTCTCAGTAGCTTAACTAACCAAGAGAGAAGCTCTTCGTAGAGCGGATAGCTTCTCTATATATATGAGTTTGACTACCAAGATAGGCAGAAGTAAACCCTAACCCTGGGATATTACTTGTGCCACTGTCTTACTAATACGCCCCGTCGTCAGGAAGAATACCTGTATGGTACAACACAAAGACCTATTTAGGAAAGTCCTTCCAGCATGAGGCAGTATCAATATCCCAGTGATCTCCTATGATGCACTACCGACTAATTCAAAATAACTCTCCGGAATCATCTAAACTGACCTAAAATTAATATGCCGTTCTTTTTTATTAATTTGATGAACAAAAATACTTAGAAAGGGTTATAAAAGAAGAGAAATACAGAAAGTTATCGAGATCGATACGTGGCTTATAAATTCAGGCAACCAATGCCACGTATTTCCAAGGCTGCAAGAACCGAGGGAACCAACTTCTGCATTGACTGCTCTAGTTTTTGCACCATATTAATAAAAGAAGGGAGGAGGGAGGCTATATGTCAGAGTTCTGTAACAGTGGTGACTGTTCTAATAGTTTTTGTAGAAATGAATGACTCAATAAATCTCTACACTCAAAAGCACCCCGAAAAGCATCAATTCCATCCTAGTTTCAAGTATAATAAAATACGGTAGTAACCACAAGCAAGACGGAAGCCCGAGATTTATTTTTGATTGTACTTGGCATATAAGAGACTCAATAGATAATGCGGCTCAGCGGGTAGCGGGAGCTGACTGCAGGTCAAATAAGTTGATGTGTCGTTTTCAGGCGGCAGTTGCGCTTAGGCAGAGGGGGCAGGTATTGAGTGGCCACCTTGAGTATATGGTCCAATTATCAAAGGGTATCAATGACCCCGCGTCCGCCTTGTTTGACGTGCGTCACTGGTGGGATTATTATGTATATATTAGCCGCTCCGCCCTTGTGCTTTTGATCCCTATCGTCGACGGCCCCTTGATACTGTGTAAACCGGTAGAACTTTAGGTTTCTAATCATACATACATGGATAATCGGTACTGCCGGTCTCTTTTATTACTTCTCCCAGGGTTAAGACAATGCGGAAAGACTAACGTGGCACTCTTGAAGCGCCCCCGGAACCGTTAAAGACCCGCTGTCGAACTTCCCCCAGACATCACAATGGTTGAAGTGGTTACAGGCGCCGAGGGAGGTATTCGTCGAACTGGAGGACCCGAATAAGGACAAAGACGAGGGGACTTTACTAGACCAGGGCTCAGAATCTTTACTGGATCAGGGCTCGGGATCTTCATTGGACCAGGACTCGGGATCTTTATTGGACCAAGACTCAGGATCTGTATTAGGCCAGAGCCCAGGGTCTTTATTGGACCAGGACTCAGATTCTTTATATAACCCCATATCCCCCAGGGAATCTATCAGCGAGCATTCCCTGTTGGATTTAAACTTGATGCCAGAGCCTCACGATCATACTCAACTACAGCATCCCCCCTCAGTACAGATTGCTAGATTTCCCTGCGAAGAATGTAATGAGGTCTTTGCCAGTAAAGTCACCTTGGACCAGCACTCCTCTTCTATGCACACCCCTGAGTTCCACTGTGAAGACTGCAATCGAGACTTTGCCGATAAGCATGGGTTAAGCCGGCACCTAAGCTCACACTTACACCGTAGCAATGCACCGAGAAAGAGTCGCAATTTGCTAGATAAATCCTCGACGTACTATTGCGCCGAGTGCAAGAGGGATTTTGCAAATCAACAGGGCTTGGATAGACACCTTGGTTCATCAGTACACAACTCGGAGCCTGGATCTGATAGGGGTAGCTTGGGACGGCGTAGGAGGTCGTCCGTACAGGCACCGAAACATAAATGTGAGAGATGCGGTAAAAGCTTCGACAGCCAGGATCTCCTAGATCAACATCGAACTACCGTACACAGGCACAGTTTCCGGTGTCAAGAATGTAAGAAGGGCTTTACCAACAAAGAGGATTTAGAAAAACACCTACGGACAGTACATGCGCCGGAATATAGCTGCGACAAATGCGATAAAGGTTTCGTCAGCCAGGAAATGCTAGCTCAACACCGTACTGTAGTACACCCTAGATTCTGGTGTGAGGAATGCAAGGTGTATTTTGCCAACAAAGAGGGTGTGGACCAGCACATAAGGCTCATACATGCGCCGAAGTATACTTGCGATAAATGTGCTAGTAACTTTATCAGTCAGGTTATTCTAGAGCAACACCACGCTTCAACACACGCCCCCAAGTTTCGATGTGAAGAATGTCAGAGAAATTTTACGAACAAAGACGGCTTGGATCAGCATCTAAGGGCCATACACGCACCGAAATATAACTGTGATAAGTGCGATAACAGTTTCGTCAGTCAAGATATCCTAGAAAAGCACCGTACTTCAGTTCACGTCCCAAAGTTCCGGTGCGAAGAATGTAACAGAGATTTTACCAATAAAGACGGCTTGGACCAGCATCGGCGATCGTCAATACATACGCCAAAGTACAGCTGTGGCCAATGCGGTAGGGGTTTTGCCAGTGAAGATATCTTAGAACAACATCGTTCTTCGGCGCATGCCCAACAATTCCGATGTGAGGAGTGCGACAAGGATTTCGCCAATCAGCATGGCTTGAAACGCCATATGAGTTCATCTGCACACACACCAAAACATCGGTGCGACAAGTGCGATGGTTATTTCTTTAACAAGGACGCCTTGGATCTTCACCGCTCAACTATACATGCTCCTAGACCCCAAGAAGAGAGACGCAAGCAGGAAAATGTTAGCAAAGATACACCTCCGCCGGATCGTCGCCGCTCAAGCATACAATCACCCAGGCCTCCGATCCAGGAATTTAGAAGGGACGATGTTAAAAGAGATGCCCCAGATCAGCGTCGCTCAGCCGTATTGCCCCCCAAACCCCGGAACGAGGATTTCAGACGGGAGGACATCAAAAAAGATATCCCAGATAGCCACCGCTCACGTAAACCCCGTTGCGATTCATGCGATAAAGATTTCGCAGACCAAGACTCCCTAAACCGGCACCTTAAATCCATCGCACACATCACCCGGTTCCTCTGTAATGAATGCAACAAATGCTACGTTAACCAGAAAGCCCTCGACTCCCATATTTCCTCCGCCCATGGTCCGAAGTTTTATTGCGAAAAGTGTGACAAAATCTTTGTCGATCAATATGCCTTGGATCAGCACCTTGTTTCCCCGGCGCATCTAATCACATTTTACTGCGATGAGTGCGATAGAGGATTTCCAACGTTTGACACACTGGAGGAGCACTATTTGTCCGTGCATGCTCCGAAGTTCCCATGCAGAGGGTGCGAGGGGGAGTTTTTGAGCCAAAGTCTACTAGATAATCATCTGGAGTCTGGGGTTCATGCACCTTTGTTCGACTGCGAAGAGTGCAGTGAGAGCTTCGTGAGTCGGGATCTAATGATAATGCACTCAGCTACTCATGTCATGAAGCGGAGATTGGGGGATAGGGGTGTTCGCTACTAGGAGAAGTCCGTGATTAGGAATGATGGGAATTTGAATCAAAAGGGAAAGTGGGAAATTGGAAAGAACTTTCAAATGTCTAAGTAAATGGGCAAGGTGTTTAGGTGTTATTAATGTGTATATATGCAAGGCAACGAATTTCAAAAGTGAAAATATAGTCTTTTTAACTTAAATCAAACCCAATACCAAGAATGGGAGTGATCAACACTGTTAACTTCCGATTAAAGTAAGACGATATATACCTATGAGATATCACTGGTGCTAAGCAGTAGCAAATGCAGTGTGGTCCTTGAGGCGCCTCAGCTTTTTAGAGCTCTGGCTTTGCTCAGTCCCGGGGTATCAAGGGTTTGGTCTCGAGGTGTCACGTAGTATCCCAAGGCATGGAACTAATTTTAGTTTATTTACTTTGAGTATTATTAAATTATACTAAACAATTATTATATACTCCACAGAGGCTAGTCATATCCCATTCCCACCATAGCTAATCCTCATCATGGTATCTGAATCAATGTAATAAATATCAAGTGACCAATTTAGTACGGGATGGCCAGGGTAACCTGCTCCGCCGCTACTAGACCCATATTTCCAAAAACCTATTGCTACTAGTCTCAAGCCACATCGAGGCTAGGTGAGCTAGGCCTCGGTATTTTGGAACTCCGACCTTGCCTACCCTCGAGGCGAGCCTCGGCTTCGTGGACCACACTGAGCAAATGGTAAAGAATCAAAGACTATATTCCTTGTGATAACCCTAACCCAGTGTCTCTCAAACACAAGCACGTGATACCTATACCAGGAAACTATAACCTTTTGTAGGTGGTATTAAAGCCGGTATGCTTCGGACTTTTATACTCTTCTAAAGCTAATATTTTAATGTCATCTCTACATATACGTTATGAATTCATCAACTCGTGCATGAGGTACTACTTTTTATGGCTCTAAACCTATACTCGCCAAGTCCTGGAACGTTTTTCTGAACGCTTCTATAGAACTTGGGGCTTAGATTTGGCACTTCTACTGGTCGTTCGGGCTTGTGATAATGGTTCAGGCAATTGTACTGGTTTCTAGCACTTATCAAAGGCTTCATTAGGAAGATATATCCATATGTGTTTAGCGCCTATACGTATGTACCTAGAACTGAGAAATCCAGAAAGAGCTAGAGTTTTTATTTTTTGAGCGCTGTTTTCCGAGTTTTTGGAGAATTCGCGATGTGAAAGCAGCGCGGAGTAATATCGGTTCGCAGTACTAAAGCTAGCTAGGAGAGAAGCTCTCTAGAGGGGGTATGAGCTTCTCTTATATGCGTATTTATCATCGTAGAGATAGGTAAGGGAGAAACCTAACCATAAAGGCTACTCTAGCCAGGCAACGATACCTGTATTCTACATAGACTAAGCCCATTTAGACAGGCCCTTCCAAAACGTCACAAAACTATGCACCTAGGCCTGCGCCCGTAGAGCAATTTCACCAGCGGCTATACCAGTACATATTCCACAAGTGCTAGGGCTCAGTATTTATGAAGGTGTGATAAACCCTGGCCATATGGTGAAGAGGGGTCTAAAAGGGTAAGGAGCGACAGTTATTAGGATTAGGGCTATGGTGAACCCCTTTTTGCTAGAGTATAGCAATATTTGCTGTACCCCTTTAGCTATGAATGACTACTCTACGTACGTATCTAGGGCTGAAATAAACGCCACCGACGCTAATAATGTAGAAAATCTCCAAATTGTCCTAAAATAATCACTGTAGCTTGTGATTGTTCCATTTTTCTTGTAAAAGATTGTGTAGCATCCTGCACTGGCGATAGTGCGTGAATACAGACTAAGAACTCAGCCCCAGCGACCGAGAGAACGAAGTCTAGATTGTGTCTTTTTCAACTTCAATAATATGTATATAAGGGGTATGAGATTCCTGAAGCTCCCGCACAAATCAGCTACACAATTCTTTATCTACAAAAAATATTTTTATTCCTAAGTCTTAGCCTTTTCAACCGCAATGTGGGGGGATTACTCTAGTTACTTTTATATAAAGAACGAACTCCATGTGAGTATGAGATACAATGAAAGGTCGGCATATTATGGTGAATGGCAGGAAGATCCTGTGGAAATCATAAATCCGGGAGAAACGCACATGATTCATTTGAAGGATAAGTTTGGGGGTAATTATTAACCAACATAGTGCTAATAAGTACATAGGTATGATACCAAAAGGCTTTGGCTAATTTTCATGCAATATTTTAGACAAAGGTACTGAAGGTTTCGTGAGGTATAACGTGGATTTGGAAATTGATGGCACGAAACCACTTCTTACATTTACCATGGCGTGCAACTACAATAACGACGATCCAAAAACTGGAAATTACTGTAATCTTTATGAGAGTTATGCTGAGGGTTTGTTTGATATTCACTTCGATCAAGTACCGGCACAGAATGCCCATCCTGTTACGAGTACGTATACGATGTTTTCATTTTCGTTTTCACAATTCTAGTCCTATATCCTTTTGTGTCTCTAATATTCCTGTACTAACACGCGTTTGGGGAACTAAAGCATTCTATACTATCAGGTATAGCAAGAATTTGCCCTGGAAGGTGGCTCTTAAATCTATTACTCTCCCGGAGCCGTTATTTCCGGTTGTAGATAACGACGGCTTCTCTCGCCACTATCGCCGTGTTCAACACCCTCTCTGGAATTCCTCAGATTTAAGTCATGCAATCCCAGCTACAACTGCACTTGGCTCCGACTCGGTAGAAGTAAGACTGACTTTAACGGTCGACCCGGAACTGATAAGGCTAAAGCCTAAAGTTATCTCAACGTGCCACGATGTGAGCGAAAGCCTCAAAGTCACATCTAAAGATATGGATATCAGCAAAACTTCTGGAGACTTTGAGGTGTTCATAATACTTCATCCTAAAGACGCCCGGAGTGATATCCCTTGGGGCTATAAAGGACCGATCGACCTTGATATTGTTACAGAATCCACCGGTCATAGACTTTCGCTCGGACATGCACAAATCGAAATTTATGCTATATCTCGATTTTTGCACCCTTTTCTTGCAATTGATGGTGTTCCCATTGAGCTCCTACAATTCATGGTTCTGCCCACTCGGACCCAGCAACCACCCGTCAAAAAATTTGTAAAATACGTCACGGAGCGAATTCACAAAGATACTGGCTTTGTTTACGACACCATCGGCGGAGGTAATAATTATGCCAATGTTTCAGAGACCTTTGGCTTGGGATCTTTCAACCTCTCTAAATGGCTCAGAAACCGACGGGCCATGACAATGAAACGTCAATATCACGTCAATTGCTATGATCAGGCAGGGATTGTTGGGATATGTCTTGGGTTCGGGTTTTTAGACGGCCTAGATGCAACTCAGGGACTACAGTGGTTCAAAATGGACCCTTTCGGGTTTATTAACAAAACGCATCTTGTTGGGTGGGAGGGCGATACAAACAACCCTTTCTTTGCAAATAATCGTGAAAAACAATTCTGCAGAAATCTAAAGGATACAGACCGAGGCAAGTTCAATAGACATGTCTTTCTCACCTGGCATGGCAAAGTACTCGATGCTACATGCGGCCCTGAAATTGGTGAGAAAGATCTCAATCAATATATCGCAGCAGTTATCGATAGGGGAGGCAATCGTGGGGAAAGTGCTGGATCTTTCGATGACATCCGCCCGATTTCCACTATGGCGAAGATCTCTGGAAGCATTAGCGAAAGTCAAACTATTAGCGATGCTGACGAAAACTGGAGCAAATCCAACGCAGATGTTGAGACGGTTGTGAAAGGTGTGAAGAATGTTCCAGAAAAAGGATTCAATGTCACTTTCTATGCTCTCCTATCAGATTTGCAAAATCGCTGCAAAGGATATGAGCCACCGTATGACATTCAAGGATCGGGACAGCCATACAATGTTACAACATATGATAAGATGAATCACAACCTCACCTGGGCGATGACTTGCACATATAATCATCAAGAATCGATGCTTGACCTAGAAATCACTGTTTGTGACACACACGAGAAGGCCGGCGATGTATATAAATCGATCCTACTTGGTAAAAGTGGCTCTATTACAACTGCCCCGTATAAGATGAAGGACGGATCCACGTGCCAAGTTATTAAAGGCACAAATACTTGTCGTTTTTTCTGGGTCTATGGGCATATGTTTATCAAGCTATCAGGTCAGAATATCGGCGACGTAGCCTTGACGCCAGTTGTCGAGGAGTTACAAGGGTTTTTGAAGAATGAGGCAAACAACACTGGTATTATGGACAAAAACGCGCCGAAACCAGTAGCAGTCATCAATGGGATCGTGGACCCTGTAGGAGGGCAGAAGAAAAACAGCTTCAAGCTTGATACGTGCATGGAAATCCACGTAAATGTTTGTTACTCCTTGTTCAACTCTTTAACCCTATATCGCTCGTACTAACCAGTATAATGTGTGTAGGTCAAGAACTCTGTGAGATATACATGGAACTATCAGTACGGTGTAAGTTTTCGTAAACTAAACTACCCAGGACCTTTATACTTGAGATTTTTGATAAGCTAAAATATACGCTAGAATGTTCTTCTCTTAGACGTCAAAAGGTCTAAAGGCCCGTTAGATGACACGTATACATATGTATTCCGTTTGTATGCTCGAAATCTAGGGGTTGAAACAATCACGTTTAGTTTCAACGACGCACAATACCGAACCGCTGTAGAGGAATTTAAGCTGTGTATCGTAGAGTAAGGCTTGGTAGTAAGGTTACTAAGAGAGCAGATGTTATTGGTATGATATCTGGTTCCTCCCAGTTCTAATACTCCTCCGACTAACTTACTTGTTTACTAGTCTATTTTGTCAAGATCTGTTTTATCTATCTTCTATTTTCATTATCATTCAATTACTTCATTCATTGGCTTATGTATATCATAATCTTGTTGGATATTTCTCAAATTTGTGCCATTCTTGACTCGATATTCCAACATCAATAGCAGAAAATTCCCCGGGGAAATATTGGAAGTTCAGTATTGTATTATTCTTTATTTCTTCAACAGTGTCTAAGATAACCATCAGCCGCTAGCTGCCAAAAATATGAAAGATGAGTAATATATGCAGGCATCGAATCCGCCAAAAAGTAAGCAGTGCTTGCCAGTGATAGGATATCAATACTGCATTTTTGCAGAATTTCTCCTAAGACCTGGGAAATTGCTGAACACTAAGAAAACAATTAACATAATTAAAAAGTGAGGACATTTAAAACAGACATTAGAATTCAAATTGTACTAGCCCTTCTCAACACATAATTAAACGAAAAGAAGGATGCAATTTAACCCTAACCCTACTCGGATTAAGCCCACAGGAGACTGTATTCCGTTCAGCCCTTAGAATCCGGATTGATGACTTCCCTGTTCCGGGGGCTGGATGTTTCTCCTATTGCACATATTTCTATTAAGTCTTTCAGCTATGATACTGTGTTCAATCAGAGAAAATTTGTGTCGAGAATCAAAAAATAATCTACATCAAAGTAGGTTATCACAACTAGAAAAATTTCTTATAGATTTTTGGAAATCATGACGATCCGGAACCCCAGAGATACCAAGGCGTGCTTAATCACCGTCAGACCTTAAGCAATTCCCACTACAACTCGGGGGAACCTTATCTACCCCCCTCTCCCCCATAGGCCCCGAATGGCTTTGACTGCTTCCAAGGTTATCAACAGCCGTAAGGTAAAAGAAAAGCCGGGTGAAAGAACATATGTGGGAGGGAGTTTTAGGACCCTTTACTCCCAAGAACCCTCCTCTATATTACTGAGATTCCTCCATTTTTCTAGTTAGGGAAATGCTTAGTTTGGGAAATCAATACACTAGAATGTATATGATAAGTGTATCCACTGCTTCTGGTAAGTAGTTGGTTAGAGCTAGAGTATACGGTATCGTTTTTGTAGGTAGAACTATCATTGAGAGAAGTGATGTATATAGACCAAGTTATGCAGTCTTATTATTGTATTATTAAGGGACCTTTACGTTGACAAGGGGATCTAGGAGCTTGTTAGACATGACTGTACAACGAACTAGTCCCACTGACAAAACAATGCAATGTAAACCTAGACATATCAATTCCTGCTCTCACTAATCTGGCACTAGTACAACAGGTTGGTTATTGCGTATGTCGCTGTTAGAACGATTGATAGGTTCTATATTCAAGGCGCTTTACAGCCTGAGTGTATCCGGGAATCGTATAGCCCAAGATCAGATCTATGCAAAACTGAAGCGTTATAGCGGTAAAGTAGTCGGAGTATATAAAAGGATAGCAGACCCCTAGCGGTGATATAATATTGCTAATGTTGGTTGCTGATGCTAGTGAGTGAGTGAGTGAGTGAGTGAGTGAGTGAGTGGTAAGGATAGAAGTAGTTATAGGTGAAGGTAGATTTGAGGGTCTTCTATGGCCGGGTAACTGGTAATCCTGGGCTAAGAAGTTCGCTGTATATGAGAGGGCCAGGGTTCGCTTAAGCAGGTACGAGCAGTTACATGTGGTATAGCAGAGTGCTGAGCCAATTAGAATATATGTAAGGCGATTGGATTAGTTTCAACTTAGTACCTTGATACTCTAATAAGTGGGATGTTGTTTTCACTAGTAATACCAAGAGATGTGAAAAGCACTCTGTCGGAGTCTGGTATGAATGAGGTATTAGTTGCTCGTAATCGGCGGCCGGACGGTAGTTGGCGGTCAGTTTTGACCGTGGGCTGCCCGTGAATATGTCTCAGATGGCGCAATACAAGATAGGGCCTGACCAAGGCTTATGCATATAATAATGTCACGTTGTAGTATAACTTCATCCTCCCTGGGATTCTTCAACTCTATCTGGTGCGATAAACTGCCCTAGTCCAGGGTATTAAGTGGATCTCGCTTACCGCCCGGAGATCCTCGGAATCCCACGCAGGTTGAATCTGCACATATTTCTCGATTCGGATCAAATAGACTATCAGACTCTCTCCGTGTACCTGGTTAGTTTTACCCATCGAGAAAAGAACTGGGTGTGGTACTTTAGATGTACTACTCTAGATGCCGACTTGGATTACACGTAGATATACACGCGGCTCAGATATTATACAGATAAAGTAATCAACCACGTATCATGCATCTCGTAGAGTCAGAGGATCGTCCAATTGTTATTTATCCCATATATTAAGGTTATACAGTGGTGGGGGGATGTTATATCTAGACACTTTTCCTATATGTTTCTATAACTTGCCACAAATTATCTACATACTAGCCACCATGAAGAGACTTTCAACTCTCCTCTCCTTCTCTACGGTCATCAGTGCTGTATCAGCAGTGTTTTTAAAAGATGATCTCTCAATACTCAGACGTGCGGATACGATCGTCGAGGAACTAGGACCTCTTCTATCCCCAGGGGCTTCAATCATCTTGCCAGCTGATAATACCACCCATTACCAGGAACTGACGGCAAGATACATTGAAGTCTTTCATCCTGATATTACTGCTATTATCAAAGTGGGCACAGAAGCAGATATTCCTCAAATTGTTTGGACCCTTTCTCCCACCTCCTGAAAATGCACTCACTGTTATCCACAGATCAATTATGCTAAAGGAACAAACCGCGCTTTCCTCACTGGAAGTGCTCGACATGGCTGGGCTACCTCGCTGAGCAACATCAATAACGCTATTATGATCGATATCGACACACTCACCAGCATCAACGTGGACACTGCTGCGAATACTATGACTGTAGGCGGCGGTGTTACAATCGGCAGTGTATTGGCCACCTTACAAGCTGCCGGGAAAGAAACACGTTAGTGCTCGAACCGCCTCCCTCTCTATGAAAACCATAGCTAACATTAATATACAGAAACTGGCATCTGCGACTGCGTTGGACTCCTTGGTGCAACCCTTGGTGGTGGTCACGGAAGAATGCAGGGCCTCCATGGCCTCATGGCCGATAATCTTATCTCAGCCCGTTTAGTCACTGCCGCTGGGGAGGTAATCACTGTGTCGAGCACCTCGCATGTAGATCTTTTCTGGGGACTCCGGGGTGCTGGCCACAACTTTGGCATCGTTACGGAGGCAGTATTCAAGATTTATGATCAGACCAACGGGGGTATGCAGTTCAATGCAGATATCGCTTACTCCGCCGACCAGCTTGAGGCGCTGTTTACCGCGATAAACAACTTTGAACAATCCCCTGAGACAACTGTAGTAGTAGTTCTTATACCACTACCGGATCATACGGTTCGTCTCCTCCTCTCCGTTTACTCTTATTACCAACCCTAACCCTCTGTAGCCGTACATAGCGCTCAGTTTCGTCTCTTCAACTCCTACTGAAGTAGCACGCGCTGAGCTAGACGCTGCCTTTGGCCACATTCCATACCTCACACGCGATGAATCTGTTCTCCCATGGAGCAAAATAAACGAACTTGGTGCTCTCGGGGTCGGAAAAGTTGCGTGTGCCAGCACCGACCGGAAAAATGCATATGGTGCATCACTAAAGCATTATGACATCCCGACAATTCGTAAGGTGTATAACTACTACGCCGAGTTTATTGCTAGTAACCCGACGGCGACTGGGAGTATCATGTTGTTTGAGACGTACCCTTCACAGGCTGTCCAGGCAATCGATTATGCTTCAACAGCGTACCCGCACCGAGAGGAGCGCCATATCATGTAGCTCTCCCCTTCTACTTGTGTAAGAGTCTTCTGCTAATTTTGGGATAGACTCGTACTTGCAGGGTATCCAGATGCATCTTTAGATGTAGCGGCGAAAGGCTGGCTAGATAAAGCAACTGCTGAATTACATGCTACCGGCGGGTTTAAGAAACCAAGAGTTTATATGAATTATGCGCAGGGGACTGAGGGTTTCGGCGCATTATATGGGTATGAAGAGTGGCGACAGAGGAAGTTGAAAACTTTAAAGAGGAAGTATGATCCGGAGGGTGTTTTCAGTGGATATCACCCGATCCCGCTGTAAAGGCCGTATCATTGTGTTATAATACATATACTTTCTTATGCCTGGAATTAATATTGATGTTAAACAAATAAATGCCTGATATATTTGTAGAATAAAGACGATTGGGTATGGGAGCGGATAAACTCTATAGGTGTGATAAAGAATCCGCCGAAGCATATGCGGGTAGAGGGGTGTAATCTAGTAATTCGCTACTGCAGTAATTTATACTACTACGATTATACCTAGCTGTAGTAAATTTTTGTGGATTATCGTTTATTTGCGCACGAAATAGGACCCTTGTAAGTTCGAGGACCATATCATAAGACCCAATTAGATGTTCCATAGTCAAGCCTATCATCAAGGTGTAAAGTTGACGTAAGAGGAAACAACCCTAACCCTGGCCATCTCGCAGGAACACCCTGGGGCAAGTTCTATGGATACATATTACCATCATCTCCATGACTTCAATCCCATCACCCCGGCTCATCCTAACAGATGTAATTAATCAGATAACCGCTCTTCATATCTCAGCAGCCCACCCACCACCCACAAAAAAGGCACACGACCCTCTTGAAGATGATGAATCCCCACCCCCGAACCCAATGAAAGGTCTTCCACTACCAGCGCAGGATCTACTCATAGCTCTCGATTACTTGCTCCCTAGTGGTATCGGTCAGGCGTTGGATGTACTTGATAGAGGCCTTGTAACACGATACCAGCTGAAGCATGAGGAACCCGTTGAGGGTGAGAATATAAGCTCAATAGTCTTCAAAGAAGCAGCAGAGAAAATAGGGGAAGATTTCCGTGAATCTTCCCGGGAAACTCCTTCTATAACACACCTACCCCCTAATCGCTACCTCTACCACGTCACATCCTCAGAACCCCCTCCAAAGAATAGGGGGAGATATACTAAGAGATTCACGCCAAAGGTCTACACTGTCCGCGTGGGATCTTGGTATTGCGGTTGCGAAGCCTTCACTATGGCTGCGTTCACTGGAAAATCTACACCTATCGCTCTCGCCGGTGATGTAGTCGATGATGATGTTCATAAGGAGTGGAAGAATGAGGAAGAAGGGAGGGTTTGGCAACACATGGAGAATAGTGAATGGGTATGGGGCGGGGCAATGCTAGGGGTGGAGAGTCCACCGGTATGTAAACATTTGGTTGCGTGCGCACTTGCGGAGCACTGTGGAGGGTTGTTTATGAACTATGTGAAGGAGGTCGAGTTAGGATTTGATGAGATGATTGAGAAGAGTTTGGGGCCGAGGGTGTATGGAGAGAAGGCCGCGGATAAGAGTCCACTTGGGGCTAAATAGGGAGGTTAATTTCTAGGAGATCGGGCTGGGAGAAGGTGTATCTGGGTTTGCCTGCTTGTGGTAGCTGCAATAGTTTCATTACCTCGGGGGTGCTAAATCGAGTGATTATTTGTGTAATACTAAACCATATATTTATGTCACTCTAGGTGGGTCAAGTCCACATACTACATGTAGTCTTGGATTTTAATTAATATATAGCCCAGTTACTATGTAGTATAATATTAGAAGTTTAAGACATAGACATCGGCTTGTACATGGGTAGTGCAGTATATTTTATGTCTACAACCGTTCCCTAAGCCAATTCAGACCGTCGACCAGCTTAAGTAAGCACTAAACATGTACCACAAAGAAATGGACATTATGCACAATTGCGCAATATAAATCATTTCCCAATAACAATAATAAAGCAGTCTCATATTCTACCACAGTCTCAAAAATGAGTAACCTTCATGTCTCACAATGTCCTTGTAATCAATATGCGCAATGACGTCACAAAACAAAGCCCCCTTCAAAGCAAACATAACCTCATCTCCCTTCGCCCCTCCCCATAGTCTTTCGCCCCATCAAAAGATTCTCCCTACAAGAATGGCAAACAAAAAGAACCGGAAACAACGAAGACCGACATTAAAGAAGACGGGAACAAGGTCACCATATTTCCAGTCACCTTCGGCAGACCCAAAGAAGCAACCATACTTTACGGTACCGCGGAAGGGTCATGGTGTGAAGATGAAGGGGCGGACTAAGAGTAAAGGTGGTATCACTGTTTTTGAAGGGAACAAAGAGGAGGAATCTCTTGGGTATAACGGGTCATTTGAGGTGGCAGTGGTTACTGAGAAGAGTTTCGTAGAAAGGACGGGAGATTATCAGGATGGGTGGATGTCCGAAGCTGAATCAAAAAACAGTGAAGACAGACCGGCGAGAAAGAAAGGAGAGAAAGAAAGGAGGAAAAATAAGATGGATAGCCACAAAAGAACAAATCTAGGGCTAAGGGGTGTTAAGACAGAAAACTACTTTGGGAAGAAGCCTAAAGAGTGGACTCAAAATCCCAAACCAGAAGATTATTTTGGGGATGCTGGGTTTGCAGTAGTTATTGAGTACCGGAAGACAGATTCAAACCCAAATAATGTTAAGACCGAGAGGAAGAGGAAGAGGGGAAATAGAGAGAAAGTAACTATACCTATTCGGCAGACTAATTCCTTCGCAGAAGGCCCCGCGCAGTCGAAGAAACGTAAACGGGGGACTAAGTTAGAAGCTCCGACAGCCGGATTATTAGCACCCCCAACCCTCTCGCACAACAACTCTGAGCTAATTCGCACGCATCCAGAGAGATATGATAAAAAGACAGGGGGAGATCTACAGTCATGGATTGAAACGGGAAGCTTCATGCCGGTGGAGGAAGAAACTCTAGAAGAGCGTATCTCGCGATACTGGACTGAGAGATATGAGGGCGGGGTTGATGGGCGAGGAAAGATAGAAATTTCCACGCACAAGAGTCCTCTTCCACAAGTGATCGATCGAGGAAGTGGCAATAAGCTACAGGTACTAGATATCAATACTTGACTAGCAAAAGCTAATGTATCTAACTATAATGTTTCTAAGATTCCAGAGATAGTAGCATCTATCCTACCTCTTCAAAATAATCCTATAATATTCAGTGCATACGAGAAACCCTGTTCAACTAACCCCCAGAAGAAAGCAACACCAGCATTTCTTTCCCAAAATACCCCACAGAAAATACCCCCGGTTTCCGATACAATAGTCGAACCGTTTGCGGATATAGTACCAGTTTCTACCACAAAAACTTCCGCAGTTACACCTAGAAGGAGTATCAAACATAGGACCAAGAAAACAGGGACTATTTCAAAGTACTTTGCATCTTCAGCTACAGAGCCGCCGCCTCCAAAGCGAGTAGCACGAAAAAAGAGAGTTCCTGCAGGAACCTCCGTAATCCCATGGCCCCCGTTAACCGCTGATAATTTCGGACTTATTCAAGAAGAATTACGAAACAATACAGTAAGCCAACCTAAACCCTTCTTGTGATTCTGAAGTTAATCACTCATAATTCACAGTTCCACGTGATTATTTCAACGATCTTTTTGAACAAAACTAGAGGATGTACGTGTAGATATATTTGAGAATACTATTTATCACCACTTAACTTAATTATCACAGCCGTTGCAGTCCCACTACTACGTCAATTTCTCATCGACTATCCTACCCCTCAAATCCTCTCCCAAGGTGACTACGACACAATAACGAAATTCCTCCAGCCACTCGGACTACACCGAACACGGGCGAAAAGATTAATCGAAATGGCCAAAGTATGGATTGCAAACCCGCCTACTCC
The DNA here is from genome assembly GCA_033030345.1 of Verpa bohemica. Taxonomy (NCBI): domain Eukaryota; kingdom Fungi; phylum Ascomycota; class Pezizomycetes; order Pezizales; family Morchellaceae; genus Verpa; species Verpa bohemica. Next base: position 79,830 of record JAUFSE010000009.1, on the reverse strand, counting down.
AGGAAAGGGGTTCAAGAAATACAATTACCCTGCACGTGATACTAAACCGTTTAATATCCCATTACTATCAAATGACCCCGAGAAGCCGAAATTGGGGGTTGAGCAGGGCTGTGAATGGGAGATTGCGCATTTACCGGGAGTTGGTGCGTATGCTCTCGATAGCTGGAGAATCTTCTGTAGGGATGATTTTAGGGAAGGGATAGTAAATATTGATAACAGAAGTTTTGGGCAAGAGGAGGAGTGGAGGCGAGTGGTACCGAAGGATAAAGAACTGAGAGCTTGTTTAAGGTGGAGGTGGGCGAAGGAGGGTCTGAGGTGGAGGGAGGCCGGTGATATGGAAGTTGAAATTGAAGCTGAAGGTGGGATAGGAACTGGCGTCTTGAGTCAAGGGTATAGAGACGTAGCAGATGTAATGGAGTGTGGATAAAAAATTTGGTGGTCACAAGGACAGAACGATATATTATTATTATTATTATTATTATTATGTGATTCTATAATTTCATGAGGCCATTAGAAGACAGCTACTATCATATAGGCGATTAATAAGTGCATTTTATACTTCTAGTAAGGGTAAGGCTTTCCTTTTGAGATGTAATATTCCTGCACGTGAGCTGTAAATTTAATGATATTGCGTGTCTTTTGTTCTCTAAAACCCTGCCATAGCTGAAATAGAGTCACTGGTGCTGGGTAATCCGACACAGATCTAAGCAAAGAGGTCTGACATTGACACCCATTGGGTGATCATGGTCCATCAAACCCTTTATTTTCACTCTCATAGTAAATAATGATCTAGGGCGAGACGTAACAAAGATTGCAGGGCATTCACTGATCTTCAGTATTCTACGATTGAGACACAGTATATTCCGGGAGTGCCAAGTTTGCCCCAAAAGCTGTGGAAGTTGACTCAAATGTTCTTCTTGCACTGAAGCCGACAAGTTAACTTGCATCTGATCCCTAACTTATCAAGCACTTCAATACTAATGTTATATTGTGAATAGCTAGAGACGATACTTAGCACTAGGATACAATATAACATTCTCTAAGCTCTAATAGCTCGAAAATAAAATCTTTCTTCCCTTCCTAATTTGGTATTAATTAGTCGTGAGGTCATTGCACTTGAAAGTGTAATAAATGTGAAGTGCACAAACCAAAGTTTGAAATGCACATACAGCATCCACTTCAAGCAATCCTATTGTAGAATGTAGAAGCGAGATATTTCTTAACGCTTACTATGTCCATCCATGGTTCGTGTAAGTGAGTCCCATGAGGAACCCCACCGCAGGGTATCCTTACGCTGCGAGAATAATATCTACGATTTAGGTGGTCTCTATGAAATCCTTAACAATAATAGATCTACTTTATGATTTTCTTACCAAGTCAACTGATGAGTCTGATTTCTCTCCCGCGGTGTAGCTCTTAATTGCACGGAAACACCTAGTTAAGTGGCCCCGCCGTTCTAGATCGCTCCAACATAGTTTCAGTAGTCTTGCCAGGGTTAAAGTCTGGTGGACAAGTATTCAGCAGCAGGTTTTGGTACGGGGAACGTTGCCTAAGTGTAAAGTAAGCCCGATTCTACACAGAAAGCATCCCAGTAATGTCTTACCTACTTGAGTTTTTTAACCACTAGCTTAAAAAATTCACTATTTGGAACCCCTATTAAAGTTTAGTTATTGGGTGGAGAGGTGATTTATGAATAATACTATGCGAACTGAAGGAGAAATTAGAGCCGGAGAGGAGGATCACTCAACATCCTAAATGAGTAAATTACTGTTACTCTCGTTTTATAACCAGTGAATAATGATATTTCTTTAACATTCGTCAATATCAGAAGACAAACATTTTAAATATATAAACACCCAGCTTCCTCTAGATCTAAAGGCAATCACTCCTCACACTCAGTTCAATCTGACTCCTCAAAAATCCTCATAAAGAAATCTCAGTGTCTTTCACAGATCTCCACTCCGATCCAATAACTTCAGAATGTATTCCAAGTTTAGCTTCACCATCGTTGCGATCTTTGTCCTTTTCTGGGGTGCTTTGGCTCTACCTAACGCTCCCATTCTCCCACGCCAGATTCAGAGTACCTCAACCTCTGCAGATGCTCCAACTCCCACCCCCGAGGATCTGAAGGTCATAGAAGTTTTTACGGGCACTCAAACAGCTTCCATCCTTGATGTACCTAACGAACCCGAGGAGACCACATCTCCCAATGGCCTTATCGCAGCAGTTCCACCATATTCCTTTACTATAGTGGACCGCGTAACCTATACCTGTACTTCGACATGCTGCAACCTCATACCTGAATATTGTCTCACCAATTGGCCTGTATATGCCAGCCGAAGGATCAGGGTCTGGAGTAGCAGAGGTTGTAGGGGGTCATCGAAAATTATCACCGGTGCTGTAGTGTGTAAGTTTTTTAGAAATATATTATACATCAATGATAGTAATATTTTGACTCTATAGCGTTCTCGGGATCTCCGAAGTCAATGTCTCGAGCATAACCCTCTCTATGGGCCCTAAGATATGATCTACGCTCATATGATGGTATGTTTCCAGACCCAAAAGTCTAGCGTGCCTTTATCAAGAAAACTCATTAACTTTTAGAAACAGCTACCACAGCAGATATTCAAGAAGGATTTATTCTTTCACTTACAAAATTTTCTTATAGCTAGTATTTTTATTTCCTATTAGCGAAAAAAACCAAGAAAGTAAAAAAAAAAATGACCAAGTCGTTATTTCCTAATAGCTATTGGTAGTTTAGTTGGCAGATGAAAAGATACTCTCCATGAGTTTTCCTTATTACAAACAGAAGTATCTAGTTTAAGCAATATCAAGTCTTTACCTCACATCTTTTAGCACGCGCTGAGAAACCTGCTTCAGCCTCAAGATAATTCGCCGAGTCTCAATGTTGGCCAACCTTTACCCCATCCTCCGAAATTGAAAAGTAGAAATGTCCAGTTCCGTTATTTATCGCTCGGACTTTCCTCTGAAGCCCTCCTCCCAAACCAATAGTATCAGAAAACCCCACAAATTTCTGCGCTTTCTTCTTACCCTTCTTCCTCCTATTATGCTCAATCATGCGTACCTGAACCAGCCCAATCTTGACCCTAGGACGTGGCTTGCGCCAGTGCCGCACGACCAATTTGACATTCACAAATGACGTCCATGGTTGAGGCAGGCAATGTTTGAGGTATGGGCGGTCAAACGAAGGCGGCCTCCGAGGAAGATCAGATTTCCCTAGATTCAATTGCCGCTCCAATGCGTTCATATTTCTCGGCCTATACTTCTGTCCCTCCCCGGGAATGCGTACGGAAGGGGCAGCATCTGGATTATATCTTCCCTTGAATCCTATGTTTGTAGCGACGATAAAGCAACTCAATGACTCGGCCAACTCGCGTAGTTCGTTCGTGATGCTTTCGTATCGCTCCTGAAGGTTGATATAGTCTGGGTGACCCTGGGATACCATGACCGCGTTGTAATCGTTCCAACGATCCTTCCAGATCTGATCCGAGATCCCATCAACAAGGATACAGTCCACTTGTTTGCGGGCCGAAAAGTGTTTATGTTCACTCTCGCCGTAAAGGTACGGTTTGATCGACTTTATAGTTTCGAGCAGCTGGCGAGAACTGTTCGTTCGAAAGATATGAACATGTCTCAAAGCCTCTTTGATTATCGTATGTAGCTGACGATCCGTCAACGGCTTCATCCCCATACGTTTCCGCTGGTTCACTGCATATCCCTTCATCACTACGTATAATCTATTCACGTAGAACTGAGACTTGCAATCGATAATCACAACGGCACGGCTCTTTCCGTTGAGCCAGTCGGGGAGAGTTGAGATCGCACAGATAAGATAGAGGAGGTGTGTTTTGCCACAACTACCTCTAGACATAATTTCTATGACAGGGGTATGCAAGCGTTTTGGCAAGAGTTGGTCTTTTACGAGACTTGGGTTAAGGATTTCATTGATGATTACATCAATAGCGGGTATGCGGAGGAGATCTCTATTGCCATAGTCCTTGAGGCGCTTACTTGCCATAAACTAGAACCATGATCAGCATTTGTACTAGACGTCGCTGTAATTCGGACTCACACTGATCAATGACTGCCTCTTAACGCGCCCTAGGAGCGCCTTAGCTCCTAGAGGAGGATCATCTGGACCAACTAACTTGCCTTGGTTATACATGATGATTGAGGTTGTGTCTTATAATCGAGGGGAGGCATGTAATAGATGACGTCGGGGGTGGGGCCCATGAGGCTCAACGATGACTAGATATACACAGGCAGACCAGGCGTTACAGTTGTGAACCGAGGTACAGATAAGAGATAATTACCTTATCTTACTAACCTACCGGTACTGCTATATTCGGGTACTCGACTACGGTTGGAAATGGCAAGCATACATGTAGCTTATCACATACTTCAGTTTTCCTGGCCAAGGAGATATTTTATTGGAAACTATATAACCCAAAATACAAAGTCTGTCCTACCAATCAAGCTTTTTACCAACTACCCCCCCCCCCCAGTGATCTTCCAGAGACTTTCTCATCTTCCAATTCAGGAAATCGATCCGTGTGTACAGGCGCAAGATTTCCCTATTTAAGCTGGGGCACCACCACCAGAGCCACTCCCGGTGCTATAACTAGCAGTCTTCTTAATACCAAGAGAGATTGATGCTAAAACACCAGCACTAATGCTAGACCCGAGTTGCTGGATATTCACGATATCAGTGTAACCAGCAGTAATAGAAGCCTGTTGAGTATAAACGCGATCGGCACTGTTGAGAGTAATGGCTGCGGTGTTCGTATTGTATGGTGACAGGGCCTCAATCTGGGAAATAGTGGTCTGAGGGAAGAAGATCTGGCCAATGTGAGGAATAGTACCGCCAGAATAGACGTTATTGGAAATGGTGCCGCCGAGATGGGCGATAATGTGTATATGGGTAGCGCGACTATCAGATGTTATTAATATACCACACAATACGTATAAGGAAATATGGTAGCATACCCTCCATAGTGTCCGGGGAACTTTGTGATAACCTGAGAAATACCATCGGCGTCGGATACAGAGAGTCCACGGAAGAAAGTCAACCCCTAATATTTTATGTTAGTATGTTTTTTGATAAATTAGGGTTGGTTGAGCTTACAGTTGTGCCCTCAGCGGCATACCCAGAATATTTGCCGGTAGAGTTGCAGTGCCAGAAGTCCAGCATAACGTTGGGCAAAATGTCGCAGGTATCCACATCGAAGACTTGGACATCGAGAAGCATGTTTACCCCAGGTTGGGTCTCGCGGATATCATCTCTGACCAGTTCCCCAGACAAGTCTATACCTTGATATCAGTATTGCGATTTCTCTTGCAAATATGTTGATGCTTTTGCGGAATAGTGAGTTGCTTACAGTAGGGGCCAATTTCCTCTTGAGGAGCAAGAACACAGGTGGGGATAACACCGTTGAATGGGTCAGTGGCAGTGGGAAGTGCAGCAGTAGTGGTAGTGGCTTGACGGCGCTGGAGACCCTCTTCCTGTTCTAAGAAGCGCTTGACAAAGGCATCACGCTTGACTTGACGCTTGTTCTCGGCATCACGAGTCCTCAGCTTGCTCTGGCAAGCCTCGAGAGAACGGCGAGAAAGGTCAATGTGGGCGCTGCGGGCCATAAGATCTGCTTCAGATTCTCCGGCACCATGACCTAAGGCAAAAGGAAGGCTTGAAGCAAGGGCGAGCATGCCGGTGATAAAAATGGAAGTGTTGACCATTTTGAAAGTCAAGAGATTATTCTCAGGAAAAGCAAATTCTGAGAGTAGTGAGTGGCTGAATGTGCGATGAGAAGATTGACTGATGAGTCTGATGCTGTCAACTGAGGGCATAAAGTCAGTCCTTATATACTCCAATTGGAGATATATGAATCTTATTTTTCCGGGCAGTATTACTATATTTCATTCGTTTTCCATCTGAGTAGTGTGTTAGAGTGCTTATTGCCATTATTGCATCTCCGGACTACCCACACCCCTAACGGGGTAATAGCCTCTCTAGACATAAATCCGGGGTCTCCATAACAGGTTTCTTGATGTTTGATGTTTGATGTTTGACTATGATTAAGCTTTACCAAGAGCGATAAATCTAGGTCAGGCACCAGGGCCTCCTAGTCCATGTCAAAAGTATAGTACACACAAATGTGTTTTATTTACCGATTTTGGAGTACCGGTGCCGCCTAAACTACAAACTTTGTGTAATGAAAACTCTCAATATTAAACCAACTTTCACTAGTATGTAGAGACCTGATTGAATCGGTTTTTGTTCATTTCTTCCTAAATACTCGATCAATCAACAGAGGAATAAAACTCCAGTATAGGAACCCCAGACACTCCAAACAATTAAAATCTGTAATGAATTCTCCGATATTTTGAACTATCGGCCCGTCAATTGACCGATCGGTGTTCAATAGTCCCACGTGTACTCAATAATCTAATGGCAAGACCCATTTAGGTATAAACTATTAGTTTCGTGTATATTACAGGGCAAAGGGCTGTGAGCTTACATATACGTATACTCTACACCCACCCCAATCAGCCAATACCATGTCACTGATTCCCAAACCGCCCCCGTGAGACCGTTTCAGTTTATAGCTGGCTTTCATATATACATGGATTAGATGACTGCCACCGGAAACACGCGGCGCCAAGTATGCTTAAATTTCTTTTAGCCTGGTAAACCGTGGATCGCAGTCTCCAAGCTAATGCCCGTCTTGCCGACAGCTCCCCCGCAAGCACTCATCGTCACAAGTACCATTTCAATATTTTACCCCCATAGAGTACATATCATTCAATTTCAGAGATCTTCCCGGAAACGGTCACTAGACATCCGCTTCACTTACACCTTGTTGGCCCCTTATTTTTAGAGGTCCAGCTCTTACGCGGCCTCTGTTTTCATAACCCTACCATATATCACAACGAATTTTTGATAATACCAAGGACGTGGTTATCCCTAAATCTTTATCTCCACCTGTCTATCCATGCTCATAGTACCAGATGACATTGAGAGGGATTTAATTGGTCGAGGTCAAAGAGATAATAGTTTACCCCAGCCACACCAAGCCGGTTGATATGTTCCAGCTATAATAACACAAGTAATATTGGCCCAGAGTAGTAACCAGATATTACCCCATAAGCGAAGATTTATCAAAAAGCTTACGCGTCTTGGCCGCGGCAGCCCAACGGGTATTATTCAGCTTGGAATCTAGACAGCTTGGTTTACAAACAGTTGTCCCCAGCTCTACGAGATGTGGAACTCTAACACTCGATCCAATGAAGCTATCTCGGACTTCCATGATCTCCAGAGATTTTTCCCGATCGATCCCTTGTTTGTGTCTCTCCCCCTGAGGAATTTATTAAACTATATCGTAGTTTGACTCCGGAAAAGATTATTCCGTGCTCCTATATACCCCGGCCTACCAAAGTGGGCTGTTTACGACACGGTAACATGCACTACTAATGACAAGATTCAGTGTAAGCAACTATTTAGACATAACGGAGAAAGATTTCTACCAAGGTCCGACTTATCACCACAGGGCTAGCAATACGAACATGGGTTGGTATTGCCGAGGTTATAGAATCAAAAAAGTTGAACTTATTTCAACTTTCAATATTATTCCAATCAGATAACGGATAAATTCTCACCCCTTACAAAGCTCAGATCATCCTAGAGAAAAATCTACCTTGTCGCAGTCAGTTCATAGCCGAACCATAATTAAATCCTGCAACCAGAGAATTTATCTTAATCTCTTGTTGCGTACGTCACTCACTGAGGAACATCTGATCAAGGTATTTGAACGGCTGGGCGGGTTTGAACCCGTTTACGAGTGACAATACATGACGACTACTATTCATCATTGATCAGGTTCTAGGTGAGATTATGGACAATATGAATTATGTTTCCAAAGATACGTTATGCAGCCTTGCTCTCTTGATTTTTCTTTTGAGAGTAAAGAGATGGGACCAAAGAATCTTATTATATCGTGAATACCACATATTAGCTAGAAATATCAGTACGTACAGTAAAGATATACTGCGACTCTGGGGGCCCAGATGGAAGTAACAGACCTCCGGCCGGCCGAATAAATCTATCAAGAAAGAGCTCGTGTTTTACATCTATTTTGCAGATTTTATAGCTTCCCTCATTAAGGATATCATGCCATTATTATTCGAGTTTTATCTACCATCCCAGCTATAATTCAAGCAACACTTAACATAACTAATATCCTTGGTCACGATTTCTCACTCTTCTACGCCGTGTTCCGGCCGGAGTCCGAGTGGCTAGGCCAGATCCATATGAATAATCCTAAATGTTCCTGATGCCCATACTCCAACTCTTACTGCACCACCAACAATCAATATTCGGTACTTTGTGTGTGATTTTCCCGAAGGTTTCGCGACGTAATCCACAATCGCCGTACTTCCCCACAATATAACTCCAGTTTGAGCTACATGCAGGGAGGTCTTACAGTGCCCTAGAGTCTCTACCTCATAGTGGCCCCCATGCGGATTACGTTGCATAGAAGTATACACTTAATTATTGTGACCCTGAGCACCAAGGCCTTGAGGGCTTGAAGCTGATATTAGGCGATCTTTCATGTACGGGACGAAACGATGGCATTATTTTTCAAGATTTCGGGTGAGATATACCTACTCTGGGTCAATAACCGCCATCGAAATATAGTAAACTATGAAAGACCAGCGAAAGACATACATAAGCAGATAGAATACCAAATGTTTTATCCCATATGACTTTATTTAGCATGCTAGGCTCCTACATCTTTGCTATCTACCAAAAATACATAGTTCAAGTTCCGCTACCGTTATCTCTCTCGACACCACGATCAAGCTTTACTATTATATTTGCCCATAGCATAAAAAACACATTTAAAATATGATGCTAGTATCCTGTAGTCATGCTTGTAGAATTATCCCTTTGATTTTACCTCTAAACTCACAGTAGATATTGACTGCCCCCCTTCCGACACCATATCACTATAAGCCTTTAAATCCCTGTATATAGTCTTTTTAAAGGGATAGCTTTCTCACCTCACGTCTCTATATCTCAATTACCCAGACTTCCTTGTTACACTCTCCATTTTTGTTTCCGGCTTTAGCGTCATTTCTACCCCCGCCAAGACCTTATCTGCCAAGACATGTCGGTGCATTTTATTGCCGTGGGCCGACCGCTGCCCAGTCCTAAAGTATTATACAAATAGGCTTGAAGTTCCTAATATCAATAGTTTAGTATCTAGGAGAGTCTGAGAACCTCATATGTCTTATTCCATACGCTGAAAAAAATTAGTAAAAATTATCTTTTAAAAGGAGGAAGTAGAAAAGTAGGAAAATCCCCAAATAATGCGCCAACTCCGGACTCCGGACTAGCCCCGGACAAGGCCCGGGAAGTATACTTTACCAGGAGGAAATTAGAATTCTTGTTTAATTACTCGGTAATAGCTACTTTTGGCGGGGGTGTATGGGAAAAATCTCGAGTTGGGCGCTTTGTAGAGAATCTATTACTCGGATTATACTGTTGGGTTTGAGGCCTTTTTCCTAATTTCCTCTCGGTCATGTCCGGGACTTTGCTTGCCCCGTCTTTTTATCTACATGTATCTGGAGAGTGCATTCAATGACCGTAATACTGGTGAAACGCAAAGTGGGCCGTGTGGTTATACAGGTTTCTAGACTCAAAAAAGGGAAAAGTTAAACCCAGTTAACCTATATCCTCAACCTACAGGGAATTAACACGCAGCTTGTCATGTAATTAATCGTGACATCTACTTCTCACCTCTCCCTTTCTCACAAATGTACATAGTAGCATATCTTAGTAGAATAAGTTCAAAACCGGTAACCTAACTAATAATCACTTTCAACAGTCAGAACGCGGAGATGATAGTCTTATCTTTTCTATATACAAGATACATCCAGTATCCTCTCTTGGATGACACTTGTTGATAGTTTAAAATAGAGAGCAATGCTACACCTAGAAATATCTCCTATTTTGTAGATAACACTTTGCTAACCTTCAATATTCTACACAATAGGATTTCAGCAGCAGTAACCAGTATTAACCTCTCTCAATTAGACCCAAGGTGTAATGATCTCTGTCCCAGCATATATCCGTTCACCGGTATATATGTACTACATGTAGATGTAGTACCCCACATTCCCCACAAATCGGGGAGCTGCCACCTAAAATTCCCCCACAAAACTCCCCATTGAAGATAGCAATATACCCAAATGCAATACTGTGGAGTATTCTATCAACTTCTATTCACAAATCGGAACTGTACGCAGAGATTCATGGATTTACCCAAGCAACCCGTAGCCGAGAAATTTCCATCCCGAGGACTTTTCACGTGCCGAAAACCCGGGTAGCTACCACTCTCAACCCACTCCCCGACTCCACCATATTTCAGCTGTGGGGTACTAACCCAGATCTACTGGAACAGGGATAAAAGAAATAAAATGAATAGCTGCAGAAAAAGAGTACGTTCCCACAGGTATGAGTTAACAGGGAGCAAGATTCCACCAGGTCGGGCCGAGAATCCTATGCCTACCTCCGAGATGTACTCCATGATTGAATTACTTGTGATTTTTACCACTTAGATTTCTCTAATTAGACTTCAGTGTATGTACCGTAATAATTCGATTGATATCAGGGTCTTTGCTTTGTTAGGACTAAACGTGCTACAAGTGAGTTATAGCTCCTATCTAGAACACCTCAAGTCGACCCCCGGCTTCAGATTCCAAGTACATTTAAACGGCAACGCAAATTAATAGATTGAAATCAATAAATTATCTTAAATTCTTATAAAAAATATAGGGTGCCTGTGCGTTATCGCTAAATACAAAAACTAACCAGTCATCTGGACATCAATGTCCGTAGGGTTCACAATATCTAATGGACCAATCAAACACCTATATGGCTCCTCTTCACCAAAAAGCTTGATGGGGAACCATGGTTTTGCATATCTAACTACACATCCGATATCATTAATTTTCTGCACGGCTGTGCCCGAGATAATCACCTTTAAAATCCCCTCCGGTTCTGTATTATTCTCACCAAAGCCTTTGATAATTATCATTTGCCCATCTTTCAGAAACTCATTCACGGTAATCTGGAAGTTCTTGACTTGCGTGACTTTCTTCTTATCGTCTTGGAATGGGATACGCTTTGTCCCGTGAACGGTTTCTTTCCAGTCTTTGACAGTGTCTGCAAGCCCATTGTGAACGAACCACCTTCTCATAGGTGGGGTTCCTGGTGGTTGAGCGGGAGGTTTCGGCAGGACAATTGTTTTATGCAGCTCTAAGAGTTTGATGTAACCGGGTCGCGGTGGTATGTTTGATTGGGATGCGAGTTTTGACTGCTTGAGCCGTTTTAGCATGCGTTTATGCATGGGAATCAGTGATGACCGTGTCTCTGGCCTGTTATCATCGGTTTCCATGAAATCCGGATCTGTGATTGAGTCTCCGGTAGTGGAGGAGTCATCCATATGCTTTGGGTTAGAAGACTGGGGAATAACCCCCATCCCCCAAGAAGAGCGGTCAGATTCAGAGTTGACATCAGCCTCTATCTCCTCTATATCATTGGGTTTCTGTAGTTTCTGTAATGACTCTCTCGGCTGTATGGGTGAGCTTGGATGGTCTTCTATGGAATCCGCTACAGATTTTAATGAGGGAGAGATATTAGCAGGCTGATTTTGCTTCTGGAGCGTAGGCCTAGGTGTACTGCATGGTGGAGGTGTATTAGACTGTGGAGATGAATCCGGGTCGGTTTCATCACTTGGGATTGGGACAGGATTGTTGGTGAAGGTCGTCCCTTGAGAGACATATTCTGTAGTTGGGATATTATTGGGCGGGGGTTTTTGTGTCGGAATCTCTCCATATTTTGGAGCCATTGTTGCACTAGACAGCGGGTTATCAACTACGGAGGGCTGGGTGAAGTGTAATTTCCGATTTTCTGACTGTGCTCTTGTTATAACCGGGGGTGCTGCAGCAAGCAGATCAGGATCTACCTCAAATCCCCTTCCTTTTTGTCTTTTTATTAGTGTAGATTGTAATGATGATTTATAGAACTGAGATTGTGGCGTTGGAGTCTGGGGTTCGTTGGTGCTAGTCGACCTGTTCCTTATTGCGGCTGATCTTGGTGCTATAGTTGATAACTCACTCCTGTTCTTGGTGTTTCTTCCTGCTGGTGCAGATGCTGGCGCCTGCGTTGGAAATTTACTAGAGTTTGTAAGCACTTTGTACGCAAAGAGACCGAATCAAACCTTTGAGTACCTAGGGGAAGCGGTGAAGGGAAAACGCACGAAGTATAGGTGGATATAACTTCTTTTTTTGACTTCTTCCCGGCTGATGCCAAAGCTAGCAGTTCTGGATCTATCTCATCGTAGAAACTTTTCCTCTTTCCCGAGTTTCCCGTACTCGTAGATGGTAGCTTTCTTCGCTGGTGGGGCTGCGATTGAGGTATTGGGGTTGATACACCATTGACTGCCGCCGAGGGGCGTGGTGGCGCCTGTGATCTGGGAAACTCTAGTTGCCCTTTCCTCTGTCGTGGGGGAGAGTCGTCAAAGTCTTCAATGTCGTCAAGCCCGACGACGTCATGATCTTCGAATTGCTGTTGTTGTTGCTCCATCCTGTTAGAACGAGACTTCTATAGTTGATAATTTTAGTATTAGATATTTTATCACCTATAGCTCAATATTTTTGCACGGGAGGGGTGAGTTACGAAGGGTTTCTCCATGTTTGAGGTTTGGCTGTATTATCTGTTATGTCTCTCTCCGTGTGGTATCAAGGGGTTACTCTCACGTTGCACTCGTTGAGCCTCATCCATCAGTGCAACGCTGTCACGTGATATTGACATTGATACGTTCAAGCAGGAATGATTTTCTGTATTAACAAAGGTCCCATCGGTTATTATATTGTATTTGTTCCTCTCTGTACTACTGATATATCATGGGCATGCCCTAGACCTACCGTGGATATAAAGGGGATATTTATAGGGTGACTTATACAACGCTGGTTCCCCAATAGATAAAACATATTTAAAGAAGTGATAACATTAATTATAATCTAAAAACTCATACATTATATATGTCAAATGACTGAAGCTCCTGAAATTGGATTGGTGGTCGACCCATCGCTCGAATAGCACTATTCACTACGTCCATTAAATACTCAGCGGTCGCTATCCAGGCCGCTTCACACTGAAATATCTCGATCAAGACATACTTGAACGTATGGACACATTCACATGCCTTTCTTTGGTTATTCTCCTCGAGGATGAGCTTCTTAAAGAAAAGTGCGACCGCTTCTCGGTCCTCCGGGGTAGGGCCATCTGATTGTCGCCCCTTCATCCATTTCTGAAGTAGAGTACAAATCGAGTCCACATCAGTCACTACCTCCCCAAGCAGTGTATATTCTTTTTCGGGGGGATCCTTAGGAGAGTTCAGGTAATTGAAAGATCCGTCGGGATCAAGATCTTTTGCTCTTGGAGGGCCACCACCACTCGAAAAAGTGAAGATACGGGTGCCGGATAGAAAGTTTGTGGGACTGGGTACCCACTTTTTTGGGTCGGGGGTGGTCGTTCCTAGTTGCATTGAGGGTTTTGCCGGAGAGTGCATTGTGGGGTCTTTATCGTTTTGCGCAGATTCTTTTCGCCGTGCTTATCTGAACCGGTGTGACGCCTAGATGTTTCTCTAAATACTACATATTGCTCAAGGTTAGTGATTACGTAAATATCTCTTATTAGAATGGCTAGCTTACACCAAAGTCTACCAGTCTGATAGGAATAGAGAGAGAGAAGGTTGAGGACTTTACCAAGAAATACATTGATAAAGACGAAGGGGGGAGTCTATGTAGAAAACGGAGAGGCTGTTATGGGGGCTCTGAGAGAGAGAGAGCTAGAGCACATACATATAACTAATCATAGCGCCCCGAGCGCTCCCGTAATGTTTACTTGCCCTGTTGCCTCTTCCCTCTCTCCCACCTTCTTTCCTCCTCTGCTCACCCTTTCTTTTCTGCTTAGAGCCACCCCACCAAGGGGTGGTGCTCATCCTAATATGAAATTTACTAAAGGGCTTCGAATGGCCGTTTGTCACACGGTATAGACCAGTATTACAAAGGGATATACTCTGACCTATGTACCCTGCACATGGCCAATCATCCCAGCGCTTTCTTAGAAGAAGAAAAGAAAGCGCTGAGACACGGGAAACCGCACGGGCATCGCTAAGGGTCTCGCAGTGGCCCAAGCTGTTCCCGCCATCTTACATCAACATTCACTAAAGAACAAACCTGAGCACGACTGTCATCAGATTATAGGGGATATCCTAGCTCTAGATAACCTCTTGAATCCATCAGACTTTGAATAATCTAAACCCTAAACCTACAGAAACACCATGATCATCATCATTACACAAAGCTGCCTTCGATCGTGACGTCGTCAACTGATTCCTTGGCTGTGTGCTATGGGCGCCCCAGGTCCCCCCTGCTCTGGTGCTTCAAACCAGGGGATTCCCGCAGTTTCATAGGAGCTCTAGAAATGTGGCGTGCAAGATAATTGGTCCCCGCCGGAAGTTTTGGCAATAGCATTGGCCAGATGTCCCTGCCCGATGATCCCTGTTTCGAGAACAATTTTGCCAGAGGCTGTACCGATGGCCTATACCACAATTGGTGTTGGCTAACCAATCAAGTCGTGGAGAGTATAATACGAGTGCTAAACTATGACGCCGCTCACTTATCTCTGTGGGGCAGGTTCCTTAATACGAGAGAACAAATAATTGTCTGGTACGTAGCAGTTATCGCAAGTCTCGCCAGCTATCTAAAGTCAAGTATAGTACCTGTCTAACCTACATACATGTGATCTTGGCAAAGTCTTGATATCCCATAGCTTGATATGATTATATATGTGTTGATAAGTTCATTTTTAAAGAAGTGGTTGCCTTTTCCCGGTTTCACTAAGAACAGCTGTCAATGGTATTCATAGTTATGAGTTATGGGCGGCAGTCAACAATATACGCTTTTCTATCACTTAGTTTAAGGTAAGAAAACAGTGAATGCATTCTTTTCCTATTGCATAAGGTATAACTTATTAACAGAGGATTAGAAGGAAATAGAAGGAGATAAAAGGAATACACGCTGTTAGTGGCTTTCATAATACTGGCCCCCGAAAAATTTCTTTTCACAGGCCAAATTACTCCTTGTAAAAGTGCCCACGTCACGGTAATGTTGCTGTGACCTCTTCCTTTGCGAAACTCTTCATCGGATGCAAGCCCCACCTATCAAACATTTCCTTGTCTTCATCCCATCCGTTACAATCGGTAGTCAACATCTTTTCGCCGGTGAATATCGCGTTCGCTCCAGCCATAAAGCATAAAGCTTGCTGTTCTTCGCTGAGAGTTATTCTGCCAGCAGCGAGTCTGATAATGCTAGTTGGCATGATACAGCGAGCGGTTGATATTGTCTTGAGTATTGATGTGAAAGGCAAAGGCTTGGTATCTCCTAGGGGTGTACCCTTTATCGGAACTAAGGAGTTGATAGGTAAAGATTCCGGGTGCGATGGCATGGTTGCCAGGGTGTATAGGAAAGAAACATGATCTTCCTGCTTTTCCCCCAATCCCAAGATACCACCCGTACATACGCTAATTCCTGCGTCGCGAACATTCGAGATAGTATTTAGACGTTCATCATAGGACCTCGTCGTAATAACTTTAGGGTAGTGCTCCCTCGATGTATCGATGTTGTGGTTGTAAGCCGTTAACCCAGCCTCTTTCAATTCTTTGGCTTGTTGATCATCGATCATCCCCAGTGTAACACACACCTCCATCCCCATTCCCCTCACACCTGATACCATCTCTTTAATTCTCTTTAGGTTTGTCTTGCGACCTCGCATATCCCTCCATGCCGCACCCATACAAAATCGGGTGCTACCGTTTTCTTTTGCGATCTTTGCCGCTTCTAGCACTGACTCTACCGTTGAGAGCTTTGTTGCTTTCAGGCCAGTGTCGTAGCGGGATGATTGGGAGCAATAGGAACAGTCTTCGCTACAGCCACCAGTTTTGATGTTCATTAGAGTGCACATCTGGATTGATGAGGGATTGTGGAATCGGCGGTGGATTGTTCCCTAGCAAGCGTGAGGGGCAACACGTAAAGTCAGCACATCCCTTTCAACCGCTGATAAGAACGAAAAAACAAAAAAACTTACAGCAGTAAAAGCCAACTCCAAAGTGCCAGTGTTGTATATGCTTTCAATTTCGGCCTTTGTCCAGTTGTTCCGAGGTTCCTTTGCCGAGAGTGCATCTTGAAGAGGTGAATAGGAAGAGTTTAAAGGCTGATCAGTTGTTTTTTCGGTGATGGATTGTGGTAATTCACTTGTCAAAGCGGCAAATGTCCGCCGCTGAGCATACGAATTCCTAACTGTCGGTAGGACAATACGCAGCGTCAAAGGTATCCGTGCTGGGTTCATTGTTAAATATTGATGGGAGTGAATCAATTTGCTGATGTTATATAAAGACTGTCCTAATTATGGCACTGGAGGGGAGTTATACTTGCACAGAGGGTTGTTTTTCCTGCGGGGTAATTATATAACAGCTTGCGGTATTGGGGGGGTTTTTGTACCGCCAATCAGTCGATTTGTATATCCAAGTCCCTGCCAAGGCACTATACTATATCTGTACAGATATATTAATTCACCCGTAACACCATCTGCGAAGGTGTTGCTTTACTGACCTTGATAATTACTATCAGCTGTGTTTCTTTTACCCGGTAGGTATTTTCTGCCGGCAATCGGTCAGTCCTGGCGGTAAAAACGGGAATGTTATTTTTCTTATAGGAATAACCCTAGCGAATCTACATCGACTGTGAACGAAGAGTGTAATTAAATTATCTTGGCAAGCACAGTTTACTATTAGTATAGGTTTTGGGAAGATAATACTGCTTGCGGCCAAATACTTACGGAACGCTAATAATATGGCTAAAGGTTGTAGGACCTAAATCTTTGGGGCCGTAATAATTGTGTAAATAATATAAATTTGTACATGATTTCTCAGCAATGATTCCCCGATAGCTATCCATGAATTAGAGCTGTTCCACACATAATATAACGATAGTGTACACTTTCTTGTGGTTATAGTAAGTTCAGAGCTCTCGTTCGGCACCCTTGAAATAGATAAAAACACATCCCGGTCACAGAGATTTAATGAACTAGGGCATAGGTAGGTAAATATATGGTGAGATAGAAATATAAATACCGCAGGAAGTCATCGCTTGCATGCCCTCAATCTCTCTGTGGTCTGCTCCCATACTAGAGTAGAAAATCTAAATAGATCTACTTGAGACATGACTTGCTTCGTTTCAAGGATTTGACGAAATTGTCAGGTGCCAAGAGTTTGTTATCGCTGCATGTCGCACGGAGCCTCAAGATCTACGCAGGGGGCAATGGTTTAAGATATGGGTACTTTCTTGTGAGGAAACAGCAGTATGAATGAGAATCGGATAGATACCTTAAAAAAGCATACCCAAGTTGGGATTAAGACATATCTTGGGATTGTTATTCTGCGGTACTTGTAGCGATTCAGTCTCGATCAAGCAGTTTTTAACGGTTCCGGATTGGGCCAGCGGTGCGCAGCTGTTTGGGTCAGGCAAACCACCTTCCAGCGGGCAACTGTAGGTAAAAGACGCATACCCCGCACAAATCACCAGAACTATGAGATTTGGATTTCAATAATGCAGACCAGTTACCACTCCAATCCTTTCGAGATTTTCAGCCCTTGCGACCACAGGAGCTCTTCTCAGTGCGAATTCCCGCGACCCAACTGCTGCGCTTGCGCTCACACTGGGAATGACATATATTCGGTATATCTTTGCGGGGGGATCTACAGATGGAGGTAAGAGTACGATCCGTGCTGTTTGAGTTATTTGTAGATGGGGTATTGATTTTTGGCTTCAAGTGGCTTTTGCGCACCGTGTCAACGTAAGTCTCATACCACTTGTATTCTTTTGAAGGAAGAGAGGATTGATCACAAAAAAGACCATTTTGGTGGGCATAAACATACAGTTTCGTTCCTGACGGTTCGCGGGAGTCGTAGGTTTCTGGGAACTCCAAGTGCAAATGGCAGATACTCCTGGTGCAACTACTGTTGATGAGAGCTCTGCTGTGGGTTATGAGGATAACTGTCCTCCCGATCTCAGGCCTACATCACGCAACGCGAAGAAACGTGCAGCGAAAAGGCGTCGCCAAGGGAATGAGCGCAACACCCAGATTGTGTCGAACCGGAATCAAGCGAGTCCACCAAATACTAGGCTAAGAGACATACCGGAAATAATTCCACAGAATACACCATTATATGGAGCAATCCCTAGGGTCCAAAACCAAACCCGAGAGGATCGAGGTGGCGGTGGAGGTCCCCAGGCATTCCAGACTACTCCAGCGCAACAACCCCAAGAACCCCCCCTTGAAATTCCAGAGCATTTACAGTTTCTGTTCCAGGATTTACAAAGTGAACTTACATCAAACAACCAGCCAAGGCAGCAGTATATGCCTGCCGACAATAACAACCAGAGCTCTTATGGCCCTTTGAGCTATAGCGGTAGCAGCGTGAGGGGTATAACTAGAGCCTTCAATAATCCACAGAGTAGTAGTAGTAGAAATAGAAGTCAAGGTTTCTATGGTAGCTCTCCTTCTAGTTTTTGGGGGTGTTTGAGATTAACAAGATTAACCCCATCACCCATTCAGACAATGGTGCGCTAAGCGGCCGCTACACACCCAAAGACGAACAAATAGTTTTGCAGGATGAGTGGAAGCCAGCACCTTCGGTACCAATTGTTAGCTCGGAAATACCACTTCGATCGCTCTACTTAAGGAGGCTTGCCGAAGATGCATCCATACTCCTTGAACTTTATAGCAGGTCAGAACTAGGCGGCAGTGAAGAACTCAAGAATGAGCACAGACATATAATCGATAACGCTTTCGAGAGCATATCGAAGATTCAGAAGGAGTACCGGAAAATCGACGACCAGAAGAAAACGAGTGCGGTATTAGAAGCAGATGATATGAAAACAGATTCCGGATGTATTATCTGCTACAGCCAGATTGCAGATACAGTTCTGATCCCATGTAACCATCTGGTACTTTGTACAGTAGGTCCTAAACTTCTATATCCCTGATGATAACCTGTTGGATCTGTATGATTCTAAACACCATTTTAGTTGTGTTGCGATAAGATGGGGATAAAGGGAAAGGCAACTCGAGGACGAAGGACAATACGGTGTCCCATCTGTAGGACAAACGTGCTTGATAGGGTCCGATTTTATATCTTTGTCAATAACCCTTGTGGCATAAGTGTATCTACTAACATTATGTTGAGCGGTTTAGATGAAGATATTTCGGGGCTGAGGGAGACTAGTGTATACATCATGGGATATATGGCTTGATTTTATGTTTTAGTTTGCATATCATTGACTACATGATAACTTTGATCTCTGTTTCAGTGAATTAATCACTGAAAGTTACTAGAGATAGCTATGAGAATTATAGGAACTCTGAGCCCTGTCTGAGCCCTGTCTGAGAAACCTTTTAGACTCAAGAAAATTCGATTATGGACTAAACGAAGACTAAACCTGCAGCGGCGTACTACCAAATTACAGCAGAAATTTAGGGCTGGCTCTTTGTTATTTTTGTATAAATTGATTTATTGTAACTAAATAAAATATTTCGCATGTAGTTATAAACTATTTATGCCCCAAGAAGATGTAAATATAGGGGACTTTGCTGTCAGTCTTAGAGACATGTTAGAAAATTTCGATATATGCTTCAGCTAGTCTATAAATAAGAATCGTAGTCTAGGCTAGATCCCTCATTTGGTCTAACTATTTGGGCCCTGTTCTACGTAGCTAAATGCCCAACTAGCCGCCTACCTACTGACACGAATTCGGAGTATTCCGGTGTGTTCCGGTGACCGGTCGGTGATCGTCGTAGTTCGAGTTCTGGAAGGGTGACAATTGCCGTGTCCAACAAATTCCCGGAGCCCCCCACAGCAACGGCAAACCCACAAACCTCAGCGCCAAAAATACTGAGAATACAGGTACGTTTGAAGACTAAAGAGATTACATGTATTCTAAGCAAGAAAACTATCTCTTTACCTCACCAAGTGATGATACCTCACTATTAACTCTACATACATATATTGCTATTAGAAACCCTCTCTGCCGCACGCTAAACCTTGTAGATCAATGTCTGTTACCGGCAATACGGAGTAATGATGTTTTTACAAGAATAGAGATAGATTATGCTTTAGTGTAGTTTGTTTCAGGAATCCAAATGTAGCGCTAATGTGACATATAATATATTCTTGGCAGATATAGCCCCTTTAACCTCATAGACTCTCGCCCCAATTTCCCTCAATATGGTTCTCTATTTCCTTGCTTTACTCCCCGCTTCATTCCTAGATTTTATCTAGCTAGTCTTATATCAATTTGAGAAAATGTTACAAGAAAATGATAAAAGAGAAAAAATACATTATATTTATCGTTGCCTTTTGTTGAACTCACTTATCGGTATTTATCTCCTGGATAAGAATACGGATTAGTAAGCCTATATCTATTATTAGAGTAGCCACTCACCTTTCGCCTCATCTAACTCCGCTAGCCTTAGTGCCTTAGATGCAGTTGGATCAAGAGATTTGGGTTCTTCAGTCTTTTTTTGTAGTCTAGTTACACCATCTGTCCATATGATGGTCGCCGCTATACTTGATCCAACTGTACCTGGATGTAGCAGGCTAAGGATACCATTATTCCCGTGGTATTCCGCAACTTCGAGTGGTGTCATTCCTTTGTGGTCTTTTGCGTAGGGATTTGCTCCTTGACCGAGCAAAGTCTGAACCGCTATTCGACTTCCTCTCCTGGCTGCTAGGTGCAGTGGCGTTGATCCCGATTTGTCTGTGTCTGAAAGATCTGCTTCTCCGGCAACTAATAGCTGAATAACATATCGAGTATCAGTGCTACCATATAAATTACTTAATATTGCTGCATAATGAAGTGGTGTTTGTCCGTCCTTGTTTCTCGCAAGAGGATCTGCTCCTTCACTAAGTAGAAGTTCGACTAGTTTCTCGCCTTCATCCGGAGCGTGGATCGCTAGATGGAGTGGTGTCTCATGGTCCTTATTTCTGGCGGTGATTTCCGCTCCCTTAGCAAGTAACATTCGAGAAACATCGTGATGGCCCCTCTTGGCTGCCCTGTGGAGTGCCGTATATCCATATCTATTTGAGGCAGTGATACTTGCTCCTGTGTTAATCAACATCTCGGCCATCCTGAGGTTTGGGTACTTGCGGCTGACAACCGTATGCAGTGGTGTCTCTCCATCTTTATTTGGGGCCGAGGCATCAGCTCCCTTCTCGAGCAAAATTTGTATCAAGCCTTCATGCTCGCTTTCCACCGCCCAGTGCAATGGTGTCTCCCCATCTTTATCTGACGCAGCAGGATTTGCTCCCTTATCAAGAAGCATTTGAACTACACGTTGATGATCCCTTTTGACTGCCCAGTGTAGAGGGGTCTCACCATCTTGATTAGGGGGCGAAGGAATCGCACCTCTATCTAAGAGGAAAACAATCAGTTCCGTGTTACCGTGTTTGGCCGCCCAGTGTAATAATGTCTGACCACGCTTGTCTGATACCGTAAAATCCACCCCTCTGCTAAGAAGAACCCGAACGACCTCGAAAGAGCCGCTTCTAACTGCCCAGTAAAGCGGGGTCTCCCCATCATCATCAGTGGCCGATGGATTTACTCCCGTTTCAAGAATAAGATGTACTAATTCTTGGCTATTTCTCTTTGCCGCTAGGTGTAGTGGTCTCTGTCCATGCTTGTCT
The DNA here is from genome assembly GCA_033030345.1 of Verpa bohemica. Taxonomy (NCBI): domain Eukaryota; kingdom Fungi; phylum Ascomycota; class Pezizomycetes; order Pezizales; family Morchellaceae; genus Verpa; species Verpa bohemica. The sequence continues at coordinate 57,940 of JAUFSE010000009.1, read as the reverse complement.
GGGCGAGAGAAATCTGCCCCGTTATCACGTAGCATTCGAGCAGTCTCGAGACGCCCGTAGCTGACTGCCTCGTGCATTGGTGTCCGGCCATCCTCATCTGCGATAGATGAATCTGCCCCATTGTCAAGTAGCATTCGTGAAATCTCGGGGGAGCGTATGACCGCACTGTGTAATGGTGTCGCTCCATCCTCATCTAAGGCGGAATGGTCTGCTCCATTATCAAGCAGAATCTGAGCCACCTCATTAAATCCCCATAACGCTGCCCAGTGTAGTGGTGTCATGCTAAATCGACCGGTACATGAGGGGTAAGGGCTCTTCTCGAGAAGAAACCGAACTAGCCTTGGACAGTCGTGTTTGACCGCTAGGTGAAGAGGTGTATCGCCATCAACAACTATATCTGAAGGATTCTCTATATTCTCTAGGAGCAATAGAACCATTTCTCGGGAGTTATTTTGACATGCTAGGAACAATGGTGTTTGCCCTCTCTGATTTAAAGTAGTCGGGCTAGCCCCCTTATCTAGCAACATCTTTGCTACTATTATATTGTCATATTGGACTGTTAGAAATAGTGGTGTTTCGTGGTATTTGTCAGTGTCTGTGGGATTAGCGCCTCGATCAAGAAGTAGACGAACGACCTCTATATCTTGTTGTAATACAGCATGATGAAGTGGTGTTCGTGCGACCCTGTCTGTAGCTGTAAGATCCCCTCCTTCATCCAGCAAAAGCTTAGCTACTTCTAGATGGCCTTTCTGAGCTGCATGATGTAGCGGCGTACCACCATCTATATCCTTGGTGGCTATGTTGGCTTCATTATTGATTAGAACTCTCACTGCCCCTTGTTTGCCCTTCCGGGCTGCGATGCATATTGGGGTCCGTCCTCGGTTATCGATTGCTGCGTGATCCGCCCCCACCCTAAGTAATAACTGAACTACGTATTCATCCCCCCCATGAGCCGCCCAATGTAGTGGTACTCGGCCACGATTATCTGTAGCAAAAATATTGGCTCCGCTTGCTATCAATGATATAACTGCTGGGGCGTAGCCAATACGGCACGCTGTGTGGAGTGGGGAGGCTCCCTTCGGAAAGTAGCTCCAGGTCGAGAAGTACTTCGATTTCAAGGATAGAACCTGCAGGTATGAATCAATACTATTTGGACTTCCGAGAAATCTGAGAAGCATATCAGTTGGCGGCTCCACAGTCCACTGGCATCGCAGATGATGTGAGAGGTTGTGGGCAGCATATTCTAGTAGCGGGTGAGAGTAGAGTCGGTTCTGGAATGATTCCAAAGACTGGCAAGGGCCCTCTGCAAAAGCCTCAAATGATAAATAAGTGATGCAAGCCACCGCAATTTGAGCATCAGTATTTTTCGGCAATAGGGGTTCCATTTCATTTGTAAGATATTGCTGGATAGTGTAATGTGCTAGAACAATAGAGCCGCTATGCTTGTCGACTTCTACTAGACCCCCGCACACATCCACTAAAATATCCTCATCTGTTAAATTCCATGGATCGAGTTCGTATACGTCTACCTCTATTGCTAGAGCCTCTCGTAGCTCCGTTATAAGAAGTGGGCGTGTAGCCTTAGACAACCAAGCCAGAACTTTAAAGGCAAGCCCCTCAGCCTCATCTCTTTCTTTTATCTCTTGTAGGACTCGCTTATAGCATAGCTCTAATGCTGCAGTGGTACTCGAGGGAAGGCGCAGTGTTTTTAGAGCAGCTAAGAGCGCTTTGGGGTTATGGGTTCTGACAAGAAACTCAAAGTGGAACCGTGCAAGTAGGAACCTATAATAGTCAGTATTTTATCGATATTGCTATAAATAGATTACATACATTTCACCGGCGCTATTCAAAATCTCAGATATTACTATATCCTCGTGCATTTTAAAAAGTTTAAACTTTGGTGGTTTCCTAGTTTCTAGTTGACAAATTCTCCACCTAAGGAAGCTGCTAATATCATCTTTATGCGCGGAAATCTTGATCTCAACTGCACCAGTTAGGTATTTGATGTCTGCCACTGGACGACTGGTTACAAAAATAGGTATGCCGCCATCTGCCATTCCGTTAAGCAGTGAGAGCACTTCTGGTAATACCTCCTCATGGCACTCATCGAGGGCGTCAAACACCAAGAAAACACTTTGAAATAACTTTGATACTTCGATAATTGCATCATGTAACTGGTGCTCAGTGGGCCTTTTTTCTTTATGATGTAGGTTGTTGTAAAGGTCCATGGCAGTTTGAGGTAAGGGAAGGTCCTCATGTAGTTGGGTTAATAGTTGCCTAACTAAGCTGCTTAAAACTTTGGTAGGTCTTTGGTTGTCCAGAGTATCTTTATAATGAAAGTAGATGTAGGCTATCCCAGTTTCCGTAGCTTGCTGAAAGTAATCAATTACGAGCGAGCTAGGAAAGACACCATCTTAGAAGTAGGTAAAAAAAGGATTTTAGATACTAATGCATACCTCAGAAACGTCTTTCCAGCACCAGCTATTCATTTTAAAAAATTAAGTTAGAAAAGATCTTACGAAAATGAGTTGTTTCTATTATACATGCCTATTCCGCGTCCAATGAGAAGCCGAGAGGTTGATACACCTGCGCGCCAGTCTCTGAATTCTCGACTTTCGAGAAGCCATGTGCCTGTCCCTTCTCGACGTTCACTACTAGTTGTCTGGTGTCTTTCGTAAAAGTTGTAGGGATATAACCACATGATGATTGCTTGGCGCAGCTCCCCTGAATAAGAATTAGCTCTAGAAAAGACTACCTCCTTATACTAGTGTTCTTACTAGCTTCTTTTCGCACTGAAGAGTTCTCAAATCGCTGTAGTAGCTTATCTTGGTTTTGGGTAAGGGAGCTTAGATCCTTGAGGTGGGAGTCCATTTCTTCTGATAATCTGAGAATACTCTGGGAAGTAGCTCTTAGTCAAAGGTCAGTAAAACTCTGCAGAAATTACTCAGAATTACTCTATCACCCACCCGTTATCCATAGATAGGCCTAATGTGAAGGTACTCTTTATCCTCTCAATCCGTAGTAGATGCCTTGAGGCTTCTTCCTGGGACAATGGCCACATAGCCTTCCTAACCATTCCACGTATCCCTTTCGGATTCAGGCGCATATTTAGTGCCTGCATAAGTTCTTGTAATGCTCTTTGGCATTCATCAAGGATGCTTTCCTTGTTCCTGAAGGCTTGCACGGCGTGCATTTGTGGATGGCTAATCACAAGTTTTCGCAAATCGGATAGGAGTGGTTCCAGACCTTCGAGCTCATTTACCATCTGTTTCATGACCTCCGGCGCATTCTTGACGCCACCATAATAGTCGTAAATTCGGTAACATATCTGTAGGACCTGTGCGGAGACTCCAACAATACCCATAACACCTGCTGCGATACTGAAGGGGTCTGACATGATGGGGCCTAATAACTGCTGTAGAGTGAGTTCGGGTTCGAGGGAGGGGATGAGCAAGGAATCTTATGACTATAGATGACTGGGATGCTGTATTGGGGCGGAGTATATCGACGCCTCATAAATGATTAGGCTCCAGAACTGCCAACACATCAGGTAATTAACGACACCATAACTACATATGAATAATCGGCTAGGAGGGATATCCATGGTAAGAAATACATGGAGAACTCGTTATTTCCTAAGAATATATATATTGGCATGGTTGCTGTGTGGTTACTTATGATCATTTAGTAGTAGCAGTGGTCGCATTTTTTTGTATGAGCGATTTATCGAGTAAATTGTAAAGAATTATCACAAGTATCAATGCACGAGAGCGAGGCTGAGGATGAAATAATAGTATTTGAATCAAAGGTAGTAATAGAACTCAACGTTACTCGAGCAGGTACATTTAAGTACATATTCGATCTGAAGGGTTAGGGTTGATGTTTCATCTAATCTAGTTAACATCTACTCACGTGATAGTAGTTTGGTCTTTAACTTTCTTTTTATTTACTTATATCAAGCAATTAATTGTTTGTGGTATAGCAGAATATTGGCGTGTATTTTAAACTATGGCCTAAAAATGCCCTTCCCCTTCCTCGAAATAAGAAAATTTGTCCCTAAGTTGAGTCTACCTTTAGTGATATTACAATATAAAGCTCTGTATTGATTGCTGTTCAATCACTGATGGTGAATACCCCCCATGCGACGAACAGAGGTTAACTACTAGAACTCCTAACTCTAATCTGGATTCTTATTGCACCTTTTTAGGTCTCTATTCGCTAGTGAGGCGGGGTTCTCTGTACTGTGGAATAATAGTGCATATTACGGTGGAATATATATAACGTATGCCGAGGGCTAGTATATCCTTGCGCTGGATACCCCCTTGAACCATCACACGCAACCGCTCGGAACTGGTCTTTTAATGAATAAAACAGCTATACCTTAACCACAACACCTCTAGATATTACAAGAATAATTATAGCGAATTCTCTAGACAATGGTCATTATAAATCCAATGGGTAATAGTTAGGTGCATGGTTGTGGTTACAAAGCTGGAAAATTGGGAGCTGTGGCAAAGACCGGTTCCACTCGGGACCGTTGACGGTCTAAGGGTTAGGGGTATTCTGAGGCTTGTAGAGTATATATAGAGCTATATGGTTGTTCATTGCCACCGATCAGCGTTACACAGTCACAGATTCTCCTTGTATTTTATATCTCTTCTGGATTCCTAAGGGTATTAGAGCAGGTTCATTTAGGTATGACATCTATCATAAAATAATACCTTGAAAATAGGACTTTGTTTGATAATGCCATAGGGCTGGATGTATTGTATCTTGGGGTATTAGTCGAAAAAGACTCCGGATCTCACTCTAATCATGAAATATCGCTAGTTGAACCTCGCCACTCTTTTATATGTTGATGCGTTCGATCACCGGTACAGCCCGGTGTCCTACTATCACCCCTGGTACCCTTTTATCCCTACCCATCGTGCCTACGTGCTTTTGGCTAACTAAAAGCGGGTCTATAACAATAATTTATCCACTACTCTACATGGGTTTTGTGTTACTGTAGTCAGGGGCTCTGTGGCTGAGTGAGTCAGGCTGAGTGATATATGGCTGGCGCCTAGATGCGTGCATGTATAGTAAAGCTTAGCCACCGTATCTCATGTGCCCCCCTTGGTCATGGCTCTAGTATGATCTGTACTTCAAACTCTTCTATAAGTATGATTCAATTCCTTCTTAATCACGGTATACCTTATCAAAATACTCCCTGGAGAACCGTATTAAAAGTCCAATATGCATACTCCCGACTTCAATTTAAGAACCCCCGACGAGGATCTGGGCACAGATCGCCCTGTTGACGAAGCAGCTACCTGGAGGGCCGAAGTACTCGTATCTATGCTTAGCGAATTAGCCGCTGCACAATCAAGAGCACCAATACCTGGAATTCCGGAATTGGATAACCCCATGATATATGTTGAGGATCGTAGAGAGGCTTTAGAAGAAACCTCTGGACACCACGAAAGTCTTGTTGCATCTATTGGGCCTTCTGGAACAGAATCCTCGCGAAATCTGAAAAGGCCCGATATATCCGTTGAACAGGCCGATGAGATTGTGAAAGCTGCTGTAGAAAGGCTCAACAGCCTCGATATCTCTGACGAGTGGGCTAAAACCTCTTCAGAAGCGGCCCCTGAAAATCGGAATAGTCGCTATGTACTTGTGGAGCGGATGGAATTAGTAGCGCACATCTCGGAACAACAGAGCAACCTCGACGTATCTACCGAACAGGCTGAATCTACTATAGAAATAGGTTCCGAGCAGGCAGAGAGTCTCAATATATCTCTTGGGAAGGTCGAATCAGTTACACCAGAGCCCCTTGAGCCGCTAGAAAGCCTCGATGTAGCTCTTAGTCAAGCCGAAATTGCTATTGGGGTAGCACCGGCTCGACTTAGTAGCCTCGATGAAACTGTTGAGCAGGTCGAAACAGTAGTCTGGGGAAACTCATACAGCTCTGAATTATCTGTGGAGCAGGCAGAGACTGTTGTAGGAACGGCCTCAGAAAATCTAAATAATCTCTGCACATCCATTGCACAAGTCGAGACAGCAAGCTCGAAACTCGCGATTAGCTCTGGACTACCTGTTGAGCAAGAAGTACTGGTAGCAGAAGCAGCGCCAAAAGACCTTAATAGTCTGGAGGCACTTTCTATGCAGGCCGACACGGTTCCGGAACCCCCGGGCAGCACCAAGTTATCCGTTAAGCAAACCGAAGTTGTTACAACAGAAGTTCAAGAGCACTTGGATAGCCCCGATATATCTACAGCAGAACAGGCCGGAAATAATATAGGAACTGCCCTAGAAACTGCCCTAAAACACCCAAGAAACCCCGAAGTATCTGTTGAGGAAGCTGAAGCAACTCTAAAAACAACCCCGGAAGGCCACCCAGATTATGAAGATAATTTGCAAATTCTGATTCGCAGTCTCGTAGACCGGTATATGCAGTTTGGAGAGGTAGCCGATCTTGAGGTAGCCGTTGCTCGGGGCGAAGAAGCTCTAGCAAAATATTCAAAAAACCATCCGAGTCGTATTCCCGCCTTAATCAGACAGGGAACCATTCTAGCCGCTCGGTATGCGGTTTCAAGGGCCACAAGCGACCTAGATAAGGTCATTGAGAACGCCGAAGAAGCCTTAGCAGGGATCGAGCGAGAAAACGCCATGTATCTACCACTTTTGATCATCTCTTGCGGCTCCCTTGATGACCGGTATAAGTTGCTCGAGAACTTGGTTGATCTTGACATAGCTATCACGCGGGGCGAGGAACTATTGGGAATAGCCCCACAAAATTTTTATCCTGAACGCTGGCTGTCAGATCAAAGCCGCCGCCACTTCATCAGATTCCAGCGACTAGGAGACCTTAGTGACCTCGATGCGACTATTACTCGGGCCGAGTTAGCTCTGGCGTTAACCTCCGAAGATGATGTCATTAATCGTGCAGACAGAATGGCACATCTGGCCAAGTGCGCGACCACCCGATATAGGGAGCTAAAAATCCCGAGCGATCTTGAATTGTCAATCAAGTGGGGTGAAGCAACTGTAGCAGCAGCAGGCACGATAGATGTTGACCAGGAAGTCTTTGCCTTTACCCTAGCTAATCTAAGTACCGACCTTCGTTGCCGGTATGAGAAACTAGGGGTCCTTAGCGACCTGGAAAAGGCTATTGAGAGTATTGAGGCAGCCATAGCAGCAATTCCAGAAGGCCACCAAAATCATGGGGACTTTCTCCGTGATCTAAGCCGACTAGTCGAGATGCGATTCAGGAAATTTGGCAGTAAAGATCAGCTCGATATATCTATCGAGAAAACCGAAGCAGCCCTGGCAGAAACTCCAGACGATGACCCTTCTTGTGCAGATATATTGATTAGTCTAAGCCACTTGCTTATATCCCGGTATCGACGCTTCGGGGCGATAAGCGATCTGCAGAATGCTATCGAGCAATCCGAAATAGCACTGGCGGTAACTGCACGGGATGACATATACTATGCGCAGAGGTTGAGTACCGTGGGTGTCAATCTCCACCTCCGGTACCAACGGTTAGCAAATGTCGAAGACCTGACGGTAGCGATACAACATACAGAGGAAGCTCTAACAATAGTTCCCGTATCCCACCCCGAATATCCAACCTTACAGAGTTGCCTGAGCTGCTACCTTTACACCCGTTATAAGCACAACAAAGACATTAGGGATTTGGAAAGGGCTCTTGAACAGGCTGAGATAGCCGTGAAAGTGACCCCTGCTGGTGACCCCGAATATGGAGGTAGATTAATTAATCTGAGCAATACCTATAGTGGCCGTTACCGGAGGCTAGGTAATATCGACGACCTCAAGAAAGCTATCGAGTGTGCCGAAGCATCCCTAGAGTCGGCACTCAAGGGAGATAATACCGATTGTCCGGGTGTAATGAGTAATCTAGGCAGTCTCTTAGTCATGCGATTCAAAGAGCTAGAAAATATCAGCGATCTCGAGACAGGCATTAAGCATTCCGAGGCAGCTGTCCAAGCGACCCCGAAGGACAACCCCAATTATGTGGAAAGACTGCTAAACCTAGCGAATTGGATTGAAGTGCGTTATATGATATCGAACGATATCAAGGATCTAGAGAAAGCTATTGAGCAATCTGAGATGGCTTTAGCAGCAATACCGAAGGACCATCGAATTCTTGCAGGGGCGATAGTAGAGATGAGTAACCGCCTGAGGCACCGATACAAGCAACAAATAGGGTCAGTTAAAGACCTCGAAATGGCAATTGTACGCGGCGAAGAAGCCATTGCAGCGGCCCCAGGAGATCACCCCGATAAAAAAAACATAATGAGTAACCTCGGAGAAACCTATAGCGTTCGTTATCACCGACTAGGTACCTTGAGCGACCTTGAGAAAGCTATTGAGAATACCCAAGAAGCCCTAGCAGATCTTCCCGCAGGTCACCCAGTCCGTGCAACCGTCTTGAGCGATCTTAGCAACCATCTTTACTCGCGGTATGAGCGAATGGGATCTCTGAATGACCTCAAAATGTCGATTAAGCAGGCTGAAGCAGCAATATATGAGACCCCAATAGGCCGTCCCGAACGCCCAGATAAGTTAAGCACACTATGCAAACGTCTGATGGCCCGCTATAAACGTCTAGGAACTGCGGATGATCTTTTCACTGCAATTACTCTATCAGGAGTATGTCTGAAAGATACCCCGAAGGGCAATTTTCACCTTGCAGACAGATTAGCCATTCGGGCTGATGCCCTCCATGCCCGACATTTAGTGATGGGGATGGTAAGTGACGTGAACAGGGCCCTTCAGTTGACCGCAGAAGCCATATCAGTAAACGTCAGGGGCCCTCTTGGTCGTGCAGATTTGTTACATAAAATGGGCAAATACTTTAGAAGTCGGCATAGGAAATCGAAGTCGATGGACGATATTGATGCGGCCATTAGGTATACCGAAGAAGCTCTTGGCATAATCCCAGAGGATATTCCCGATCGTGCAGAGATGTTGGATACATTGGCAAAGTGCTATATGATCAGACATCGGGCAAAGGGACGTTCTGGCGAGGATGGTGAATTATCGTTTCGCTGTTACATGAGGGCTTGGGATTGCCTTACATCACCCCCCCTGGTTCGTATTAAAGCAGCCGGTGGAGCAGCAGATCTTCTTTTGTCCTCAAAAAGATGGGCAGAGGCAAGCACCCTTCTTGAAGGCTGCATAGAATTAATGCCAAAAATAAGTCTACCTTATTTGATGCGTAGTGATCAGCAGCACTTATTGGCCAGGTTATCTGGAATTGCCTCTATTTCAGCAACCGCAGCTCTTGAAGCAGGAAAAGGTGCATCTCATGCTCTTAGATTACTAGAGCTTAGTCGAGGAATAATTACAGGCTTTATCATCGACTGTCGAAGCGACTTGTCAGATCTTGAGGCAACAGATCCTGACCTATTCGAGTCGTTCACACGTTTACGGACTGAGATCGACTCCGTCTTGCCTGAGCCACCTGAGACTCCCGATAAGCTTGCGGACCTAGGTAGAAGCTCCGTCTTACGCCAACGAAAGCAGGCATTTGAAGAAATGGAACTCGCCTTGTCAAAGATTCGGCAAATACCTGGCTATAAACACTTTTTGCTACCACCTACCCCAGAGGACCTCATGAAGATGGCTGAGTATGGCCCTCTTATTGTCCTCAACCCCGGAAGTACTCGATGCGACGCCATAATTGTTACAACCTCAGCTATAAAATCAATCAAACTTTCGAATTTTAATTCCGACGAGGCTGCGGGCTATATGGTGGAGATTACGGGGAAGGTGGTCAACGGATCTATACAGACATATGCTTCAAGAAATAATAGACTGAAGGAAATTCTTCTCTGGCTGTGGGACGTGGTAGTCGAGCCAGTATTGGAGGAGCTAACACTCAATGGGACTCCTGATGGCGACTTAACTCAAGTATGGTGGATCGGTACAGGAATGCTAAGTTTAGCACCTTTCCATGCAGCTGGTGACCACTCGCCAGGCTCAACTCGAAACACAATCAGCCAGGTTATTTCATCATATATCCCGACAATCAAAGCTCTATCCTATGCTCGCCAAAAGACGTTGAACATTTCAAGCAAGGCTGATTCCCCGAGTCGCCTTCTCTTAGTAACCATGCCTACAACACCCGATAAAGCACCTCTTCCGGGGGTTGAAGAAGAGGTGGATGCTATTGTTCAAATTTCTGCGAGTGGGGATACTCAAACAGCGGTTCTACACCAACCCAGTGCTGCGGAGGTCCTTGATGAGTTCCGACGATACAACGTTGTGCACTTCGCCTGCCATGGAGTAACAGATGATCTCGACCCTTCAAATAGCAGTTTGCTTTTGCTGAATAAGGATTCTGGTACGCTTGACAGGTTGACTGTGCAAGACGTATCAAATACGAATACCGAAAACGCGCAAATAGTGTACCTATCCGCTTGCAGTACTGCAGACAATCCCGCACATGCTTTGGCCGACGAAAGTATCCATCTTGCGAGTGCATTTCAACTAGCAGGTTTTAGCCATGTACTTGCAGCTCTGTGGCCAACAAAAGATAATGCTTGTGTAGAGGTTGCAACTAGCTTCTATAGCTTTCTGTTCGATTGCCGGGAGGATCAGGATCAAGGGAAACACCGGAGGGTGGGCTTGGCAATGCATGAAGCTGTGAAGAGATTACGAGACAAAAAACCTGGAAAAGTGCTCAACTGGGCGCCTTTTATCCACACGGGGGCTTGATTTGTGTACTAGTTGAGAAGGTACATATTCACCAGTCTTCAGCGTTTGATGATTAAAACTAACGTCGCGTTAGCCCTCAGATTTGTCATATATTTTATTTACGTTGTCGACTTGTATTTTTTTCTCTTGGTGTTATTTTTTTCTTAGGTGGTCTTTGTATTGTTTTTGTTTCTTCCTTTTCCGTACAAATTTCTCCTAACTATATTCCCATGTAAAATACAACTTTTTATAAGAATACTCTTCTAACGCGATACCATATTATTATATGCTTGTAGGGCATTAAATTTTATAAAATGAGTATTGATATACATAAAATGAGCTTTGTCTGAGTTACATATACCTATAGTGTTAGTATTTTTATAACTCGAACTTTTATAAGGTGATTGTACTGTATAAATTATTAGCATTCTGTATAAAGGAACAAATTCATGCAACGCTTGTAACCGTCCCGGACCCGTAGATAGTGTTCTTCGTGGGGGTCGGTTCCTGGAAAGAATCGGGGAAACACACCAAGAAAATAACCCAAACCACCATATCTCCCGGCCGGGGCGAGTTTCCTTTTTAAAAATTCCCAATAAACTGGGTTTTGGCTTGATTAATTTTCGGATCCGACTATTCTTTCGCTCACTAGGTCAGTGTTTTGATTGAAATTTACGCCCCGAATTACTCTAGTACAAACACTAGCCATATGGGCCCTCCGAGATGTCTACAGATCTGAGGACGGGTAAAGTGGCTCAACACCGCCAAGAGTAGATTATTAAATATCAATCATATTTGTTATAATAATAAATGCTCTATAAGAATTTATGGTCCCAGCTATATCCATATAGCGGAAGTGTACTATAGTCCACAGCACTCCCTAGCAATCCCCCGCAGTTACTACGGCCGTTTTTCGTTATCTAGAGTGCTCTTCCTGTAAAAACTCTGCAAATACACTAGTTTCGTGCAGGGATTATAACTCTGAAATTCACCTTTTGGGGATGTTTTGAGGATCTACGTATTTACCTATGTACTTAAGACAAAGTTAGTTTGAATGATAATCGTAGATCTGTCTCCTGGTGTTTTTGAAACAGCCTTGGCACATTCCAGAAGCATAGAGTTCTCTACATGTAAGTAGTCTGATCGGCCGCGTCGGATAGTTGACGCTACTCTAATTTGGGTCACCGGAATGTAGGCTGACTTGCGTGGGGGCTGCTAATTTGGTAGCAGCAGGTGACTATTTGTAGTTTAATTGATTATCCTATGTAGCTATTCACCCCTCATTTTGGCTGCAAGTATTCTATCATCGTGTTTCAACCCCTATCTGGGCTTAGTTGATGCAGGTGGATTAATAATTTAATTGCTATTGGGTTAAAGGCCCGGTAGCATGACTAAATATATACAGATGTGGGGCATTTTATAGCCCCACACACTATATTTTACCTACAACCCCGAGAGGTGCTAACGAACTACTCCCTTATCCAAACTCCAGAGGGTTCTGTCAACACCAGAACCTGTAAAGAATAACTACTCCGTTGGTATTAGTTTGTATTTCTACCCCTTACAAAACCTATTGTTCGTAGGATAATCTTTCTAAGATCTTGCTTTTAACGGTTAGGCTATCTGCCACTAGTTGTTTACTTTTTACTTCTGCAGTTTCTGTTCTATCCTGGCTTCCTCTCCTTTACATCACTCTTTTGCTTAGGATGAAGTATACTCTAATCAACACCAATACACGTGCCAATCAAACCTGGCGACCATGGCCCCTCCGGAAATCTTTCTTAGTTGGATTTTTACTTATATGCATCTTCTTGAATATTGGTATTCAGTTTATAATTCAAGGCTGTCTAGCCACAGGCTGTCGAGTTTTCGGTCCGCTATCCACTACCCGTACGACTCCTACCACATTTTTCGTTTACAATCTCCTCCCTACAATTCTCTCTTTGGTGTTCAGTCTCCTATGGTCGGTTACGCATCATGATATCCTGCGCATGGAACCATACTTTCAGATGAGTGTAGTAGGGGGTGTAGAAGCAGAGGACTCGATCCTACTAGGCTATGCGTACATGTTCCCACTAATCGTCCCGGTGGCAGCCTTCAAGCGCAGGTATGTTGGTAAAACTCTCTCAAAAAGTAATTGGCTAACGTTTAGACACTATGTGCCGTTTCTGTCCGCTTGTATTCTTCTGTTAATAACTCTCCTGATAACTCCATTGGCTTCCGGACTCTTCGATGACACGGAGCTAACAAAATATGTTGACGATGTTGCTACTCGAAGAGCAATATACCCCGAGGAGAGCCAATATGAGCACCTCTCGGCTGGCTTTGGTTACACCGCGTATGACTATTGGTTTTTAGATGGTTCATTGCCGCCGTTTACGACTCCGACCTATGCACTACTACCGATAGTGCAGGATCCAAATTCAACGATAGGTATTGACGCCGTATCAAACGAGACATGGGTGGCCGAGACTACGCTCTTTGAAGCCGAGTTAGTGTGTGAAGGTGTGACGGCCACACCCTTTAAATCATCTAGACATCGGGGGATGGGAGTTGTGGGCATGGATTTTGTCGGGCGGGACGGAGAGGACCATAATGTACTTTTCGACTACGCCGTGTTGAGGAAAACTCTCAAATCCGATAACTTCATTATTCTAATTTCCGATCTATTATCCGAGTTGTCGGGGCATGCATCTTTCTATAACGGGAACTTCTCAACTCCATGGGCGACAATGGTGGGATACTTCAATGAACGATATCTTTTTGCCTGGATGTCAGCGGCGGACCCTGCCTATGAGACTACTCCGGGAATTTCTGCCTTGCCGCTAAACTGGACTGCTATAGCTTGTACACCCTTATATTACAGTCAAACTGTAACTGCTACGTTTACCATGCCATCTGGTATTGTCAAGCACGTCGAACGTAGCGGTGTTCGCACTCAGTTCAATGTTACGGAAGAATTCTTCCCCGAGATTAATGGTTTTCGAGATAGCATCGGTGATAGATACAGTAATATCAGCCAGGGCCTTAATGATCTCGGGAAAATGACTAAGGCACTGCCTCGAGTAGATTCACAGTTACGGCAGCTGCTTGGTTCCAGTACAGATAGCGGAAAAGGCTGGCAACCTCTTCAACCCCTGTCTTCTGACATGGTAGACGATTCGCGAAGCAGCAGCATTGTCGGCATGAATAATATTAGGTCACTTTCAGGGTTTGCGCTGAACAACCAACGTAATGATACTTTGGCGGAGTTACTAGACCCAGCCGTATTCGCTCGTGTAAACGAGGAGGCATTTCAATTGCTTTTCTCATTTGCAGTGTCGCAGGAGTGGCTTGATGAGAACGCCACGGAGATTTTTAATATTACGCGCGCTATCCGGACAAAGGGTTTCGAGGTGAATCTTCTGTGGGCACGCGGTTTACAGGGGGGTCTGGCGGTGGTGGCTATAATGACTATATTCTTAGGCTTTCTAAGTTGTCGAAGAAACTGCGAACTTGACGGAGAACCAAATAGTCTTGCTGCAGCACTGCGGCTGCTTGCGGTGAGTGCTGACCTGAGCAAAACGGTTGAATATGCGGAGTTCCACTCACCGGAGGAGCTGCAGAGGGTATTGAGTGGATGCAAAAAAAGATATAATCTCAGATTAGAACCGGAACAAGGCCCTAAGGTGTACGTAGTGGATCCCGGGGGAGATAATGTGGGCTTAACTAGCCCTGAGGAGGCGAGCCTAGAGCCGTGGGTAGGAAATAAACTATTGGCTTTGAGAAATTCGTTTCAATTCTCTGTCTTAACCGCCTCAGCATTTATAGTTGTGCTACTAGTAGTATTATTTGGATACGCACACGGAAACAATGGTGAGAAATATCCTACCCTGAAACTCTAATAATCGATATTAATTTTGATGGGTGGACAGGTCTCCCCGCGCCTAGCGTTAGTAGTTCCTTTGGTTACAAAATTCCATTCTCCTATATTCCTCTTGTCATTGGTCAGGCTGTGGAGCCTGTACTAGTGACAATCAGCTCAGCATACTGTATGCTTGGCCCATATCGTATTCTTCGCCGCGGCCTTGCCCCCAGCTCCAAGTCCCTTGCAGTCGATTTTGACAAGTCCCCACCTCACTTCCAATTTTTCCGCTCGGCGCGGTCTGGCTACATTGTATTGGCAGCCCTAACTGTCACAATTATTCTTGCTAATGCACTGTCTGTTGCATTTGCTGGCCTCTTCTCACCAATGATGGTAGAAATCGACATTAAATCTGAGGTTTTGACTACCCCTACACCTGCTATCCGAGGGAAATTTACAGAGCCCGCACAAGAAATGTATTATGTGTTAGACGGGGTTCTTTCGAGGGGAATTGCTGCGCCAATGTGGACAACACCAGAATACTACGTACTTCCATTTGCACCTGTAGATCTTGAAGATGTGCTAGAGTATGAGGGTCCCACATTGGGAATTGGTGCAGATGTTGAATGTAGCCTGCTCCCAGCTGCTAATACCAACTTAATTTGTTTCACTTTGGGGGAAACGAACAGTACCAGCTGCACACCACCAAATTTAAAGGACCCAAGTGGGGTCATCTCTGCCGATGACCCATGTTGGGATTTTGAAGGTTCCAGTAGACAAAGTTGGTCTAGGCTCGGTAGTGACTACTTCAAGCGCAGCGCAAACTGTTCTGACACATTCTTTGCGGTTTGGGTGGGTGTAATGGAAACCCTCACTCCGGAGACTGCCTACATTGATGCAGCTATTCTTAAGTGTACAACGACGGAGAGGGTCGTTGAGTTGATTGCTACTGTAAATGAAGAGGAGCAGAATGTTCTAACCACCGATGTTCGTCAACTAGCCGCTAAAGAAGTAGCAGAATTATATACCACAAGCACAAATATCAGTGATCACCTCGCCCCTACATTCCTCGACACATTACTCATTGGCACCCGCACAGGGGGGGTCGCTGGCCCCCACAGTATGGAGTGGCTAAACTATCTTATGGCCACCGTGGACCCCTCACTCATTCAACCCGGCGACGCTATCCCTGATCGTACCCTTTTACCTGCAGCTTTTGAAAAGATGTTGCGGAGACTTTTCGCGATCAACCTCTATCTTTATATAGAAGATATCATAGAGACGGGGGAGCAAAAGCAAGCTGCAGCAACTGCTATTGTAAGGAGGGGTAGAGCTCAGATGAGTGTCCCAATGTTTATCATTGCAATCACCATACTCATCTACATGATTGCGGTTCTTGTAATCCTAAACTGGGTGGATGGATTACCAATTCTTGGACATCTCCCGACAACTCTTGCTGGGATGTATGTTTCACTTTATGCAAGTAATGCAAAGGAGGAGTGTGCGAAGGTACCTGGCAAGAATCCGGAGGAGAGGGCAAAGAGGCTTGAGGAAATAGCAGGGAGGTATTCATATGGGTACTTTGAAGGTGAAGACAAAAGGGAACATTATGGAGTTTATCGGGAGAATGAAGAGGTGAAACCAACGGATAATGAAAGTGAAGAAGCACTGGGAATCGAGGATTAATATTGCTTTGAGACTGTAACTTTGAGCCCATATTTATTTGAGACACAAAACATTATTGTTTGGAGTACCTTTGGGTTTATAGGCGTAGTAGTACCGCGGTACACTCTTAACAACCACATTTTACTTAACGCGCGCTGGAACTCCTTCTGCTTCAATCCACTAAATAATTGTGTCATGATATCACTGTATATAGAATGAGCACGCTATAAGACTTTAGGTGATACCATCGTCTATAAAATATTCCAGGACTATTATTGGTACTTTTAACGTAGTCCCTAGGTGCAGCCGCAATGTCTATTATACTAGGAAAATCATTTTATGAATCCAAAATTTAGACCCACTACCCACTCTCTCAGTTGCTGCCATCTGCATACCCATCCAATGTAGCTGCACGTATCTTGCAAATCGTTGGCTACCGAAAACGATGAGGCTCAGTCTTACATAAGACAAATGCCCACGAATTAATCATCAAAGTGCTGAGGACTACCGTGTCCATGGAATCTATGAAAACGCCAAGAAGCGGGGTGCGGCTAAGCTATTACCCCCTTCAATATTTCCAATATTACCATACAATCTACCAGACTATAAAAAATCTTCTTATAGTGGATTGAAACTGTATTGGGCGCCTTTATCTGGCACGTGGATTTTCTGGACCTCTCGTTTGTCCGTTATTTCTTTAATTTTTCGTTACTTGAGAATTTATTGCTCCCCCCCCCAAGGGAGGGGCCATTAAAAGAAGGCAGGCTATACTCTACCTAGTATTTCCTCTAGAGAACTTTCTATCGGTGATCTCAACTAGTCCCAATGACTACTCGAGGACGGAAATCATCGGACCCCAGTCGAACTAGTTCTCCGGTGAATTCAACGCTACAACCGGTAACTGTGTCGCAATCTTCTACTCAAGTTTCATCTGATTCCTGGACGTCAAGGACACTTTCTGTATTCAGGAGACCTTTCCGATCTCATTCACAAGCCAGGGTAGCGTCTTTATACCCATCCTCCTCTACTTTACAGCCTTTCCTACCATCATCTAAGCCTGTACCTCAAATCCACTCTGATGAAGCACTATCATCACCGAGCCTCATTCCAAACATCTCAACAGCTGGTATCAATGATAACGCACCGCTAGCAACCGCTATCCAGATTTCGAAGGCTCCCCCTATTCCTTTACCTCTAGTCCAGTCTCTGCCTCAAAAGAGTGATACCCCTCAAATAAAAACTGAAAGGTAGTAAAGTCTAGCGAATGCTCCTACCTTTCTTTTGAAGTACTAATAGGAATATTCTTATAGGTACACAATCTGGAGGCAAGCATTCAATAGTCTAACCTCCGAAGATCAGCAGCAACTCAATCAATTCGATATACATGATTGCTTGAAGAAGATGAGGGAGGCGACAGAGCAAAAGAAAAAGGATTGTGATGATAATCGCTGGACGTATTCAGTGAATGGAGAGGACATTGTACTTCGGGATATCGCCGATAAGATTATCCACTGGATTGATAGATTCAAAGCAATTGGGGATACTATAGTCCAATACGACCCGGTTCATGCTGCTCTACCTTGGGCCGGTTTTCGGTTCCTTTTAGAGGTTTTAACCTGCCACCCCTAAATTTTCTTGTATCTACTTATATCTTTTAGGTCGCCACAGCAGATAGCAAGAAACAAGGCTCTATACTTGTTGGTATCGAGAGCCTAGCAAATTTGGTGGATAGGTGTGCTATATATGAATGTTTATATCTTGGCGATCCTAATACTAGGCTTGCATCTGCTGAAACTCTTGAGGAGGTGTTGGTGTGCCTGTACGCCGACATTCTTACGTATCTTTCGAAATCAAAACGCTACTATTCCCATAATACTGCTGGTAAATTATTACTAGATTGTTCTTGGTCCTATCGCTAATTCCGTTAGCTCGCCTCGCGATTGCTATTGCCGAAGCAGATCTTGAACCGCTGATGGCGAATATCAAGAACGGTGAAGAGGGTGCCCACAAAGCGGCAGAAATTGTAAATATGGATTGTATGCAGTATTTCTACTTCTATTTCTGAGGTTTTCGACTAATTAATACCGCTTTATAGTTAACAAATACGCGCATCGGATTCAAAGCGAAGGTTTTTAAATCTACTACCTGGGTGCTTGATCACTAGCTGACCACCTGGCTTAAAATCTGGTAATTAGAACAACGGAGGCTTAGGCAGATTTTGCTGGATTTGGAGAAGCCGATTCATCGAATGGACTTCAGGATTTCGGACTTGCATAAGAATCTTGAAGGCAAGTCCATGTCTCTCAATTATTAACTACTGCTAACTCTCTTCAGCGTCGAGACATTCTAGAATTTTGGAATGGATATGCACAGTACCATATATGGGACATCATAAGCGAGTCAAACAAGACCGGCTTGGTAGCTCTGGTAATTGGTTTCTAGAAAAAAAGGAATTTACAGACTGGAGGGGAAAAAGTACTTCGTCGCTTCTCTGGCTGCATGGAATACGTGAGTATAGAATTCTGACTGCCCTTTGCGAATGAGTACTTATAGAATTATGTTTCAGCTGGTGCTGGAAAAACAAAACTTGTGTTAGTATCTCTTAGCTCATGTCAACATAGACCGACCAACTCACATTTATGTAATTATAGGTCCTTGGTCGTCGATACCCTGATTGAGGCAAAAGCTGCAGGTAGTCGTGAGGCATTAGCTTTCTTCTATTGCAACAGAAACGAACCAGAGCGCCGCACCCCAGAATCAATATTACGTGCTTTTGTGAAGCAATTATCATCTCTAGAGCCTGGATCGCGGCTCTTGCAGCCCACCGTGGAGAAATATAAGGAAGAAGAAAGCAAGGGTTTCGTTTCAGGGCTATTAGATCTTGACGAATGTTGTGACTTAATTATTAAGCTACTCTCTAGCTACTCACAGTCAAATATTGTTATCGACGCACTTGATGAGTGTCATAAAGAGACTAGATCTAAGTTAATATCTGCTTTGGATACCATTATGAAGTCGTCGCCAAGTCTAGTGAAAGTCTTTATATCTAGCCGAGAGGATGATGATATTTTCTTAAAGCTCAGGGAACTACCAAATCTTCGTATTAGTGCCAAAGACAACTCTGCAGATATAGAGAGGTTTGTGCACACAGAGATCGATAGGCGCATCACGGAGAAGGACCTGCTTCGCGGTCAAGTATCAAAGGATCTAAGAGGACATGTGATAGATACTCTAATAAAAGGTGCTGATGGGATGTATGTTGAATCTTTTTTCTCCGTAGCTCCCCTATCTCACATTCTACACAAATTAATATCATAAGCAGGTTCATGTGGGTAGACCTCCAAATCAAGACTCTATGCGATAGCGATCGTCTACACACAGAGTCCGATGTTCGAGAAACCTTAAGAAAACTTCCTAAGGGCCTAATAAAGACATATTCGCAGATCCTCCAGACAATCCTATCGTACCCTAAGCAAAGCAAATCACTAGCTATAAAAACTCTCAAGTGGATCATGTGCGCGCGGAGACCACTTTCCCCTTCTGAACTTATTACGGCAATCTCAGTTCAGGTACAGCCTAGCGATGACGATGTGGAAGGTCTAGAGTTGGATAAAGAAATGCTCTTACGGCTCTGTCACAACCTGGTTATTTGGGATAGCGAGTTGGACGTCATGCGCTTTGCACACTTGTCTGTTCTGGAATTCCTTGAGGTACCCTTCAAGATAACCGATGCGCACGCTATGGCAGCCGAATTTTGTCTCCACATCCTTTGTTTGCCGAATCGTCAGGGCCAACAGGAAAGTATGACCTATCCTCTAGATAAACTACCATATTGGGTTGAGAATTGGGCCTATCACATCCCTTTATGTGGCCATCAACCCCGAGACAGCAATATTTTCCTCCTACAGACTCGATTTTTCCACGTATCTACAGAGCCTAGTAACGCTTATTTAAAGTGGGTGGAGACACTAAAAAAGTTTGGATTTAACTATGAGCTTTACGAATCAACCTCATCACCTCTATCCACAGCAGTCTACTACAAACTTACGGAAAGCGTTAAATACCTCCTTGGGCTAGGTGGAGTTGATATTAACGGTGGTGGGGGCGGAGAAACACCACTCTGCATAGCAACTAATGGTGGATCGGAGACATTGGTTCGGCTGCTATTGGAAAACAGGGCCAATCCAAACCACTCAGGTCTAGACGGGCAAACTGCGATATTTAAAGCAGCTACCAACGGAAACAGGTCTATGTTGAAGCTTCTACTCGAAAATGGGGCTAATGTAAATCATATCAACAAAAAGGCGTGGAACCCGCTACATAAAGCCGTGATGAAAGGACAAATGACAGCGGCACAACTACTACTCGAGAATGGAGCTAATGTTGAGCAGAAAAGAGGTGATAAGGAGACTGTGATATCCGTTGCTGCTAGGAAGGGACACATAGCCCTGGTAAAGATGCTGCTAAACTACGGAGCTGACAAAGATAACCGGGATGGATATGGAAAGACGGCAATGAATTACGCAATAGATAATGGATTTACGGAAATAGTAAAGTTGCTTAATGGGGGTGAGGTTAAAGAATATGAATAAATACTGTACAGCCTCTGGTAAAAAAAGGTCGGCAAGTATAGGGTTCAGATCTAGGAATTTCATTGGCCTTTTGTCTTGTGGGAAAGGTTGTAGTAATTGTAATAGTTGTAGAATCCCTGCTCACTAACCCTTGTTTCTTGATCTTCTGTATGATTGTAGGAACTATAGCGCGGGCAGTCCGAAGGCCGGACTTATAAATACTGGGCTTGGAAAATTCGATTCTGCTTAAGGGTGCCTAGACTGTCTCCCAAGGTGTGTCCAAGTATATGCCCTGCCCCTCAAAAATACCAACCCTTACATAGCACCATTAATGGTATAATGAGTGTACCTCTATATTTTGAACACATAAAGTAGTCTTTTGATATAACACCAAAAAATATCTCCTGGGTATATCCAATTATAAGATGCGTGTAATAAAGAATGATTATTCTAGATGCCACATTTCATACCCAAAAGGCTTTACTCCACAAGAACCATAGTCCTCACTAGCCTATAAAAATTTATGGATCTTTAATGGTACACTATCCCATGGATCGTAACGTGTTTTGCACGGAAAACCGTGCGAATTGTTAGAGTAAGATAGCACAACCACCACAACACTTAAAAATTTCAGAAATTTATAAAGCCTTTATGACTAGCAAAAAAAACCTTTCACTAACTCAGAATTATTTTAGAAGGTTTCTTTGGTGAGTATTGTTGTGCTTGGCATAGCCTTGGCGCAATTTTTGCTGCATTTTCAAAAAAAGTGGGAACCTATAATCTTCTCCTGTAGATGAACCACAAAAGTGAAGTATGTATACTAGGGGGAGTAGGTAGAATAGTTAATCCATACAAAAAAACTAGCTCTTTAAACAACTTTGAGCTGTGGGAGCCCCAAAAAGGCCGATTTTACAGCCCAAAATTGGGGCTAAATGAGGGTGGTTTTGGCTGTTGCTACGTTCTCAAAGTTACAATAGCGGGTATATTTGGGCATGCTCACAGATTCTCACAGCTTCTAATAACTATATCTAGACAAGGGACTTTTTAAGGGTGCTGGAGAAAAATTTAAAATTATCTCTAGCTTATAGAGTTGTCTACTATATAAACCTAGTAGGGGTATAGGGGGGGTTACTAAGGTGTGGTTTGCCATTCAAAAAAAGTAGTCAAAAATTCGCACGGATTTCCGTGCAAAAACACGTTTCTACGATCCATGGGATAGAGCTTTGCAGGTTCTTATAGGGAATTCTATATATTGGTTGTGTTGGAATACTAGCCCAAAATATCGGTCGGGGTTTTGGACCACGCACTATACACTATCCCATGACTGTTAGAGTGAAATTTCACTGGGAAATATTTAACACTCTGCTTTTGCTACTCGTTACACCAGGGAGGGAGGACTGGCTCCCGTGTGTGCGGTTCTGTGAGGCTTAAGCAGGGAGTGTGTGGGGTCAGCGCAACTGCTCGCCCCACCTCAAAATCCACCCGCCAGCTAATCTATTCGACGGGCGCAATCGATCCCCGAAAGGGTTACCTCTAAAATTATGTTTCACATCTGCAATAAAGAATCTCTGGTAAGGGATAAGAGAGATGGAAAAACATTATTTTATGGTTGTTCGCGAAATCTGCAATATCTGCCGATAGGGAATGGTATTCTGTTGCAACTGTCACATTGAGAGAGATTCCGCCGGCGCTCCGCCACGGCGGAATTTTGAACTTGGGCGACTTGGAGCAAGCATTAATTTTCGAAACTCATTTATTTGGGCTAACTCTATTGAATAACCCTATAGAGGAGGCTGAGGCCGAGTAAGATTACCAAAATCCGATATAGACGTCAAGTTAATTTAAGTAGTATTATTGCGGTGATCGGGCTTTCTGGCCATACGTTTGAGTCATGGAAATCGCGGGGTGCAGGGGAGATGTGGCTCGGAGACTTCCTTCTAGAAGATGTAACGACGGCTCGACTTTTAACGTAGATACGATTCACAGGTATTGCAGAGTGAATCAATTTCTTCTATTTCCGACTTCTCTGGAAGATTTCTTGGAAGCTTGAAAATAGCAAGGGCAAAGGGCGCAAAGCAAGATAAGCTTGAATTCGGACAATTCCTAGACATGTGAGCTAACATACCTTTAGGAAAAAAAACGACCGATAATATTTATTGGGCATAGTCTAGGTGGGCATATAATCAAGCAAGTACGCATAGGGGGACTACCTAAATCTCTCGGGTGGTGTTGGTCTTCTCCGACTACTAATACTACTGATACTCATAGGCGCTGGTAAATGCTGCTTGCGGTAGCGAACATGATAGGAAGATTTTCTTATCGTGCTATGCTCTTTTGTTCCTTCGTGTTCCAAATAGAGGACTCCGGATCGACGCATTACAATGTATGGTAAAAGACTAACTGAATTTGAGGTTGATCGAGGACCTCAAACCAGCATCTCGAACTCTGGATCAGCTCAACAGCGACTTTTCCGAAAGCTTTACTTTCGATGATTCACCAATAATCTCAATTTTTGAAACAAAACAGACAAGGCATATGTGGTATAGATATATGGGCAAGATCTTTTGCCCTTCCCCCACCTAGAAAGGCCAAGCTGTAGTACTAACACCACCTGATCCCTAGGAGACCTCTAGGGAAATGGGGAAAGTCTGGGCCGTTAGTCTGGGCGGTAACTCGATCCTCAACAACCGATTGTGGGAAAACCAAGAAATGTTATAACTATCTATCGATGCCGATCATTCCGATCTTGTAAAATTTAGTCATTGTTCAGACCCAGATTTCCTTACTATTCGGCAGAGAATCATCGATTTGGTAGAGCTAGCACCTAGAGTTATCAAGAACCACTTGATAGCTCTTGGGTAAAGTACGCAATCTGATTAGCTATAAGATATATACGATTACTAATATAAGTAGCTTTCTCAACACTCCAGGTGGATAGGAATATTGAGGTGTAGGGCCAAATGAAAGAGATACTGCACCCTGTTACTTTTGAAGCAGATAACTCCTACCGGTCTTGGAATTATTGTGAAGGGATCGGAGATTGGCTACTCTATGATCCAATATTCCAATCTTGGCGGGATGTAAAGTCTGATAAAGTTCTCTGCCTATATGGTGGCCTAGGTAGCGGAAAAACATATCTCATGTCCCGCGTCGTAGATCACGTTAAGGAGCTTTATAGAAAGAACGCTGATGTTGCCTATTTCTTCTATGACAGTAAGACAGAATACGGAGAAGCGAGGGATACTTGCCAGTGCGAGAATAATATCCAACCAACTACTAGCTCAAATTGTTTTAGCATATCCACATGATGCTAAACGGTGCCTGCAGCAGTTGGAAAGGTTCTTGGGTGATGATAAATGATACCACTCTTGTTCAAGAATACATTAAAAATAATCTAGAACACCTCTCTACCGCGTTTCTCGTAATGGATGCACTTGACAAACACGACAATCTAGGTAAACCACCTTCTATTACTACCGAATGATTGGTTGAAGTTTTAGGACAGAGCACGTTTGGATGAGAGATGAATGAAGGCTAAAATTCCAAATATATTTACAAAATAGTTTGCTTTAATCACTTTTTTAATCACTGTGTCAAAAACCTCCTTTTTCCTACATCAAGCAATAGCCAGTCTCGATCGCGAATTAGGCACCTCCGCCGTGTACATTACTCCCTGAATATACGTAGCCCCCCTTTGTGGCCCGACTGTTTCATAGGAATGCTGGGAAGCTTGCGGGTCGAAATTACTAGTTATGCGAGTATTGGTAATGTCAGAGGTAATAAACGGTCCCAAATCATTCTGCCTGTAATAGCGCCGCCATTTGTTTTCAACTACGGACGCTGCCTCACGTAGCATGATGGCCAGGGTAGTGAAAGTTCTCCTGAACCCTTCGTCACCGGCAGAGTGATACCTGACCATCTGCACGTGTGTTTTGTTGATAGGGACTTCTTCTGCATTTACAGCACCCGGTACAACGGCGGAGTATTTAGGTACTATCTGTAGAAATTTAGAATATAAGGATCACGAAAGTATAATGAAAGTTACCATTATTGGGCCAAATGGGGTTATAGTTTCGTTTGTTTCATAGAAGAACTTTGTCTTGAAGTGGCTGCTGATAGCATTGTACTGGCACGTCTCTTTCATTAGCATCTCGGAATTCATCTCCAGATGCTTTAGTAATTTCTTATTGGTAATGACGAAAACTGAAGCAATATTGACAAGGAGCTTGCCCAGAGCGACACCGTTTCCGCCCTGGTGGGGAGTTCCGGAATAAAGTATTCCGTACGTAGAGAGGTGAATTGACTTGTGCGCCTGGAGGTGGCTTTCACTAGCCATACTTGCATGTATCAATGCCTAATGGCTGTTAACTTCTGTTAAACTGAACCAGGGAGTTACTTACCATCTTGCAGATTATTCCTCCTAGGCTATGTGCGATAAAAATGATGGGTCGCCTTTCAGTCTGCCCTCTTTCTATTAGAATACTATCACTAAATCCTTTCGGTTGGCTATTCCAATAAACTCACCCCCGTGAACTCTCTATGTGAGCTTAAGTCAGTAACCAATGCTATACCATGGTCGTGTAGATGTTGTTTAGACACGAAGCCGTGGGTTCTGGCATCATAGCCAAATGTAAGAATGCGAGCGTTTGGAATCTTGTTTGGTAACAGGTCTTTGAGCCAGTTAATCCCATTGTCGGCAGTCCAAGTATTTTCGCGGTGGCCGTTGAGTCCATGCACTGCTACAATACTAGAGACACCTTTAGCTATTGAACTACCATATAGTTCTATTGAGAAATTTGATATAGTCAGTATGACCTAGGTCTGTGTTCACCACCATTGTTTCTTCTCGGTTATACCGCAAAGGAATAGAATTTTACCGAATTTTTATCAGGGCTTTTAGGACTACTTACTCCACAATTGGATTGATTCCAGGCAATAATTCTTTCAGACCAAACGCTGTATTGTCTACTTCAGACTCATCCTGTACCACAGTCTGCTTCGTCTAGGATATTAAAATTAAGTTAATAGATGGGTAAAGGAAGAAATACCTTGCTGCTTGTGGATATATTTTTCCGGAAGATTCGTTTTAACATTATCGTGATTTAGGGTGTTGTTTTTATCGTATCGCTTGTCCGGGCGGTTGTAAATGACGGAAGTATCGAGTTTTCTGAGGTAGATATAACTATACCGGTGGACTGTTTTTAACTAGAGCAAGTATATGGTATAGCAAATATGTATAACAAGGCTTATGTATATTATAACCTACCGAGGGGTTTGTTGGCGTCTGGTGGATATCTTTCTGCTGAGTGTTTCTACATTGAACCCACCACAGGGGGGACACTCAATTATTCAAAAAAATTACCCCTCATGAGTAAAGGTCATTTATCGGTTGGTTGGAGTAGGACTTGGATTTTCCAGTACGCTACCTCTTGCCTACATCATGCACGTCACATAAATCCTCTATATAAAGATGTAGTTTACAACATACTCGTAGAAAAATCGTAGCCTATCGCATATAATGTTTGCCTAGCGCCTGTCTCGTGTCATATAAGTCACGTGGCGCCAAGAATCGTGCGCACGATCATTTGTCTGGTGAAAAAAGCTGGGTCTGGCTTGGGTTTTCTAGAGCCCGACCTTCCTCCCCTTTATTCGTTAACATAGCCGATCAGCGAAGATTCTTGATCAAGTCGATCAAAATTTTCGCTATTGACAGCTACTGTACTAGGGGCTAGGAGCATGCAGATCGTATCGGTTTCACATTGCACATTGCACTAAGGGATAACTGCATTGTCCTTACACCTACCAGGCCAGAAATCATTATATTTATCACTTGCTTATCTAGTCTCATGTGGATGGGTTTCTCTCTACCTACGTATAGCTTGCATTCATTATCTGCAGATGAGTGCTCATTTGTTTCCGCGCGCGCCCCACCAAGGACTTGGCAGGATCCTATTGGGCAGATCAAGATATCCCTACTCAAGTCCAGTCCAGTTTTGAACGAAGAGCTAGTGATTCATAGTGTTCAGGTATATACAACTGCATCCATCTTCCATATCTGTGAAGGAGGCAGCTAACGTCTTGGGTACTTTTACTGTATTTAGGCTCTAGCCCATTTTTAATGCGGTTAAAGTGTAGAAATAAATAATCCTGCTCGATTCCCTCTTAAACACAAAGTGATAACCCTAGGCCTATCTATATAGAAAAAGCCTATCCTGGGTTGTAAATCTGGTTTGTGCTCGGTACCCCACGCACTCGACCTACTGCAGTCCCTGGTAGAGTTTATGAAAACTTTGCTATTCAAGATCCAGGGGTTTTGTTGGCCCTTTGCTGCCTTCAACAATGATTCAATAGTAGACACTAACTACAGGTCCTTGATTGCTGGCGCTTTTCCGCTATTAGTTTGCTAGGTACTGTGATATTGTTGGTACCGTACCATGTCCATCCTACCGCCTCTGGTACTCGCGACAGGCATAAAGAACCCGAACATGCAAGCGTTAGAAGCAGGGGTTTTGATTGGAGGTAAAATCTCTAGCGAGTAAAGTACACCTATTGATTGGTAGGAATAAGACTTCCATGTTTAGACTCTTTATGTCTGTTGCGAGTGGATCGATACTAGAGATTTGGCACGCAAGATAATTGGTCCTCTCCTATTTTAACGGTGCTTTGGAAATAGCACTGGCCGGAGGTCCCTGCTCTATAGCCCCTGTTTTCAGAATACTTCTACTAGAGACTGTATCTATGCATTGGGATCATGCAGTGTTTGATTCAGGTAGATCCTTGCGCCCGCAGTAGGGATAAAACCAGATCATGAGCATTTTGGATGCGGGGGATTGGTTGTAGGCGATACCCCTCGCGAGTAAGATGCATATTATAATTGGTGAGAATTAGACTTGCATTTTGGAGTTCGTTATTCCCACTGGAAGTACTAGAAGATTATAATACTCTCACTAGCTCAAGACAATCATGAAGCAAGAATTATCCACTCCTGTGATAGTCGACCTTTTGTTGTAGTTTTCTAATTTATTACTTCATGGAGAGATTGGCAGGGCGAAAATCTGATATAGAGGTATGTGCAATTCAGTTTCATGCGCAGCCCCGTGCTCAGCTGGAACGTGTGACGTGTTTTTTGCGTAGCTCTGTACCCCTAGTCCCTATTCACAGAACGGTATAAACTTGGAATGCTACCAGAGAAAGATACTCCCCAGCAATCTCTGCAGACGAAATCTCCGCAGCCCTCAGAGTCTCCTCCAATCTATCCGCACCTGGTCCAAGCTCAATTCCCTATGGAGTATGGAAAAGAATCCACAAAGACCACCCCACCCTCCTCCCAAATCTTCTTACCCCCCTAGTCCAATTTGGATTTCACCCTACATCACTCAAACAGGCCAATAGCATTGTTTTACCCAAGCCCAACAAACCAGACTACACAGCCTCAGCCGCCTTCAGAATCATCGTTCTCGAAACAATATCAAAAATTGTTGAAAGAATCATGGCTGTAAGGCTCTTCGCTATAGCCCCCCTGAAAAACCTCCTCCACCCACACCAATGCGGCTCCATCAAGGGCCTCTCCTGCGCAGACGCGGTATCTACCCTCATGTCAAGAACCCTAATTTCCTATGTCTTTTCTCCTAGGTATTAACCCTAGTGTTTATCTCCTTATTATTTCTCTATCATTTGTTATGTACAAGCCTGCCGTGCTAGCCATGTCAGCTCTCTTCTGTTCCATGTATTGGATGACGCGTCCCTTGACTACGTCATCATCTCTTTTGTTTCATGTTAGTTTTATATTGTTTTATAACACAAGTGCATACGTATTGGTATACATAAGAGTACACGTCATCCGGGCCCAGCAAAGGATATATAAAGGCCATGCTTTAGTTAGTTAGATAGATCTTCACACAACAACTTATTGTTACTACCATATGTCACGGCATTGCCTGATGAGTCAGGAATTAGTAAAGATCGATTGGAGGAACTGAAATAGTATGAGTCAACAAGTTGACTCATAGATAGCGAGGAACGCGGTTAATAGGCATGAGTCAACGGGTTGACTCATAAGTAGATAGGATATCGGGTTAGACTGTATTTGACTTTGCTTGGCTGTTGCGTGGAGAAATTAATATATAAGTAAATAGCCTCGCCCGTAGTAGATAGTTCTCCACGCAACCTTTTATTGATTCTTTTACCTTACTATTACTGTTTTAGTTCCCTTAAAGAACTTCTCTTTTGTTTTTGTCAAGAACCCCAAATTACCAATCACCAAATTATCACTCAATCATCAACAGTCACTCGACTATCAGTCTGCCTCACCAACACCCCTTGTTTCACGTTGGTTTCATATAGAGAGGATGACATGGCAGGCCACGTTATCAGAAGCCTGGAGTTACGTTTCAGCCTTGTTTCATGTATTAGTATGACGTGTACTATGTCTACGTGACCATATCTCCTTTAGTTTCATATCTGTTTTATGTTGGAACACTTACGCGTTCCATTCTGCATCTTGTCTTGGCTTGTACTATAAGTACAAAGCTTTTTTCCATAGTTTAGTTTAGTTCCTCACGCTTCAACTTGTATTCAATACTAGAACACCTGTTTAGTACTCTCTGCCTTCCCTCCAGTTCCTGTGATTCCTATCCAAGAACGTGTCACGGCATGGCTAGATGAGTAAGGATTGGATCGGGAAAATCGGGTTACATATGAGTCACAGGGTTGACCCATAAGATAGCGAGGAACGCAGTTGTAGTGCATGAGTCAACAGGTTGACTCATAGGAAGATAGGATATCGGGTTAGATTGTGCTTGGACAAAGGCTTGGCTGTTGCGTGGAGAATTAGTATATAAGTAGATAGTTCCGCCCGTGGTAGTTAGTTCTCCACGCAACCTTTTTATTTATTCTTTACCCACACTGTTACCGTTCCCGTTCCATCGTGAGACTTCTCTTTGGTCTTTTACTTAGTAGTTGGTATTCCTGCGGATAGTAGGATCCTACTAAGGAACTGACCTCGGGTTGTGAGCCTTGGTTACTTCATTGTACTGTTACCTAACACCGACACCGCCGACCGTGATAGAACGTTTGACACTATGGCATCACCTGTTGTTCACTACTAGCAGGTACTAGGTACTTTTACAGTTTTCTACTTAGTAGTTGGTATTCCTGCGGATAGTAGAATCCTACTAAAGAATTGACACTGGGTTGTGAACCTTGGTTACTTCACCGCTATCAAAAACCCCAAAATCACCAATTACCAATCACCACTCGATCATCAATAAGTACTCAACTATCAATCTGTCTCACCAACTTCCCTTGTTTCACGTTGGTTTCATATAAAGAGGATGACGCGGCAGGCCACGTCATCAGGAGCTTAGAGTTACGTCTCAAGCCTTGTTTCATGTATTATGATGACGCGTACTATATCCATGTCACCATATCTCCTTAAGTTTCATAATTGTTTCATGTAGGAACGCTTACGCGTTGCATTCCACATCTTGTCTTGGCTTGTACTATAAGTACAAAGTTTTCTTTCCATAGTTTAGTTTTGTTCCTCACGCTTCAACTTGTATTCAATACTAGAACACCTGTTTAGTACTTCCTGCTTTCCTTCCAGTTCCTGTAATCTCTATCCTAGAACACTTTTATAATGGCATCACTTGTTGTTCACTACTAGCAGGTACTAGGTACTTTTACACCGAATTATCCTGGCCACTGCCTATCAGTCTCTGCTGATTAGGAACTGCACAGAGTACTGAGGATCGGTCCAATTACTTATTAGTCTCTGCTAATAAAGATGTTAAGAACCCCAATTTTTCCTATGTCTTTTCCCTAGGTTTTAATCCTAGCGTTCTATTACCAATTTCTTAGTTATCATTGTTCTTGTAAATGATAGTCTGCCTCGAAGAACGCGTCAGCTATCAGTGTTTCATGTTGTTTCATTACGCAAGTGCGTACGTATTAGTATACGTCATCAGGGCCCAGCGAAGGATATATAAGGGCCATGCTTTAGCTAGTTAGTTAGTTCTTTACGCAACAACTTAGTATTGTTACCATACCTACCTTTGCACCTTCCGCGCTGCATTCCTTTTCTCGTGATACTAGTTCCGCCTAGTTCTTCACAACTATTTTCCTTAGTGATTCCGTTCACTATTCTTGTATCGTTACCTGCTGTTCCCTTCCAGGTATCAGGTTTTTACAAAAGACCACTACTCCAATGCAGTCTGGTACTTGTCAGTACCATTCTCTTTGGATAGTTCCTACTGACTAAGGAACAAGAAGTAGTTAAATTTTACTACTGGTAGCTAACCACTGTAGTAGGTACTTGCTTGCCTTCGTCTTCATGATACTAGTAACAATCTCTTAAGCATGTAGCGGCCATGTAGGTCCGTTACATACACACACCCAGCTACACTAACCCCAAGCTTGTGTAATAAGTCTAATACCTGGAAAGAAATACAGCAGGTAACGATACAAGAATAGTGAGTGGAATCACTAAGGAAATTATTATTGTGAAGGACTAGGCAGAACTAGTATCACAGGAAGGGAATGCAGTGCGGAAGGTGCAAAAGTAGGTATGGTAGTAACAATAAGTTGTTGCGTGAAGAACTAACTAACTAGCTAAAGCATGGCCCTTATATATCTTTTGCTGTGCCCTGATGACATATACTAATACGTAGACATTTGGGTAATGAGACAATATGAAACTAGGAGATCCTGATGACATGGCAAAAGACACGTTATCCAAATACATAAAACAAGATAGCTGACGCATCCTGCAAGGCAGACTATCTACAAGACAAAATAACAAGAAGGAGATGAAACAGTGATGAAACACATGGACATAGGAAATAAAAATAGAACTAGGGTTGAAAATCTAGGGAAAGACATAAGGAAAAATAAAGTTCTTGACAGCTTGTTTATGGACCTCCCAAAGTTCAACACAGGACGTATCCACCAAATGCGCGCCAACAAAAGCTACCTCAAAGTCCACCGATCATGGATCAACCAAAATAATTCCACCATCTGCCAACTATGTGAAGAAAAAGACCAAGACTTCAACTATGTTCTCTTCTACTGCCTATCACGGTCGGCGGTGTCGGTGTCGGTAACAGTACGATGAAGTAACCAAGGTTCACAACCCAAGGTCAGTTCCTTAGTAGGATCCTACTATCCGCAGGAATACCAACTACTAAGTAAAAGACCAAAGAGAAGTCTCACGATGGAACGGTAGTGGTAACAGTATGGGTAAAGAATCAATAAAAATAATAATAACTTCATTTCCGCGCAGGCAGTGCCTATTGCGTAAGTTCCAAGGGACCGCCTCCGTACTCCGCCAAACTAAACTACTAGAGTATCTATGGTCTGACACCAACCGCACATCCCGTTACAGGGCAGCTCGAAGAAAAGTTAAGTACAAAAATATATATAAAAAAAAGAAAGAGACCACAGAAACATGTCGCGGAGCCAGATCAAAACAAATGTGAAGAGAAAACCCAAAGGGAAAAACTTTCATAACCGAAGCGCAGTGTACCAGGGATGCCACCTGGTGATTTCCAATTTTAGTGAGAGGTGTAAGAAAAAGCCGATAATCTATACCGTTGTGTCCATCTCTTTTTCCTTCTGAATTCTAGTTTTGGCCCTTGCTGGGCATGCCGGATCGCTCGCCTTGTGTCCCGGGTTCTGGGGGCAGTTGACGCATTTGATGGGGAGGTGGGTGCATTTGATACCGCCTTTACAGGTGGTGCATTTGTGTTCAGAGGAGTGGTGAGAGCCACCGCAGACCGCGCAGGCTGGGTCGTTCTTGCAGCGAATGTGGTGATGGCCAAACTGCTGGCAGTTCTGGCACTGGGTGGAGGGGGTAACAGGCACGTATGGCTCGAGTCTGCACATAGTGTTGCTGATGATGAAGTGGCTTGTGCCTAGGGTCTTTGTGGTAACCCCCGCATTGAAGGAAATTACCATAGAAGAGTGCCTTTTTCCGTGTCGGTTCTCAGGTTTGCTGAGCCATCGAGGAACTTGTGCCAATTGGACTGAGGGGAAGTTCAATTTAATGAACTCCGCGACAGCTACCCCTGCCATAGTGCCTTCGCCGACTATGGTGGGGACTCCATGGAGAATGAATTTGGACCAACGGCTGTTGGGTTTTGCGGTGGAGGGGGAGAGGCCTAGGGTTTGCAGTCTGGAGGTGATGGTTTCCGAGTATGGGACTGCTTGCTCGCCTGGAATGTGGGGAGGGGTGACAAGGACAATGTTGTCTTTGTTCGTGAATCTGCATAGGAGAAAGTAAACTCCTGTTCCTTCTAGGGCCGAGTTGACGCTTTTTAGGATGGAGTCCTGGTTGACTCCTTCTGGTGCGGGTTCAGAGAGTTCGACGATGAATTCTCTGTTAATTTTGGTGTAGTCAGCCTTAAAGAGCGGTTCTGCCTTCTTCTTAGCTTTGGTCTTTGGTGGGGAGGGGGTTTTTGCTGGTGCGCTAGCAGCGGCTGCTGCGTAGGAGACCTTTTCCCTGGTCCTGGTGTCTTTCGGAGGGGGAGCCTGTTGTCTGGACTTTGGTTGTTGTGGTTGTTGCGGTTGGGGAGGGGGTGGTGGTGGTTGTCTAGGTTGGTTACCCAACCTTGCGACCGTGGATTTAAGCGAGGTTACTTCCTTAGAGAGTTCGCTTATGGTGAGGATGAGGGGGGCTACAGCGTTCAACACAGAGTTGTTGACCAACCATGTGGTGTAGTTAGAGGTGCCGGGCTTTGCTTGGATAGAGGGGGGGAGGTAGTTGACCTCTGGGTCGTATGGGAGGGTGAAGTCGGGAGGGGGGATCAGGGTTTCCTCCATGGTGGAGTCCTGGTCTGTTGGGGTGGGTGATAGTGTCATTTTGAGCGGGGTTGCCGGCTCGAATGAATCGGAGAGGGGTGAAAAGGTGTTTCTGCTGCTACCAGCAGCGGAGGAGGAGACTCTAGGTCGTTTCGCTGGAGAGACGGACCTGGGAGTTTTGGAGGAGGGGGTACTTGTTCCAAACCGAAGCTGGGATTGCTTGGGGAACGTGAGTTGGGGAGTGGAGGGGGAGAAGCCAGGTGTTGAGGCCATGACTGCCAACTCGTGGCGACGAAGGGTTTCTCTCTTAAGGAGGTCGGTAACAAAGTTGTAGCATTTCCATTTCTTCCCTGCGGGAGAGAAGTTGGAGGCAGCGAGTTCTTCTTCGCTGCTTTTCCACGCTCGCAGGTGGAGCTGGAGAGCATTTTCGGAGAGGGTGGTGAAGTCTAGGTCATCAAGAACCATCTGAGGGTCCTTGTAGCTATCCCATTCTTCAGGTAGAGTTGGGTGAGCCATCTTGGGTACGCTGGTCCAAGAGGATCGTGAGGATTTGAAGTCGAAAACTAAAGAACTTTGCTCGCTAAAGTCTCGCGCCCGAAGGTTTGCGACCGAGGAGAAAGGATAAAAAGGTTGCGTGGAGAACTAACTACCGCGGGCGGAACTATCTGCTTATATACTAATTCTCCACGCAACAGCCAAGCCTTTGTCCAAGCACAATCTAACCCGATATCCTATCTTCCTATGAGTCAACCTGTTGACTCATGCATTACAACCGCGTTCCTCGCTATCTTATGGGTCAACCCTGTGACTCATATGTAATCCGATTTTCCCGATCCAATCCTTACTCATTCCTGACTCATCTAGCCACGCCGTGACACTGCCTAGCCCTTCAGGAAGCCAGAGCTTCGCACCTCCACAACATCTATAAGGAAGATGATATTTGGCAAAACAAAGCGGCCACTACACAGCTAGATGCCTTTATTAGGGAAACTAAAATTGGATATTCTCCCTCTATGACTCACATGTTCAGGTCAACTTGCAGCTCCATATCTACGCTCACTACAATTAGCTCCCAGAGCTCCACCCCTTTGATGCCACACCCTCTCAACTCCCCGGCCCCCGCGGCCACACACTCCCACTAAAAATCAAGTTTGAATTGGACACAACTTTTGTTTTCTTTTGTTTAAGTTTATTTTTAACGAGTTTTGCAGTTTAAAGCTTTTTTCGGCCAAGCAAAGAATTTGGCATGATAAAAGGCTGTTAGACTTTATATATATTTGAAATTTCCTATGTCACACGGACGGAAGAAGGGGATAGGTGTTATTCATGCCATAGCTTTGGCTGCATGCAATATTCTTGTACCTAGAAACAATGAAACTATGATTTATAAAAAAAAAAAAAAAACCAGAGAAAGATACAGGTGAGCCTAAGTTCATTCGTTATAATTTTTACAGCAAGTAACTAGATTGCTAATCTCCCACCCCCCACCCTAAGATCGATGAACAAGCAATGTGCCCCATATATTTATGAGAATATGTGGTAGTGTGATATAATGATAGATCAACAATACGTAAAGGGGGGGGAACTATAAGTGACTATGATTAGCCAACACCTGCAGGTACCAGTGAGGTAGATTGATACACTTGTAGTTGATATGATATATTATTACAATCATATACCTATGGTTATCTCTAGCATTGCTTGATATATTCCCGTCACCTGCTCTATGTGGCCCCGCCATGCAGTCATCTGTGGTCCAGTCCAATTTATAATTAGACAATACAAGGGGTACTACGCCCGGCACTGACTGGACTACGAGGTACTAGCTGACGCCCATGGCGCAACCAGATGACTGAAAACAACCTTAAGAGTCCTTAGCTGGCAGTTGGTCACCTCTCTCGCGATTCCTCTATCTAGAGTCGGTAACACCTGTTGCCACGTCTTTCATTTCAGAAGAAGTCAGTTGCACTTATGTTGGCCAAGGTATCGATTGATTCGGTTTTGTTAGTTCATTTAAGCTATCGTGTAGTCGGGGCAGGCCATAAGTAACAGACTATACAGGTTTTTTCGGATGAATCGTTTACTGCATGAAACAGTGTCTAGTGATTAAGTGTAAATATGAATTGGTGAAAGTAAGAAGTGCATTTTCTGGTACTTATGGCCTACCCCGACTATATCCAGCCGCCCACGTATCCTTTGGGGCCTATCGGCAATATTTCATTCTGGTATCGGTAGAGTTGGGCAGGAGAGAAGAGAGAAGAGAAAAGTAGAGAGGGACTAGAGCTGGTGAATCGCTAGAGCAGGAGCGCTTGAGTAAATGCCCTCAGAGATAATTGGTACACTACAATAACCTCTAGTACTCTGGTATTTTGAGAAGGAACTACTACTATATAGTCCTATACTATGGAGTGTTATAGGGCGTATCTCATTTTGCGAGTGAGATATGACATTCATATGTGGCAGGCTCCGGAAGTGCTTGAGGGGTAGACTTAGTGGGGCTTTCATATGCATGTTTGATCGGGGTAGCGCCGGATGCGATAGGCTGGCATCTATAGGAAACTTTGCCCTCGTGTAGGTTAGTGATCTAACCGCTTGATATACTACCTCCAATGGTATCTTGTTAGTCGTTACTATATCGCTATGCTCGGTATACTTAAATATTTGGTTTCCGTTCGATTGATACTCTTCAAACAACATCATAACTTCCATCTCATTTATTTCTCACACATTAGAACAATGTACTCTGTCTACGAAGGCAAAG
Source organism: Verpa bohemica (assembly GCA_033030345.1). NCBI lineage: Eukaryota > Fungi > Ascomycota > Pezizomycetes > Pezizales > Morchellaceae > Verpa > Verpa bohemica. The sequence goes on along the minus strand of JAUFSE010000009.1, from coordinate 21,597 downwards.
GCTGTAGTTTGAATCTTGGGTCTCGACCTAGTGACTCTCATGTAGCACTCAATGCTACCCCAGGTTCTGAGCAATACTCCTCTGCTGCTAAGCTCGACTGCCCCTCTATGACGGGAAAGATCCATCAAAGACGTCATACCCGCCCCAGCGTTCGGGGTAATAATGTTAGTCAAACACCACAAATCTCTGAGCAGTCTAGTGTCTCCGCCCCTCCACAACTACGCTATAATCCCCTTACCCATACTCATACCCCTCTTCTTTCTCCTTCAAAAGCTGTCACTCCTCGTTCTCGTGTCCCTCCCCCTATTCCTCCGAAAAAAGATATCACTGGTTACCCTCGCATCCCCCCCCCTATTCCTCCTAAAAAAGCTGTTACTGCTTGTTCTCGTATTCCCCCTCCTGTTCCTCCTAAGAAGTCTGTTACTTCTCGTCATAGTATCCCTTCCCCCTCTGTTCCTCCTAAAAATACAATTGCTGCTTGTCCTCGTACCCCCCTATTCCCCCTAAGAGGACTCTCTCTCTTCATTTCCGTATCCCCCCAATATTCCTCCTAAAAATCCTATCACTGCTCGTTCTCGTATCCCACCCCCTATTCCCCCGAGAAGAGGTGTTACTGCTGGTCCTCGTATTCCCCCTCCTGTTCCTCCTAAGAAGGCTGTCACTCCAAAACCTTATCCGCAGTATACTTCTTTTGCTTCTCCTCTCCCTTCTCCCCCACCCCCTCTTGCTCGTGGAGGCAGTGTCACTGTGACGTTCCCAAGCCCCCAGCAGGATGGTTCTTTTGCTTCTGCTCAGCCTACTACGCTTCGTCCACCCTCACCTCCTAAAGGTAATCTCGCTCGAACACTACAAAGTTCTCAGCAGGATATATCATTTGACTCTGATCATCATCCCAATCCTCTTTCCTGCGGAATCGGTGTTCGAACTCCGTCTAGATTCCAAAAGCCCGCCGTTCCGGCTGTTTCTCTTTCCCTTAGACGTAGTACAACTCCGACTTCTCAAAATTCTCAAGGATTAACTCCGCTCGCCACCTATAGGGACGGTGTCACCCCAATCCATATAGATTCAGGAATGAATACTCCTACCACTTATACAGGTGGTATCTTCCCGGTATATCCTTCTCTAAACTATACTGCTTCTTCTTGTAGAACCACTGTCACCCCGGAATACAAAGGTTCTCGAAGAGATATCTATTCTGCTCCGCGTGGAGAAAGTATCACTACAATAAATTCAGGTTCAAAGAAGTCTACTCCCACCCTTAGTACATACATGTTGGCCCACTACCTCGAGCATATCAGACAACTGCTCTCTCCAGTACTTGTACAGAGAGTCTGCCTTCGATAAACCCATGTTTCCAGCAGGCTACTCATTCCTCTCCCCAGGGAAAGGGTGATACTCCGATAGCTCAAAGCTCCCGAAAACGTATCGGTTCCACCGCCCATCGAGATATTGTTACAAAAGAACAAGGGCGTGCCCTTCCCGATACCAATGGGAGTCCTTCAACTGTAATATCTCCAGATTTACAACTAAATACCACGATTTCGGATGGGGACGATGTCAACTGGCTATATCGCTCTGAACAGCGTGTTTTTTCATCTTATCAGTGGGGTGGTTACAATCCGGAAGCTAGTACACGCTGTACCACTTCAAAACCTCCAGGACCTCAAGAACGTATACTTTCTCTTCAGAAGCATGATATCACTCCTGCACCATTAGGTTGCCAAAAACATACTTCTTCAACCCCTGTAACGAACGCTATCACTAGATGCTTCTCAAGCTGTCCAGGACATATTACTTCCAATATTCAGACGAACGATGCCACTCCGATACCTCTAGGTTTTCAAGAGCATAAGGCCGTTTCTCATACACAGGCTGTATCTCTGGTATACGATTCTAAACATACCTCTTCCTCTACCTGTAGAAACGATATCATTCAGGCATCTCTAAGTTCCCCAAAACGCGTTTCGTTATCTACTCATGGGGATGGAGTAAGTGGAGGACCTCTAAGACCGCAAGAGCTTACTCCTCCCTATTCTGAGAGAATTAGTGGCACCAGTATAACTCCGAGCTCTCCAGAGGGCATTCAGTACGCTCACTATGGGGAAGGGAGTACCCCAACACCCTCAAGCTTTCAAGAATATAACTCTTCTGCTTCATATAAAGATAATGTGACTACGGTGGTTCTGGATTCCCAGCGACCTATGATTTCGACTTCTAATAGAGACAGTATCACTCCACTACTGCAAAGCGCTCAAAAATGTATTCCACCTATCACTGACAGTAACGGTGACTATCTTATACGAGTAAACTTTAAAGAGGATATCTTTACTCCTCATAAGCACACTGGCCCTGCTATATCTCGAACTCGAACAAACGATAGCCCTTGTAGGCCTTTAAGTCTTCCGCAACCAGGCTCCACAGCTCATCATGACAGTTTCGCTGTGGTAGTACCTAGTCCCCAGAGATGTACCTTCATTAATACGGTTGTCACTCCGGTACTTCTAAAGTCTCAACAATGTACCTCTTTCGTTTCCCATGGGAATGGTGGACCTCCTACGGCACCTAGCTCTGAACAAAAAAGCTGTGCTCCTACCAAAAATAATTTCCCTCCTATCTCTCTAGGTTCTCAGCGACGCACACCTTCCACTTCTCACCAAGGATTTGTTAATCAGATGATTTCCAGTCCTGAAAACCCTAAATCTATTTCTTATAAAGACATTTTGGCTTCGGTGCCCCAAGACCCTCAAGAGAGTGGCTCTCTGGTTGTTGATGCAGACCTTCTCGCTCTAGAGGCTCCTAGACCTCCAAAATATACTTCAACTGTTCATGGTAGTAGTATTACTACGATCCCTTCAATTTCTCGGAGTTATACATCCGTTCTTCCTAAAAATAGTATATCTTCCAGTCTTAGTAAGGACGGTGCAACTACGGAATCCCTAGCCTTCCATCAACGTATTTCTTCAGCCTCTCACAGAAGTAGTATCGGCCGAGCGCCTGCCTGTTCGCAAAGATGTATTTCAACTGATATGAGTGGAGATGAGATCGATCCAAAGGCTCAAAGCTCAAAAAATATCTCAACTGTGCAAAGGAGCAGTTCAGCTCTGGCACACTCAGGCCCTCATAAAGATTCCTTCTCCATTACCTACATAAGTGAAAACGATATTGATCTGGTAAATCTAGATTCTCAACAGAGTAGTTCTACCTCTCGTCGAAGTAGTGTCGACTTGATGTCCCAACAAAGCACACTCTTCACGTCCTATGTAAAAGAAATTGATACCGACCCAACATCCCAAACTTCAAGAAGGAATGCATCGACTTCTCAAAGCAATGGTGCCACGGCGCCCCCAGGTAGCCAGCAAGGTATTTCTTCCACACATTATAGAAACAGAAATGATGTTTATCCTATCCTTTAGGTTCTCAGAACCATGCTTCCACTCCTCGCGAAAATAGTATCAACCAAGCACCTACGGGCTCTCAAAGATCCACTTCTTCAATCTTTACTACGAATCGAAGCCGTGACGATCCAATACCGAAATGTTTTCAACCCGTGTCCCTTATTCATAGGGTTGATACCTCCCCCGTTCCATACGGTAACAGCATCACTACAGGACCTATAGATTTTCAACAAGGTACTTCCACCCGCCATGGTGATGAAGATGATGCCGATCCGATACCTGCATGTTCTCAGCTGCATACTTCGGCCCCTCATAGAGGTGACATCTCCTCAGCACCCTCAGGCGATAAACAGCGTACTTCTTCTAGTATTGATAGTACTTCCTTTGCTTTACTTTCTCCATATCTTTCGCAGTGTAGTTCATTGACCTCTTGTGAAGATGATGTGGATCGAGTGTCTGCAAGGTCTCCACACTGTTCCGCTCTAAATTGGAATGTTGTCGTAGAAGTAGCGACAGACCCTGAAAATGACACTCACTCTGACCCATATAGTGGTGATGAACTCTCAGTTCAGAGCTCTCACGAGGGTATTTCCACTTACCACATGAGCGGCGCTTCTGCAATACTGACAGGCCTGCAAGATTGTAGTTCTTCAGATTGTGGAACGAGTTCTGAGACAGCTTTAGTCCCAGAAAAAGGAACCCCTCATGAAGATGACGAGGATCGGACAAGTCCTCGTTCGGAGCAGGATGACTCTTCTACTCCTCATAACAATCAGATTTGTGTTGTATCCACAAACCCAGCACTCCGTCCGTCCTCTGGTTCTCACAGTCATGATATCGATCAGATAGTCCTAGGCTCCCAACAACAAGGCTATACCTTCAATGGAATTGATATTATGATAAACCCAGTCTCCAAGAATCAGAATCCTCTCGAAGATATCTATTCTATGTCTCGCAGTACTCGGCCGCATACCTCTACTCCTTATGGGGATGATCGCGCTGTACTGCCTCCACGCTTAGAACGGACTTCTGTTTGTCATAAAGATGGTACTGATTGGGCACTCCCCAGTTCTCAACAGCATACTTCCCCAGCTTCTAATGAGAATAATATCGATGTGGCACGCTTAGGCTCCAGAATACAGGCCTTGTGTGACTCTCCGAGAGGTGGTACCGATCGGATGCCTTCAGGATCCAAGGAAAATAAATATTCCCGTAATAGAGATGGTGCTATCACAACTACCGTCTCTGACCAACATACTTCTTCATCCCAGGAAACTGGTTTCAATTGGGCACCTCCTAGCCCTCAGCGGCATACTTCTTCCGCTATTGATAGAAGCGAGACAACAATACTATCGCTAGACTTAGGACAGACGGCTAGTACACACAAAGATGATATTCGCCAGTTACTCCATATTTCTCAACGGCAAACTTCTTGGGCCCCTCACGGGGGTGGTCTGGTATCCCTAGACTCACAAATACCTAGTTTATCTGGTTCTCGTAGCAGTGATGCCGTTCACATACCCTTAGGGCACCAAGAACATAGCTTCCCCGAAATTTCCGATATTGAGATTCCGCAAGTTCCAGAAGGATGCATCCCCATTTTCCATAAGGACTATATCAACCGAATGACTCCTAGTTTACAGCAGGATACGCTCCCTATCCTCCACGATGATGTAACTACAATGTATCTAGACCACCCAACACTCGCTCAGTCTACTCCTCAGAGAAGTGGTGTGGATCAGGTACATCGAGAATCCCAAAAGACCAGCTTTTCCGATGAGAATCATGCCATGTTGTCTCCAGTATCTGAGAAACACACACCTATCGACAATCAGGATGATATTGGTCAGGAAAATTATAATTGTCAAAAGAATACCTCTGCTACACCTCACGGAAACAATGTTTCGGTGCTATCTTCAGCGCTGCAGCTTCGTTCCTCATTCGATTCTCACGAAGAACTTATCGGTCTGATACCTCTAGGCTCCCAGATACGTAGTTCTTCTGATGAAAATAGTTCTTTGGTGCCTTCAGAGTTTGAAGAACATAGTACTTGTCCTCATAATGATCATGGCGACAGGAAAAACTCGTGTCCTATACAGTATCCATCTTCTTACAAGTCTGATGCTACTATAAAGTCTCTCAGCTACCAATTAACTACTCCATCTACCTTTCAAAGGGGTAGCGTCGGTCAGATACGCGTGGGCCCTAACCGACATACCTCTTCAAATTCTGATGAGGGAAGTGTTGATCCAATATCTCATAGTTCCCAACAGAATAGATCTTCTGCTCCCGCTTTAGATAGAGAAAATATGAGTCAGATAGATTCAGCTACTACAAATTATACGTATTCTATTCCTCATGAGGATGGTGGTGCTGCAACACCTCCTCGTTCTCCACAACGTGTCCCCTCTTCTTGTCATCGAAATACTACGACTACGATATCACCAGTTACCGAGCAACATACTCTCTCTTTAGATAGTGGTTCTGATGATCGGAAATCCTTAGGCTCGCAAGAGAGTACTCCTTCCGCTTCTTGTGGAGATCCTCTTCAGTACGAACTTTCAGATTTGCAACTACATACCCCTCTCGCTCCTCAAGAGGAGATTCCTTCAAATTATCAAGATCGTATCTCTTCTGCTACTCTTACCAACGACCACCGCCCACCCACCCCTGCATTTGGGCAGAATTCTACTTCCACCTCTCATAAAGTTGGTGATGATTTGATAGCCCCAGTTTTCCAAGAGTGTATACCTAGCCCTCTGGGCGGGGGTAATTCTCGAGATGTGGGCAACATCGGTCAGATATGTTCAAGCCTTCAAGAGTGTACACCCCCTACTACTCCACCTGAACATCATACGAGCATAAAGCCTGGATGTCCTCAAAATGATACCGCTACTATATCTGATAGAGTTGTTCCTCGGATAGCATCCAATTCTCAACACCATACATTCCCTTCGCCTCTACATGAAAGTGACCTCACTATAAAACCACCAGACTCTAAACAACGTATTTCTTCTACCGATCAGGGAGATGGTATTGGTCGGGTTTTTCAAGTTCTAAGCTTACTCCTTCTGCAGCCTGTAGCGGCAACAACGACCAAATAACGTCACCTCCGCAACAGCATATATCCCCGGTTCCTGAGAGTAATGTTGTTCTGATACCTGCACACTCTCAAAATCGTACCTATTCTACCCCCCACAGAGATAGTCCCGATGCAATACCAATAGGTACTCAACAATGTACTTCCATTTCTCAAGACGATGGTGTCGATAACTTGTCTGATAATTCTGAAACTTCTACCCCTTCAACTGGTGAAAATGACGTCGCAGTGGTTTCCCTTGGCTTCGAACAACGCAGATCCCCTGCGTTTCCTAAGGATTACACTGATCGAACACCTCCAAGCTCCGAAGGATGTGTCTCTTCTGCTCTCCATAGCGGTAGTATTGATCAGAAACCCCCAGGCCCTCAGCAGGAGCCTTTTTTTACTCATAAAAACCCTCACACACCCGTACTTCCACACTCTCAAAACGATACATCTTCAACACCTGACAGAGGGGATATTGCTCTGATGCCATCACGTTCAGAACAAAGTATATCTTGTACTCCCCATAGAGGTAGTATTAATCAGCTATCTTCAAGTTCCCAGCAGGTTTCCGCTTGCACTCCTCATGGAGATGGTATTGATCGACTACCTTCAGATCCGCAAAGCCAACCCACCCCGACCCATGGGGGACGTAGTCTACCTTTGGTACCTCTGGAACCACAAAAGTGCGTATCTCTTACTGATCATGAGGATTGTGTCAGTTTTTTATCTGCAGGCCTTCAACAAATCCCTCAGAGTGATCAACACCCTACTTCCTCTCCCTCATGCGACAATGATGTCGCTATAATATCCCTAGCCCCTGAGAGAACCACTGCTAGTGGTCATAGAGATAGCGCTGACAAGGTAACCCCATGCCCCGAAGATGGTACCGATTGTCTTCGACGTGGAGCCGGAATCGACCAGACACCCCAACATCAGACCTCTTCCACACATGGGAAGTACATGCATCTGGAACACCCTGAGTCTGATCAAAGTAGCACCTCTCCTACCACTTGTAGAGATTTGGCCTCTGTAATCTCGATAGGCCCCGAACAGATTACTAGCTCTGCTTCCCAGACAGATGATGTTGATTGGAGACCTCATAGTTCCCAGCAGCCTATCGATCCCTCTCTCCACAGAGGCGGGGGTGCTCAGATATCCTCCAGTTCTGGGCACAATAACCCCCGTAATACCGTTGAAATTGATGCTGTAGCAATACCTCTACTCTCTCGGCAGTACACTACTCCTGTGTCTAATGCAGGTAGTATCGGTCGAGTACCTTCAAGTCCTAAAGAGCGTGCGTTGTCCGCCTATGATGAGAATGACACCGATCCGTTACGATCAAGCCCCGAGCTTTCCCAGCAGCGTACTCCATTACATCCTTATACACACATTGTTACTCCAATCCCACGAGGCCCTCCACGTTCCGAGGAGCTCACCCCCTCCACTCCTCATATTTTCAATTCGATTGAGTTACCTCCAGCCTTTGAACTTACTGTTTCAGATCGTCACGATATTACCGATCCGGTAGCTCTCACCACCAAAAAGCTTGCCTCTTCCGATCTTTCGAGTGATAAGCTCGGTCCGATCGATACAAATCTCCTCCTTTCCTATTCCATTGATGCTACGGCAGTACCAGTACAATCAAATTCCTCAGAACGTACAACTTCCAGTCCTCATAAAAGTCATGTCGATCTGACACCTTTAAACTATCAAAACTGCATTCTCGTGGACACTCATGATGATATTACTACAGTAGCCACAACTTCTTCCGTGCCTCAGAGGATATTCCCCACTCGCATAGAACTGGGTCCCCAAAAACCTACTGTATCCACGTCTCATAGTAATGACACTACGCAAGCATTTCAGGGCCCCCATCCGGGCCCCCAATACTCTTCTACCCTTCACAAAGATATCAAATCAGTACAATCAGGCAGTCAAAAACAAAGCTCCTCCAGTGCTCACAAAGATGATACCCCCTCAATACTCACAAGTCATCAAGAATGCCCCACTCCGACTGCTCATTTCAGCAATACCAGTAAGGTGCCCCCAGGTTTTCAGAAACACCACCCATCTCCTCCCGATAGAAGTAATACCGCTCCGGTACCTTCAGATTTTCGACAGTCTACTGCCCCTACTATTCATACAAATGTTGTCGCTTCCACGTCTCCGGGCCCTCAAACGGGTAGCTCTTACACTTCTCGAGGTAACGGCACCGACCGGATAGGCCGAATCTCCCACTCATTCCATGAAAGATACTCCCAGAATACAGCATCCCAGGTGTCTACCTCAGTACATCCTGCCTCGTCTCTTACTTCTGACCGGGTAATAAAAAGCATCACTAATACATTCACACGTCCTGGCCTTCCTACGTCGCTGAACGAGTCTCCTCACGAATCTTCAGATTCCGCCCTAGATGATATTACAGCTCAGGACCCGATGTCCCAAAGCCAGGATATCTGTCATGAACGTTCATTCGCAAACACCAAACACCACCCTACAAGCTTAAGACACTCTACGGAGATAGGTGTGATGCTTACCAGCAATATAGTGCCTAGAACATCTAAGCAGAGACAGATATCTCCAGACACGTATACTACCAGAGCGCACATATCCTCAAAGCCCACACAGATTAGGGGACCCTCTGAGCGTGCACCACCACCTACAAGCTGTAACAAGATCCCGATAGCTCAAGCACCCTACCTAACAGTTCTTGATGTTTCCCAGGGCCAAAAGCCACAAACATATATATCAGAGCTAAAGTGTTCGGGTATGGGCGGGGAATCTCAAGGGTCCGGCTAAGAATATATAAATTTTATAAACGGAAGAATACCCACGAGATCCATGTCAACGCCTAAAGTCTCATCCCAAAGTGACCTATCTCATATGCGCACTCCGATAGTCTCGAATGAGGGTCAGATATCAATCAGCCAGGAAACAAGCTTGCTTTTATGCGAGGTATCAAAAGACAGTACTGTATTGGCAACCTCTAGTGGCTCCACCCCTGAGGCCCCAAATCCCGTCCAGAGGTTTGCACCACAGTCGTTTCCTCAGGGCCTTGAATGTCAAACCTCTGCCTCTGGTATTCTATCCCTAGAAAGTTCCGGTCCGGCGATCCCGATGAATACCCGAATCCTGCCCACCCCTCTTTCCCCCCCCAGACTACCAGATCATTATCAGGAGTTATATCTTCAAGGCCCTATTGAAGCTACTGTATCCCTAAGACCTCCGCTAGATGAGCCAAGCCCTAGATCCTCAACATCGAGGACCACACAATTGGCTGAAGATTCGATGCGTAGAGATTCGGCACCAGCCGGTTTGCTGCAGGGGGACCCTACACCGAAATCCCGCAAGTCTACCCAGAAGACAGAATTAAAGGGTCATTTCAAAGCCTTGAAAAATATTACTTTCGGTCTAGGGTCCAATAGCCTCAGTGTATCCACAACGAAAAATCCGCCACCCAAGACGCAATATAAGTTGGAATGTGTATACGAAAATGGTGATGCAAATGTTGAGTATGTACTTTCCAGACTACCCCACCAAATAGGGAGAACTCTAAATGACTATGCTTATCAATATGGATACCTAGTTTGGTTGCCGTGGATGGGCTTGCAAATAGAAAACACGCATGGACAGCAAAGAGTGGATCAATGTGGCTCAGTGACTTTCTCCCTAAAATAATACCAAATTGCCGTATATTTCTCTACTCTTATGATAGTACTTCATCGAATACTCAGGAGCTACACGATCACGCAGTAGACTTAATTACAACCCTCAGCCAAGAAAGACTGTTAACATGTGTAAGTGCGGGTACCCGAATGTCAGGAGTTACACTTACAATCAATTTAGACAGTTGAGAGACCTATTGTTTTCATCGCCTATAGTATAGGAGGACTTGTTCTCAAAGATGTAGCCATACCCCTTATTTTCAGCAGGATAGTCCTTGTGAGACGGTATAACAATAGTCCATTCTCTAGTAAGATAGGAGATAAGAGGTTCTTTTTAATCCTCTAGTTCTACTCGTACAAGAGACTGGTACAACTGTTATTCTGCCTCGCTATATTGGAGGTTCGTCTAACACGGGATTTCTAGGCACTCCTACACTCCAATTCTACCAATGGCAGGCACCTGGAATCTCACCATGCGATAAAGACTTCCACTAGCGGCGTCCTTTATTTCGGCACGCCCCACCAAGGAACAATGGATATTAGATGGAAAAATGTGTTCCGGCGTACTGCTACGCTTTTTAGTAAAAGCAGCCGTATTCTCAAAGGTCTAGAGGAGCATTCAAAGGCTCTGCAAAAACAGCTCTCGGAGTACAACGCAATCAGCAAGGATTTTAAAACAAGGTTTTTGTATGAGACTTTAGAGTCATCTGGTCAAATTGTAAGTTCATAATCAAATCTACAAAAAGGATTTGCCTCCTGGCTGTCTTTCTAGGGCAAGGTTGCCGACGTTTCTTTAAGAAATGAAATGCAATCTCTCCACTTCTAGGAGAATAAGATAATAAACAACCCTCCAGCGTCGTGTGATCTCTTGCTATTCTACGATCAGTTATTACATAAGAGAAGCTGACATTTGAAAGGTTGTACCCAGGGTATCCGCTGTAGTTCAGGGGTTTACCGATGCGGAGGCTATTCCAATACATAAGAATCACAAGAATTTAGTTAGATACGAGTCAGAAACTGATGAAGATTTCGTCAGAGTTTCCAGGTATGTTAAAATAATGGTAGATGAGGCCCCTACAAGTGCTACACAGAACTGGAATCGGTGGAAGAGGATCAAAAGTAACTAAATACCCTCCAAACTCTGAACCTTCGGTCACTAACTAACAATTAACCAAGACGCCGATACTGGTGAAGTGAAGGACGACTTTCTTATCCCCATTGCAATGGAGTTCGAGAGCTGTGGATATTTCACTGGTCGGCAGCAGGAACTATCCAAACTCCAAGAATTGATTAAGGCAGGGGGATCGGTACCTATTGCCATCCACGGCATGGCTGGTATCGGGAAAACACAAATCGTCTTAAGGCACATCTGGGCCTCGATGAAGGATTACACATCAATTTTCTGGATCAACGCGACCAGCAAACAGACAATACAGAGAGGTTTCTGTCATGCAGCCTCACGCTTGGTAAAGCAGTACGCAAGGTTATCAGAAAATGCAAAGCCTAACTACACTCAGATAGTGAAGGACTTAAATATGTTTGGTGCGGTCGATTGCCAATCAGGTGTCGCTCTTCCTGGGGAGGAGTGTAGCGCGTGTTTAGTCCAGGCAGTGAAGCAATGGCTGAACAAGGATGGGAATAAGCGATGGCTTCTTGTCTTCGACCATGCTGATGATATGGAGAACCTCAATATAAAAGAGTTTCTGCCGCCTGCCTTTGTTGGCACTGTGTTAGTTACAAGCAGGAGGTTAGATTACGAGGCAATTGCGAGTTCATTACCAGTAAAGGAAATGCTACAACAGGACGCTGAGGATCTGTTCCGGCGAAGCGCAGCACTACCGGAGAGTTTGGACCATAAAGGTAAGTCCTATCCCAAGATATTGATGCTCATGCAGTAGATATATCTAGCAAGACAGACTGTCCTAAAAAGTATGATACCTTTGCTGACGAGCTGTACAGTCCCTACCATCACTGGCAGTGAAATCATTAACAATCCTATTGCGGCGATTACCAAAAAGCTCGGATGCTTACCTATTGCAATTGTTCAAGCCGGGTGTTATGTCAACACCCGAAATTCCTCCCTAGCTAATTATAATAAGATCTTTGATCAATTTTATAACAATGTTTTGAATGAGATACCACCGGCTCTAGCTACAGGTGAGGGATACATCGGTGAAACGTTTTATACAGCGCTAGAAATCTCGTTTCGGGTAGTACAGGCTATGGACAGGAATACTGCTCAGTTTCTCTCTCTATGTTCATTTTTGTACAATGAAGATATCTGTGAAGATATGTTGTACTGGGGTAGGGGGCTGGAGTATGGTAAGTTCAATATCTAAATATTAGGTAAATCGTTATACTGAGAACCCTGCAAATAGATTCAGCAGTAGGTGATCACATGAAGATACTGTTTTCGCATTCATTGATTGAACGAAAAACCTCGGAAGAGAGCTTTTATCTCAACCCTGTTGTTCATGCATGGGGCCACCAGCGCCTTGGAACTGAGCAACGTATTCAGAAAACAAAAGAAGCCGCCGCCCTAGTTGCATCTGCAGTTAAATACGCATATAGTCAACCCAATAACCTATTATACGGCAGAAGTATCATAATCATGCATATACCTATAGCAAGGCTTAATATTCACTGGTACCTCGACGATAGTGCTGGAAAAGAGGATCTTAACTCAATCTCCCTACTAGTGAGAGTTAGTCACGACTGGGGACTCTGGAAGGATGCGGAGAGGCTACAGCTTCTAGTTGTGAAGCGTCTAGAGAGGCTACAAGGGGGCACAGGGCATAGAAAAATCTTAGGAGCTAGGATTTCGTTGGCAGCGATATACAAGAGCCAGGGTCGGTGGAAGGATATGGAGGTTCTTTTAATGGGAGTAAAGAAGGATTGTTTGTCACTAGGTGATAAGGGAAAGGACAGCGCTCGCAAGGCTTCGATATCCCTATTGTTAGCCTATAGAAAGCAAGCACGAGAGGAGGAAGCGAAGAAACTAGAAATGGAACTGCTGCAGCATGCTTGAAGGGTTCGGAATGGGAAATTCCGGTTAGAATATTAGCTGAAAAGTAATAACACGAATACAAGTGCTATCTAAAATGTTGAGAATATGGAAACAGAGGATTTAAATTTAATGGTTTCCTGTGAGAGGGGGGTTGAGGCTGTTTTTCGCTCTTTGCAGGATCAAAAAAACGCAGTAGGTAGCTTCTGCCTCACTGAAATATGTACACCAATATATGAGAGCCTTTGCACATTTAATAGCACTTTGTGTTCTGATTTTCGGGGCAGGGATATAATAAGATTTTCTCCTATGAGACATGGGCTAGGGAAGATCTGGTCATGTTTGTACTTTTTAGAATATAGAAACAAAGGACTCCAACGTCATGGGTTTCTTGTATTCAGTGGTTGCTAAGCTACATGTGTATGGGCTTGGTGGGAACTTTCACATATTTGTCTTCTATTGTTTAGATCATTCAGGACCCTAATTTCTCAAATTAACAAACTGGGGCATTTAGGTGCTGGGGTGTCATTCCTAAGTTCCTGGGCCCAGCATAAGTCTCTGTTTGGAATGGTCTCTCTGCCGGGAAAGTCACTTTGCCTTAAAATGCATGGAGGACTAGATGCATTCGCTTTTCAGCTTATATAAGTCCTGATTATACTAGTAGCACCACTATTATGGGTACATTGAGATTTCTGGCCATATGTTGAGGTGTTGAGCCTATGGTTTGTATTATAACAGCCCTAAACAGTGTTTAATAAACGAACTAGTGTATCGCATAGCAACACAACAAAATAGATATATTATCAGCTATATAATATCTCTACTATTCAAATAGCTTTTCTTATCTAGGGTTTTGTATAATCATTTTTAATTGCCCCTCCTTCTTCGATGGGTAGAGTTGGCATTAGTCACTCAGAAACGCTCCTGGCCCCTAATCACAGACAAAAATTTTGTAAGGGAACTTAGAAAATAATATAATACAGCAAATTATAGGAAGGTGTGGCTATAGGCCCTATAATTCTTGATTAATCTCCTAAACGATAATTTTAGCTAATTATTTACTTCTATATTGTTGTGATTCTACAGCTGTTGGATAGGCTGCTTCTGATGTTTTACTGTAATTCTCCGGCAACAAAAATCGAGAAACAAGTGTCAATAAGCAGTGGCCTTATAATCATTAAAGTTTCCGGAATGTTTGTTACAAATCTGAAAATCCAGTGGCGGGTCCAATCTCACATTTCTTGATAGTGGCTATACTTGGGGCAGGCAATAAGTTCCAAGCAACCCAAGTCCCATGTTCACCAACCAATAAACTTACTTTGTTTACTAAACATATCCCCTTGAACAAAGACCCGCTTGTAGAAGTTTGGAATGCCCAGTACTTGCCTGCCCCAAGTACCTCCGGTAGAAATAATCAAGAGACTTCAAAGCTTATATTCAAGAGCTTTATCGGCCTTCGTGTTCTCGGCGAAGATTCTAGCAATAGTATTGGTCCAAAACACCCTTGTCCGCAACCTTATTTCCCAATTTCTGTACAATGAGCCATATCATCTTCTGCCAGTACTCACTACGCAGAAGTGTATAGATACTTGTAGTAAGGATAAAGAACCTGAACATACAAATTTATATTTTACATGCTAAAGGCATCATCCCCACCAATAACACTGTGCCCAAAACTATGCTCAGCTTCTTTATTCCTACCCCGAGTATACAACGTACAGTAGAAAGGATTGAGAAACTAGGGCCTGCTAGCAAGGTCTTGTTACTAATCCTGCCAGAATCCTTGCTAAAAGACTTTGAAATCTGTGAATCTCGTTTAGCATCTCTTGATTATACTAGACATCTCTGCTGCTGTGAGATTCGACTTGCTGCAGCAGGAGTTAAAAGCTAGGAGCCAAAGGAATTCATAGCGCTAGGGTAAAAAAGATACATTGCGTTTCCGGAATACAATAACTAGGAGTGCCATGCCATTCCCACACGGTCACTTTTCTAGTAACTATGCTGACTTATTTCTCGGCATTAACATATCCACCAAACGAATTCATGGCAAATCATATTTATAGGAGTATCACACCCTGTGGGTGGAGCATATAGAATATGACGATAAGCAAGATTTGGCGCTCTCAGTTACCATATTCTGGGAGCGCTTGAAGACTACGTTTACAGGATGCTGATTGTAAGTACCAAGAACTCCCTCCGATTTGGCAGCCTTTTGGCATAGGTCTGTGGGTGGTCTAATAGTCAGAAAAATGGTATATGAGCAGCAAGGCCCCCCAGGTACACAAAACAACCTCCAAGGCTCTCATCTCTGGGGTGATTATTGTAAAGAATCATGATCTTAAGGAGCTAATAGCATGAAACTAATACAGATCAAAATCCTATAGCTATTCTTT
Source organism: Verpa bohemica (assembly GCA_033030345.1). NCBI lineage: Eukaryota > Fungi > Ascomycota > Pezizomycetes > Pezizales > Morchellaceae > Verpa > Verpa bohemica. Next base: position 6,055 of record JAUFSE010000009.1, on the reverse strand, counting down.
GGATTTTATTTTTATTTTTTGACTTCTCAAAAGGGATACTCAAAAGCTCTTGGTACTTTTCACCCGTATATATGTGGTGGTTATCACAGCAAGGGCATTGGTTCCCGGCTATGGCGCAGGCAAACTCTGAGCCTATTGGCATCAAGTTCTCGGTATTTTATACTAACACCCAGTACACTTGTGCTGACGCCCGGAGGTTTAAACGGGCCGGCCTGGGCACTGAAATAGGCTAGCCCAGGCTACAAAAAAAAGGTGGCGGTGCCGGCTCATTTAAGCCTCTAGTAGCGCCAGGTGTAACGGCCTTCGTGTTGATTATTGTGCAAAAGCACATATTACCCCTAGGTATATGCGGGTTATGTAATATAATGAGCGAAGTAAATACTTGTTTGCAGTATTAAACTAATATTCTTAGTTACCTCGATAGTACAAGACTAACCCGCCATAAAAAGTACTGATTATTTTGATAGAAATTTCAACTGACCGAGAGAAGTAGAGATGTAAGTATATTGTGCGGGAATATCAGGATGTCATGTCGAGACTTGTTTATTATAGCTAAGCGTTGATGTTATAGGGTGACTAGAATGCCACATCACTTACTGAGATCCATAAAATATACATGGTGCTTAGTGATTAGTTGAACCTCACCGATCCGAGGGTTGACGGAAGCTACATTACTAGAGCTGTCGAATAGTACAAATTCACAACCTCAAAATATGAGCTGGTAGGATAGCTACCTTGCTTTCCTCGCTATTATATCCCGGATAGTTTTGACGGCTATGAATAGTAGTTTAACACCCTCTACTTTAGAGTTAGGAAACATAGCCAAGTGACACTGAAAGAAAAGGCTACAAAAACTTCAAATACGCTATTTGTTATATATAGGAAATATGAACCGCCTTGAAGCTAAGTCTCCCTCGGAATGCTCTAACTCTCCTGTCCTTAAAATATCAAAGTACCGGTACCAAGAAAAACGTAAGAAATACTATCAAAAAGAAAAGGTACAAGGCAACTTCCTACCAATGTGGGTAATAGTCGCTCCATCTAGGTGTGCCAAAGGCATCCTTAGAAGGATTTCGCATACTCAGGTATGACTCTACTGTTATATACAAAACGGAACAAGCATATCCAAGTAAGCATAGAAGACAGAATGCAATCAAAAGGTATTGCCAGCAGTATCTGATCCAGGAAACAGGTTGTACTTGGCTGTCATCGTCACAATACTTGACTCGCTCTGCGTGGACCTTTCCGATACGAACGACAGCCTTAATGGAGTCTTTAAAGTAGCAAGAGACGCATAGCACCTCAAAACTTTGCTCCCAAATAACAGCAATCAAACTTTCGTGATATTTGGTGCAAGATACAACCAAAACTACCAGTAAGGGAAATACAATCATCCCCAGTGTGGATAAAAGCCACAGCAAACGCTCTAATGGGGTCGGGAAATGAACATTCCACGCAGCCAGGTGGAGGGCACCAACAAAGCAGACCAAGAATCCTTCCAGGACCATCTTCCCGACTGATCCGGTACTAGGATCTATATGCGTCATGATATCGTAGAATACCTGTACCATTAAGCCAATGCCATTTTGGTAAGGGTACTTTGTTGTATAGTAATACTCGGTCATAAGCTTAGGCCGTTGGTTATATTTCCTCTCCCGTTGTACCACCGCCTTCGAGTCATTGAAAAGGTATAGGACTTCTGTTGTGTTGCGTTCCCGTGCGTATATTCTAATTGGATCCTTAATATCTAAGGGTTTATACCACCAGAAGGAATATGTGGCCACTGCGCACAGAACCTGAATGGAAACATGAATCTCGACCAACGTGACTGGCATATCCACTGCCCATCGCGAAAGGCATCCTATAAACAGCCAGGCTGCCTGAGAGCCAGCTAAGAGCTTTGTGATCAAGCTGGCATTCCCCTTGTCCTTGATAGACGTCGTTTGAAGATTTTGTTCATGAATGAGACCTTTCTCTACAAGCTTCTTGAAACCGACTGGTGTGAGGGTGGCTCGGTAGGGTTCAAAGTTTTCGCTCTCGTAGTGCTCGCATTTGGTTGGGGTACTTGGCTGAACCACCGGTGTTAAAACAACACTCGGCCTCTTTTCTTCGTCCACCTTAGTAGGAGCGCCTTGGGGTGCACCCTCGTCACCTGGAATATTAGGTAGTGATGTCTGTGAGCGGGTCCAGGACCCATCAAACCCATTCTGAGGGAACTCGTCTATGATATACCCCCCCATGACAACAAAGAATGCCGCATCCATGCCGAAATGATTGTGATATTCTTTATCGATATGTTTCTTCCAGACTTCCCGAAGTTCGAGGGCCTGCATGAACTGTCCATAGGCAGATATCATAACTCCTTCGGGGATCAGGACAGATAGAAATGCAAATATCGCTTTGTAGACGGTGTCATGCTTGGGAGATCTATAGGTAATGACATTTGGATGCATCGCAGTCCAAATACAAAAGAAAAAAGTAGCTGTGCAGCTGAGGAGTATTCCAACTGTTCCGCGCCCGTGCGGCTCAGGGAAAAATGTGCCAAACCGCGTCACTATAAACTTCTCCCCCGGTTGAGAGATAGAGCTAGGGCTAGTTTTCGAGACAGCAAATACGGAGCCTGCCATAAACAGAAGAGGTGCGATGGCGTAAGGAATACCCATTACGACCTTGGGAGGGAATAGCAAAGATAAGCAGCTCGACAGGAGTGGATATATCTGTAAGTACCGGCCTAACCTAGTAGACGTTAGAACCTTCAATAAAAAAATCCATGAACTAATAATAACTCACCTGTGCTCCGAAGAGGACTGCGTTTTATACAATTGACTACTAGCAGTTTATGCTGTTCTTTAAAAACTGACTAAAAAGGGCGACTGCCTTATGTAAGCCTCTGCTACCTCCTGGTGCTCAGTATATTCACTTACGATCGTATTTATCCAGACTGAAAACTAGACTTCCGGCGAGGTCGGAGATGCTTTTCCACCCTAAACGAAGAACATACAGGCCCTAACTTAGTGGACCTTGTTGGAATTTAAGAGTCGTTTCTGAACCTCCACGGTGGGTAACTTAATAGATGGGTACTGGTTCAGTCTGCTGTTGATAAATAACCACTTGAAGGACTTGTGCTGGACGGGACTTTCTGATCTCACCATCTCCGAGTCCTAGGAACTATTTCATAATTCATTACTTCTCATGGCTCTGAGAAATCGCACTACTATGAGCCGTAAGTGCAAAGATGGGCTAGATCGTGGGAGTCGACTCAACCGAAAAAATTCAAGTGGAAGCCTGCAATTCTAATTGGAACCTTAGCTGGCTTCTAAAACCATCCCACACTAGCAGCCTTGTTTCTAAAGTACTCATGCGCATGGCGATGCGCAGTGCCCGACGGATAGATAGATTGTTCTTAAGCAGTGGTCAATTATACGCAGCCCCCAGCTCTATTAACTATGCTTATAATGTCTCTGAATCTTACGTTCGGCCTACCTTAGTAGTGATGATCACCCAGATTGCGGGTAATCGGGAGTCTGATTTATATCGCCCGACGGCTATTATAACGCAAAACGCCACACTCGTGAAAGTTTGACGTTTTTAGAATAGGCTTATATATATTGCTTATTATGCCGTGACTTGGGCTTAGCACTGTTTTCTCTATCACGCGATAGTAGGCCTTCCTACAAACTCCTACGATTTACTCTGCTAGTATAGAGTAAAGTGCATTGAGGCTCTACTCACAACGTGGGAATGCGCTAGCGGTAAGTTAGTTTCTACCTTTAGAAAAACTAAGATTTCATCTTGAACTCGTAGCGTAAACCTGCCGTAACACATCAGGAATAACGCGGGAATGGGTACGTATGGAAGACCGTATAACGAAACCTTACTGTTGCTGACAGGAGAAGAATGATTTAGTATTCGGGACAAATCTGAATTTATTTACCGATTATAGTTGGGCGCATGATGGTATGATCCCGTCTAGAGTACCCTTTTAGACGGCCTGAGGCAACCTACACGTATAAATCTCTTCCAGTACATTCTCAAGAAGGAATAAGTGTCTGTAATTAGCCACAGTCTGGATTAGACCCATCCGAGAATTCCCCCAATCTCCCCGCCGCGCCCACTATCACCCAAATCCTACTATATTAGAGCCTTTGTGCAAGTAGATCCAGCTCAGACTATTAGGGTTTGATTAGCTCCCATCACCCCTCCTATTGGTACAATACCACGGCTGGAGTCATTTGCGCAAAGGGCATATTATAGCAAATCATGTGGTCAGGTGCAGTTTGTGTCTTAAAGCCTGAACAGATCATTACTCCAACCTTCCAACACTCGATCGATATGAAGTGCTCTTATAAAAGCTACGTACAGTGATCGGTAAAGAAGATCGAGAAATGTGAGACATAAGATCTAGCGTTTTTATTCGCTCTTTAGGATTTTGACGAAAATTCTGGTATCAGACCCTGGTTTCTCGATCTTTTTTTCCATACGCTGTAGGATCTTTGGGCGTTCTGCCCTGCTGTTCAGATAATACCTATCACATATCATTTAAGCGCCTATTTGGGCTGAAACCTTATCTAATACAACCATTAGGTATAGGCAGAAATTCGCCACTTAAACGCGCGAGCGTCGATTTGGGGTCGGGTATATTAGCCGTCAGTACGCTACCTATACGGATCGATAGAGAAGCGAAGAATATCATCTATACATTTTAATATGTTTTTGAGGTGTCACATTGTGTAACATAAAACCCGTTGGGGAGTAAAGATGAGAGGGGGAGGAGTAAGGGTGACTTCGTTTAAAACTATCAATGTAACTTAATACAAGTGATGGGTGTTGCGGCGTGGCTTAGTACGGGGTCTGGGTAAAAATATAAATCCGTTGGGACTATAAGTATGAGCAGGGGAGGGGTAAGGGTGACTTCGCTTAAAACTATCAATGTAACTTAATACAAGTGATGGGTTGTTTTGTCTATTTCTAAACTCTTTGGTCAGCTCGATTGGGGGGGTATATATACTATACTTATTTTGACACGGATCTTGCTAGATCTGGCCAGATGGGATTTCTCCTATCCAGAGTATCACGGTCGGCAATAACAATGGTCGGTAACGGTAAAGTAACCAAGGTTCACAACCCAAAGCCTAATATCCAGCAGGATCCTACTATCTGCAGGAATACCAACTACTAAGTAAAAAGGCAATAAGGAAGTTTCACGATGGAACTGGAACGGTAACAGTAAGGGTAAAGAATTAATAAAAATAATAATAATAATAATAATATTTCTAGATGTCCGCATAGGCATTGACTATTGTATAAGTCCCGAGGGACCGCCTCCGTACTTCCGCCAAACTAATTACTACAGTAACTATGGTCTGTCACCAACCGCACATCCCTTTACAGGGCAAGCCAAAAAAAGTTAAGTACAAAATAAAGTAAAATACCGCAGAAACATGTCATGGAGCCAGGTCAAAAACATTTGTGAAGAGAAATGTAACGGGGGTACCTCCAGGGAGGTACTGCCGTGTGCAAAAGAAACCCAAGTCCCCCTCTACAATGAGAAGCTTCAGCAGCGAGGCTTAGAACCGCTCGTCGTTCTGAGTTCGACTAGGATCGAAGGATAGTTAGGATGGGTCTTTAGGTAGTGCAGACTATTTAAAACTTAAAAAGGACTTAGCTTCCAGGGAAGACAAAGCGCCTTCAAGAATGTAGTAGAGAGTATGAGGATCTCGGAACAACGCTTGTTCGTTAACTAGCAAGAGTAGAATGCTCTGGGGAAGAGCGAGCTTGTCAAGAACCCTAAACTTTCTTACGTTTTTCCCTAGGTTTTAACCCTAGTACTCTATTACTATTTTCTTAGTTATTATTGTTCTTGTAACGATAGTCTGCCTCGCAGGACGCGTCAGCTATCAGTGGTTTATGTATTAAGATGACGCGTACTTCGTCCACGTCATCTCTTCTCCTTAGTTTCATATTGTTTTATTACGCAAGTGCATACGTATTGTTATACGTATGGGCACACGTCATCAGGGCCCAGCGATGGATATATATGGGCCATTTCTAGCTA